>OX457052.1:12732751-12770251 GCA_949752735.1 Lumbricus terrestris | reverse complement strand
GAAAAACTCGGGTGAGGCTGCATGCTGATTTCAAACAATATAAGACGGCCAGAGAGGGGATTGTTCCTCCAGTCCGTGCACGCGTGGGGTGGGTAGACGCCACTGGATCCTCGTGTATACAAACTGTACATGCAAACAAGCATGCATTCATACATTCGTTATTAGAATTTATATAGCGCCCCTTCAAGAAACCAGAGCAGCAATTCGATAATGGATGCGTTGGGCTATTGGCAACCAGTGCAGCATAAATAACTCCGAACGAGAGCAGTGGACGCTAACCTGAATACACTGTACTTTGGTTTACACACACAACACGGAGAAGAGCGGAGAATGATCGAGAGACGGCTGCTGCTGGCTGAACATCGTGAAAGCGGAGACACTCCGGAAAGGATCTCTTCATATAGATATGCAAATGCTGGTGAAGAACATTGGCACAATTGCATGCATGCATACACTTGAGTCTGTCACACACTGCCTGTGTAAGTATACCCATGCATTTGACCCCGATCACCTTTGGACTGCTCCTACGGACGGCCTTTGACTGCGGCGCGCAGCGCTCGTGAATAAGCTGTTGCCCCGCGCTTGGCTTTCGAGTAGCGCTTTAGAAGTTTGGAGATTACGTTTTTCAATTACGATATTCATGGCCACATTAAGGCCAGTGTGGGCCCTCGGGTGCGCTGACTACCCTCCAGTGGTCCCCTCTGGCCAGACTCACTACCCACCGGTCCACCATGCACGAGATATAGGCTATAACTGCTGCCTGAAAAAACTGTGGATCCGTATATGCTGTAGCGCCCTACGCAGACACCTTAATACGCTAAAGAGGTTCGACGCAAGCGCTATGTACATTTCTAAACCATTGTTCTACAATACACGTACGCACCTGTGAATAAGCTGGTTCCCGCGACTTGTCATTTGTGGGCGCTGTATAAATTTCGAGTATACGATACAATACGATGCAGGCGAAAGTGGTCAGCTTCAGTTTTCGGTGCAGTTAACTCGGTGTCAATTACTACATCAAATGAAGGCCAAGTCAGTGCCTGTAGACGCCCTATAATTATTATATATTAATATTAGATCTATAGCACCCAGCATAATACAGGCCTGGTCACTAGGGTGTCCCAACAAATATTTTTCTAGAAACTTGAAATGCAGTCCCCCTAAAAAGTTTCCATATGGTCCCATAATAACACCTGTAAAGTTTTATGACACTAAAAAAATATTTAGGGGTGGCTCAAGCCGCCCAAATTTAACCCATATTGGCATAATTTGCGCCTGATGTGTCCAACTTCTAAATGCCTTTATATCCCAATCGTTGATCCTATTATAACAAATTTACTACCCTTGGAAAGCTCGTGAATGGTAGAATTAACAGGTATTTAACTTTATTGGATACAATGGATATTTTGGGCATAGTCTTATGCTCAAAAAATGCAAAATCGAGAAAAATTTGAGATTTTTGAACTTTGGACACAATATCAGTGCACACACAACTAATCATTGGGAGTAGTCATTACAAACTCTTGATAATGTAACAAGTCGTGGTTTTAGCTCCTCCATACCTTCATCTGCTTCATAGTAAGAAATTCTGAGGGGGCTGTGAGGTTCAACCCCTATTTGTCCTAGGACCACACAGTAAAGTTTTAATTGCACACCCCATGCAGCTACACAACAAATCAACGTCTGGACCGTTATTTTTTTACTATTCTCATACTGATCTGCTGATTCTACATCACTGCACTCAAATTGTTCTTCAGTTCTACGTTCTACATTTACACATGTCAACAAGATTGTCACAATTGTGGTTAGAAAACATGTGCCTGTGTTTTTCGACAACCTGTACGAGAAATTGTCTCCGATCTACGTTCTTCGTTATCGTTGAGCTGAAATTCTGTATCAAAGCTGCGTCATGTTTGTTCAGCACAGTCATTTACACAGACCAACGTTATGAAAAATCACACGTGGTCTTATACGATTGGCTATCTCGCCACTCTTTCACCGAAAGATCGAGAAAACTATATTTGAACGCAGCATGGTTTGGGAAAAACTTTTAGGAAGAGATAACCCCGTTATTCCACATTAATGAGAACTCACTGAAAGAACAGAGAGAATTGCTATCTCTTATATCTTAGGTGCTGGTATACCAAGAATGATGTTGCATCATTTTCAGACTTGTCATCTAGAGCAGCATTGCCAGAATTATAAAGCTATGGATTAATTCAAAGAGAGCAGTGACTCTACATGAGAACACCGCCTGACTGTAGATGTCAATCACAAATCTGAGACTTGTTTGGGTTGGATGCCCTGTAATTCACGGTCGTCAACTGTATATGTGATTCGTTTCCATCATAAAGCAATTAGATCTATATTGCCTTACCCATCCAACTTGCTCTGTGATGGCAACAGGCTTGCGAAATGCTACCGAATTGTTCAATCCAACCATGAATACCAAGAGTTTTGAAAATTCTTGATAGTCATATTTCGAGTATGGCCACGCTAAAGCTGTTCAGTAATGAATTCTTATGATTTGTTAGATGCAGACTGCAGTAGCATTGGTCGAGGGTTTGGTTGATGGTGAACCAGATTGGAGCATTCATCTTTAAATGGCTTGCAGAGCTTAATTACAGACCATTGATGGACAAATTTTTACCAAGGACACAAAGAATGCACCAGGCAACTGGACTTAAAAGATTTCTGTGATGTTAACAAGATGTTACGACTGATGGCTGATGTAGAAGGGTGCAAGGCATTGCAAACTCTATTTAATATGCAGTTATTGAAAGCCGTTGTCTCAAAGCATTTGCCAATAATTAGGCCTAATGCATCACACTTTCACGACTTCAAAAGGTTCAAACTGCAACCGTTGATTCCTGTCCTGGTCCAGAGGTCAACTTTAGCACACCAACATGTTTGTAGGCTACTTCCACCAACTAGAGAAAAATCAGACTGACAATCTGTTAACCTTATTCATTTCTACTCCACTGATGATTGCCATGTGGAGGTAGCGACCTGCAATCCTAGTGCACGACATTTACATCATTCGTTTGCTCGAGAGCTTAACTGTCGTCCTTATGCTTGAAAAACCTCATTCGCAAATACAATAAGGTTGCATATTTGTAGATTTTAGTATTTCAGAGCAATATAAGGTTATTAAGCAATACATAAGCACGCTAGTGGGATCAAAGTGTGGACCTCCGAAAATTTCAAACTCATAGGCCTATATGTCGCACGTATAATTTGTGACAACTTACACATATTATATGTGAGCTTTGAGCGGCCTCTAAATATTTTCAAAATGTCCAGAAATTTGGCAGGTACTATCATAGGACCATAAGGAAACTTTTTGGAGGGACTGCGTTTCAAGTTTCAAGAAAAATATTTTTCCTGTGCAATCGTGGGACACCCTACTGGTCACATGAGAGGGCATTTCGCCAAAACGTTATACAGGGGCGCGGTGGTAGTGGCTATGCTTGTTGCCTTGCAGCCCGAGGGTTGCAGGTTCGAATCTACCTCATACGAAAAAATGTGGTAACACTCTGGTTCTGAGAGATTAGACGTCACGTGCAATCTGAAACTTAACACGTCGTTTGCTTTTGATTTCGCGTCCTCTTTGAACTTTTTGCTTATTCGCCATATTAAGTTGCAGTAATTTCAAAGAGAAGGTGCAATCAAAAGCATTCGATCGCATAAATTCCTCCTATCTCTCCAGTCTCCCCTCCAAATTCAACCTCTCCTCCGCTTGCACTCTCCTCTGCTGCATTCCATTCACGACTGAAAACCGAACTCTTCAAGCTATCCTATCCAGATTCCAATCAGGTTCTATCACCCAACTACCACCATCACCGACAACCATCGTAGCAACACGCTGTCTCCTCGGCTTCACCTCCTCGTGTTTTGACCTTGCACCGGAACGAAAACGGCAGCTCTGGCTACTGCGGACTTGATTTGATATAGCGCCGGTGGATAAGTTGGTCTCCCTGACGTGGTTTTTGTGGGCGCTGAGAAATTCTCGAAGATTTACATTACACTACATTAGGGCCTACACGAATTCATGAAATTCACTGACCTCCTGCAATTATTACTGAAACACGTGCAAATTACTTCGCCTAGACTATCAAGGATGTCGTAGCGCATGACAAATCTGCAATAATTGGACCAACATCACTTAATGGATGCCTCTCTATCTATCTATCTATCTATCTCTCTCTCTCTCTCTCTCTCTCTCTCTCTCTCTGTCTCTCTCTGTCTCTGTCTGTCTATCTGTCTGCCCGTCTCTCACACACACAAACGCGCACGCGCACACACACACACACGCATGCACACACACACACACACACACACATACAAACACACACACAGACCCATGCAATGCATATAATGCCTGAAAACTATTTCTGTACACATTAATAAATGTCAGCGCAGAGGTTCTGTACAGTCGAGCTCTGCCGCGGCACAATGGTCGTGGAACAATGGTCGTGGAACAATGGTCGAGGAACAATGGTCGAGGAACAATGGTCGAGGAACAATGGTCCATTTTTGTCTTCAGTGCAAAGGTCTTATGACAAATGAAGTCCATTACTTCAGCGCATGACGTATACATTGTGTAAGAATGTGGCTTGACGCAGACCTCTATGCTTCATGTGGTTCAAGAATAGACTCGCGGATGATCTTCATGCATTATCATCAGGTATACAGCAGAAAACCATGAACACACGTCATACTATAATAACACTTGATGCACTTTTGTATTATATAGGAAACACTTATTTAATGGTTCTGAGGATGCTTACAGAGGCAGCTACGTCACTGCTCGCGTACTTTTTCAGTGCCAGTCCCAATCCTGGAGAAAGGAGGAGGGCGACCCTAATCATCCTTCATATGACACAGTGAAGTCAAAAAGCAATATGCACTTACAGCGGCATATACAGGGTGGCGCAAAAGAAACTGGACTATTAGTTTTTGTAATTGCATCGCTTGAATAATCAAAGTAATTATCACCTTAAAACTATCATTAGACAGAAATGACACAGAAAAATGGCATTGGTTTGGCATTTAATATAACATTGAATGAACTGTAAAATTTCAGAATTTTCTGAATGCGTAAGAAATTTCAGCCAAGTGATGTTCAATATGTCCTCCGTTTGCTGCGATAACCAATGATAAACTGTCCAATAACCCGGTTGATAGTGTCCTCGCTGATTTCGTCCCAAGCATGCGGTCAGAACTTCTTTCAAATGTTCAATATCTCGAATTCTCTGCCTGTAGACAAGCTGCTGAAGCATTCCCCAGATGGAATAGTCTACGGGATTCAAGTCCGGACTGTTCGGTGGCCAATTTTCTGGTTCAATAAAGTCTGGAACGTGAGCAGTGAGAAAAGCAACTGTTTTTCGTGAACAATGAGCAGGTGCTCCATCCTGCTGGAAAGTGAAATTGTGACCAGAGTGAGCTATAATGTCTGGCAGTAATCCTTGATGTAGGAACTGTTAACTTTTGCTCCTCGTTCAACGAAAACTAATGACGATTTCCCCAGCTGCGACACGGCAACCGAAACCATGATGCTTTGTGAGAAGTGCTTCCGACCTTTCAGCAAGCGTTCTGAAGGAATGTCTCGTTTTACAGCTCTCTTTTTCTGTGTCATTTCTGTCTAATGATAGTTTTAAGGCGATAATTACTTTAATTATATTATTCAAGCGATGCAATTGAAAAAACTAATAGTCCGGTTTATTTTGCGCCACCCTGTATATATATATTATATACATATAATCGGTAGATATGTCTTGTTCAGTTTCCTGTTTGTATGTCTGTATGTCCGCATGACAATGCATCTATGTATGGGCAGATAGTAATGTCTAGACTGAGTGAAACTCTTTCTGTTTCTGTCTGTTTCTGTCTGTTTCTGTCTGTTTCTGTCTGTTTCTGTTTGTTTCTGTCTGTTTCTGTCTGTTTCTGGCTGTTTCTGTCTGTTTCTGTCTGTTTCCTTCTGTTTCTGTCTGTTTCTGTCTGTTTCTGTCTGTTCATGTAGTGATTGATTTAGATTCAACTGACATTGAACGATGGGAGAACGTTTTCTATACACACGAAGACAACACATTCCTGCCATTGCAAATGCTCCGTCTGAAATTCCTGCCTCTTCGTATGTCTGACATGTCTGCCCGTCTAAGCGCTTGCCTGTGTGTCTGTGTGTTTGTTTGTGTGTCTGTGTGCTTGTCTATCTGTGTGTTTGTTTGTCTGTCTGTCTCTGTGCATTTTCTTAGATGCCTGCATCTTCGTATGTCTGTCTGTTTCTTCTGTCTGTCTGTCTGTCTTTGTGTGTTTGCTATCTTGTCTGTGTGTGCGTCTGTCTATGCGTGTTTGTTCGTTTGTCTGTGTATGTATGTATGTATGTATGTATATGGCCATTTATATAGCGCCTTAACAAGAATCTGACGAAGGCGCTTAACGTAGTTGTCTGGGTGTGTTTGTTTGCATGTCTGTCTGGCTGCCTATGTGTTTCTCTATCTGACTGTCTGTGTGCGTTCGTCTGTCTGTCTATGTGTGTTTGTCCGTTTTGTATGTGTGTGTATATGTGTTTTACTGTGTGTGTGTGTTTGTCTGTCTGTCTCTGTGTGTTTGACTGGGCGCCTCAGTGTCTCGTCTCATCCAACACTTTAAACAGGCATCCCGAAGGGTAAGAGATGACTCGCACAGGAACACACAATTTTCCTCACATAATACTCCCCTCCCATCTGCTTCCACTCTCCACTTTCTCCCTGTCGCCTGTCTGTCCCCACTTCATGTCTCTCTCCATCTTCCTCCTCCTCCACCTCCACCCTATCCTCCGTTCCATCTTTTCCACGTTCCTCTCAAGCACTCTTTGTAGTCATCCACCTATGTACCGTCAATGTTCAGCCACTCATCTCACTTGACCTTTGTTTCATCCTCTATCTCCGCCATTCACATTCAAGCTCTTCCTCCTCCTTTTCATTCCTCTCCTGTTGTGTGTGAGAGAAAGACACACACACACACACACACACACACACGCAAAGAGACAGAGAGAGATAGAGAGAAAGAGAGAAAACAGAGAGAAATAGAGACAGTGAGAGAGATAGAGACAGAGAGACAGAGAGACATATACAGAAGCAGAGGTAGAGACAGAGGTAGAGACAGAGGTAGAGAGAGAGAGAGAGAGAGAGAGAGAGAGAGAGAGAGAGAGAGAGAGAGAGAGAGAGAGAGAGAGAGAGAGAGAGAGAGAGAGAGAGAGAGAGAGAGAGGAGATGGACAGAGTGAATGAGAGAGAAACAGAGACAGAGACAAAGAGACAGAAACATAGACACAGACAAAGACACAGACAGAGAGAGACACAGAGAGGCACAGAGAGACAAACAGAGACAGTGACAGACAGACAGAAAGAGAGACACACCGTTATATGGGAAGTAAACGGCGGCCAAGCGTTATCCACGGAACAAACCATTCATCAAAGCATCGTGACCATGAAACAGCTGATGTGCAAACGCCACTAAAGCACTCGCAGAAATCTCCAAGGACTTTGTCACCTATTTTATAGTAAAGATCCTTCACTGAAGAAGTTACCGGGCGATCGGTGCTCTGCACGGGAACGTACGATTACCTACGATAAACTGAGCAGACCGCTTAATCGAACGGAGATAGAGGGTTAACTGATGGACGAATACCTTCATGCTTGTCCGGAATGGTATACGGGGCGCGAGAAAAAGCAAAATGGAGAAAGGATGCAGATGACAGAAAATGAGGAAACTTCTAATAAAACAATATTGGACTCGGTTAAGAATAGAGTTGAAGAAGTAGAATGTAGGTTAGATCGGCGTATTGGGAACTGTGGGGAATGAGTGTAATTTTGTGGATTGAGTGCAATTTGTGGGGTTGTGTGTAATTTTGTGGGATTGCGCGTAATCTTGTTGGTTGAGTGCTATTTTGTGGGGCTATTTTTGTGTAACCTTGTTGGGTAGAGTGCAATTTGATAGGGATTGAGTGTAATTTTATGGGGTTGAGTGTAGTTTTGTGAGTAGGGTTGAGTGTCATTTGAGCAAGACAATGGGACTGCAAAAAACACGTCTGGACTTCTTCAACTTCGCTCTCTGGGGATTTTTTGGGTCGACTTTAATGAGCTGTCAATTTCTGTTAACAAACTATTACTCAAACTCTGCCGAGTCTCGCAAGGGACGGCAACCAAGCTATGGCAGTTTCCCAACGAAAAAAACGAATGACGAAAGTGATGGATTGAACAGGTGATGAGATCACGCCACCGGTACACTAGGGATATAAATATTATTACGAATACAGAGGAGCATAATAATCGCTGCAGGGCTCAGCATGTGTGTGCGGAATTTTCTATTATACCGACGATAGAGTGGATGCCCTGTCCATTTCTATTCTCTTGCGTGCTGCTTTAGAATAGTTTCCATCATATTGTCCATTTCTGAAACGGAATAGCGGTGTGTGTTAACTTCATGATAACATTCGGGTAGGGTACTAGGGTGATGGTTAACACTCTGTAACGAAGAACGCACGGTTGCCGGATCGCTTCCCGCAACACGTCCTAAGGTCTACTGAACCTTTCATTCGGCAAATGGCGGTGGTAAAAGCAGTAGTTGTACGTGATAGAGCAGTGCTTCCCAGCCCGTGGCCCGGGGGCCAAAGTGGCCCGCCAGGTCTAAAACATGGCCCTCGTGTCTAAAGGAATTAACAAAAATATATGAAAAAATTGGCAGTTTGGATAGGATATAACACATAATTATTTTCTATTACAAATTATTTAATTTGACGTCTACAAATAACACCAAACACTCTATTTTGATTAAATTATAACAATGTTATATGCTTCTAGTTAATTAAATTTTAGTTTTGTGGTCCATAATGTCCCCAACTCAGAAAAAGTTGCCCTAGAGTCAAAAGAGGTTGGGAACCACTGTGATATAGAGATTGAAGTTGGCTGCCGACAGTTAAAAAAATTCGACTTCTGTGATAACTTGTGATCAACTGTCATACTATAAATGATACTTTGATCATTCTGTGTTGTGTCAGTTCGAAATTTAAATCATAAGATATAAAAAAATAAATCTGAAAATAAAATTGTTTGGCCCAAGCAGTGTCGCTTTTATATATATTAGGGTGACAGTTAAATGTTTTTGGGAATTTCACATGTCTCACCATTTTAAATGGTTATGTACCATTAAATAAGCATGCATGATTTTTTTAAAATTTATTCATTAATGTTTAATGGTGGCCCAACGCATCAGAAGTTTGACCTAATGGTCAGTGTTAAACACAATGCTAATACACATCTATCGGTATTTGATTCCAGTACTGTTTATCACTTCCATTTATGGCTGCTTATTTTTTTTAGTCTGGTTATTGCCTCCTGTGTTTCATAACCCCTTGGAGTATAGGCATTGCTTTGTTCTTCTTGGTTTGTAAGTACTTCATGGAATGAATGGATCAGTGTGACACCACGTTCAGCTGCATCATTTACGACATTTTTTAAGCTCACAACTCGGTGACGAGCCAAGAGAGCGCTGCCGTTTATCTCCCTATATCTGCTTCGATGTAGTTGTAGGAAGTTTACATGAATATGTAGTGCAGACTAGTGCAATGAAGAGTTTCTTAGTGTTTTTTAGTTTTAAAAAATCAGCTCTTGTAGTGGTTCTTGCTGCACATAAACTTTGATATGTCGAAGAGGTTCATCGTATTCCGGACGTTCGACTTTTGCAATCTGGCTGTCATCTGCAACAGCTGAATCAATCAGCACCAGATGAACCAACATTTCATTCATGTACCTCAAATGGGTCGAAAAGATGTGTATTTCTGCAGTAGCGACGGTCTCACTTACTGCATGCCTTGTGAGCAATGAGCTGCTTCAACAGTTATAAGCCATTGCATGGAGCTGACGTTGGACATTGGCTTGTGTATCAATGTCTTGAGATCCACCTGAAGAACAAATACATCGTGCTCATGCAGACTGCATCTCAAATGCAGTCAGATGAAAGAGATATGGAGGAGGTAGATTGCAATGTATCAACTTCCCTATCCAAATCTCTCAAACAGTGCTTTCGTAGGTCTGCGAGAGTTTATCATCAGAGTATTGAAGACTATCCCCAATATCGCCAAGCTGAGTAGATATACCGCATCTGAGTCTTGTGTTCCAGCAGAATACATGCTCTTGATTGAAGACCAGCATTGCTGTAGAAGATAGAAGTTGTGTGAAAAGATATAGGTTGTATGAGATCATCTATATTCCACTCATCAAGCAAGTTAAAACGGCTGAAGCTTGTGTTTCACCTATTCCATTAGGCAGTAAAGGAACCTTTAAGCTTTCATTGTTCCTTTATCTGGTGACAGCACAGTACGGCATCGTTCCTTCGACGTAAAAGGTTTCAACAACCTGTCATCCCAGTGAACTTCATGTGGAACTTCAAGCCCTAACGGTGCACTGATTTCTTTTACAAAAGCCTCATGATGATGGAACCGAGAATGTTTAATGGAATCCCGATTCATAGCCATTTCAGCAGGATCACGGTCCATTGATTGTCCTTTGGCTGATAGAATGTGTGCCGCGTGTAATGTATGTCACTAATTGCATTCCTGTTTGAATGCTGCAGTGATACATGCACTCAAAATGACATTGGATCTTCTTAACTTCTTTTCAGCAGGCGCACAAGTCGATTTAACATAACTAACTGCCCACAGGACTCTCTTGCATAATTTTCAAATTGACTTATTGGTTTTTAATTACATAATAACTACCCTATGCATGTTTGTATGTGCACTTGCTATAGCGCCCCTTCAGACTCTCTTCTACTCAGAGGCGCTCCCGAATGCAGAGCGGACACTGCATCGGAGTTTCACGCCGAAGCGCTGAGCAATTGTGAGTGAAGGACTTTCCCAAGGTCCTTACGCGGCGAGGTGGATTCGAACCTCGAACCTTCCAGCTTCAAGGCAACGACGCCACCACTACACCACCGCGCCCCACATGCATGTCATGAGTGATAACAGAGGACATTGGGACGCGGTGGTGTAGTGGTATGTTCGTCACCTTGCAGTCACCTCAAGTCGCCGCGTATACAGGACCTTGGACAAGCCCTTCACTCGCAATTGCTCAGCGCTTCGGCGTGAAACTCCGATAGTGTCCGCTCTGCAGTCGGGAGCACCTCTGAGTAGTTCTCGCGAGAAGGGCGCTATAACAAGTGCACATACAAACAAACATTTAAATCAGCATTATAAATGTAATTGACAGAGCACAACAATATTTTACACATTACATATTCAACATTTTTGTAGGCCCATCTATTGAAAGTTCAAGGTCATTGGGCCACCTCTAAACGTTTTCGAATTGTTCTAAATATTTTCACCTGTAGTACTGATATTATAGAGAACACTTTTGGGGTGTGAGACTTCGAAAATTCCAAAACTTTTGTTTTTGCATGTTGGAAATTGTCACCCTAATATATATATATATATATATATATATATATATATATATATATATATATATATATAGATTCGTTTAATGTGAAAAACAGGTTGACAAGACCGCAACTCAGTAACATGAAAGGGAGCATTACGGGTTACACAGTCGCTTGTTGAGAAGGCACGGCAGGGCACGAAGTCTGAAATAGATATCCTCGTTATGGAGGTAAATTATCCGTATTAACTTGTTGGGTTTTACGTCTTAAAATCAAAGTAAAAAACACCTAGACTGATCAGTTTGGGAAGATTTTTCTGTCATTTGGAATTGGAACTGACTCTCATGAAGCCCACATTAATCTCTGCTACAGCGCGAACACTGCATCGGAGTTTCACGCCGATGCGTTGAGCAATTGCGAGTAAAGGACTTGCCCAAGGTCGATACGAGGCGAATTGAGGTGGATTCGAAATTGCAACCCTCCGGCTGCAAAGCAGCAAGCATATCCACTACACCACCGTGCCCCACAATGTGCAATTTTATTAGATTGCAATTGGATTTTGAATTGTTTTGGACGCAGAGTTCTGGCGAACTCAAGATATGGAACGGCAGAGGCAGAAACCGTGTAATAACAGTTACTGAAGACGCACTATTAGTATAAGGACGACTGCATCGAATGAGTGAAAGTGAACGGAAGAGAAATGTGGGGGGGGGGCGAAAGAAGAGCAGCAATGACGAATGAGGCAGCGGAAGATAATGACGTCACACAGAGATTGAGCACTTGAACGGAGAGTGTAAAAAAGCGATTTATATATCGGCTGAGCAGCGAACGATGGCGTCATCCCGAGATGAAGCACCACGACTACCTCACACGTATTTATATGCACACGCCGGAATTCTCTCCATTGTCGGTAGCTATACTGTATACGCGGCGGCGTTCAATGCTTTCTTTGACGTCACTGCAGTGTCTATACGACTGACAAACAGACTGACAAACCGACTGACAGGCAGACTGACAGGCACTACCAACGCCCTGATTAAATGCTTGCTGGTATACAACGCAAATACCGTCATCTCTATTGTCGACCGGGTGTTTGCTCTGGAAAGCACTGGAGACGGAAATGTGGACACTGCGTAATGAACCGTTGCTTCGCGCGTTCAGCCTTCAAATGACAGTTGAAAAAGCGCTGACGAGGTTGAACGTAAAGGCGCTAAGTAAATTGCTGAAACCATTGTTGTTCAGGCGAAAGTAATCAGTCGCAGTTCACCAGCAGATCTAACACTTCGTCAAATGAAGGCCAAGCCAGTGCATATTTATATGCATAATGTACAGGGTGGGCCATAAAAAGTACCCCCTACGTTTTTAGCCCATATCTTGGCCAAACATTAGAATTTTTCAATGAAAGTTTACAGTCTTAAAGGCAATTCATATTTACGCACAATAGTCAAATTTCTAAAAAGATATTTCAAACGGAACAAAAGTTCTTTTTGACGATTAAAAAACACGACGCAACAAAAAGGTAAAATTTAAAAAAAATTATTCTGGTCAATATCTTGGTCAGAAGTAAGAATATCGAAATGAAATTTTAGAGCCTTAAACACATTTCATATTTGCATACGATGGCCAGATTTCATCAAAATATTTCAAACGCAACAAAAGTTATAACACTTTTAGCGAGGCCACCCACCGTTCTTTGACGATTCAAAGACGAAACGAAATGTACGAACTCACCATGCGGCAATGCCATGCAGTTCATCTCGGTGCATAATTATAATTAAAGAGAAAAACTGATAACGATTCTCTTCAACTAATCTTATATCCAATTCTTCCTCATATGCACATGTCTATTTCTGACTGTCTAACTCTAGACACAATCCCCCAGTAGGTATCTGAATGTCTACCTGCCTGACACTTTGAGTTTGACTGCAACAAAGTTTTAACCTTAGCTAACCTGTCTAAGAGGTTTTTTACAGGCGTCTGTGCACTGTACAATGTACATAGATAGATCGGTTGCCGCTTCTCAGCGTTTTTTGGATATTGAGGAAATCTCGAGATTGAGATTGCTTTATTTGTCCTTTTTATCTCTGAGACTCACTCTTTTTGAGCATCCTTCCTGCAGCCTCTGTCTCACTCTCACTCTGTCCCTGTCTGCCTGTCTGTCTTTCTGTACGCCCATCAGTCCATCTGTCCGTCTGTCTGTCTATCTGTCCGTCTGTTCTGTCTCTGTGTCTGCCCGTCTTTCCGTCCGTCCGTCTGTCTGTCTATCTGTCCGTCTGTATATCAGTCTGTCTATATGTCCGTCCGTCCGTCCGTCCGTCCGTCTGTCTGTCAGTCTGTCAATCTGTCCGTCCGTCCGTCCGTTCGTCCGTCCGTTTTTCCGTCTGTCTATCTGTCCGTCTGTCTATCAGTCTGTCTATATGTCCGTCCGTCCGTCCGTCCGTCTGTCTGTCAGTCTGTCAATCTGTCCGTCCGTCCGTCCGTTCGTCCGTCCGTTTTTCCGTCTGTCTATCTGTCCGTCTGTCTATCAGTCTGTCTGTACGTCCGTCCGTCTGTCTGTCTATCAGTCTGTCTATCTGTCCGTCCGTCCATTTGCCTGTCTGTCCATCTCGCGCAGCTCACTCGAGCATTCTCGTTAAGTGCTGCAGCCTTTGAGCGTCATTGAATTGTTCGTCCTCTGATTGCATCACCGCCTGAGGTTTGATCCAAGCTGTCGAGGAGGATAACATCCCTCCCTATCGACAGCACTCTTCCCTGACACGCCTCTCTCCCCGGGCGACCCTCAGGGTCAATGGATCAGCACTCGTCCCATGGATTGTGTAGGAAATGCAATTTAACGATGAATGGTCAATGGCGGCTCTTGTCGAAGTAAGACTCTTCGAAACAATTCACTTCTCAGAATCAACTGCCGCATTATCTTCTTGCATATTTAAGCGACATGATATTTGCATCTGTAGGACTATGATTGACGTATTTGTTCCGTGCAAATACGTTATTGTCCAATAGACAATATTTTCTTCATGAATTACCGTACTATGATAACTATTGTAGTAGGCCTAATGCAGTAATGCATGAAGAAATATTGCCATAGGTAAACTGCTTAGTTGCGCCTATAGTCCCATGTGTATAAGTTTACATGGATGCATCAATACAAGCGTACGTGAGTACGTCTCCACATACATACATAGACACATACAAGCATACACACGTGATACATGCATGCACAGAAACATACATTTATATAAAAAAATGCCTTCATGTATGCAAACGTGAATTCATATAATACATAAGTTTACATGTACAATGGAACATACAATGTTGCATACATCCATGCATTCATACATACATACATGCATACATACATACATACATACAAACATACATACATACATACATACATACATACATACATACGTACGTACGTACGTACGTACGTACGTACGTATGTACGTACGTACATACATACATACATACATACATACATACATATATATATACATACATACATACATACATACATACATGCACACGCATGCATGCATGCATGCATGCATACATACATGCATGCATGCATGCATACATACATACATGCATGCATGCATGCATGCATACATACATACATACATACATACATACATACATACATACATACATACATACATACATACATACATACATACATACATACATACATACATACATACATACATACATACATACATACATACATACATACATACATACATACATACATACATACATACATACATAATCGAGAGTCTAAAAGACTTTTGACTCTTACACCGGTCTCAAAATAGTTCGAACCCTATTGGAAGTCAATGCCATCATTGCACCGAAACGAAAATCGTTCAACTCATTATCGACTATTGACCGATTGATCGATCGATGTATTTACTCTATCGATCTTTTCGATTCGTCCACAAACATCCGACGCAAACATGAGATGCTGTCCATCAAATCAATTCGTCGTCTTAATATGTAGATATAAGATTATGATGACCTCCGTCTAAGTGTGAAGGAATTCTCTCTGGACCTCAGTGTTTGTCTCGGCAATAAATTATTGAAAAATGTTGACCAAGTTGCTCGACTTTGTCAACATTTTTCTCTGGTTCTTTGGTGTTAATTGGATCGAAGCGTCAATGCCGCCCGCGAAACTGGGTTCACGCAGTGTAGGTTAAACTTAGCGCAATATAGATTCAAGGCAATTTGCACTCACGACAATTCAAGTTCAAGTCAATTTAGTTTCTAGTCAATTTAAATTTGAATTAGAGACAATTTCAATTCAAGGCAATTTAATTCACGGCGATTTAGATTCAAGGCAATTTAAATTCAATGGAATTTAAATTCAATACCATTTATAGACCTATTCAAGGTGATATGAATTCAAGAAAATTTAAATTCAAAGCTGTATAAATTCAAGGCCACGCTTCGGTGTGTAATGGGCCTGAGAATCAAATTCATCAACCCTCTCGTCCTCCTTCCAACATTTCTCGTGTCCAGCTTCGCCTCCTCCCTATCTTATCTCGATATCGTTGCTCTTGCACCGGACTCGGACCACCTTTAAGTATATCTGGAAAACTTCGCTGACATGACCCAACGCTCGTGTATAATTGGGTGCACCAACAAAGCTTTGAAATAGCGCTTTAGAATTTTTGAATTTCCGATCACGATTACTACGACGATGAGGCCTTCGAAAACAAACAGTCTGTAATCGGTAACAATTGATTTCCTGTCTCCCTCGATGAAGTATAGTGGAAGATATTGGATCATGATCGGCGGTGGCAAGTTTAGACTCCTAATGGGGGTAAGTGGGTAGGGAGCCTGTCTGAGGTTCCATTTGGATGTCTGGTTTGTCAAAGCAGAGAGCGTGATCAGAGATATGTATTGGAAGTGCAGGAATTTTGAATATTTTTGCATTAACAGCATCAATTCAAGAGAAAATTTGAAATAGAATGGCTTTGTTAAAGAAAAATCCAGTAAACTACACACAATGCGTATACGCTGCTGATTAGCGTAATTGCAAGTTTTTTACTGTCATACCTAGGGTCACCCTTGTCCACAAAACATCCATGTTGATCGACTCTCCGTGAACATCTGCAACGCACACCGCTCGTGAATAAGCTGATGCCCTGCGATTAATAATAATAATAATAATAATAATAATAATAATAATATTATTATTATTATTATTATTATTATTATTGTTAATTTTATTCTGTTCTTAATTAATATTTAAGTCCCTGAGGGATTCTAAATACCTCGGGGCAAAAAAATAATAATAACAATAATAATAGCGACAATTTATATGGCGCAGTAACACGGCCATGCATGGTGTTCCAAGGGCGCCTTACAAAGCAGCTACACGGGATAAGCCCTATCGATCAAGTATGATTTTAGCATGGATTTAATGGAGTCCACTGAGCCGGCCAATCGAATAGCTAGAGCGCTTGACTTACAAGTGGCGCTTTAGAAATTTCTTGAACGAATATCAGACATAGTGATTCGTAGACAGGCCTACGTCTTAATTAATTACGGACACTTGGCATCGCTGGCATAGGCTACACCGCAACAACAATCTATCAAGAAAACGAGTCAACTCCGTAACAAGTCTTAAATCTGTGCTGCAGGGTTTCCGAATCTTCTCAGCCGAAAACTCTTTGTCACTTATATAGGCGATAGCAGGTGGAGTTTTATTTTAAAGAGATCGGTGCATTGGAACTTCGCTCGATTCACAAAACGCGTGTACTTTAAAAATGCTATGAGATCATTTTTGATGCCTATCCACGCAGATTTTGCGCGGCCAGACAATATCTGAGCTATTAGATATCCAGCCGCACTACTGTCGATTTTCGGCGGCGCTCAAAAGTCGCCCGTTTGCTTGACTTAAAAATGCATTGAAATACCGGTAGCGCCGCATCCAGTATTCTCGATGACAATTTCGGTAGACTTTTGCGCGGCCAGAAAATATATGAGCTGCTCTTCAAGTATATAGAGTTTCCTATTATAGGTAGGCCTATACAGTCCCACTACATTTTCTAGCGGCGCTCTAAAAATCGCCCAACCTCCGACCAGTTTGCTTGACGTAATATTATTTCAAAACATGCATACTAACAATTAAGTAACAAACCCAACGATTAGTACTACGTGTACATACTGTAAATTGTTCTAATGTATATATACACCGACAGCGTTTTGCCTATAGTTTAAATTAAATGAATTTAGCCTGTACATACTTGAGAGTATTTCCACTATGCTGTAGTTGGAGGTCATGACATAGAAAGGCTTTAGCGAACACTTGGAATTCTCCTGCGCAGACAGGCAGACAGACATGCAGACAGACAGGCAGACAGACATACTGACAAACAGGCAGTATGTGGAAAGATGCACTCCGCCGTCTACCAATGACCTTCCTCTGCTTGATCTGCTCTAACCAGACCAGCGTCTATAGTGTTTTAATGAAGATCTATCCAAAACCAGAAGTGTTAAAAGAACCTGATGACATGCAGTGATGAGGCTGAAACAAACATAGATCTAAATGGAATATGCAACGTAGGCCTACGTATGCATGCATCAGGGACGAGAAAATTAATGTCAAGCGCTTCTGCTCTACATTATAGGCTAAGCGCATTCGCCTTAAGTGTACTAACTCGTGCTTTATCGTGCATGCCCCTTGTATATTTGTCATACATGACTCAATTGTGTTCTATACGTAACCTATAATGTAAAAGCAGACCTTCCCTTCAATCGATCTCAAATGCTAAAGTCTTACACTTGCTTCCTATCAATGCGTGCATCCATTACAAAATCGTCTTTCTTGTATTTAAAGCATTAAGATTGATCAACTGATCATAGTAATTATTGGTGAATAGAAACTTTTGATCTACATCACATTTCCATTTGGTTGCAATACTATGATCTTCATGGTCAAATGGAAATGCTATATAGGCCTAAAATAATAGAAAACTTTCTACGAGTTGCTCATAGCTGCGTCATGAAGAGGAGCTTATCCAACGGTGTTATATCTTCGAGTCAGCATGTAGACTTATACACCAGATCCCGATTGTTTTCGTCTCACCCTCATGATCCGCTCCCTTAGTTCTCCTTCTTATCGTCAAGATAATATTATTTGAAATGCAGCAAAGTATCTGTCCTGTGTGTAAATCGCGCATTGACGCAGACTACAGCGATCTGTTATTTTCGCTTGGGGCGAGAAGTAGGCTAGAACCGCATTCTTCCTGCGCGTTGTTTCTCTTTCAGGTGGGTCCGATAAAGCCGACTAAGAACGTCGAGACAAGCAAACTCCCTCCTTACCTTCATCCATCTTTTATCCGTCTGTCAAACGCTTCCTTGCTCTTCATTATCCCATTCCACTTTCAGTTTCTCCATAGGCTATAGACAGCTCGCCCTTCTAAACCGCTTTGCTTTCCTTGATGTTCGTTTCCTCATCTTCTCCTCTCCGCTCGGTGCTTAATTCTTTACCTATAATCGTATAAAAGTGTCTGGCTTCAGGTCTCAACGATTATTTTCAGCCGAAGCATCGCTCGTGCATTCTGTTTATCCCCCCCATCTCCTATATATCAACATTTCTTAAATTATTCTTTGTCTTTTTATGTTTTCTTATCCGCTCTGCTTGGCCATCTATCTATGTATAGATACATGTATACATGCGCGTCATGTTTATCTGTTTGTGTTCGCCTGTTCATCCGTCTATTGTTCTTATGTATGTATGTATGTATGTATGTATGTATGTATGTATGTATGTATGTATGTATGTATGTATGTATGTATGTATGTATGTATGTATGTATGTATGTATGTATGTATGTATGTATGTATGTATGTATGTATGTATGTATGTATGTATGTATGTATGTATGTATGTATGTATGTATGTATGTATGTATGTATGTATGTATGTATGTATGTATGTATGTATGTATGTATGTATGTATGTATGTATGTATGTATGTATGTATGTATGTATGCATGTATGCATGCATGCATGCATGCATGCATGTATGTATGTATGTATGTATGTATGTATGTATGTATGTATGTATGTATGTATGTATGTATGTATGTATGTATGTATGTATGTATGTATGTATGAATGTATGTATGTATGTATGTCTGTATGTATGTGTGTATGTATGTATGTATGTGTGTATGTATGTATGTATGTATGTATGTGTGTCTATGTATGTATGTATGTATGTCTGTATGTATGTGTGTATGTATGTATGTATTGTATGTATGTATGTATATATGTATGTATGTACGTATGTATGTATGTATGTATGTACGTATTTGTGTGTGCGCGTGTGTGCGTCTGCGTGCGTGTGTGTGTATGTTTGTGTTCCAGTACAATGTCGGAATACGATGTACGTATACACCATGTACATGAATACCTGCAAGAGTGTTCCTTCAAGATATACATGTACATTCAGTGGCGCTCCCGTCAACAGCGCGGACACTGAATGGGAGCTTCACGCCGAATTGCATGAACAATACTTGCGAATGAGGGTCACTACGCGGCGGCTTGAGGTGGATTCGAAACCGCAACCATTCGGCTGCAAGGCTGGGAGTTGACATTCAGAGATTTAGATATCTCGGGCTAGCACGTGTGGGACGCAGGGGTGCAAGCTGCTGCGGAGCGACCTTGGGCAAGCTGCTTACCCATCATTGTCTGTGGGGAAGGCAACGGGAAACCACCTCACTCATCTCATCCCCAGTGGCGTAAAGCCAATGAACCTGCCTTTGGGCAGAGAACCGTCATCATCATATTATGGCGTGTTAATTGGTTGGTTGATCGTCAAAGTTAGTCCACGTTAGCTACATCGGTAAGAGAGCTGGCGGCCGCGCGTCTGTGAAAGAGCGTGAGGACCGCGGTTCGCTTCCCGAAGGTGGCTACTTCAGAGATTCAAAATCTCGGGCTAGCACGGTCCGTCCACGGGGACCTAAGTGGCGTGGCGTCCATTCAAACGGGCGAGCGGTGGTGAAGGATCTCACCCTCAGGGTCGAGGCCATAAGACAGCCGCTATATAAAAATCCGACTAGATTTACATTTACATTACATTGCAAAGTTTAATAAATTTGTGTGAGACTACCGCTGAATGAGCAGTGGGGCATGCAAGCAAGCAACCTCAACGCTCAAACCTCGGCTAATACCGTCATTTGACGTGTATAGCTGACAAAATTAATTGCATTTCGCTTTAACGTTTTCCTTTTCCGTGGAGTCGCTGCGCAATCGCAAAAGATGATTAATCGCAAAAAATCGTTCCATATTCCGACGCATTTATTGCAGTAGCTTATTTCTTTCCGTACAGACAACACCATTGTGTCGATGTTCTGATATTATGCAGCGCATGACGATAGCAGCTTCGGAAGTTACAACCAATAAATATTTCTCAGCCCGTCAGTAATATGGATATCGTTTCTATGCACTGCTGACAGACGACCACGGAGACAAAGCGGAATCGTGCATCTGCAAGACAATGGAGACTTTCAAGACAATGGAAGCTTTGACACGTCGCGTATCATTGCTTTCGATTATTCGCATTCCGTATACAAACTGAATAACAAACATAAAAGGCTACTCACCGCCATATGCAAATAGAAGCGTACGCGTAAACACATATAGGCCTACATCAGCTTCACATACGCACACACACACACGCACGCATACACACGCACGCACACACACGCACGCGCACACACGCACGCACACACACGCGCGCGCGTGCGTTTTAACGGAGACCGCAGAATACTTTGCCGGTATACTCCGCCACTGGTTGCACTATGCCAGTGCCAGTCCCAAGCCTGGACAAAGGAGGAGGGCGTCGCTAATGGTCTTTGCTACCACACAGTGACGCTAAACTGCAAATACTACTACTACTTTACCGGTGCAGTTTAAAATCAAGTTCGCCGATGTCAGGTAGTCATTTTAGTCGCCACTACTGACAGACGTAGGCTATTTCCTCAGGTGGACCGGTGTAACAGTTTGTTGGCCGGTGCGCCGAAGTACCTGCACGATCGACTATATTACAGTCTGTGTTGAATGCAGCGGCGAAGCTCGTGAGTAATCGGCGGAAGTATGATCATGTGACACCATTACTGCGTGACGTGTTGCATTGGCTTCCAATACCGTACCGCATTGAATACAAACTCTCATTGCTCGCCTACAAGTCACTACATGGCTTAGCACCAGGCTACCTCAAATCCTACTGCGTGCAGATGCCTTCGTCATTATTATTACTATTTGTACAGACATTGGCACTAGAACTCATAGTATGGCCTAAAATGTAACAGAACCTAGAATTTGACAATGACGTCATTTCTTTACCATTCTGCCATGGGTGTCAGACTCGTAAAGACAGTTGAGAGAGCCGCAGAAACCTGCACAAAGAGTCAATTGTGTTGCAGTATCATCTATCCCTATAATAGGTTAGTGTGGGTAATTGGGTATACATGTGTCGACGAATATTTATAAATTCAGGCCTTGTCAAGCGTCTAATGCCCTCTGGTTAATTCGAAAGAAAAAAAATATTATTTCCATTGAGGGCATCGTTTGCTATTCGACGGGTGCACAAGCTGGATGAATTCTTGGTATGTGTGTGTGTGTGTGTGTGTGTGTGTTGTTTGTGTGTGTGGGTCTGTGCGTGTGTGTGGGCAGGTGTGTATTAGGGTGGTCCTTATTTTTAAAAGTTTGATTTTATAACGGGGCACCCTCTAAGTTGGTTTCTATTGATGAGAAAAAAATTGAGAAAAATTTTGGGGAGAATCTGAGGACATTTAGGGGTCGCTACCAGAGGTTAAAGTTCAAGGTTAGAATTAATTTGGGCTTTGTGGTCCACTATGCGCAATTTCCATTAATATGCTTTCCAACCATGTTAATCGCTCTGATAGAATTTGATAGACAACTATACTCACATATTTATTAACATCTCCAACATCATGATTGCCACCTACTTACTTATTTTGTTGACATTTTTCTATAACGCATTCGCAGCCATTGCGTCTTTTGGCGACATTTTCGCTTCATTTTGTTTTTTTCGCGTATATTGCATCATTTCGCTCTTGTCAATGAGAACATAAAGTTGGCAATAGGCCTAAGTCTTGACAATGACGCGGCGAAAGCGAGTAACAGAAACGCAACACTGGTAGGCCTACTTTCTTTCGCACTACAATGTCTTGGCAATGATCCCGCAGAGTGCAATCTCAATTGTTTTTCAATCCTTAAGCATTCAATAAAGAATCGGCACAAAATTTCTGAAAACTTGAAAGCTGAATTCCAACTAGAAGCTCCTCTAATAATTCACTGGGATGGAAAGTTCTTGAAAGACATCTGCAGACTGCAGTAAAGAAATAGTAGACCGTCTTCATGTCCTCGTTTCTAGAGTGGGTGTTGACCAGATCCTCGGTTTACAGAAGTTATCATCGGGACAAGAAAATCTTCAGTGTCTGCAGTGTATGAAGCGGTTGTGACTTGGGGCATTACTGATCAAATCAAATCTATGTGCTTCGACACCACATCAGTGAACAGTGGACTTAGAAATGGTGCCTGCATCCTGTTGGAACAGAAGCTGGACATGGATTTGTAGAGTGCATGTCGCTATCACATATGTCTAAATTAAGTTGGAGGCAGTGGTTATGTTTTCTCTTGGTTCACCGAAGGGTAAGGACATGATGATTTTTCCGCTGGGCTGCACAGAGCGAGGTTGATCGGCAAGAGCATTTACAGTGTTAAGATATGGATGTTCAAGAAATAATTCAAGTCAGCAAGAAGAGAATAAAGGGTATGGCTGACATCTGCCTGCTATACGTCAAAGTCTGGTTTCAAGCACCGTATGCACCATCTATACTCCTCAACTTGACCTGTAGAGAGCAGATCTTTAAGGGCATTGACAAAATACAGGGAGATAAAATAGTGCAATTGCAGACGTTGCAATGAAGAAATGATTAGATGACCTTTGGTATTTTTCAGAGGAATTGGTGACTTTTGCGTTCTTTGATTTATGGGGCTTCCATTTATACCAAGCGCCAAATGATTACTATACTCTGGACAAAACTTGGATCGAACATCCACTTCAAAGAAGAACCTTGGAACCTGCTGTAATAAGCTCAATGCAACTGGAAGATTTTGTCATGGAAAACACGAGATTTTTCAGATTTTCTCCAATAAGACGTTGATATACATGGTCAAACGACACGAGAACTTCAAGTTAGATTAGGCCACTGCGAGCTCAGTGAAAGTTGTGAATGACATTACAAAGCGTGGAGTGACACTCATGAACATGTATAACAAGCTTCAAACAAATAATGAGGATCAGATGCAGAGTCTGCTATATTGATTGTGAAGAAATATACGGTATACCTATCGTCGCAAAAGACCGATGCAATAATGGAAACATTAACTGGGGGGAAAAAATTATGTCCGTGTATGCGTTTTGTCCAAAATAGTAAACCAGTCCACAGGCCACTAGTCCACCTCCAGCACGGTCCATTGCCAACCAGAATTTATTTAAATTTGTGCATTCAACCATATATGTACACTAGTAATAGTATACAATATACGATATTCCATGTTTCGCCTGTGTCTTTACATTGATATATGTTACATCCGGTAGCGACCCCTAAAATTCAAAAAAATCTGCCAAAATTTTCAGTGTTAATATTTTTTAACCTAAAGGTATAAGTTAGGAGGGTGCCCCGTTTAAAATTCTCAAAAAAATATTTTTACATGGAGCTAAGGACCACACTAGTGTGTATGCACATCGATTCAAGTGCAACTGATCGTTTTCGAATGCGAAAGGCATCAGAATGCTCAATCAAAGACAATGACAAGACAAGACGTTCGACCATTCATCTTAAGGCAGTTTTATTTGGCCGCGCTGAGGTTGGGAGCGACTCTGAGTAGTCCCCTTGAAGAGGTGCTATATAAATGCATATAATGAATGAATGAATTCACAATTTTACGGTTTCGTATTGGCTTACCTAGTTAATGGTCTAAAATCCAGACAGACTGCGAGGAACTGTGTTTCAAGAAAGAATGATTAACATCTCTATGGAAAGTTAGTAATTAATGGTATACATGTACATAGGAAACTCTGGTGAGTTTAAAGATTTGCGCGATGCAAGAATGTCTATATAAATAAGGCCAAAAAAAATAATGGTGTGTTTCCGGTAACAGAGCTCTAAAAAATTGGGTAGGTAGGTCGAAAAATAATTTTATTTTGGTAAAATATTTTTATACAGTGACTATCCGAACAATTATAACCAACTACTCTTTTTTGCATAAAGGTACATGCTGCAAAAAATACGTGTTCTAAGCAAGTATAAACTGCCTATTTCCCGACTGTCTGTACCTAAAATTGCTCTAGAAAACAGTTCTATTAATTTCATTTTGTTGACATCTTTTCCCGTAAGGAAAGGAGAAGATGAGTGTGAACAAAACATCACTGCTAGGGATCGTTATAGACTGGCCGAGCCAGTGACTAGTTACACCTAAAGGTTGCTAGATTTATTTTCCCTAGTCACCGTTAGAGGTGGCCCAAGTGAGAATGATAAGGCTGGAGGGTTCTCAAGACTGGCAGTCAGGAAGTAGTTAAGCAGGCGTGAAACTCTAAGTCACTGTAAATAAAAAAAATTACGCAAAATTTTTAGAGTCGCTGCAATAAAAGTGAGTCGATCGGGTTACCGGAAACGTAACATTATTATTTTGCCTAAGATCCAACTCTATATGGAAGGCAATGTCACCGTATTATGTTAATAAAAAAAGTTTTAAAAAAATTCATGAAATTTTTTTTTACCTTTTTTTAATAAACTTTTTTTAAATAAATTTGTTTACAAAATTATTTGAGTCGAGGCAATGAAAGAGGGTCGGTCGGGTTACCGGAAACACAACATTTTTTTGGCCTAAGATAAGAAGCAAGATTGAAAGATTTTAAGACAGCGCTATCCTTTATGATGAGTCTGTAAAGTTGATTTCACATAAAGATTGAATGAATCAAACGAAAGATGAGTGATCATTAATCTTCAAGCGATACTGATTTGACAAAGATAGAATGATTTTATAATTAAATAAAAACCAACTACATGTACACTGGCAATTAAAGAAATCTAGGTTTAATTATATTACACGAATTTATATGCAGCTTCATTCAACGTACTTTCACTTTGAAAGTCATGCTCCATGAAAACAAATAATTTTTACCTGTAGGTCTACATCCCATATTGCAATGCAACATTCGTAATCTAACTATCTGAATAAGTAAATATTAACTGTAAAGAAAGATTGAACAACCTCATAAATCGTTTAAGTAGATCTAATCTGTGAAGAGAAACTTATAAGAAATCCGAATCGAGAACATTATTGAAACATAGGCCCTACAAGGCCCACATAATTATAGTAGCAGCAATTTATTACATACACACACCTAGCACTGAAACGTTTGCAAACGTTCATTTAAAAATAAATAAATCGTGAGACCAACAAGCAACAATTGTAGTCTAAGCGCTCACACTTTGCACGTATTATCGTGGACTGTGATAAATGCCGCACAAGGCAAGATCATTAATTTTATCTACGCATTTATCAAAGGTTTTGTAGAAGCAGCACATTTCCTTGAAGGCGAGAGTCATTGGCCAAAAAACGCTCTCGCCGAATTCAGTGGCGGCGACGGGGGATGAGGGGGGATAAGCCCCCAAAAGTCCATCAATTTTTCCCCCATGTCAAAATGAAATATTTTCCACGATTAGCCACCACCCCTAAAAACTGAAATGCAAGCAAATGTCAGAAAGTTTGTCGGATGAAAAAGGACCATTTTCCAAGATTTCGACCAAATGACTTAAACAAAAGGTCGTCAGAATTTTTGCGGACGAAAATTAAAAATTTCAGCCCCCAAAATTAAAATACTGGCGCCGCCACTTGCCGAATTACCGACAAACATCAACACATTAAGAAGAATCGAATACTGGACGTCGCTGCAATTGAAGTCGATCAGTGTCTCTACAATACAATTTACAACCCCAACAGGAGGAAGCCTCAAAAGAGCTCTTACTCTGTTGCAACCGTTTTAGGTGCCACAGTAATTGCCAGAGGGTTACTTGTACATGCAAACGGAGGTCAAGACGATCTCCAACTTGACATAACTTAATCAGAAATGCGGTAGAAGAAGTAGGCCTAAGCCTACACGTATACGGACTCAGCGGCGCCGCCAGGATATTTTTTCTGTACGCACTTTTTTTCTGTACGCACAATTTGCACAAAATAAGAATACACGAAATGAAGTTATGAACTGTTATGACGATCTTTAATGGGCATGCAGTGAGTGAGAAGTGTACGTGGTCCACTACTAAAGTAGATTCAATAGAATTTCATCGCTTATAATATTTCACGCTTTAATTTACAATTTGTTATTTTTTAGCCTTTCCGCGCTGTACGCACTTGCATAAGTGCGTACGCCTAACGGCGCCCCTGTATGGACTCAATATTGCAAATCCTTACCATTGCAATGCAAATAATTATAAGCTAAGTACACATGAAAATATAAACATTCAATACCTAACAATACTAATACTTCAACATTACAATAATTATAGTTTAAGTCCATCTGTAATTGTGTCATACAAATTTTTGCTCACTTGCTCGTCGCACGCAAGGAATTGCAAGGTTATAGCGTATACATGCTTACTTCTCTACATACATTCAAGTTAAGCTATAATGGCTCGCCTAACCGAATGAGCGAAGTAGCAAGCCTGAGACGAACGAACCACCGATGTGCATTAATGTCTTGGTATTCAACGCTCATGGCATTCAACCGAGTCTTTGAATTGAAGTTCGTTCAACAGAGTAGGCATGCCTATATAACATAACGAGCGTTTTAGAAATGGCATCTTTCCCCGCTTACAGTGGCGGCGACATGATTTCAGTTTTGGGAGGGGACTGAAAACCTCCCGGAGGAAATTTTCCATCATTTTCATCCGCCAAAATTTCTGACGACTTTTTTAGTCATCCGGTCGAAAATCGTAGAAATATCTCAGTTTTGCATGTAAAAAAACCCGGAAGGGCTTTTTTAGGGGGGCTTAGCCTTTAATACGGGGGCTTAGCCCCTAGCCCTCTAGCGCCGCCACTGCCCGTTTATATATAACGAGAAGCCATCGAGCCATCTGCAGGAATTTGAGTTTTACTGGTGTATGTCTAACGCTCGGTGACATCAAACTTCAAATTGGCTGGGTCGTTGCTGTTTTGCCTCACCTCAATTTTCATGGCTCGCGTACTGGCACTCTTTTTTGAACTGATGGATACCCTACTTTTTCATGCAGTCAAAGCCAACGATAATTGGGTTCACACGAGTATGACTTTCTCCAATGACCGTTTTTATGCTAGCATACATTCGAGCAATCAATCAGTATTAGGCGAGCGAAGAAAAACAGAGGAAAATTGCGTCCCAGCTTTCCAGACTGATATCACGCCTCTGGACATAACGATGTCTGGGTTTCCTGCTGGCAGGGATGCCACTCTAAAGTTTAAAAAGGTCAGATCCGGTCGAAAAAGAGCTGGAAAAGGATACTATCGATTGCCAATTTCTTTAAAAAATAATTATATGAATTTTTCCGGCGGGAAATTTCTGACGACGTTTTTTATTCATCCGATGATTAAAATTTGTTCTCTTTTCCTTCCCGATATAATTTCTGATGACCTTTTTAGTATTTCACTCGAATATTTGCAACGTTTGGTCCAATTTCACAAAAAATTCAACTTTTATCATTCATGTCTTTTGTGCATTGTCGCACCAAAAAAACAATTTTATATAAAAAAAGTCGGAAAATCCGCCGTGGGAAAAAACTAGATCCTGTCAAAAAAAACCTAGAAACCTAGGCAAGACCGGAAAACCTAAAATAGTCTATAGGTGGAAAAAGCTATGAGTGGCATCCCTGCCTCAGGCTGCCTGCTTGTAAAGTTGTTGTTTCGTTACGTACGTGATGACGAATGCGGTGCCAACAGCCATGACGTCTTCGAGTATAAAATGGCAACCTGCACGCGATGAAGGTCGGAAAAGTGGTCCCGGCGTGTGAGAGATTTCTCGGCCCTCGTTCAGGGACATAGCAGTTGCATGCCTGTGTCTATGCGTGTGTAATATCTCTACTGTGTATACCTTTAGAGCTTCTTGCAATGCGCACTGAGGTAACGACTCATTTACTGCCTGGAGCAGCTTTATGTCGTCTATGGCCACCGGTCCATGGAACAAGCACGGCATTAGTAATTCATCAAACAGGATGCGTGCGAACATAGGCGTACGGGACATTTCGGCAGTGGTGGGGGGGCAAACAATTTGTTTGCCCGAAAAATCTGACGACCTTTTTTTAGTCATCCGCCCAAAATTCTTAGGATTTTCCCGTCCGAAAAATCTGACGACCTTTTTTTTCTTCTTTTTTTTGTCATCCGCCCAAAATTCCAAAATTCTTAGGATTTTCCGTCCGAAAAATCTGACGACCTTTTTTAGTCATTTCCCGTCCGAAAAATCTGACGACTTTTTTTTACCCCTGCGCGCCCGAAAAAATCCGCCCGTACCTGTTTTGCCCGAAAAAATTTCCGAAATTTTTTGACCCGTCCATGCCTCTTTTGCCCGAAAAACACATTTGCCCGAAAGTTGGGGGCGTTTGCCCCCCCCCCTGGACCCCGTCTCGTATGCCTATGCGTGCGAAGTGCACGTGCACTTTTGAGAATGAATAGATAGGATATAAATTATACGCAGCTGAACACGGTCCACGCATTTTCACGGCACACGGCCAATGCTGTTTCCGTTCCATTAATCTCTCCGTGTAGATACGGTATAGCATACAATGGCAGCTTTTTCTCGTCACGAAGGCTCAAGAAAGGTTTACATAATTTGGTCTTTAATCTTCGATAATCGAATTTTCTCTGTGCAATTTTCTCGGCCTGTTTTGATGGCAGGCGGAGTGAAACAATAACTGACAAATTAGTGATCTGACAGATTAATGCATTAGCAAACGACGGTATATAGAGAGGCCAACAGTATACAATGTATAATTGTATATATAGAGGCCAACCGTCGCGCGCTGCAGCCTCAAGGCTGCGCGAATCAGACCTAAATGTGGCTTATTGTGATGCGGTAAAAACATCAAAAACAGTTCAGCAAAGAGTCGTAACAATTATGAGTCCGCATAATAGCCGCTACTAAAATTAGCGAAATCATATTAGAACAAAGCTCAATTATCTTGATTTCCCCCACCCAAACTGTATACAAGATAACGAAAACGAAATAAATTACAATATTAGAAGTAATCTTACAAGCACATGCATGTGACGTTGTTCAGAATTTAGAAAATTATCACAAAAGTTCACGCATTGAAGTAATATTTTCCAATCAAGATAAAACCCACGGTTTCTTGCACCAGTTGCATGCATACATCCGTTGAAATAACATTAAGTCAAATAATTATTACAATGTGGCATGCTATAATTATGCCGAGGCTATATTATTGACGCGCATAATGAGTTGAGAAAACCTGTACAAACTAGTATCTCTGCCGTTATCCAATCGGGCATGTAAACCTATGGAAGTAAACAGGTATCTACCGTCAGTATATCACTGCTATAAACAAACCTCAAAGCAGAATCGGAGAAGCTAACTGTCTTAGCGTCCAAGTACGGATCACTCCCGCCACCCCAAAGGTCATGGCCTCACTCTTCCAATTCGCATATGGCTTTGTTAAAATCAGTGGTAGGCAAAGGGTGTGATGGACTCCCTGTTGGCTGCCGAAAGTCATATAATAATTTGTGATCCTCCGTCGTATACCATGAATAAATGTAATCATTCTGCGTTGTGACAGTTTGAAATTAAACGAAGATCACTACAAGTACAGTACCGATATAATATTCATAGAATGTTCACACAACCGTGACGCTTATGTCGGCTTTGCTGGTGCCCTCCCCAGCGCCACGCTGTTCACTGACGACGCAGTTCGTCTTGACGACAGACCGAGTCGCCCCACCCTTTCTCTGCGCCGCCGTTCCGAGACTGCAGGTCTGCGCCAGCACCTGTCGGAAGCGGGTGTTGAAGAGCACATAGATGGGGAAGTTGACGGCGGAGTTTGTCGTGACCAGAGTGTTGCTGAAGCGTCGGAAATAGAACTGGAAGCCACCGCAGTTGCGGTACGACTCCGGAAGCAGAGTCCAGAAGATCTGATTGACGAGCGCCGGCGCCTGGCAGATGATGAAGACGATGACGACGATGATGAGGACGAAGGTGACGTTGTTGTCCTGCTGTTGGCGCAGGCTCTGCATCTCTGCGCGCTTGCGCTTCAGCTTCTTGAGCGCCGACATCAGCTTGATGTTGAGAACGGCGAGACTGAGAACGGGCAGCAGAAGGAGGAAGATCGTGTACATGATGTTGTTGTAGATGATGTTGTACAGCTCGTCGTCGATCAGCTCCAGCGGGACCTCGAGGAACTTCGGTACGTTGTAGAGTAGGGAGAAGACCAGGACGATGGTAAGCTGCTTCTTCGCCTGGGTAACCGTACACAGACGGGCAGCCGAGAACGGGTGACACACAGCTATATATCGGTTGAAACCAACGAGAACCGTCGTCCAGATCGTGGCAGTCTGAAAGATAAAAGCAACCGGAAGCAGGTTGGTCTTCACGTCGAACGTATCGTTCTCATCATACAGTTCAATGTACTCGACGAAGGTCGTCACCGAGTAGAGCGGGAACACGACGGCCAGCAGCAGGGTATCGATGACGGACAGACCCTGGAAGAGGAAGGACGTTGACGTCTTGATCTTGTCGCGACAAAAGACGATGAACGCGACGAGATTACCGACCAATCCGAACAGACAGATAAATCCGACGACGAGCGCGTACATGAAGAAGTTGTACAGACGACACGCCGGGGTCTCGTCCGTTTCGTTCATGGCGCCGTAGAAGTCATCGCCGAAATCCGGTGTCGTCTGAATGTCCAAAGATCCGTTGTTTCGTTTCAGTTCGAGCAGAGAGGAGGAGTCGTTGCTTGCCGCCGCCGCCATTTTGTTGCTGTTGATATGATATGATGCGAGGATGTCTTCGTCTGCGAGTCAGAGTCCTACGTCATTCTGACGTACACTGAGTTCGCGTGGTCCGATTTCGTTAGGTCAAAGGGCAAAGCGCAGAGGTCAGTGCTGTTCCGACACCAACAGTCTTTCAGAGCTATAAACAGAATTTCCAAAAACGAATAAATCTGTAAGTGTCTTAAGATATAAACATTGCAGCAGAAGACTACAAATAACAATGGAAGAAAAGTTTCAAGCCTCGTTATATAAATCGTCTTCAAAACGAGCGATGTTTCAATTGAAATAGGTCTACCTGAGTCACCAAAATACTTTGTGGGGCGCGGTGGTGTAGTGGGTATGTTCGTAGCCTTGTAGCCGAAGGGTTGCATGTTCGGATCCAACTCAAGTTGCCGCGTAGGGACATTGGGCAAGTCCTTAACTCGCAATTGCTCAGCGCTTCGGCGTGAAATTACGATGCAGTGTCCGCGCTGCAGTCGGGAGCGCCTCTGAGTAGTGAACTTGAAGGGGCGCTATAACAAGTGCTCATACAAACTCCATACTTATATAATTATACACATAGGCTAATCAGTGTCACTTTGCTGGGTATAACTATGGTCTTAACATAAAACTTTTGGCAAAATTTTCATGTCTTTAGAAGTTTGCTGTTATCAAATTTGCAATTTGAAAATTGCCTTCTTCTCCGCCTTGGATTAGACTACGAAAGAAGTAAACGACATTCAATTGCTTAGATCTAATATCTTGTCGCATGCAGGCACATGCGGAACGAAGCCTCATATCTACGCACAGCCGTTCATCATCCGAGAAGGATAATAATTTTCTTTTGGTCTCTACGAGGGAGGAGCGAGGGGAAGCTTTGGCCGTATCCCGACCTCCGTGATACACTGTGACCTATGGATCTACCGATTGGCAAGCGACGAATCCCAGTTCTATAATCAGATCCGAGTGATTTTAGGACGCCGCGATTTATTAACCATCAACAAGGGAGTACTGGTCAGTGTCTGCGTAGTGTAGTATCTCGGCGATGACGTCATCTGTCGTTATTCTGTTGCTCTGCTCGGTTGGACTATGATCCACATGTAATTGCGGTACGAAAAACAGACTTTACTATCGGGCTCCAAGAAAGACTGGGGAGAGTTGAAACCCCCACCCCTACGGCAATTCTCACCCTGAAACAACTGAACAACTGTCAACCAAAGTTGACAGATAGGCCTACACCATGTAGGCCTATCTGTCAACTTTGGTTGATTGGGTCTACCTCTGTGAGTGAACCGAACGCTGGCTATATGATATATGATATACGATATATGATATATGATATATGATATATGACTTATGATATATGATATATGATATGAGATATATGATATATGATATATAGGCCTACTCGTTCATTTGTGCGTGCTGTTTTCTTTCATGGATTAGTTAGTTATCTTCTGTTCTTAGTGACTAATTGCACTGTTAGAACAGCTGCAGGTATGACGTGCTGTGCTGCAACGTTCTGGAAAGTTGAAAGGAAATTAGGCAGGGAGATAATTGTACATGATGACGGGGGATATCACGGTTATTATTGGAGAAAATGAGATTGGTTTCGAAGAATCGCAGCAGTTAACTCCAAATTGCAGAAAAGTTACCGAGAAGCTAAGAGCAGGGCACCAGCTTGCTCACGAGCTTTAATTCACCGTAGCGTTTAATTATAAATAGTGGAGTATGAGTAACAGGGTCTGATTTTGCAGAACCACAATATTATTGTACAATTGCTTACCAATTGACTAAAAAAAAGCTGCACAGCATTTATGCAGCGGATCATTCTGCTTTCGTGGGCGATTATCGAGGCTACAACATATTATATATAATTAATGTGATTAAAATGATTATTATTTCGCATTTTTGATGTATTTACAGCATAGCTGACAAATGAGACATTATTAGCATGCAACGAAACGAAAGGAGAAGCACTTTTCAGTAGGTTACTCCAGACAATTATCTGAATTATAGCTCGCATGACATCCGGCAGAAGAACCTGAAATAGTTTTTTGTCGTCATTTTGAATAAATGACACGATGATTACAGCAGTGGCGCTAGGGGGGTTAGGAGGTCAAAGCCACCCAAAAGGCCATCCGGTTTTTTACATGGAAAAATGAAACATTTCCGTGATCAGCCACACCTAAAATCTGAAACCATATGCACGAGATTTCTACCAAATGACTAGAAAAAGGTCGTCAGAAATTTTGGCGAGAGAAAATGAGAAATTTTCACGAGATTTCAATCAAATGACTAAAAAAAAGGTCCTCAGAAATTTTGGCGGCTGAAAATGGAAACTTTCCTCTGCGGGAATTCAACCCCCCAAAACTGAAATTTTGGTGCCGCCACTGGATGATTAATATGTTGATTGATTCAGTATAAAAAGGACCATTGGGAACTTTACATTTATAGTCAACTCTTCTATCGTGCTACCAATATCATTAATGTTGTGCTGTCAGTACAATCGTCTGTGACTTGAACTTTAAGTCATCGAAGTGAAGATTTAGATATAAGTGTGTTTTAGGAGCTGCTTTAAAATTGTCCATCTAATTATTAAGAAGACAATTGCAGTTTTAAGTCTATCGTTTTCTATTATCATAACGCAATTATTCTTATCAAAGCTTTAGAAAGAAGAAGGCAGAAAGTGTCTAATAGATTATTGATAAGACCTTGGTCTCTTATTCGTTGCTTTTATTTCTATCTCAGCAGCACGCTCGTGTTTTACTGCTATTGTTTATGATCACAATGCTACACAAAGATGAGAGGAACCTAGTAGCCTAATTGTCTTGCTGAAAACCGATTGCATACTTTCATGCTGCCTCTCGTTAAAACAAATTTGACTAAAAATTAATAGTCTCATAAACAGATGCATTTTCTATTATATTTAGCTATGCATCAGTGACTTTAAACTGCTGTTATCTATCATAGTTTTTAAGGTATGTAGCCTAATCGTTTTTACGCAACATAATGCATGTGCGCTTTCTATATGCAAATCAGGTCTACTTACTTACTTACTTACTTACTCACTTGCTTACTTGCTTACTTAAATAATTATTATAAGCTTGTTTTTAGAGCTGCTTTAAAATTGTTCATCTAATTAGGCTATTATAAGAAGACAATTGCAGTTTTAAGTCTATCGTTTTCTATTATCATAACGCAATTGTTCTGATCACAGCTTTAGAACGAACAAGGCAGAAAGTGTTTTATAAACAGATTGCATTTTCAATTATATTTGGCTATGCATCAGTGACTTTAAGCTGCGGTTATCTATCATAGTTTTTTTTAATAACTTACTTACTTGCTTACTTATTTTAGTTGCCATAGCGGATTACTTCCACAGCAATCAAGTAAGTCTACCGTGTCGGATAGATGTAATTCTGCCACTGCTCGTGCTTTGTCAGTGCCAGTCTCAATCCTGTAGAAAGGAGGAGGGCGACACTAATCATCCTTCATATGACACAGTGTCGTTAAACTAAAAGGAAACTAGCACGGTGTCACCGCCGGTAACCAATTGACACCGCATCAACCTTAATGTGCTGCCACCTGCACGCCGAACTGTGCAACATTTATAGCTGAAACTCCTTTAGATTTATTCCACCCTGATAATTATTGCCGCTCGAGATTTTTTAACGTGCAGTTGTGCACAAAATGTGCAGTTGTAGAAGCACTTATGTACAGTTAAAACCAGCAAAAAGGTCATTGTCCTCCGATTAGAAGTAATTTACCATGGATGATGGGGAAGGAAAGAAGGAGTTGTGCAGTTATAAAAATTCCTAAAAAACAGCCATGTACCACTCCATCTACTATTCCACCTGCTCTACTTTCTCTTTATAAAATATCCACCTCTTCTGTAGTGTAACACTGCCCTCTCCGTTTTTCTCTCCTCCTCTTAATTCATCCTCACCCTGCTTCCACTTTCCAAGCAGTGATTCTTCAATTTCTTTCTTCCTCCAAATTTATTATATCTCTTCCAACCATTTTACCACTTACCCTGCCTTTCCCATTAGCCCTCCACTATTTAGCCATGATTCTTGTCTCCTTCTTTGTCACTATCTCTTCTTATTTCAACTATTCATTCATTCATTTTGAGGATTTATATAGCGCCTCTTCAAGAAACCTACTCAGAGGCGCTCCCATTATAACTATATAATTAAATTATCTCTACTTCAGTGTCTTATAAAGCAGCAACAAGTTGAAATCGGTGCAGAGAAAATAATTATATATATATAGAACACTCTTCCCAACGCAATAATCGCGTGGACAGAGACTTGTTTGTCCACACCACTGAAAGATTCGTCAGCTGTTTATTCACCACTTCCTAATTGTACCGGTCCCCCTCCCATCCCCCGTCCGCCTCAAATGGGACGTAATGGTCAAGCGAAGAACGGGTCCGAACGGCGACCAACTTCCGACAATAACCGATAACGAACGAAGTCAATTCTCGAATGCTTAAATAATGAGGTTCGTTAAGACGACTGCAGATGCATGGTGCTCGATGGTCTAGTGGTTAGCGCGCTGGACCGTCAGCCGAGAGGTCTGGGGTTCGAATCCTGCCGATGCGGAATATAGACTCCACCTGTTTGTACTCTGACAGTGCCAGTCCCAAGACTGGATAGAGGAGGAGGGCGACACTGATCATCTTTACAATGGCTGTGTCGATAAATAGCAGCAAGCGGCATATACAGACGTAATTGTAAACCTGGCGAGAAGAAAACAGATAAAAGAAGAAGACAAAGAAGAAGAACAAGAAGCAGGTTGGTCCAATTGGGAAGTGGCGAATAAACAGCTGACGGATCTTTCAATGGTATACAGATAAGCAAGACAAGCAAGTAGTCCACAGCCAGTAGCTCGCAAGTCTTAGCTCGTAACCTGTAAATCCTGTGGTTGGGGCTTGTAGCCAATGGAAGGCGGTATGAGGTCACGTGAGTGGAGCAGCACTCTCACTCCATACACTACTTATGGGCAAGCAAGCCTTTCCGAGCAATTACTGCAATGGGAAAGTGTTCAAGAGTCTTGGCTTCTAATCCCCGATTCAGGCAGAATTTTTTTATATAGCAGTCACTTTTCAGAGTTAGCTTACTGTCCGGTCTTCTTCTCATTTTCTTCTTTCTTTTTCTGTTTTCCTTTCTTCTCGTGTTTATACCATTACTGTCTTTGTCGTCGTTCGTCGGGTCGAATCCAAATGTCACCGGTTTCAAATGGCATAGGCCATGGACTGCATTCTATATACAACCTGGTCAAACGATGGCCTTGTCACGTGAGATTATGTGCGATTGAATATATATATATATATATATATATATATATATATATATATATGACGCAAATGAGGTAAGCCATTTCGTTTGGTGCATAATTACAGTAATATTTAAACATGTATAACTGAATATATATATATATATAAAAGTGAAGTAGACACACACACACACATACACACACACATATATATATATATATATATATATATATATATATATATGTAATATATATTGGTTTGGACTGTCAGCTGGGATTACTAATAACTAAAGGAACAAATTAATTTTTTATCATTTAATTCTATTTCCAGATTTCGTTCATTTCTCTGTTCGCGAAATAATAATACTATTCTTTTTGTATTTCTCGCATGCATTTCCTTCAATCTCGATACTCAGATGCGCTCCCGACCACAGCACGGACACTGAATCGGAGTTCCACACTGAAGCGCACGAGCAACTGCAAGTGAAGGACTTGCTCAGCAGGATCCCTACGCGGTGGCTTGAGGTGGATTTTAACCTCCAATGAACCGAATCCCACCACTACACTTCCAAGACACACAATTATACACCTGCAATGCCCTGCATGTTTATATACATACATATATATAAAATTCATATATATATATATATATAACTATTTCATTTAGCGCTATAGGTAACTGAACGAGCGGGTGAATTCGGTGGTCATTATTGGTCACAGTGCATGAGGCACGTTGGC
>OX457052.1:12667751-12727751 GCA_949752735.1 Lumbricus terrestris | reverse complement strand
TGCCCTGAATGCGAGTGAATGTCATGGAGACATATACAGAAACTTAAACTGCTTTACCGGGTAACATTGCGGTTTGGTTTCGATGGTTCACTTTAATCCATTAGCGAATATTTGCGAATATTTACGAATATTAAAAAATCTTAATATTCACGAATATTTACGAATATTAAACCCAAAAGTCACGAATACTCAATCTATGGCCTATATTTTCCCAAAAAGCATATAAAACTCGTCCGTTCGAACTTCGAACGTTGTGTGAAAATTTGAAAAACGACAGTTAGGGCCTACAAATAAATGCGCTACAGAAACGCGCGACGGTATGCACGGCCTCATTGGAATGCAAATGGACGGCGCGGCCTCATTAGAATGCAAATGGACGGACGCGTGAAAGTGGAATTAAAAGTTGTGTTTTTTGTCGTAAAGATTGCGCTTTTCCCAAAAGGCATAAAAAAACCCGGAGGTGTTCGAATGGAACGGTTTGCGAAAATTTTCAAAGGAATGGGTTCAGAATTCTCCGAGAACCGATGTAACAAACTGTAACTTTTTACATTTTTATTTATATAGATTGCATGTATAGAAGAAGACAAAAGCACACGCATACAGGTATACGCGTCATTCATTTTACCAGTATAATGACACACATAACAAGTATCTAAGCATACAATTATATGTACCAGCTGGGGTACCCGGCGTTGCCGGGAATTTTAGGATTCGCCGCGTTCCCGGCCAATCCCCTACTTCCCCACCCTCACTTCGCCCCATTTGTAGGGGGCGATGGTGAAGTGGGTAAGTTCGTTGCCTTGCAGCCAGAGGGTTGCAGTTTCGAATCCACCTCAAGTCGCCGCGTTGGGACCTTGGGTAAGTCCTTCACCCGCAATTGCTCGGCGCTTCGGCGTGAAACTCCCTATTCAGTGTCCGCGCTGTAGTCGGGAGCGCTTCTGAGTAGAATTATTGAAGGAGCGCTATAACAAGTCACATATACCTACATACTTGAATAAAGCAAGTTCTTTTATTACCTATATGTTCCTTAATAATATTGATCATAAAGCAACGCGGATAAAATGTATGAGACCTTCAAGCACCACTCTTGTAAAATGATGCCAGCAAGACTGTTCCAATAGGTGAGAAGTAGCCCTTTAACTTGGAATCATAGTTTCAAAATAGAAAAAATGAAATTAGGTACTGCGAATTTTATTGAGTTGTTTTGGACGGAGATGCAGTGCTTTCTGACGGTGTAATTAAGTATAATGGTAATTATTAGCTTCTTCGGCGAACCTGCATGTTTTGATAGGAAAATTAATTCAAAACTAGTCCAATTTTTAGATATAATTATGACATTGTGAAGAAGTTGGTGTTCTGATTGGAAAATTAATTCAAAATTAGTCTAACTTTTTTAGATATAATTATATATTTTGATCAAGTTGGTGTTCTGATTGGAAAGTTAATTCAAAACTAGGCTAATTTTTTAGATATAATTATGATATTTTGATCAAGTTGGTGCTTTGAAAGGAAAATTAATTCAAAACTAGCTAGTCTAAATAACAGTTTTGGACGTTCAATAACCGACGATCGAGACCAGAGTAAGCATACTATAACCTGATTTGCCTTGCTGACTTGCTGGCGAGCATACGTGTCTCTTGGACGGACTCCACTCGGAGCTCAGCGCCGCGTTTGTTACATGTTTAACGACGCTGACATGTCAAAGATGATTAGTGTCACCCTTCTCCTTTATCCAGGCTTTGGACTGGCACTGACAGAGAACAACCAGTGGCGCGTTGAGGTTCATCGGCAATAAAAGAGGAAATACGACCACGCCACGTGACATTCTTTACTTGCTGGTTGCCTGTGACACAAAACGGAGTATCCCCCTGAAAGCTATCCGGGGGGATGAATTAATCTATCCCCCGGATGGAATTAACCGGTCTATACTATCCGCGGGGATAAACCATTCTATTCCCTTTCTTTTTAAATGAGCATAATAAAAAACTTTTATGCTGTAATCAAAATTTAAAGTGACTCTAATTGTTTTAAGTGTCCTAAGCAATGCCCAGATAAAGTCAATTCGGATTTATTTAGAGACTCTGAGTGTTCTTAAGTGTTTTAAATGCTTTAAGTGCTCTAAAAACAGGGCAAAACAAATTATCTAGTCGGAATAAACATACCTGTTAGTGTCATTGTTCAAAACAAAGCAGTAGAAAATTAATTTGCAAAAAAATACACGCGGAAGCGGTTTTCTCAACTCTTTTTAATTTGGGGGGGATATAATTAATACGGGGGATACTCTATTTCGTGACACCTTCTCCATTCCGCATCGAGTTTAAGCTCCGTCTGGTCGTTTTAAAATCATTTCACGGAGCTGCACCAGAGTACCTACGCGAATGCTGCACTGATGGCCTATTTGCATGTGCGGAGAATGAGAACGCGCTTTGGCGATGGTGCCTTCTGGTCCTCGATACTTCCTTCCTCTATTCGATCGGGCAGCTCAGTGAACTTTAAACTCTGCGCTAAAATCATAGTCTTGCTCTCTAGGATTTATCCCACCTGTTAGCTGATTACTGTAAGGTTCCCATGCGGCATGGTCGTATTACGGCGCCCAACACAAATTGTCACAATTAGGCTACTATTATTATTATTATTATTATTATTATTATTATTATTATTATTATTATTATTATTATTACTGCCTTCAATAATAGATGATTGTGTGACATTTACAGGATACATATACATATTGTAGATCGCTATATAGGCTACATCAAAATAATTATACTAGGACGTTTTTGCCAAATATAATCAGGTTGGCGTATACAACGATTTAGTCGTAAATTATGTACCACAGTATAGAGCTGCCAGTTTGTAGGCCTATATGTGGTTCTTTAACTATCTGCAATTTTCGATTTAGATTTCGATTTTGATTTCGATTTCCCAGAAATGAAACTTTGATGGTCATCTTTGCACTTCTTATCGGATGGGTTTTAGATGTAATTATGATTATTGTGATAAAGTTGGTGCTTTCACTTGTACCGATGTTATCAGGAAACACATTAAGTACAGACACCCAAGATTTGGTGCTTCTTAACTATCCAGTCATTTGTACATATATACACATATACATATATGTGTAATTTTTCTATGGACTAATCTAAAACTTAAATTGTTATATATATGTGTATATATCACAACTTTAATAATTATCATGTCCGCGGACATAGGCTATATAAAATAATATGCCATTATAGAGCTACTCAAAATCTTTTCGAGTCACCAAAGGGCTACATTAGTCTTTTAGACAATATATTTATAGGCCTATAATGTTGTTTGTCATAACAAAACTTATACATAAATAGTTTTAATCGGATATATAGCTAGGCCTATATATTATTTATATTTTTTATCGCATTTGATGTGCCTATTATAAACACACATAATATATCATGCACTTTGATGCTCGAAATATGTTTCGCATAAAATCCCTTGCGACGAAGCAGCCACTTATTCATGCATTCATTGAATTTTATTCCTTCACTACAGACACCTTCTTTCTGCATCCCGAATCAGTTAACCGAATCTGAAATGCGGATGAATGATAATCTGGAGTAGAAGATGGACACACGCGATTCTCATAGGAAATAAAAGGGCTTTGGAAGTATAACTTCAATCATGAAATGAATCGAGGCGCCAGGGCCGGATCAACAGATGCGGGGGCCCTGTTCGGTAAAACTTCGGGGACCCAAGCTTGCAGACTCACTGAAAAGGGACACACAATTGACACAAACGTGTTATATTCAACAAATCAACACTCGTCTATTAGTAGGAAATAAAAGGGTTTTGGACAAGACACTTCAATCATGAAATGAATCGAGGCGCTATAGAAGTCTCAACGAACAGCAGCCCTTGGGTATTTCGCACCTTTAAGGGTTCACATAAAGGCGCTAGATCAAATGTATTATACATTTTTGAATTAAGTTGTAGGGCGAATGTTGAGAAAGCCTGTATTGTATGTAATGCCTAACATCATCATGTTGTCCTCTGCCAGTTGGCAGGTTCATAAATACGTCCGGTGACACCACTCATATCGTTGTTGAACTGATCCTCTTTTAGCTGTTGAATGTTGATGTCCTTCCCACATTATCCAGTCCAGACGCTTCTGTCTAGATCTTAATCTTCTTTTACGTCCCTCCATTCTTCCTTCCCTTCTTTCCTCTATTCTTCCCTCCATTCTTTCCTCTATTCTTCCCTCCATTCTTCCCTCCATTCTTCACTCCATTCTTCCCTCCATTCTTCCCACCATTCTTCCCTCTATTCTTTCCTTCATAAGGGTTTCTCCTCTCAGAATGTGACTAATCCAGTTAATGCTTTTAACAGACAGCGTTCAATAGACCAATATGTAAAAAGTTATAGGGCTGATGGACAAGACGATGCTCGTATCGACATCCATGAATTAAGACGATGATGACCTTGACGAGGAATGTCTGGAGAATCCTCAGGGTTCGACGACAAATCAGTCGGTTGTCGGTCTATAGCCTATGCAGAGACCTTGTGAAAATATAATTTATATCTGCAGGGCGCTGCGTCTTCGCCCATCTATGAGAGACCAGAGGACGGTGTCCCAACCGTGGGCTCTGTGCATCAGTCCCTCTTTCCAATACTGTCAATCATGTCATAGGCAACCGTAAAAAGGATATGGAAAGGTATTTAGATATAATTATACATACATATTACATGCATATATATATGCATGCATACATGCATATGTACAGGGTGCGGGCAAAAAAATAATCCATTAAGAAAATTGCGATTTCTCGAACACCGCTGAATATTTTGTTACAAAATTTCGCCAGTCTATTTGACACATATCTATCTACAGTTTGGCTAAATCTAATTAAATTGGAATCACGAAAAATAAAATGGTGCAGCACTGAAATGAAACAATGTTATTTTCGTTTCAACAGACATTTACTGGCAGCAATAAGTAACGAGGTTACTTATTGTTATTGACAAGATAAGGCCAAGTGTTAAGTTTGTGCAATTAATGTTCGAAGTGACCACCGCTTGCTTTTACGCCAGCTTGCAGACTTTTCGAAAGCCCAGAACAGACTTCTGAATGGTCTCAAGTGGCAAGTCATTCCAGATGAATTGCAGCGTATTTTTCAGTTCAGGAATGTTCTTCGGCTTTGTGGTAAGTTTGTTGTAGGTCTCAAGAGATGCACCCCAGACGGCATAGTCGAGTGGGTTCATATCTGGGGAATTAGGCGGCCATGAAACCTTGTCGATGAAGCGGAAATGACGTAATTAGGGTACACCACACCCTATGGCACATGTTTTTTTTAATGTAAAAATATGATTTCCTATTTCGTGAATGCCGTGTTCAGTTGAAAAAATGCAGTTCTCTCTTCTGCCTGATGTCGTGAACTCATGATCACAAATATAAAGATACTGACATAAAATTTTCAAATAATATGCAAACATATGTTACGAATAAGAATGGAAATATTTGTAAAAAATATTCAATGGTTTTCGAGAAATCGCAATTTTCGTAATGGATTATTTTTTTGGCCGCACCCTGTACATACATGAATGCGTGCATACATAATGCATTCATACATACATAATGCATTCATACATACATTTGTCGGGCGAGGTGGTGTGGTGGGTATGTTCGTTGCCTTGGAGCAGGAGGGCCGCAGGTTCGAATCCACCTCAAGCCGCCTCGTATACGGACCTTAAGCAAATCCTTGACTCGCAATTGCTCATGCGCTTCGGCATGGAACGACGATGTATCGGGAGCACCTCTGAGTAGCGAGCTTGAAGGGACGTTAAAGAAAATTCGAGAAATAAATCAATGGAATAAACAAATAAATTAGGCATTCAGTCTCACTATCGCGATACTCTGGCGGCGCTCTAAAAATGCCACAAACAAAGATCAGTTTCTTAACTTTCTTTGATTCGAAATTGCATTTGATTCTTACGTACTCTAGAATTATCGATAGCTATTTAAATTCGTTAAACTTTGCGCGCGGTCAGAAAATTTCTGCACTGCTTTTCAAGAAGAGTGTCCGATATTAGATATCCAGCATCACTAATCAAGATTTTCTGGCGGCACTCTAAAAATAAGCCAAAGCCACACCAATTTATTTTATTTTAAAATGCTTTGGAGGCTTGCGGCCTTGCAGAATCCTCGATAGCTATTTCGTCAAACTTTGCGCTGCCAGAAATCCTCTGAGCTCTCGTCAAGAATATTAAAATATAATAATAACGACAATTTATATGGCGCCGTAACGCGGCCATACCGCTACAAGGGCGCCTAAAGAAGAGTGTGCCATTATTTATCCAGCCCAACTATTCGCGATTTTCTGGTACAAAAATAAAAAATCACTCGAAACACCGAAAGACCAATTTTTTGCTTGATTTTAAAATGCATCGGAATCTTTCAGCGTTGCAGCATTTTCAATGCATGGACAATTCCGCAGAGTGCATCCTGTCAGAAAACGTCTTAGCTTGTCTTCGCTGAGTCTGCTGTTAGGTATCCTGCACTAACACACTCTCGGGTTTTTGGCTGCGCTCCAAAAATACCCCGAAAAGCGACCAACGTTCCAATGACATTGCATTGTAATGAGAAGGCATTTCATCTTTCTCCATGGTCATTTCCGCATAGAGAATCACTCAGAGTCCGTTCAGAGAATTTCTCATCTGGTCTTCAAGATGCATATGCTGTACGGCCAAAGCCTCCCGTAGCCCCGAACTTTTGTGGTGCTCTAAAAATCACCTAATAACTGAGCTGTATGTTCGATTCAAAAATTGGTTGGGATTTTGCAGCATTGCAGCATTCTCGATGTCTATTTCGTCAAACTTTGCGCGACCAGAAAATTTCTTAGCTGCTCGTCAAGAAGAGTGTGCTGTTAGGTATCCAACTCCCACATGTAAAGATACAATAAGTTACAACAAATGTGTTTGAATCTATATTAGAGCGAAAAATCTTAAATCTTTAATTTTAGGTGTTTAGTGTAAATGAATCGCAAAAATTGAGGAGTTATAGTCTTTGCATGCAAAGTCGGTTCATTTTTGCAGGCCAACTCTGTATATTGAGGCTCAGAAACCACTGAAACTTGCTCCTGCAGTGCAGCCCAGTGTCCAGTAGACCAGTGTTAACTTTAGGCTTAATAAGTTTATAATCACGCGTGATATATTTAAACATGTTTGCAATATTTCGTTTTATGCAATGTTTCAGAGTCACATGATGCTGCGGTGGCAAAGAAGACAGGAGTTTATAATAGCCTAATTATGTCGAGGCCAGGAGATCATTTTTTACTCTGGGTGGCAGTGGGTGCTGCGCTTTCTGCATTTTAACACCTAGCTAACAAACTCTTAAATATAATTATGACCTAGTCAATAAAAAAATGGAGATTTGTATAAAACAGAGGAAAAATGAAGAAGGGATGATAACTGTACAGAAGAATATTATTTTTGATGAAAGCACCGCCGGATTTCATGCGGGCAGTTCCTCTTTCCATGACAAGGCTGACCCCTCCACAGCGAGAGATTAATCCTATAGCCAGAAGGAAAAGAAGTTCCTCATTCTATGACAAGCTACAGAGGGAAATCTTCGTCAAGATGCATGGTCTTCTGCTCCATGTCCATTGCTTCTTGCGCATAAGCGGCTGAAGACAATATCGTATTCCATTGTTCTTAAATCTTAATCCTGTCTAGCCTAAGTTCTCTCCTGTACAGTTCGCAATATGTCTATTGTGTAGTTGTATGATATGTTTATTAAATTGCGTATTTCTATTTGTCTTGATTGTACATGCATTAATTATTCTGTTCTTGTCCATTGTTCCCGCAGTGCATTTGCAGGCGGTTCAATAAAGTATATACTTACTTACTTACTTACTTACTTACTTACTTCTTCTGGTATCATCTGCTTGAAATGGCAGTGTGCACTCAAAATAGTAAATTTTGCTATAGATATATTTGTGACGAGGCCTGTGTACGATGTATCTACACTTGTTTGCATTATTGAATTTTATGATAAAATTATAGTCTATGCTTCAGAGTTACATTAGCAGAGTATTAAAATTGATGTGTTTTTGAGATAAACTGCTTATACTGTTGCGGAATAGGTTAGTAGCCATATTACCGTATTACACGGTTTATACCGTAACCAGGGTCACTGTCCGCTAGTAACCATTTAGCGACAAGAGGCACAGTATTAAACCTTACTAACTTATGTAGTGTATACTCAGTCCTTCGCTTGAAGGTGTTCACATCGAACAATGCGGTCCACCCCTCGTCTCTCTCCTTCGCCCATTTTCCGACCTCGACCCCCAAAAAAACATTCCCCCTCAGTCTGAGGGTTTCCGAAAACGTTTCCCTCGTTGGTTCTCATACTCCTTTCTATTCAGGTACCCAAACAACAAAAGTCCTTTATAGAACTCCATAAGATCACAAAGTCATTTATAGGGTAACCAAGGAACTACATGTACTAGATGCGTTATGCATGCTAAGTGGTGTCTGACTTATTATCTTACCTTAAACCTCAGTTTAAAGAGTCTTACCTTAGACCTTAATCCTTCACGTGCAGGAATGCGCAGCTTCTCAAAATCTCCATTCCCCTCTGTCCATCGCCATGCACCGCGAAAGAGGTTCCTCCCACGTCATCTCCATACATTGTATACATTCACTCGTATAGGTCTCCTTACAATTCTTTCTTGGTTCTCCCCTCCCACGTTTCTCCTCCTCCTCGAGAATCCATTTCCCAGCCTGATTGGCTCCCCATCCTCGTCCATTCGCATCACGAGTTCCATCATATATTCAGTCGTTTTTTTTCTTGACGATATTCTCCAGTTTTCCTCACTTATACGTCCGTATTAATCTGTTTCTATGGCGACGTACAAAAACGCAATCTTCTGCTGTTCAATATCCGCCACCACGTTTTTTTCCCTTGAAGCGGCGCTATATAAATGACAGATTGCAACAATATAATTTCCAATTTAGAAATTCTTGAATCTGCAGAAGAGCAATTACCTTAATACGTTGAAGAAATCTCCCGGTCTCTGCAGCCACTCGCCCACTCCTCGCCCGCCAACCGAAGAGCGAACAAAAGCGCTAATCAAACGATAAATTTTTCTCTCGTATATCGCCAAAGGACGCAAGCCTCCTCGGTGATCGGAAAGATTTATGGAGAGACAGGAGAACAGAATTGCAAAAGAAGTAGTCGACGGTGATGGTACGGATAATGGAATCTTACAACGGCCGATGCTCTGCCACTGATGGTATATATAGGCCTACTGTACTGATGATGATGACGATGAGGCTCTTTAGGTCCTAAGCAGTTGCAATGCTGAACGTCGTCTGTGGTACATTTCCAATGACGGCGACTAAAAATGAATCTCTGATCTGACGTTGAATCGCATGCAGTGTATGCAGCGACCAACCGACCCACCGACCGATGCAAGGTCCGACCGATGCCATATACCACACATAATATATATATATATATACACCATATATATATATTATATACATATATGAAGGGAAAGAAGAGAGATAGGCCTATGTATATACATATATATATACCGAAATTACCGCTGCCTTTTCTTACTCTCTCTTCTCTTCTCTTCTCTTCTCTTCTCTTCTCTTCTCTTCTCTCTGTCTGCCTGTCTGTCTGTCTGTCTGTCTGTCTGTCTGTGTCTCTCTCTCTCTCTCTCTCTCGCACAAGGAGCTGCCGACCATATCCACACCACGACAACTCGTGCGTATATATATATATATATATATATATATATATGTGTGTGTGTGTGTGTGTGTGTGTGGGTGTGTGTAGGCCTACATAATAAATTATATGAATTAAAGATGTACATTTGGAAAAATATATTCCAGCAATATAGGATGCCATAATTGCACACACATACCCAAGTACATAATTATAATCGGGCGCCTATAATAGACGTTGTTTTATATGTGAAGTTGGGGTGCGAGTTAAATTTTACGGTTACGATACGTACGATTACAATTAGGCTATAATGTTGCTTCGAAAGTAGGCCTATTAATAGATCTACAATATACATAGACAGTGGCGGCACCAGGATTTCAGTTTGGGGGGGGGGGTGTGGGCTGAATCCTCGCGGAGGAAATTTTTCATTTTCAGCCGCTAAAATTTCTGGCGACCTTTTTCTTAATCACCCAGTCGAAAATCGTGGAAATATTTCAGTTTTGCATCTAAAAAACCCGGATGGCCTTTTTTAAGGTGGGACTTAACCCCCGGGTTGCCTTTTCCCCTAGCCACCTCTATCACCGCCATTGTACATGAACTGTCTAATAATCTCTAATTCACTGCATCATACATATATATTGTATAGTATACATGGGATATTGAATTTTGTCTGCAGTGTTAATAAATTTCTGGCGCCCCATCATTCGATGCCTTACGCGTATATGGGCTGACAAGACAAGACCAGTCTTCTTGTTTCTGTTTTATTTCGGACAGAGGTTAATGGCAGCAGTAACCTAGACCAGGGTCAAACGGACAGTCATGAAATGACCGGTCAACTTATTGATCAGTTTTTCATAGATATTATTGCTGACCATGGAACCATTGGACTAGACTATAGAGTGATATATACGCGTTGCGAGAATTTGTTTTTCACTGCCGATGATATACCAGCGTTTTATAGCGATTGTTTTAGTGTGTTCGGAATGCTCGGATGCACAAATAGATTGGGCATACACGTAGACTCTATATCTCGGACGAAATGCTGGTTTGAACACGGTTTTGTCTTTAAGCGATCATCATCATAGATCTATGCGTCATATATTATTATGGATGTAATACATTTCTTATCTGCCGGGGTTTCCTTGCTGAGGTCATCTCAGAATAGTCATTTTTCTAGAGGCGTTATAGAAATTTATGACCCCGATACAATATCATATAATTATAACAGGCACGGCGGATGCTATAAGATTTAAGAAGTCTTGTATGATAGCTATTGGCTACACGGGCCTTCCAGTACGCCACGCGATGCTAATTTTGAGCAACATTATCTGGGCATTAAAAAGCATATTCACTAAAAGCTCTGTAAACATGTGAGCGTATTTGTTTCTATGATGAGTTTTTAAAGATGTAGAAAATTAGATGGCAGAGTCAGAGTCCCCGATAAAGGACATGGTATGGCCTACATTCGGCTGACTGACTCTCTGGACACTTACCTTTGCTTTGGCTTGATCTGGACGTGTAGTCCTACAACCTGTTGTGGTCTGATAAGCATATAATACTATTAAGACGTATAATATTACGTCATTGGGTTTTTTTTACAGTCACGCATAAGTATTTGTCTGCGAGTGTTTCTTCAATTATTGATAATGTTTTGCGAGATGAAAATGCTATTTTGCTCCATTTGGTTTAAGTGTAGAATAATTCTCTAAAGCGGATTACAAAGAAGATTGACTTATGGTGAAACAAAGTCATGGCAATTAGGGACGGTCGGTAAGGCAGCTTAGGGGGGTTAAACGAACGGCAAAGGAAATGAATAGAGAAAGACAGGCAGACGGACAGAACCAGAGAGAGAGAGAGAGAGAGAGAAAGAGAGAGAGAGAGAGAGAGAGAGAGAGAGAGAGAGAGAAAGAGAGAGAGAGCGGCATCTAAAAACAAAATATTTCTATCGTAACTTTATCTTTATCCTGTCTTATATCTGAGCAGACATGAATGAAGAAAATATTGCATTTTTGTGTGCAGCAGGGTCTAGCGTAAGAAGAACCATCTTCTAAGTGAATAGTGAATGCAGGGAAACAGCGCATTAGAAAGCAACAGTCTGTCTGTATGCCTGCCTGTCTGTCTGTATGTTTGTCTGTATGCCTGCCTGTCTGTCTGTTTGTCTGTCTGTCTGTCTGTCTGTTTGTCTGTCCGACGAATTGGTTCACGGATGAGTGGATCGACGGATGGACAGACATATGTACAAGTATGGATGCATGGATGATTGGATGAATGGATGATTGGATAGATGGTGGATGTATGGATGATTGGATAGATGGTGGATGGATGATTGGATGGATGGATAAATGGATGGATGGGTGGATGGATGGATGAATTGATGAATGGATGGATACTGAGGTATTGGGAAACAGGTCAGTAACGCGAATACCGTACATAAAGACGTGAGAAGCAACGCAAAGTGTAAAAGTGGCAAGTAAAATAGTAGCAACGTATAGAAAACAATCGAATAGAACATAGCAAAACAAAAGAGAATAGAATTAAATTGAGATAGGAACTTAGACAGTCTGTGGTTAAAGTTGTTTGGGTGAGCAGTGGGAACGCCAAAGAAGGGTTCCATTGGAACGCATGTGCTTCCATGATTCCATACATGATGAGCATGCAGTACACGGAACACAAGCAAGGAATTTCGAGAGCAGTGGGAACGCCGTTTCCACGCTTTCCCACCCACTTTAACCCATGGCGGTATAGACGATAATCAGAAGGAGACTGCCATGTGCCAATGATTTGCCTAAGTCCAATCATTCCGTTATTGCGAAGAAAAGTTGAAGTAAAGCGCATCATTATCTGGAGCGCATTAAGTATTACTATACGATCTAGGAATCTGTCTTCCGCATGGGAAACGTGCTTCTGACAACACCGCATGGTTTCATAAACGTCTTAGCACTAACGGAGTGAATGGACAAAATCGACGCCTGCAGAGTGTTTGGTTAGCTCGGGGCCTGTTCATTCATATGCATCTTTGTTTAGTCTATAATCGCCCAATTCATCCGAAAAGAAATTAACATCTCATTTAGCGTTTTACCGACGAACGCTCAGTTATACTGACTCGGTTACGTAAACAATAGAGTACTACAATGGTCTAAATTGGCAGCAGATGTTTTTATTGCATATATTAATATTATATACATATACACTTTGTCTATATATAGCGCACATAAACACTATGTCTATATATAGCACATTAGCACATATTTAAACGTTCTTTTTAATGTCCTATAAATTGCGCAGATAGTATGTGCCACGTATATTTTTATAGCCCTAATATTTACACGTAGTAATGCTTTAATTATATACATAATTATATACATAACTATATACATAATTATATACATAACTATATACATAATTATATACATAATTATACACGCAATGTTTGATTTGACTTGACTTAATGTCTACATGAGCTATGAAAACGGTATGAGGACGATTGGGTTTATAGGACGATTGGTCATAGGACTATTAGTAGTTGGTCACATCGTTTATAGACTACATGGTCTATCGGTCATAATGTAAAAGGCTAATAGGTAAACATATTTACCGAATATATACTAGATTCTATATTAGTATATTAATAGTCGTCTGTTACATGTTGGTACGTGTGATGTCTTCGATTGGCTTCATACGAGAGACTTTGGTCGACCTCTCTACATATACTCCGGCGATTATTTCTTTAGGGCTGCGGATGTTGCCCGTTTTATTTCGTGTTTAGGAAACAAAGGAGATTTACGAGTTTGCACAGACTTCGAAACAAGCAGATTACAGATGTTTGTACATGCTTGAATGCGTCCATATATTTCGGTATTCATGCACACCGGCCGAGACTTAATTTGACGTTTATTGCTGCGTAATGCATAGCAATTCTTCGTATTGTTGTGCTTCTCTTTTCAGCAATTATTGCTTGGCAACAGTTCCGTGGGTCTGTTACTGTCTCTGTCTCTGTCTGTCTGTCTGTATCTGCCTCTCTATCTCTCTCTCTCTCTCGCTCTCTCTCCCTTTCCCTCTTCGTCTCAGTCTCCCTCTCTGCCTCTTTCTCTATCTCTCTGTCACTCTGTCTATCTGTCTCTCTGTCTGTCTTTCTCTGTCTCTGCCTCTTTCTCTGTCTATGTCTCTGTCTATGTCTCTGTATATGTCTCTGTCTATGTCCATGTCTCTGTCTTTCTCTCTGTCTCTCTCTCTCTCTCTGTCTCTCTATCTCTGTCTCAGTCTCTCTGTTTATCTGTTTCTGTCTATGTCTCTGTCTTTGTCTCTGTCACTCTCTCGCCACTCTTTTACTCACTCTCTCTAACTCTCTCTCTCTCTCTCTCTGTCTGTCTGTCTGTCTCTCTCTCTGTCTCTCTCTCTCTGTCTCTCTCTCTCTTTCTCTCCTTCTGAGTGGTTGGTATGGCTGACGGTTGGAAGCGCGTCTGTAGTGACGTCTGCAATCTGAAGTTCAAATCCCGAGGTGTCGTGCTGTGGTAGGTATTCATCATATACAGAAAGGCGCTTTATATAAACCTACATTGACGTCATGCTTTTACTTATTGCATGCAGCTGAAAGATAGCCTTACGATATTGCGTTTACTCATTGTTATTGTTATTGCTATTATTAATTATGAATTACCAATTTGTGTAGCGCCAGTGTATAAAACATCTCTCAACAGATGGTGTTACGAATCAGTCCAGCCGCAATCAGAACAATTCCCAGAGGGTACATAGACTGATGACCCCTTGTTGACCCCCTGGGTATAATACTGGCCTTCAGTGTATTTGTGTTTGGTTAATGAAAGCTCTTCTCTTGTACCGAAATAGCCACACACTGTTGCTTTTCGTTAATTCTATCCCAAATTTAGCGCTGCCACTATTCCCTACATGCATGTGGTGGTGCCAATCAAAAGCCTAGAGCAAGGAGTGGTGGTGCTAGTCATCGTTTTATGACACATTGTTATTGAACATTCATTAAATGCATTTTTATAGCGCCGCCGCCTCTATTCATCTACTCAGGTGTGCTCCCAAACCAAATAAAGCTGTCTTGAGATGAGTAACAAATTCCTGAAAGGCCGTGGCTGGTTGGGTGTTTGAACAACCCCTAAATGGAAAATGGAAAACAAATAAAAGAATGCATTTACTAGTACATGATGTAAAATCATGAAATAAAACCATGGAAACACCCCCAGAAATGAAAAAATGAAAAATGTAAAAAAATGGAATGAATTGGTGACTTTTCCTGAAGATTTTGGCCGTATGAGTAAAAACCCCCGGGAAACTGAATAAACACCCCCGAAATCAAATCCTGGCTACGGCCTGGAATCCCTGAGATTAAGTTCGAGAAACGGAGCGGAGCGTCAAGGGCAAACATCCATTCCAGGTTGAGGATTCTACCACCGGAAAGTCACGGTTCTGCGTAGGAGAAGTACGAGCAAAATGGACAGAGAACAGAATTGTATACTGCAGCAGAACGAAGGGAACACACATAATGCTTAACGAACCATGCTATTGTAATAGACTAGAATTAGAATCTTGCAATTTTCTTAGTTCGTCTTTTATTCCCTGTTTCGTAACAAAGCCTCTTAAACATGACCATATTACTCCCACATTTCTTCTCTACATGCTTGTCACTATTATAGGCGTGTCACTCGATCATCGACCGCTGTCATTTAAATCGACATATTTTGTCTGAGTGCAGAATTTGTTGCGCAGTAAATTCTAAACATGTTGGAGGCAATTTAAGGCGCTTGTGATTGTGGTGGGATGAGGTCAGAAGACCAGTGATGTATGCAGAGATGGGTGTAGCATTGGGGAGGGGGAGACGCGACCATTCCGCGATAGTAGCACAGCACAAGAGCTATAGTTAGTCAAGTATACGACTGTTCTCCTTCTCAGGATGTTCATCGTTGGAATACCCAAAGAATTTACTGGTGCTAAGTTTGGGCAGCCTATATTACTCTGCTTGCCAACAGTGCTGTGCTTGTGCGTTTGTGTGTGTTTGTGTGTGTGTATATGTGTGTGTGCGCACTGCGCGCGTATGTGTGTGTGCGCGTTTGTGTGTAGATATACTGGTGTAATTTCTTGTGCGCTAATCCAGCCAAGCGAATCATCAACTGCAACCTCTCAAGGGCCATGTTGGTGAAATAACCTCGATCAACTGTTTTGCAATCGAATTTCTCTGACCACGCGCTTAGTATCATATATATATATATTAGACTGGTCCAAAAACATGAACTTCCTCAGAGTTATGCTCCACAACCCTATTTTTGTTCTATGTCTGCCCAGTATCACATCCACCAAATTTGAGAGCAATTGGTGAATATCTAGAGGGCGCTCAAGGTCATTGTATGTTCACCATTGAAGGCATGAAATTGGCAATCTCCATTGAAGAACAGAGAACATTTTTGAGTTGAGTTAAAACATAAAATTGCGGCAAAAAATATAAAGGGTTTCAAAATGTACGATGTTGATATAGACACACTAGAACTCTTCCTGAATAGCACCTTCAGGGTCATTCACTGTCCTCTGTAATCTTCATCAATCTGACCTTGGAGCAGAACGAATAGGTCTTCCTGTGGCGTTTAACCAGCTGAAGAAGAAACTGCCTCTGCTCTTCATTTTTTTCAGTGATGACTTGTACTGTTTCATTCATTCATTCATTCATCCATAGCATTTATATAGCGCCCCTTCAAGAAACTACTCAGAGGCGCTCCCAGCCCAACCACGAGCAAAGAAAAGACTTTCAACAAAGCAATGGCTTGCTCAGCAGAGCCGTTCGCAACTGTCATGACCGATGCTGCCATCCAGAGATCCTCATTGAAGGGCTTGTAATTTTTAGGATTCTTTACCAGGAAAGCTTTGGTCTTCCCATCTCCATTCAAGCCAGGAATGCCAAAGATGACAGTAGTTCTCTATGTGAAGCAGCATGCAAGGCCAAGAGAGCCAAGGGGTTTCGAAGGACGGTTGAGGCAGTTAACAGAATTGATGGATCTTAGAAAGGCGGTTTGTTATCAGCAGTGTTTTGACATCCATTCAAATTCTGCTGTCAAACAAATCAGAGTCTTCTTGTTGATGGTATCCTTCCAGAGTCGCCTTCCAGAATCAGAAACCAATTAAAATTTCGCCATTTCAATTTTGTCCTATGCTTTGCTTGAACCTCTTGAACATAAATTAATGTATCCAGCTCGTCAAAACAAAGATTCGAAAGCAGCAGCAAGTGGAAGTTCCATGACCTGATGGTGACAAGCTTCTCATGGTAATTCTTGCTCGAGCGAATTCTCAATAAATATTTCAGGCAAAATTGTGCATACCAGTATTGCCGACAGTGGTGTCAAACACTTACACGAACTTGATTCTGGAGACGGTGGAGACACCCTAGTCATCCAGTTTGCTCAAAGAGGTTTCGGCTTGTTTGTGACCAGTTCCACGGTCAATTTTTGGACTCCCAGTAAGGTCGCTTCTCCGTCTCTTGTGATGAATACTGCAATTCCGTCTACTGTTCGTTGCTTGCCGGGTCGCAGTTTTCCCTCCCCATGCCGGAGCAGTGACACATGGTCGATGACCTTCATGTCCATGCCTTCAGCCTCTCTGATGTGGAATTCGTTCTCTGCCAAATTTCAACAACTTTGAAATGGTCAAAGCTGCTGCTTCTTTGAGTGCAGACTTTCTCCGGACGTGACAGAGCATTAGAAGTCGGAGAACGTTCTCATTCGTTGGAAGATGACCCTGACAGTTACTCTGTGTCCTTCCACATTGGCCAAACTTCAACGCCGCTTCTTCTCTTCGCCATTATTACAATTTCCACTAAGCAGCGATAAGATTGACTCCCGATCACCAGTTAGACACAGTTAAGCACGTCCGTATCACTTTATTTGCAATTAAACACTAAAGACAGGTAAATCTAGTAGTAGCTAATTACTTGCGACATCAGGATATGAACATACACCAGATTTCTTGCAGTTGCCGTTTCTCAGGTAAATTCAAGAAAATGCAGTTTTCGAGTTATGAGCAGGCATATTGGCAGCTGTCCTGTTAACCCTTTGAACCCGGAGCTCCCGTAACTCTATGGATAACGGGCCGGAAAACCGGCCCGTTGGGTTCAAAGGGTTAAGTCTCTACTCAATAGACAGTCATTATAATAGGCTTGGTGGTCACCACCAACTTTCTGCAGCAGCAATGGAAACCTTATGCTTCTATCTGCTCCACTTCTTAAGTTATTTTATGTTGAATGTGGCTTCAGAGAACATTCCGTACAATTTGATGCAAATTTTCGTCTAGCTGCTCACTTTAATATGGTATTTTTCAGCCAGTTTTCTAAATACCTCAATAAAATTTTGTATATGTGCCCCCAAATGCTGGGCAAATACATGGTAAATTTTCAGTAAAATTTAAAAGTCAGTGTGGGAAGGTCTGGTTGAACTGACATGGAATGACCCTTTCAAGGGTAGATTGTTTGACCTTGAGCTCCCTCTAAACATGCTCCAATCTGCTTCAAATTGGGTCCACATCTCACTTAGGCGAGGTAGAACAGATTTAAACTTGTGGAGACTAGTTCTGAAAAAGATTATTTTTTACCATTATCTCGTGGACCAGTCTAATATATATATATATATATATATATATATATATATATATCCGTGCCCATACATACTCACATACATAGGTGCAATCACGTCCTAAAAGTTGGGGGGACCATAATGAATCACGTCCTAAAAGTTGGGGGACCATAATAATAAAGTTAGGGGACCACTCAAAAGCCGGGGACGCGTCCCGTGGGTCCCATAGGGTGGTTGCGCCTATGCTCACATATAACTGCCGAATCAAGGCTATTTGCTTCCTATGCGTATTATAAGCTCAAGAATGAAAATTGAGCATGCTTTTGTGCAAATCTGAGTACCACACGCGCGCATGCATATAGGATAGCTAATGTAATGCAGCACACATGCTTAGCGCGTTTACATGTGTGTAGCCTACACTGCGTAGTGATCAGTCAGAGAGGAAACTAAAGAAGATTTTCTTAAACGAACGGTGTTTTCGGATAGGAAAGGTGTTTTCATATTATAGAAAGGTGTTTTCATATAGGAAAATGTGCTTTCAGATGAGAAATGTGCTTTCAGATATATCCGGTATAGGAAAGGTGTTTTCCGATAAGAAAGGTGTTTTCGGATAGGAAAGGTGTTTTCATATTATAGAAAGGTGTTTTCATATAGGAAAATGTGCTTTCAGATGAGAAATGTGCTTTCAGATATATCCGGTATAGGAAAGGTGTTTTCCGATAAGAAAGGTGTTTTCGGATAGGAAAGGTGTTTTCATATTATAGAAAGGTGTTTACAGATAGGAAAGGATAAGAGAGGTGTTTTCAGATAAGAAAGGTGTTTTCAGATAAGAAAGGTGTTTTCAGATAAGAAAGGTGTTTTCAGATCAGAAATGTGTTTACTGATAGGAGAGGTGTTTTCAGATAAGAAAGGTGTTTTCAGATAAGAAAGGTGTTTACAGATAGGAAAGGTGTTTTCAGATAAGAAAGGTGTATTCAGATAGGAAAGGTGTTTTCAGATAAGAAAGGTGTATTCAGATAGGAAAGGTGTTTCAGATAAGAAAGGTGTTTTCAGATAGGAAAGGTGTTTTCAGATAGGAGAGGTGTTTTCAGATAAGAAAGGTGTATTCAGATAGGAAAGGTGTTTTCAGATAAGAAAGGTGTATTCAGATAGGAAAGGTGTTTCAGATAAGAAAGGTGTTTTCAGATAGGAAAGGTGTTTTCAGATAGGAAAGGTGTTTCAGATAAGAAAGGTGTTTTCAGATAGGAAAGGTGTTTTCAGATAGGAAAGGTGCACGTTTATATGCAGATAGGAAAATATGTGTCTTAATGACTAATCATGCATGGATATAAAATACTCCTTCCATTCCTACGATTTGCTCCTTAGACAATAATCTCACTGTAGAGGGAAAATCGGTTGTATCATCATCATCGTCTCATATAATATATGTAATTGTGGGACGCAGTGGTGTAGTGGTGGCGTCGTTGCCTTGAAGCCGGAAGGTTCGAGGTTCGAATCCACCTCAAGTCGCCGTGTATTCACCTTAGGCAAGTCCTTAACTCGCAATTGCTCAGCGCTTCGGCGTGAAACTCCGATGCAGTGTCCACTCCGCAGTCGGGAGCGCCTCTGAGTAATTAGCTTGAAGGGGTGCTATTGAAATGGAGGAGTAAATAAATACACGCGCGAGATAAACAACCTTCGCGTTGACATACTTACCAACCTACGTCATGCATGCGTTCGTCAAGTGACGGTATCGTGACTTGGAATGCAATAAGCTGAAGCATAATGGGCTACTTGAGCTGTGGGCGCGTTCGTTCTCCATAAGCTCGGCGTCTCTATCATATTTTATCGGGTGCGGTTTTTCACCGCATCTGTTCATTCGAATTGGCGTCACGTCATTCGAGGCGAAACCGGAAAACATATAAACGGAGACACTTGATCACCTCAGTCTCTATATTCTTTATTTAGAATTCCAGGTCCTGCTGCTGGTGGTGGCGTGAATAGAGGAATAGAATTCAACCATTAACAACGGCGGGAGAGTCAGCAGCTTAAGCCGCGAAACGTCCAGAAAATATTATTCACCTGACTGTCATAAACAGAATCGTATAATCGCAAAGCATAACTTTCTATTATAAAACGCTACTTTGAGGTTAAGCGCGGTGCACCAGTTTATTCACGACAGCTGTGTTGTGTAAAAAGAGTTGCTCTGAAATGGTCCAGGAAGGGTCGTATAGAAGACGAAGAAGAGGTGGTGGTGGTGATGGTGTTGGTGTGGTGCTGGTACTGGTGTGGTGTTGGTAGTGGTGTGGTGGTCGTGGTGGTGATGGTGGTGCTGGTGGCGTGGTGGCGGTTGTGGTGCTGGTGGTGGCGGAGGTGGTGGTGGTGGTTGAGGAGGAGAAGGAGGAGAAAGACGATGAAGTGGAAGGAAGGTGGAAAGGGAAGAGGAAGTAAATAACTAGTATAGATTATATTTAAACCAGTCCTGAAGCAGCCATGGTCATGAAATCTAAGCGACTTCAATTTCTCAGCCTCAGCCTATCTGAAGGTGCATGGGTGGCCCCTGGCCAATCATCTCCCATGACAACCAATACACATCAACAAGAACCAGGGAAAGCTGACGAAGAGACGGGAAGTCTGAGATCGTGCCCGACGCTGTTGAGACATGCAGATAAAAACAACAAAACATCCAGGGTTTAAGCTGTAATATGTAGAAGTGCATCCTCAAACTGTCTCTGCTGTTGGTCTGTGATCGTTTCAGGTGCATGGCTCGGCATCAGTAATCGTTCGTTCTGTCAAAACCACTTCAGTTCCTATCTGCGCATGCACTAGACAGAAATAGCTCCTCAGCGACGAAAATGGCTTAGACAAACATTCGTCCGCACATAAACATGCCAAGAAGATAGTAGGCCTGTATGCAGGCACAATAGCTATGCATATAGGTGCACTTATATCAATCAATCAATCAATCAATCAATCAGTCAGTCAGTCAGTCAGTCAATCAATCGCTCAATCAATCAATCAATCAATCCATCAATCAATCGATCGATTAATCAATCAATCAATCGATCAATCGATCATTTGTTTATCCAGACGTATTGAACTAATTGTTGCATACAAGAGGCTTCAAAGCGATACCCAAATAGGGACAAAAGCATGGGCGGAGACCTAAGGGGGAAAGAGGGAACGGTGCCCCGAAATGGAGTTGTTGGGGAACGGCCCATGCATTTGTCCCCCCAATCGCTGAGCATCACGACCAAAAAAAGTCTTCAACTTTTTGGCGGCGAAAATAGAAAAAATTTCGTCGAGATTTCGCCGGACGACTAAAAACAGGAAAAAACAGGTCGTCAGAAATTTAGGCCGGTAAAAGATGGAAAATTTTCGGCGACACTCAGAGCCGTTCGTCCGTCAAAAAATCTCGCGTATTTCCTTCCACCCCAAGTCTCCGCCCAGGTCTCCGCCTATGGACAAAAGTATCGTTTAATTAGGATATACAACTATTTATCTTGGAAGCAATAGGATCCATTTAAGAGATTTAAGATATTTACGTAGCGCCTCTTCAATAGTAACTACTCAGAAGCGCTCACTATACCAACCCCGGCTAAGAGAGAACAGTCTTAAGAGTAGAATAGAGCGTGGAAGGCTATCACTTGAGTAGGCTAAGTCGTACAGGAGGTCGTATAATCGTATATTGTCATGTCCTATAATCGACTGCCTATACAGCAAAAAAAATCGTGCAACAAAACTAATATCCATTGGTTTCAACAAAAATTATATAGAAATACAGGAACCAAAGAATGAGAAACATGATGCATGCCCAGCCTAACATGACAACACACACATATGCAATATCACTAAAAAAAACATATGTCCATGTGTACATTCAAAGTGAATACATGTCCACCGCAGTAACTAAACAGCAGAAGAACTAAGCAAGAGAAGAGAAAGCCAACCTAACTATTATTATGAACTAATCCTGCAATCATAGGTTTTTAGAACTGCGGTAATCAAGCGAGCTGTACTGTAAAATGTATCATATATATATATATATATATATATATATATATATATATATATATATATATATATATAGGCCTATCTTCGTTTAATGACAAAAACCAAGTGACACACCGCACATGGGTAGGTCTACATAAAGAGATATAGAAAGTAATATAAAAGAGTATTGAAATTGTCTTCTTTAGTAACGGTCGTTCAGTTAGATAGGCATATAAAAATGATTTTTTTCTTCCCGTCATTAAGCCAGTCGTTGAACGATGGTTTATTGGAAATGATCTCCACGTTATGGGTCCAGCACATTAATTTTTATTGCAAATAAACTGGGGCGCGTAGGCTACTGGCGTTGGTGCAGTAAAGCTGTGCTTGGGACTTTGTCAAATGCAAATATAGTAATCTGCATATCAAATGCAAATAGTAATCTGCAAGTTTCTTAGAGTACTTAAGAAACAGAAGGAAATAATTTCCTTTCCTATATACCTAGACAGAAATATAAAAATCAAGTACTTATTAATAGAATAAAATTTCAATAGATCTATGTTTAAGTTAGCATAGCATTGCTCTCTATTTCACACGATTCCTTTTGCCATACTAACCGAAGTGCACGTTGCTGTGTAGTACATGTATACCTTGTACATATATCTTTCAAACGAGAGTGGTGGTTAGAAGTTCAAACAAGAGTACAATTAGGCCTATACCACAGATATAGGGACATCCATTAGAGATTAGTATTAATTGAATTGAACATGTCAAGGCATACAGCATAGTTAACACGACATATTAATCCAATACGCACATAGATACATACATACGTCCATACACACACATGCATACATTACACATGCATTTGTGACATTTGTGCATACATTACATGTATATTATCATGAGTGCATAGATGCGTCTTATCACAGAACATCATGGAACATCGTTGAAACGATCAGCGGCTACTTAAAACTAACTACGCGATGGTATTAATCTGTTTTGTTCTTCATTGCGGATAATTGTGGGAAATGAAGTTGGGACGATAATAATCTTCTTGTTTCGACCGAATTGTTTTTCTGTAACGCAATGGAGCAAGAGCGACATGAAAGCTGACCTGCATGCAATCGAGTGCAATTATTATGTGACATCTGTCACAATGATGGGTGGTACTCTCTCTTTCTATCTGTCTCTTTGTCTCTGTGACTCTGTCTCTCGGTCTGTCTGTCTCTGTCTCTGTCTCTGTCTGTCTCTGTCTGTCTCTCTCTATATATAATATATGTATATATTATATATCGCTCTCTCTCTGTGTCTGTCTCTCTCTGTCTCTTTCTGTCTCTCTTTCTCTGTCTCTCTCTGTCTGTCTGTGTCTCTGTTTCTATCTGTCTGTCTTATCTCTCTCTTTCTATCTCTCTGTCTTTATGCAGTGTCCACTTGATAAGTGTCGCCGAACCAAGTATACGAACTTCTTGCAGCTATAATTCGTTGCTTAATCTAAGCGCAGTGTTTAATCTAGACCCCGCTTTGGGGATGGGATTTTCATTTCTGCGGTGGGGAGGGGAAACGGCCGTATTGTTCGGACAGCAATTGCTCAGCCAGACACCTACGAATCCTTTAACCGGAAATTCCCGATGAATTTTTGAGTACTTTAATCCTTCGCTATCGAATTCCTCACAGGTGCAAACTTGTCAATTTTTCTAGTAGGCTATGGGAAATGTTACATATTTATTTTTTCTGGGTGATGCTTCGTATTGACCCTATGCATGTGTGCACTGTAAAACACCTCCCAATTTTTTTGGGTAGGTTTCATTGGGGGGGGGTGGATATCCCCATATGCTTCAAGATTAAACCCGGGTCTGTGCGTAAGCTTTTCAAGCATGACCTACTTATTTGCACTTTCTGATTTCCTTCAAACGAGCATGATAATTGGGGTGTAGGACATTTCCCCCCTGGACATTTCCCCCCCCCCCCCGGACGTTTCCCCCCCCTGGACATTTCCCCCCTGGACGTTTCCCCCCCCCGATTTCGACTAGGACATTTCCCCCCGGACATTTCCCCCCCCCCCCCGTTCTACGTTCTTCTAAATATGGTTGAAATATTTCAAATTGGTCATTAAACAGTTTATCCAACGCTTTGTATTGTATTGTATTGATGCATACGGGGTTTAACTTGGAGCTGGATTGATGAAAATATTCTTGCTTAAATGGAAGCTGGATTGATGAAAATATTCTTGTTTAAATTGGAGCTGGATTGATGAAAATATTCATGCTTAAATGGAAGCTGGATTGATGAAAATATTCTTGCTTGAATTGGAGCTGGATTGATGATAATATTCTTGCTTAAATGGAAGCTGGATTGATGAAAATATTCTTGCTTAAATGGAAGCTGGATTGATGAAAATATTCATGCTTAAATGGAAGCTGGATTGGTGATAATATTCTTGCTTAAATGGAAGCTGGATTGATGAAAATATTCTGGTTTAAATTGTTGAAGACGATAAAAGCAATGGTTTCCGCATACGGGGGGGGGAAATGTCCTAGGGTAGGGGGGGAAACGTCCAGGGGGGGAAATGTCCGGGGGGGAAATGTCCAGGGGGGGAAATGTCCGTTCCCCGATAATTGTTTAGGGAAATGAAAGTTGAGTATTATGTATAATTACATCGTAATTTATGTAAGACTGCGCATTTATTTATGTAATTATTGGGCAATTATGCGGTGCCCTGCTTGCAAGAAGACAAATATCGCGTGCGTTGCTATACGACTCGTGACATATGATTATAAGGCTTTGAAAATTACTATGGAATAATAATAATAATTATAGGCTATAGATTTAGCAATTCAATTGAATCATTCAGCCGCTCGGAATTCCTATCGTATAAGGCAAGGTTTTCATTATTCGTACCCATCGTCGCTAAATGGCAGTGGCGTAGACAAGGGAGTTTCGGGGGTTAAACCCCCATTGGCCTAGGAAAAAAGTTTTTAAAGGTTATTTATCCACTTAAATAAGAAAAAAGCAATTGCTTGTAATAACAATTGTTTTTCTTACTTTATTCCGTTTGTTACTTTATTCCCTTTTTATCTACTGTAATACTGTTGGGTTGGTGTCAGATAGGGCATCCGGCCAGGCCATAAACCCCCCCCCAAAACCATCACAAATTCCTGACTGCGCCACTGCTAAATGATGGCTTATTCGTATGTCCTATAGGTGTCCTATAATATCAAAGACTGACTTTCCGATCTCAGCTTGTTCTTTTATCTATCTCATTTTGCCCTTTCCAATCACATTTCGTAAACTTTCCCATCTCATATATCAAGGGTTCTTAACTGATTCCGCCTCATGGCCACGTGAAAGCTTACCTTTTTGCTCGAGCTGGAGGTGCGAGCGCTTCTAAGTAATTACCTTTGAGGAGCTCAATATAACTTTGTTTAAATCTCATTTCGTCCTTATCCACTCTGTCCTCTTCCTTTATTCGCTGTCCTTATCTTGTCCTGTCTTTGTATGCGTCGTCCTGCTATGGCCTGTTCAATCCTGTTATGTCCTGTTCAATCCTGTTATGTCCTGTTCAATCCTGCTATGTCCTGTTCAATCCTGTTATGTCCTGTTCAATCCTGCTATGTCCTGTTCAATCCTGTTATGTCCTGTTCAATCCTGTTATGTCCTGTTCAATCCTGCCATGGGTGCAGATCTATAGTCCTGGCTCTTCTTCTATGTATACTGTGTCTATGTAATTGTAATAATTAGATCTAATTGTAATTAGCAACTTCTATAGCGCCACTGAAAATGCGCGAGGTTTCAACCGACGGCGCTCCTAAACGAAGCTGTCATTAAATAAATATCCAGAGGATCCTGTCCGTATGACAAGGAAGCGGTCTATGTATAATTGTATATGTAATTATATATAAATTATATATGTATACTTATAGATCTACATTTTTTATTCCTCGCATTTGTAGCAGCGCCCCTTCAAGCTCCCTACTCAGAGGCGCTCCAGACTACAGCGTGGACACTGATCTGAGTTTCACGCCTCCTAACGCGCGGCTTGAGGTGGATTCGAACCTGGAACCCTCCGGCTTCAAGTCACCGTACCCACTACTACACCACCGCGCTCCACAATGAGTGTGTATGATCATGATATTACCAACAACATTCAGTCACTATGTTTACTCATTGAGAATGTACTACAGACTGTAGTTTGTCTTTTTATGAAAACAATAAACAAATTGAGTTGAATTGAATTGAAGTAAATGCATGCGCAAACACAAGTCTGTTCCATAAAGTAGGTCCAACGACAAAAAATTATCGTTAGCCAAAAGCACCGGCATTCTGAATTCTTGATTTCGGTTTGCTTCCGGATATATATATATATATATTATATAAGCTATATAATACAAGCTATATATATAAGCTATATATAGGCTATATATATATGCGCGTATCTCCGCTTGTTATCTTTCTTTCACCTATCTAATGACGCCCACGCACTCAGCCATGAAACTACTTACAATGTCATGTAGGGATCGCATTTAGAATCAGTTCGCTACACTGCCTTCAAGAATTAAAAGTCACCGGAAATAGTCGTCATGGAGATAATGAAAGCGTCCCGAATGACTTCCGGGGGGCATACATGTACAAGCGAGAGGAAGATGCGGCCAACAGCAGAAGCTGACCAGAGCCACTTAAGCAGAGATAAAGCATGCAACGTCTTAGTAGAAAATCTCCCATTTAAGTCGCTCCAGACTTCCTTGCGGCGACTCCTGATGCGATTAAGCGCAGCACAAGTTTAACTTTACCGCCGTTCCCATGGATGGATTCGCCGCCTCAGGCTAATGAAGATTGAACCAGGCAAGCGCACGGGTCAGGGCAAGGTATACTTTATCTTGTTTTATCACGGGTAGGTTGGTATCCATGTAGGCTATACTCGTGGCCGAAGTCGACGCGACGTGAAACGCAAGGCGGCATAAACGACGTACATATGCAAAACCGATGACTTCACGACCGCTTCGAACGTTAAGAGAGTAATGGCTGCACACCAATTACATGTATCGTTACTTTCCACATCGTCACTTCCGCCGTCGAAGATGGGTCAGCAGCTGACTTCCGGTTTACTTCCGTAGCGTCGCCATTAGAGGCTTTTAAAAACATGTGGCAACAATGTTACGACCGATCACATTAGTATGTACTTCTAGAACTGCTTGTAATTTTATTCTGGTGCGATGCCAACTTAATCTTGTTGCACCAACCGACCTAAGAGACATTTGTCAGGCGATGCCGGGGCCTCGAGGTAGTCTCTCCCTTCGCTCTGCTGAGAGATGTGGGTCTGTTTGTTGTCCCGTTTGCCCGCACAGCAACCAAGCAAAATCGTGATTTCTCTCTACAGTGGGCCGAATGGTTTGGAATGACTTCCCTCGGGAGCTGCGACTGTACCCTAAATCATGTCCTGATACGTTTAAGTGGTCATTTGGCAATTTTCCTCTGCTGGAGTTGAGACGCTCTGAGAGGATCATGCCTGGAGGGGCACTATGGAATTTTTTTAAATGAATTGCGAGACGTCGACTAAGGAAACTGTCAAAGTTACAGAAATCATTTTAGTCGCTATTGCAGTGTATGTCGATATCAGCATTATCCTGTTCTTCTTCTTCCTCTTCCTGCTCTTGTTCTTCTCCTTCTCGTTCCTGTTCTTCTTGTTCTTGATCTTCATCCTCATCATCCTCATCGTCGTCGTCATCATCATCGTCACCATCATCATCATCATCATCATCATCGTCATCATCATCGTCGTCGTCGTCGTCGTCATCATCATCATCATTACCATCGTCGTCGTCGTCATCATCATCATCAACAACAACATCATCATCTCCATCGTCATCGTCGTCATCGTCATCGTCATCGTCATCATCATCATCATCATCATCATAGTCGTCGTCGTCGTCGTCATAAGTTTGATAGCAACATTTTTAGCATCTTGTCAGTTTAAACGCTTGGCTTGATGCTGCAAATAATCTGTTGCCTTCTCATTTCGACGTGTAACCAATGACGACGCGAGATCCAAACAAATGCAGGAATCAGATGGAATCGTGAAATCAACATTATTTATATTTGTTGGAGATAATATAAAGATTTTTATAGACTTTATTCTCTATGACTGAAGAATCGTGTAGACCTCGTGAAGCCGGTATAAACACCGCAATATAATACAAGACAATACTGAAAAGAAATGCACTGATGTGAACTTTGATATTTGAGCGGAAGCAACACCGTATACCAAGCATTTAATTCCGTGGTGTGCTAAGGACTATACTCAATATTGAGAAAACCAACATGCAGCCGAAGCAACTGACTAAGAAGCATGCAGATGCGATGTGGTCGGCTGATATACAATTATTCATTGCGAATCATCGTCATTATTAGCAATCTATTGGAAAATGTCCCATATCTCAAATATATTTCTCAAAGTTTGTCCTTCCATTTGTTTGCTTGTATGTTCGTATGTCCGGATGTGTAACCTTCGTCCCAGAAAAGGCTCGGAAATGACAGAGTGTCGTTTTACCCAAATTTTGGAAAATGATTCTTACCCAAACTTTAAGGGCAACGCGACTATTTTCAGCTCTCAATTCACTTTAAAACCAGAGATATCAGCGTTTTAATCAGAATTAAACAGCCACATTGCCGCATTAGTAAAGAGTCGACAGTCCGCATGACGTCATACTCGCCCAATAATAATTTCCGTTTATCAACAATCCAGTTGACAAACCGAAACCGGACACAGTGTAGCCCACAATTATGCACAAGAAAGCACATCACAGAAATATTAATTATACTAACAGGATAGGCAGCCTGCAACAATTGTATTAGGCCACAGTCAGCACACACACCTGGCCATGTTTGGCTTTTTGGGGAAGCGGGGGTGGGGACGAGGGGTGATGAAAACCCGAAATTTAGCCGTCAACGCTGGGTACCCCAGAGGAGTAGTGTTGAAACCCTAAATTTCCCGGGCAACGCCGGGTCCCACATCTATAGTATAGAAATAAGAACCTCGCAGTTAAATTCACATAGCGTAACATCGTGCGTTAGTAAAATAGCAAATGTGTGTCCGCCCATGGTTACGCTGTCTCCGTCTCCCTAAGTCTCCGCCCATGGTTACGCTGTCTCTGCCTGCATAAGTCTCCACCCATGGTTACGCTGTGTCCGCCCCTAAGTATCCGCCCATGGTCACGCTGTCTCCGTCCCCCTAAGTCTCCGCCCATGGTTACGCTGTCTCTGCCTCCAAGTCTCCGTCCATGGTTACGCTGTCTCTGCCCCCAAGTCTCCGTCCATGGTTACGCTGTCTCTGCCCCCAAGTCTCCGTCCATGGTTACATTGTCTCCGCCTCTAAGTCTCCGCCCATGGTTACGCCGTATCCGTCTTGTCAATTTCTCTTTCACTTCATTATAGCCATTGGAATTTGCAAATATTATAGGTAGCACCACGGTATTAGTCCTACACACATAGTTCTTGGCAATTTTGATCATCTAAAATCTAACCAATAACTTAAGTAATAAACCCGATTTCAGATGATTATTTATTGTCTTCTGTGGTCAAACGAAGAAGGGTTAAATAGCGCCAGGGGACGCCCATCGGGGGGACAAAGCGTCGATAGCTAAACCAGGCGCCCAGCCTTTTCAGCGCTAATACGGTGTCGAGAATACTAAAAGTGGCATGATGCCGCGGGCTATAAAAGACGAAACGCGTTAGTCAGGAACACTATCATGGTTCCTTTCATAACAACGACGCTCCTTCTGTGCGTTCCGATAAAAGCTCTGAGATTCGGACATTGTTCCTCGTCCGCTAAGTGCTCTGTTGCCAAACATAGCGTAAGGCTCGGCTTTTGAAACGACCGGGTATTTACGAGTTGTCGGTGGCGGCTGCTTCGGTGGCAAACAACACTAAAACGGACTCAACCATCGAAGTCGTCATATTATTTCCTCCATTGTGTTGTTCGCATCCATTCGGTGTTTTATCTGCGACGGGAGTTCCTTAGAATAGGCCAATTTATTACAAGACCAACTTACAGTGAGTGGGGTCTTGGATCGTGTTAAAATCCTAGTTCATGTGATCATGACCAGTTTCAAGCGGTGTCGGACCTGTATATAAATAGCGCAGCAGCATCGGAATCGAAAGCTAACTCCGCCACTGGTTGCACTATGCCAGTGCCAGTTCCAAGCCTGGATAGGGGAGGAGGGCGACACTAATCATCTTTGATATGGCATGCAGTGTCGTTAACCAGTAACAAGGAGTCGATAGCTGCTTGAGTTTAACTCTGTTTGACTCTGTCCTTGGCTCGAGATGAAATTAATTTTGATCCGAACTGTATGACTCTTTTGTTGAGCCAGTGGCGGCGCCACTGTATAGGTCTCGTGCATATTTTACTATTGGCCTGAATTATATACATGACCTGCCAAAACGTCCTTGAAATTGTTAATGTCTTCTTTACATTTTAATTACTTCGATCTGCTGAATGGTTCGCATGAACATGCAGACATGTTGAAATACTACAGCATGCACCGCCACTGGTTGAGCACATGACTCCGACACTGTTTCCACTCTGTCAGTGCCAGTCTCAAGCCTGGATAAAGGAGGAGGGCGACGCTAATGTTCTTTGTCATCACACAGTGTCGTTAAACTAAAACTGTTACTATAATATTATTTTATACTATTGATTGAGCACTCTCCTTAATTGCAACAACGGGAATTAGATTCGACCTTGCTTTGCGACATTTATATAGGAGCCCTGAGCAGGTGTTAGAAGCATAATAGTTATATCGCCATCGACTAAAGCCTTGTGATAAGACAATAGCGCCGTACGAATACAATAGAAAAAGTAAAAAAGTATAGGACTCAAATTAGGCATTATAATTATAGTGATGGTTCATTGATTAATTAAAGAAGCTTATGTGAGTTTTAACGCCAACGCACATGTTCACGCGGCTATAGGCCTATAGGATCCTGCGGATCGAATTCGCTCACTTTCAGGGCAGTAATCCAATGGATGATCTCTTTGTCAATTCAACGCTGCAATCAGCTTAAAATTGATCAGGAATTACCTGTCGGCAATGCAGACTGCGGATCGGATTAGAATTATTTCAAGGAAATAATTATTCTTACAGTTCAATGTCCAGCATAACACGCAGAATGGAAAAGTCAATGACTCGAGAAGACCTCCAAATTTCGATGTAGGCTACAACCAATCGGCTGCCATGTCCTGCGCACAGTCCTTGCCCTTTCGCAAGGCCGTAGCTAGGGGGGTGTTTTGGGCGTTTGAACACCCCTGAAATGGAAAATGCAAAAAATAAAATAATGCATTTACTAGCACATGATGTAAACACCATGAAATAAACCATGAAAACACCTCCCCCCCAAATGAAAAATGTTTTTAAAAAATTGAATGGATTCTTGATTGGTGACATTTTCTGAAGATTTTGGCCGGATGACAAAAAGAGTCATCAGTTTTTTTGGACGGGAAACTGAAGAAACACCCCCCGAAATCAGATCCTGGCTACGGCCTTGTTCTTTCGTGTAGAGACTTTGAGCAAGTAATCCATGCACATTGCACATTTTCTCATCGCCACCTCTATCGCTGAGTTTCCCGTGCAATACATGTATTGTGAACTTTGGAAGAAATGTTGTGCATCACTGCATCATGATCCGTTTTGCATTTCCATATAAGCTTACTAAACATTGACCAAATCGTAATTGTAAACCTCTAAATTTCCAGAGCGCCACTCGAAAGCCAAGCGCAGGGCACCAGCTTATTCACGAGCGATGAACATAGCTCGTATTGCGATTGACGACCGTGTTTTGCTTTCTATACTCCTACCCCTCACTCTGCCCCTCCTATATAATCATTGTGTATCCTTCATCTTGTCATGACTTTCTCCGTCTTTGTCGGCTTCTATCTATCCACCGTGTCTGTGTGTGTATGCCTGCCATCTCCATGTGTGTTCCGCTTCGTTCTTATGATGTAGTGCTTGTATTTGCTGCAGTGATAGAAGTTCTCGTACAATGACATGAATTAAGTTCAATCGGGCCTGCAGTCACGCGAACATATATAGAACACTCTGTGCTAATGAATTTATCTTTGCAATATTTTCTCATACTACTCTAACAATCCGTCTGAAGTCTCTGTGATTCCTTTTGTGGTTTATTCCTTTATATATATATTACATATATTTATATACAGATTCTATATATATATTCTAGGGATGCACTTATTGGGGTCATAGAGTCCCATCACTCACGTTACTGCTGGGTGGCAGGTGGTATACAGAGCCGATCATCCCTCTCTCCATATCCTCTCGCTGTAAAATGACGCTGCAAACAAATTGATTGCGGCCATATTGTCTACCCAGAATATTAGAACGTGACGTCTGGATTTAGAGCGTGATCAGATATGGCGTGTATAATATTGCATTGCTTTTCTGCAGGTGTTTGTATTGGGTTGTTTTCTTAAGGATGGCTTCTTTAGGCGCATGCATGGGTGGATACATAGGTTACATGTAGGTATACGTAGAGAGATGGGTAGATATACCTGGATGGATGGGTGAATGCTTTAATGAATGAATAGATGGATGATGGACAGCAAGATAGACAGTAAGATATGTGGCAAGATAGATAGCAAGATAGATAGAGCATGCAAGAAAAATGTGAAGAAGACAGCCAAGATAGGGAAAAGAAATGGGAATAAGACGAGGATGGGTAAGAGAAATGTGAAGACAGTATTTGCCCTTGTCGTTTCTCTACCAGAATTTTTGATCTGCCTAATTTTAATTTGGGGCACAGGTAGATCCCCTGCACTTGTTACTCATATGACTGCCCGGCTATACATTATGCTCTGGTTTCAAAGAATGTCAGCATGCCACCGCCACTGTTAATAACATCCAGCATGACATATTGGAGAGAGCAGAGAACGCATCTGAATGGTTGTTTATAAACTGATTGTAGCCTACATAATTATATCGTCGTGTTTAGATTGAGCGCCTGTGAATAAGCAGGTTCCCGTGACTATGCGCTATTTTTGGCGCTGTATATTGACAAAAATGTTTGCGATTACGATATGCAAATTCCAAATTACACTATAGAAGATGGAAGTGGAAGGAGATTAGGAGAAGCGGAGGAGAAACAGAATTCGGAATGAACGAAGAAAGCTGAACAAAGCAGACATGAGAATAGACGACGCAACAAAATTGTCATAATAATACCAAATTATGATATTATGATATGACAAACATGCCTATAATACTGCAACGTTACTTTAAAATGGACCGCAGCATGGCTTTTTTAAATGAGTTTTTTAAAAACTGCACAACCATCATTTTGAATCTTTGAATCAGGTGTGCCCTTTGGCGGAAAATTTTCTGGCGACATTTTTTGTCGTCCGCGAGAAATTTTCACAGAAAATGTTTTTAGTCGCCGGTGTAGTACGAAATACAGTCCGGGCAAAATAAACGGTCCGGCCACGCCCACTTCGCTGCTAGGACGCAATCTCGCACGACTTACGTGCGAAATCTAATCCGTTGACAAATACGGTCCGGATGGCTTGACCAACTTTGTTAAAATTATGATAATATTCTGTTTATTCAGCATAGAAACTCGGTGCGCAAAACCCATTGTAATTCACGCATGTAAGTGTGATTGTGGGGTAGTAACATTACGAATATGCAAACATATTTTAGTAGAAAACTTGATTCCAAGGGACGAAGCGGTGTTAAGTAGGCTACCGTTGCGTATGCTATTTTTAGAATGGAAAATCCGCGTTGGAAAAATGAACTAATTGATGCATCCGATTTAAAATTGTATTGCTTATAAACTAAGTGCGTCCTATGTTACGGGCATCTTATTTTAAAGTGTTTGCCTGTGTGTTTCGTCCGATTGTTTGTGTGTGGATTAAAGTTATGACAACGCTAACGAACTAAATCATATCTTTTATCGTAAACACCTTTTTCTCACGATTTCGCAAGCCTATATAAGAATTAACTCCCTTAGAACTCCGCCACTGGTTGCACTCTGCCAGTGCCAGACCCAAGCCTAGATAAAGGAGGAGAGCGTCGCTAATGATCTTTGTTATCGCACAGTGACATTAAACTGAAAAACCACCAGAGTTGTCATAACCTTGCAACTGATGCAACTCTACAGATCATACTCTAATAGAGTAACTCTATTCTAACTTTCTGGAACCTGGTGAGAATTGCCAGAGGTTGTGAGGCTTATAGCCCTATACGTCTTCCTTGGAACCCGTAGTGTCTTCGTTGTACTCAAACTCTATAAATCAACATCAACCCCAGACTACTTTTCTTACTTTTCTGTAATTCTCCTACTAAAACAGTCCACGCCCGTTTCAAGTTATTATAAGTTTGAATTGCTGCTTACATTATTGTATAATACACGAACTCTAGTAATATACCGTGATATTATTTACTATTATATGATATTATATATATCTATAGGACGATAAAATCTATTAATATAATAATATGATGCAATCATATTACAATGAGTATAATAATTTGCTGTTAATATTTGTACAAGTACTATTTTTGTACAGCTAATTTTCGCCTTTTTAGTGCTACCTTTCAAATTTAAAACCGTCGAAATTTCAAAATGTTTCGTACGGTACTTGAACACTTAGTAAAACAGCATTATTGCTGCATGGCTTCCGGATTTTGACGGTTCTTCCTTGGTTTGTGTAACATTTGTGGCAATTCCGAGAACTGTTGGCCTATCCTGGTCAACATTGCAAGCCTTTTTTGAGCAACGCCCGGGAATAAGCCAATTCCAATGCAATTCTTACACTGTATATAATCATTCATCTGTCTGCAGTTATTCGTTAGGCTATAGCCTGCTGTAGGCCTAATGTCCAGAAGCAGCAGAACTCAGTTGCTGAACTTGATACGTCAAGAAATTATTATTGTAATAATAATTATATTTATTGAAACTTTCAACCACTTTTGTAATCAGCACTGAAATAATAATCTGTAATTTTGCTTAGATCCCAGCGAACAATGCTGCATGTAGCCTATCATTACAATGTGGAATCTGAATATTAAGAAATTATTATAATTGCAAGAACAATCATTGTAGTCTTAGACAAGGCTACTCATGTCAGCACTGCAAATGTTGAGCAATTTTATTAAGATGGCAGTTTAAAATGCAAAGTGAAAATTCAACAATTTCTGACTGCATGGAGGGACATTGCTTTCCCATAGTCCTCCTTCCCTCTCGGCGCTACACGTCTCAGCAGTCGACCGACAAATACATGTACTTGTTCTTCGTCCCCAGAAACCTTGATTTAGCTATAGAGTAGATTAGACTCATGGATATGTTTAAGATTAGGGTTTGTGCCTAGGGCCCCAAAACTCCTTAAAACGGCCGTCTTGAACTATCTGTTCTTTTACCTTAACCCCTTTGCATTCCACTCAAAACTAAAGTATCGCCAGAGGGCAATTTGCCTGTGGGGTTGTGGGAGTTCAAACCCCCAGTTAGGACCCCGTATAGTCCTCATTAAAACCCATTACCTTAGCTTAGACCCTAATCCTACCCGTGCGGATGTGCACTTCGGGCAACGCATTCCGCACCGTTTATCACCACCCCAACAGCATCGTTCCACGTCATCACGAGACATCACAAATCCTCTCGTAGTCTCCACCCAGTTCTTCCTTGGTATTCCTCTACCACGTCCTGTCTCCGGGGTCCAGATCGTTGCTCGTTTGGATCTTCTATCTTGATCCATTAAAAATACAAGTCCATATAGGCCTAAATCAACGTCTGACCCCTCAGTTATTTTACGTTTGGCTTTCGATTAGCGCTTTCAAATATATTATAGAAATTCAAATATAGGCCCAACGATTAGGTTACTCCTAATGAAAAGGTGTAGTTCTGCCAACTTTGGTAATTTTATTTCAGTTACAAAATATTATGTAGGCTAGTTCATAGCCTTGTGAATGGAATAACTGGCCTTATTGCAACTTGCAAGAGTCAGCAGCTCACATAAAACAGTGCCATTGCTGTTGTAATTCAGAGTAAAAATTAATATGTGAAACAAATTATGCTTGACAAGAAATTAAATTATTTATCAGAATCGACATAATTATATTGTCTATGCCTAACTTTTGAATCGGAATAGCAACGTGAGACTAAACGCCTAAGTTTCAATTGAGAACAAAATCCATTATTAAGGAACTTTATAAAAGAAAACAGGGTGTCTAACGGATATAATTTTCAATTTGTTAACATACATTTCAAACACATCTGTCTGACTCCACCACTGGTTGCACTCTGCAGATGTCAGTCTCATGTCTGGAGAAAGAAGGAGGGCGTCGCTGTGAGCTTTGTTATAACAAAGTGACGTTGAACTTGAACTTAAAATATTACTAAAGCCTACATCTGTCTCTTCAGGTTCTGTGAATCGAAACAACTAACTAACCAATCTGATCATCCATCCTCAAAACAAATTAATCTCTCGGCACTTGTCCCCCAACCCTTAACTCTGGTAGCTATTTAACACTATTATTTTAATAATACTATAAAGTCTAAACAACCCGCTTCTTGTTTTGCGCAAGAAAGCAACCCGGACCATATTTGTCAACGAAAACGAGGCAGTGGCGTCTAGCGTTGCTTTCTGACGTCATATGTCACGTGGACCAATGACAGAAGGTTTCGGACCGTTTTTGTTGCCGGACTGCATATCGCACTACACCGGCAATAAAACCTGATGACTTTTTTAGTCGTTCATCAGGAATTTAGCTTTTTGGCGTATTTTTCACTACACAACCCCTTCCTTACATTCCGGTCTTCCATGGTAAATCGACTGCAGTTAACTTTTTCTAATGATTTTCACTGCACAAGGTTGCTTTACAACTGCACAAATTCTTTTAGACCCTACAACAGCACATTTTGTGTACAACTTCGCGTTGAATAAAGCGCGTTGAATAAAGCACTGGACTGCTGTCCCGCGTTGTGCAGATTGTATGTACATAGGCCTAAGTAAAATAATTTACGAAACGGCATTGAATCACATGGCGCAGCATATCGCGTTGTATCCAGGGCTGTTTTAAGGAATTTTTAGAACTGCACAAGCCCTTTGTCCCATTGCCATCCTCCATGGCAAATTGCTTCCAATCGGAGGACACTGACCTTTTTGCTAGTTTTAGCTGTAACAGAAGTGCTTCTAGAACTGCACAAACCCATTCAGAACTGCACATTTTGTGTAGGCTACAACTGTACGTTAAAAAAACCTGGTTGTATCAAATGCCTTCGCAATGCATCAGATATTATGCGCAATTCAGGTGCTTTCGCAAACAATCGTCGCGCACTCGAACCGTCAGAACCGCCGATAAGACTGGTTTTAGTCCACGAAATGGATTTCTTTTGTTGAAGGAGATTATTGCAATCATTCAGGCGCCTGCAGAGGCGAATTTGTATCGACGAAATGCTGACAGACACTAACTCACCTGAAAAAAAAACAACTCGACTCGAGTGTTGACCGAAAGCTTGGAGTTATCGATGCCTCTACCTACTGTACTTCTATCAACAGGTATGCTACAGGCTTATAATAATACAGCGTACAGATAAGGATGCTGTGGCGCAGATATTGTATACAGCGGCATCACAGACAACACTAAATAATTTATTGCTTACACTCCGTTTAGAATTATTCTGATTTGGCGTGTTGCTTCGCGTCTTAGTCCCAAACGCATTAATCGCTGTAGCTGCTTGATCCTTCAGCTTTTGAAGCTCTCTCTGTCTATCTATCTATCTGTCTGTCTGTTTCTATCTGTATCTGCCAGTCTGTCTCTGTCTCTCCCTGTATGATTCTATCTGTCTGTCTGCTTGCCATCTGTCTCTGCAGTCTCTGTCTGTCTGTCTGTCTTTCTCTCTGTCTCACTCCGAATGATTTACGTGTTTCGATTATGTATCTCTATAAATAATCATCTGGCCATAATATCCGATAAACAATTTGACTAGTTCTCAGCTTGCCTGTTGAAAGTCTGCCTGTTTGTCTGTGTCTCTTTGTATATACTTGTATATAGGCCTAAGCCTACGTATGTTGGCTGAGATCTTACGCTGAGATCCAGTGTGAAAGGAGATCTGTATGTGCGAAGGACGAAGATACGCTTCGGGGAGCGTGCTTTTTCAACTGCTGGCCCCCGCTGCTGGAACAGTCTGCCTTCCACAGTTCGTTCTGCCAACTCTGTTGGGGTTTTCAAAACTCGTCTGAAGACATATTTGTTTTCTAAGGCGTACCTTTGACTGAATATATTATGTTTGTGTTTGTAGAGGCGCCTTTGTAACGGCATGTGCTGTGTTACGGCGCCATAGAAATTGTCGTCATTATTATTATTATTATTATTATTATTATTTTTTTATTTTTATTTATTTTTTTTTAAATTTTTTTTTATATTTATTTATTATTTTTTATATTATTTTTTTTATTATTATTATTATTATTATTATTATTATTATTATTATTATTATTATTATTATTATTATTATTATTATTATTATTATTATTATTATTATTATTATTATTGGCCTTCGTCTATAATGTACTCATGATTTTTTTCCTTTTCCACTCATGGCTGACAAAATGTTTTTTCCTGTAAGACTAGCCTATATTATGTACACCGCATGCACCGCATATTTTTGCATTGGTCTGGCGCTGCATGAAGGGTCTGGGTCCCATGTACCTGCGAGGGAGGTTCTGCTGTCCCATCTCTGGTGCATGTGCAGAGGCGATCTAATCTCCGATCGGGTAATGAAGCTAAACTCGTAGTCACTCGATTGCGGACTACCATATTGCAACGGCGCCGTGGGCGAAGTTTGGTTTCCGTTCTTGGAGGGGCTAAATTTGTTGGGGTTGAGACTCGGTCCAGAACGAGCGGTGCCGACAAATATTTTCTCGACCCAAAAACGGTGATGACTTTTTAGTCCTCGGGCTGAAACCTCGCCGAAAAAAATACTAATTTTTCTCGGCCAAAAAGTTGATGACCTTTTTTTAGTCATCGGGCTGAAATCTCGCCGAAAAAAATAGGCCTACTAATTTTCCCGGCCAAAAACGTGGATGATCTTTTCTCTTCATTTACATGTTAAAAAATAAATCTGGGTCTTCTTGAGGGGGCTTAGCCCCTAGCCCCTGAAAAACTCCGCCCATGAGCGGCGCTCTTTCTCGATTCATTCTCGATGGCTATCCGTATATAATTTTATAGAACTCTGTTGCGCTGCATCTGGGGCCTAGATTTTATTTAGGTGGTGTTTCTTGCCCGCCCGAAAGATTGATGACTTTTTTTAGTCATCCGGCCAAAAACTAAAAACTTCAGAAAATGCCATAACTTCCCTTCCTGAAAAACTGATGACTTTTTTAGTCATCCGGCCGAAATCGTCAGAAAATGTCACCAATTGGTTCAATTTTTTCCATTTTCCATTTCGCGGGACGTTCTCATGGTTTTATTTAATGGTTTTTACATCATGTGCTCGTAAATGCATTCAATTACTTTTTACTTTTTACATTTCTGGGGTGTTCAAACACCCAAAACAACCCCCTAGCTACGGCCTTGGCCTAGGGGTCGCACCTTGCACCATATTACTCGCGAACCTATAGAAATTGCTCATTTAGCCATGATTGGACTGCATGGTGCGCCTCTTAGTAGTTCACATAGAAGGTGAGCTACATTAAAAACTCGATATTATTTTCTTACAATGTCGTGAAGCACAGGACCCCGTTTCTTTCTACACTTTATTCGCTTTCTTTTGCTCAATTACTTTCCCAATTATTATCGTCGATTGCGTTTCGGATGAGACAATCGGAAACCATTAAAAACAAATTAACAGTCACTGTGGCTGACAATCGCCAGAGACTCTACCGCATCGTTGATCTAAAAGGTTTACGATCTCTATGGTAATGAATCAACAAGCGTCGTCGTCTGCGAAAGCGTAAGCGCTTGTGCTCAGTATAAGTTATCGTGCCTTTGGGAAACACCATGCATCTCCTGTCTCTGTCTGTATGTCTATGTCTGCCTGTCTGTCTATGTCTGTCTGTCTCTATGTCTGTCTGTCTCTCTTTGTATGTCTGTCTCTCTTTGTCTGTCTCTCTCTCTCATGCACTAACTCTGTCTGTCTGTGTCTGTCTCTGTCTGTGTCTATGTCTCTGTCTGTGTCTCTGTCTGTATGTCTGTCTATGTCTCTCTTTGTCTGTCTGTCTGTCTCCGTCTGTCTGTTTGTCTATGTACACAAGCATATATATATATATATATATATATATATATATATATATATATATATATATATATCTACATCCTAGAATTATTTCAAGGTAATCATGCACTGAATCATACAGCAGAGAATGCATACAGACACTTGTGTGTTGCATCAGAACAGCTAATTTCATAAATACGCGCATTTCGCCTTAACAGTGTCTTTTAGACTTTTCTGCGTCGCATCAAAAGATTTTTATACTCGGACTTCCCATGAAGTACACAGTCTTCCATTGACCCATGGACGCAGCTAAGTTAGCTAACGACAACCACACAACGTGTTCCTGCCGCGGTCTCTTGAATCTCTCGTGCAATTTGGCTTCTGAACTTCTCCGGCTCGTTGCCTACTCGGGTCCCGACTTGAAGCATCGTCGACTGGTGCCCTGTTTATTAGCACAACCGCTCTTAGGATGTAGTAGATAAGACGGGACGGCGATAAGACGCCACCGGACGACATGGAACCAAGACATGCAGACCATCATCGACTTCGTTATACTATTCGAAGCCAGAAATAACAGCGACGACAGGTTTCGACGACATGTGTTCAACCGCAGAAAAATTACATAGAAAGCGAGTTAATCAAGTCGATTAGTGCTTGATCGTGAACGTCCGACGGGCGTCAGAAGTCTTGCTACGACGCGGGGGAGCCGCATGGGTCTGTCCACTTCTCTCATCGATTTCCCCCCACAGAATTAATACGCTAAATTACTCGCCGTCAGCTCGCAGAACGTCAAGAGTACTCGCGACCTATACTCGAGTTTATACTCGAGTATATAGCGAGCAGAGGTCCACGGATCGTATGAATATACGAACAAAGAGCAACATGTATATAATGGAGGTTGGTTCAGGTAGCGACCTGGGTGGACCGTCGAGCCATATAAGCGACTTGGAGAGTTGTCCAATGGCGCCAGCCATATAAATGGGCATTTGCATCCATGCATGCATTTAGTTGCAATTTATCGGTGTATGCTTGTTCTGTTCAGCGTTTTCCTGCATCAATGATTAGATCTATAATGTATAAAATACTCAAGAAGTAGACCCATAGGCTATATGTCATTTTATGTTGAACGTGCTAATGCTGGGATATTTATGCATGTTGGAACGTTTTTATAGTCTTTGTCACGTGCAGTGTATTATTATAATTACTTCGTTCATAGAAGCGTTTATTCGGGACACGCCATGGTATAACGACGTTCAGTAAATTATGACGCTATATACAAACCGTGTGGAGACGTAGCCTATTATTATAGCTTAAGACAAATAGTGCGTTCCTATAATCAGCCTCCCTGCCTCCAATCTTCTCTACGGACCCTGACTCCCACCTCCGTCCCTGCCTCCAATCTTCCATGCCTCCCAACTCCCTATTTGCCTCCATTCTTCTCTGACTCTCTATCTGCCTCCAACCTTCTTCCATACAATGTCTCCAACCTTCCCTGCCTCCAACCTATACCTGTCTCCATCCTTCCCTCCATCCAACCTTCCTCCCTGCCTTCCACCTCCCGACCTGCCTCCCTGCCACCTTACTCCCCCCCCCATTCAAAGCAATAAGCCGAGAGTTCGTTATGGCGTCAAAATAGCAACATGCATGATTATTGTTTGGAACCGCGTTCGCTAATGGACCACACATCGCCTGTGAGACGAGAGAAAGAGACTGCAGTAGGCTATCAAATATTCAGATTCAATTATAGATGTTCGGACAATAATTATTATGAAAACAAACCAGAACGAATTCTGAGACAAATTAGGTAAGCTTATATGCTCTATCATTTCTGGGTTAATTTTTCTTTAATTCAAACTATTGCATTAAAGATTTTCAAACTATAGGCCTACATGCAATGTCATGCATGTGTGCCATATTTCTGCATCTGTATGGTGAATGACCAAAAAAACATTCTGGGGAAATTTCAAGCGAACGACGAAAAATAAGGTCATCAGAAATTTTCGCCGCCAAAGGGCAAGCCAGACAAAAATTGCGGGTTGTGCAGTTAAAGAATTTCTTCAAAAAACCCTGATACATAGTCTATAATAGTCTCTACTATAGATTTTGTACGATATGCAGATTATTAGGAAGCGTGGGTCACTATGGCCGACGTTCGTAGTCTCGTTTGGACATGGGAGATCTGCTGCAGGATAAACGAGATTCTGTTGCGTGACAGCGGAGTGAATCCAACCCTATGACGATAATTGAGTCATTGTATAAAATTATGCGCTATTGAACTTCATCGGTCCAACTAAACCACTTATCTTCAACAACTGCACTTCGTTGGAAACGCAAATAGAGTCTATACTAAAGAAATCGGACATGCATTCAAAGAAGGGAACGTTTGATCGAACGCATGAATTCACCTGAAATACCCAATACCTAACATCGCATGCCATAGCGTCGACTGCAAATTATATCCATATATTTAGGGACGTAGCATAGATCTATAGATACAAAGATATGGGCTATAGACTCTAAAATATACTCTCTATGGATATAATAATTATGTACATCATAATGTATTTATTGTATAGGTATATATTCTTCGAATCTTTATAAACGCAGAGCACGTATTATATAAATGGAATCAAGTGGGTAATGATCGGGCATTCAGCCGGTTAGTATCATGGCTGGAACCCATCGCGAAGTAATATAGTGTACGAATTTACATAGGCTACGAACGAGGAATTACTCCAATAAATGCGACGGAAATCATCGAAACCAAACCTTTCGATTGTATTTATACGAGGAAAAACGATTAGGCCTACATCGTATTTCAACGAATGTATTCGTGCTGTGAATGTTCGTCGAGAATGTGTATAATATTATTACAGACCTATAGATCGCCTCCAGAACTGAGGACATTTCGGAGGAGACGGGACGCGAGCGAATGAAGTTCATGCAAATCGATTCACATAATAATATATGTTTGGGCCAGGTCGAGACACTAAATACTATTCTGGTAATTTAGTTCCCTGACAATTGAAGTGATATCTTTTGTGTATTGCGTGTGGTCAACACGATAAGCACTTTTCTTTTTCCAGGAGTTCTTCGCACTGGAAGCGCCTCTGATTAGGTTGTACTGTGAGAGGCGCTTTATAAATCCCAAAATAGAATAGAATAGAATAGATAAGCTATGTTTAAGTTGAACACAATAAGCTATGTTTAAGTTGAACACAATAAGCTTTGTTTAAGTTGAACACAATAAGCTATGTTTAAGTTGTTGAAGTGGCGTAAAAAATGTCCAAAGCATGAAGACAGTTTGTTATTATCACGTCCTAAGGCGCAATTTTGCAGCACCTGCTTGCAATTGATCACAACTTTCATTCTAAAGGTCACCTCGAAAGCTTATCATCTGTACGATAAACTGGGTGGCGAGTTACCAGTTTTTAGCCACCGATTGTATACATGTAGTAATCGGCTCTATTATATAATTATAGATACGCAACCTGTTATAGAATGAAAAGTAGAACACTTAAAAAAGTGTCGTGATTCGGTCAAAACTTTTAGGATTTGTCTGAAATTTTAAACGCAACAATAGTGGCCATATGACCACCAACTCCTAAAGCCAATTAGAAAATGTTCGTGAGTTTGTCAAGTTTATGAGCGTTGAAATGCAGCACCGAAAAATGGAACTTTCCAGCACGCAAGAGCTGAAATGAAGTGAAATTCAGCTATATATGGTGTTAAAAATGTCCTCCTTGTTCACGGATACACGGCCGTATATAATATACGCAGTAGAGTAATTAGCTGCGGGTCTCACTCGTCTTCATAACCCGCAGCTGTGGCCGCCCAGCATCCAGACCTCAAACCTCAAACTTAAACATGCACTGGAGAAGCGCGTTTTTCGTTCCCGTATTCATGACATCGATAACCGTAGGGCTCGTCTGATTGAAGAGTGGCAGCTGTTGACCAGGTGATCATCGACCAGACCATCAAACAGTATACATAGTGTCTACGTCTACTGTTGTGTGTCCGTGAAGAAGGAGGACATTTTGAACACCATATTATAGCTGAATTTCACTTCATTTCAGCCTTTGCATGTTAGAAAGTTCCATTTTTCGGTGCTGCATCTCAAACGCTCATAAATTTGAAAAACTCACGAATATTTCTATTCAGCTTTAGGAGTTGGTTGCAATAAAATTATAGTCACTGTTGTTGCGTTTAAAATTTCACACAAATCCTAAATGTTTTGACCGAATTATGACACTTTGATGTGTTCTACTTTTCATCGGGACACCGTGTATGCATGGACACACATTGTGTGTGTGTGTGTGTGTGTGTGTGTGTGTGTGTGTGTGTGTGTGTGTGTGTGTGTGTGTGTGTGTGTGTGTGTGTGTGTGTGTGTGTGTGTGTGTGTGCAATGTTGATGCATGTGTATAGTAAATGTCGGATGGTCTATGTCTAAACAGTTTTTTAAGACTCGTTGATGTCTTTAAAGCCTGCATGGGTGGATAATCATGTAGCAAATTATGAATAGTAACTGCTGTGTTCTCACAATGTCTTGCTATTAACCTACTTATTTGCGTCGGCATAAAACAAACGGAAAGTGCAGGAAATTTCACGTATTGTGACTTCGTGATCGGTGCAGGAAAAAAATAAGATTCAAATAAACCATGGGGCTTATCTCCCAATCATCTGGTTTTATTCTCGTTTTATCATCTGTTCTACACGACGCCGTGGAAACGCCCATAATCAATAGATCGTAATCCTCGTATGAATGTGTCTGGCGATGCTATAAAGGCCATTGCGAACCTACTATATGACATGAATGTGTTTGTTGATCTATCTACCACAAACTGTTTCTCTATACCACCCTGCAGGTATTTCCATTCAACATAGGCTACTATAGATGTTCAACGCACCTAGTAAAGGCCATTGTGAACTTATAATTATGACATGAATGTGTCTGTTGATCTATCTGCCACAAACTGTTTCTCTATTATACCACCCTGCAGGCATTTCCACTGAATGTAGGCTACACTATAGATAGATGTTGAACGTACAAATCACCAGCGACATTAAAGGACTCGACCGGCCGATAAACTGCAGCACGATATCTCCGGTCCTTACCTTCCATCCCGTTCCTTTATCGGAACACTCGGTCGACTCGCAAATCATGTGATCTGTCGACAGCATCTAGCGCGGACGCCAACGCGGGGGGCCCTCCACGTCAGGGGGGCCCTCCACGTCAGGGAGGCCCTCCGCGTCAGATGTGTGCATGGCGTGCAGCCTGGCTTGTCGACTCCGCGCCGTTTATATCGCACCTGCAGAACCGATGAATTCAGGTTTTTTTTATTATGAAGCCACAACTCATTTCTTGCATAGAATTATTGCACAACTCAACGACACATTGAGGCAGCAGTGCGATCGACGTCAGACATATCGTCGGCCAACGCATGGTGGCGCTAGCTGCTGGATGGATTATATATAAATCTCTTGCTGATTACCATGGACACGTGCATAAACAGGGAGCCATAAGTCAATCATATGATATATAGATATATATATAATATATACATACGTGCGTACTGCGTATATATATAATATATAGGGCCTATATAATTATTATATAATTTTGCGTGACGACAAATCGTATCTTCTATAATTATGTTGTTGCTTGGATGCTTGTGTTTGTGTGTGTGTGGGGAGGGGGTTGGCGGGTGTGGGTGGGTTGTGTGTTATATAAGTGTGTGGATGTGTGTGAAAACTCGTGTGTGTATATTATATGAATGCATGTGTACGTGTGTTTGTGTGTCTGTACATGTGTGTGCATGCGTGTGTGCATGTGTGTGTGTGTGTGCATCACGCTTCAAGTAGTCATGGCTTCTGTTACCCTTGGTAGTTGCAACACCAACCATTGACATGAACCCATTGATATGAACCTGGTGGGAAGCAACATGTGGCACACGAATCGGCGGCACCATTAATTGCAGCTCAGGGAGGGCGCCATGAAGAGTCAGCAGCTGTGGTAGGCCTATCTCAGTTATCTCTGCAGCTCCATGGCATATTCCACTTTCTTCGCTCAAGGCGCTGATTTAATATTTATAGAAGAACGAAGTGTACATGTTAAAGACACTAAGTCATTCTGAAAATCTGGATCATCCCAAAGAGAATTTTTCAAGACTTGTATACCATGCATGGCAGATGGTGCAGACAGACTTTGAGGTCATGCAATGGAGATATAATTATAGTAGATTCGTGTGCCACAGGTTGCTTCACCAGGTGGGCATCAATGGCTGGCGTTGCAACTACCAAGCGTAACAGGAACCAGGTTTGTGTGTGTGTGTGTATGTGGGTGGGTGTGTATGTGGGTGTGTGTGTGTGTGTGTGGGTGTGTGTATGTGTGTGTGTGTGTGGTCCAAATTCTAGTCATTCCAGAATGTGTGTGTGTGTGTGTGGGTGTGTGTGTGTGTGTGTGGGTGTGTGTATGTGTGTGTGTGGTCCAAATTCTAGTCATTCCAGAATCGTTGCTGGTTGATGTCTGTCTTACTCTTTAGCTGTGGTTGCAGGCTATAGGAACGTCTCTGATTAATTACTCTTTGAAGAACGACTATAAAGTTTTCCAGACTGACCATGCATGGCTGATTAAGCAAATGACTGAATAAATAATTCCACTTTTATTTTACACGAAGGCAACTGTGCACAGTAGCCTTCACGACTTTTGCACACCATGCATGCCGATTCTGAGATGATAATATTTCAAAAAAGTAGTATAATATAAGACAATATTTTAATAGTAATAGATAATAGTTCAATATATTTTCACTCCACCATGCGACCCTATCATAGATCTATATAATGTTTTATGCTCTTTTAAATAAATTAGTAATGTTATATAAATGAAACTGAATTAGAAAGCATTTGCTCAGTCGGTGATAGTTTTCATTTTAAGAACTATGCATGCCTAGTGGAAAGAGAAGAGGAAAATGTGCTATAAAAGACTTAACATAATGGATCGATGTCATGTACATCCATACGGACATTGTGATCATAAATAGACTGACAGAATTGTATGCTCTCTATAGAGAACATAATGTAATGTAAATCAAACAATTTATATAGCATCGTCAGTAGCAAGCCACTTCTAGGATGCTTTACACGCATATTGTCAACTGTCTGTCAGAGAAAATGTAATGAGCTCGAGAGCAAGTGCAGCTCTTGTACGATGGCACCCGGGACCTACTTGGATCGTCTGCTAGCGGATTGATGTTGTCCGCAAGGTAGCTTGGTGCGCGGTTGTTCAGACATTTATAGACGAGGAAACAAAGTTTGAAATTGATGCGGTCACCTATGCCAAGCCACTGAAGCTGTTCCTGGATCGCATTAGAAATGTGGTCGATTTTTTTAATCGCAGGACCAGACGAGCAGCAGCATTGATGACCGCCTGAAGCCGAATGATACTGCGCTGTGGCAAACCAGCAAAGACGACACTGCAGTAATCGATTCGGCTCAGGAACAAACTTTGTATCAGGTGGCGTGTCGCATCCTGTGTGAGAGACCGAGACACAGATCTCCGCTGTCTCAGTATAGCAAAGCATACATACGCAAACATAATACATGTATATATATATATATATGCAATATACTGTATAAGGTGGTCTAGCTGCTCCAAGATGTTAATGGTATGGACCTGCTGACCAGACCGGTTGAAGCTGGGCAACATGTCGCGAGACAGACTCAGACAGAGAGTGGCGTCGGACCCCTACGGGCATTTAGCCCAAGGATTTTGATGATGATGATGATGATGATGATGATGATGATGATGATGATGATGATGATGATGATGATGATACAATATATAGTATTATATACATGTATAAATATATCTAAGCTGTACACGTAAATCTGATAACCACACACACACACGCACGCACACACACGCACACACATCCACCAACACGCACGCACACACGCACACACACTCACACACACACGTGTGCGCGCACACATGCACACCCACATTTATATTATTGACCATTTCACACAGGAGCCCACCTGCACTGTCCTACAGTCCATTCGTTTCTAGAAAGTCGGTCGCTGACGCAGAATGGGAGTTCTTGGCGAAATTTCACACCGCTTGCAGACACAACAGATGCATTTAGACTCTGTGCAATGGCCATGCATGCCACAGAGTTGTGACGTCAGTCGGAGGAGCAATATTATCCATTTTTAATGACTCGACGGTTGACCCGAAGCCTGAAGTCTCTCAATAGCATCGACACTACTGTGGTTCTAAAATTAAATCAATCTCAATGCTCTCTTGGTTTTGCCTTGTCAGCCTCGTCAAGCAGATTGGTGGTCTATGGTCTCTTGACGCGGTTGCCTTGCAGGGAGATGTGTGCGCCAGTTTATGCCTCTTATATGATACAGTTACTCTGTATGGTGAAAGTTTTTCATATATATATATATACATATATATATATTATTTTATATGAAATATTCACATAAATAAATAAATAAGCATACTTTCATTCATACATACATACATATATACATACATACATACATACATACATACATACATACATAAATACATACATACATACATACATACATACATACATACATACATACATACATACATACATACATACATACATACATACATACATACATACATACATACATACATACATACATACATACATACATACATACATAGTACATACATACATACATACATACATAGAGGAGGGTGGGGCAAGTGCGGCCCCTTAAGAATTTCGTCCAAATATCTCTGAGCAGATGACAATATTGAAACATTCAACTATACCTTGTCACAAACCAACTATCTGGCTCTGGAAGTGCGCAAACTATTTCAGAAAAAAATCTGATTTTTGATATTAAACATTTTTTGCATGCTCTTGAAAAGCCACTTTTGCCCCCACCGGTGGGGCAAGAGTGGCATGAACGGCCAGTCTTGCCCCATGCAGTATTAATCATTGTATTTACACTCCATATACTTTGGATTTCTTTTTTGAAGATAGCTTCCCTGTGACTAATTTGGCATTAATAATAATAATAATAATAATAATAATAATAATAATAATAATAATAATAATAATAATAATAATAAATAAATAATAATAATAATAATAATAATGCTTGTACTACAATAGTGACGGTAATAATTGTAATAATTAATAATAATTAATAGTAAAGCACACATGATGATGATGATGATGATGATGATGATGATGATGATGATGATGATGATGATGATGATGATGATGATGATGATGATAATAATAATAATAATAATAATAATAATAGTGATAATAGGAAGTGAAAATACTAATAAGAGCACTCGACAGACTTGTTTTAACTTTCTTACCTAGCTTTACTGAACTCTTTCGTTCATTCTAAGTGATTTTGTGGAATTTTCTCTAATATGTAGACTTTTACTTTTTATGGAGCAAGTGTAGCTGAGGCCACCCTTGTCCCATGCTGTCACGGCCACTCTTGCCCCGGTACCTTAGCAATTAAATTTTTTCTAATTACTATTGACATCTTTCTAATTCATTCAATCTAATACGCGCAATCAATGCGCTATTGGTGTCTTTGCAACATAAAATTATCGAAAAATTTAGCATCGAAAACTTTGATTTTATAAAAAATTATTCCTAACTATTCCGATTTATAATGATTTTAGAAAAATCGAAAAATTATTATTTACTCGTAGAGTTTGCAAGTAAATTTAACAGATCTTACGTCGTTCGATGCGGCCGATAAAATAATGTCTTTCAACGTGGCTTAATTTAACCGCTACGCATACGTATTGCTTTACGATATCCTTCCGTCTATTCTTGCCCCGCAGGCCGCTCTTGCCCCACTCTCCTCTACATACATTATACATACATACATATATACAATATACATGCGTACATACATAAGCTACATACATACATTCATGCATGCATAAATATATTCATTCATTCATTCATTCATTCATTCATTTCATGCATTTATATAGCGCCACTTTAAGAACACCTACTCAGAAGCGCTCCCGACCCAACCACGGCTAAAGAGAACAGTCTAAAGAGCAGAGTAGAACGTAGTCTCAAAGGCTCTAGGCATTAGACATAGTTCCACAGGAATTTCGTTCCAGGTTGCAGGGCCAACGACAGAAAAGGTATGTATATGCATACATACATGCATACATACATACATACATATACATAGCACTGAGGGATCCTAAATACCTCGGGGCCAAAAAATAATAATAATATCAACAACAATCATACTAATAAATGATAATAATCATTATTTTTTTATTATTGCTATTTTAACAACGCTTGAGATCGGATGGTGAAAGACCCCAGACGGACTTACACCGATCCCACGACGCACAGGTCGTTACTTGACCTGACACGTCACAGTCGGATACTCTGACGTGCATTCTACACCAACCTGCTGCGGCGGAACTGTCTGACGTTGGACAAGTTCAAAATATGCATAAGTGATGCAATCCTACCATTTTGCATGATGGGCATTTGAAACAATGTGACGCAAAGGGAACAGGCATTCCGGACAAAACAAGAGAAACCAGTTATTTTTCAGTGCCTGCAGTCAATCATAATTCAGTGTTTCGAAGCTGTAGCCTTCCACAGCACTTTTGTTCCTTCGGATCTTGATATGGACGGCCACTCAAGTATTAACACTACTTATTAATATTTTTGATAGGCCTACCTGTCAGATCACAGATACATCGGGTAAATTGAAAAAGAAAAACGGCAGATGCAGCAACGTCGGCTGCAACAGCAACAGAAATAAGCAACAACAACAACAACGATAACAACAACAACAATAATAATAATAATAATAATAATAATAATAATAATAATAATAATAATAATAATAATAATAAATAATAAATGTCTTACAACCACTTTTGGTCAAACTGAGATCAATTCTGCGTGTTGGTTACCTGGATGACCTGACATTGGGTGGTAGCAGGGAGACAGTGGCCGCTGATGTCCTTCTGATTGCGCAAGAATCGAGGAACCTTGGTTTGACATTAAACCGCAGCAAATGTGAAATCGCCTGCCACAACTCACATGCACTACTTGATGACCCGGCGTTTGAAGGTTTTACGAACATGACCTTTGAGGAGATGACTTTGCTGGGTGCACCTCTGATGCCAGGTCCAGCCGTGGAGATGGTCGTCGGATCGAAGGCCAACGATCTTGATAGGGCAATCGCAAGGCTCTCCATGCTGTATACACATGATGCTCTGGTTCTGCTCAGAAACAGCTTAAGCGTTCCAAAGCTGCTTTACAGCTTGCGCACAGCTGTATGTACTGACTGTCCGGGCTTATCTCGGTTCGACAACTTATTAAGAGTAGGTCTGTCAACCATCTTGAACGTGGACCTTGACGACGACCGCTGGCTCCAGGCTTCTTTGCCTGTCAGAGATGGTGGCCTTGGAGTTCGTTGTGCATCAACGCTGGCACTTTCTGCCTTTCTGGCTTCCGCCGCTAGCACGAGCGAACTGCAGGCCTGCATCCTACATACAGAGTCAGCTGATGTTCCATATGTTCTTGCAGACTCAGCTCTCAACGCTTGGATTACCCTGACAGGCGCAGACCCACCTACTGGAGCAGCATCTCACAGCCAAAAGGAGTGGGATTCTAGATTCACTGTAAAGGCATGGACCGGTCTGCTCGAGTCCATCAGCGTCCCATGCGACCGCGCTCGTCTGCTAGCTTCGAGAGCCCCTCATTCTGGAGACTGGATGCTCGCTCCCCCTGTGACTGCGCTAGGCCTGCGCCTCTCAGACGAGGAGATACGGTTTGCAGTTGGCGTGAGATTAGGAACGTCGCTTTGCGAGCCTCATGTGTGCCACCACTGCCGAGGGACTGTCGACGCGAGAGGATTGCATGGACTGGTCTGCAAAGGAGGAAGCGGCAAGCACCAAAGACATAACATGATAAACGATGTCGTGTGGAGAGCTCTTGGACGGGCGAAAATCCCGTCCCACAAAGAACCCCTCGGTCTGCTAAGAGAAGACGGAAAGCGACCAGACGGTGTGACAATCATCCCTTGGTCACGGGGTCGATGCCTGGCATGGGATGTGACAGTGCCCGACACCTTCGCCCTGTCTCACCTTCCACACACATCCATCGAAGCTGGCAAAGCCGCCGAACGCGCAGCTGCATCGAAAACTATCAAGTATTCCACCATCACCAGTACCCACGCGTTTGTTGCGGTCGCCTTGGAGACCGGCGGCGCTTGGTGCAAAGAAGGACTGGATTTCATTTCTGAGCTGGGGAGGAGAATTGCTGCTGCTACGCATGACCCTATGGAAACGTCTTACTTATTCCAGCGGATTTCGGTGGCTCTTCAACGGGGGAACGCCATCTGCCTCTCCGGAACATTGCCACCGCTCCCCGATCGACACGAGAAGGAGATTTACAATCTGGCAAAACGAGCCGTGGAACGACAGATGGAAGCGACCTGCAGCAGATGAGACTGTGTGGCACATTAATATGTCGATAGTAGCCTAGACATTAGGGTTGTTCGAATGTAATGGACAAAAAAACTTTGTCTTGAATAAAATGTTTATAATAATAATAATAATAATAATAATAATAATAATAATAACAATAACACCGAATATGAATAGGGCCGTTCCAGACTGTGATTTTATATTAGGCGGCAGCGAAGTCCCTGAGGGATCCTGTATACCTCGGGGCATAAAAAAATAAAAATAAAAAAATAAAATAAATAAATAATAAATAATAATAATAATAATAATAATGATAAAAATAATTTTAAAAAATAAATAAATAAAAATAAAAAAATAAATAATAATAATAACATTAGTTAGCAATGAAGTCCCTGAGGGATCCTAAATACCTCGGGGCAAAGAAAATAATAACAACAATAATAATAATACTTTTATAGTAGTACTTTTTCCAACTTGGACCTTGACCTTGACGAATACGGTCCATTCCAGATAAATCTGACTTTTTCGAGAGGGTTGAAGTCCCCGAGGGATCATGCTTACCTCAGGGTAATTTTTTTATTTTAAAAATAATAATAATAATTTAGACCTTCGCCAATTTTTTGAAGCTACTTAAAATCCATCTCATCCGCCTGCCGACTTCGGCCTCTCCTCTCTTCGTCCACTACGATCACGCGACAGACATGATCGCCTTGTCCCGCGAGCAAGGACTTCTTTGGCCAAACACTCAAGCTTTTGCCTTCATTGGTCCTGGAATTTGGAATCAGCTCTTTCCATTGACAGTTCTTCGTTATCAAATGGTACTCGCTGTCTCTAAACTGAAACTTTCTTTGAGCCTTTCGCACGGAGAGCGCCTGTGTCTCGACCCGGACCACCATGGACTACTCTTACGGACAACCTTTTGACTCAACGCAGCGCTCGTGAATAAGCCGGTGCCCCGCGCTTGGCTTTCGAGTGGCGCTTTAGAAATTGAGAGATTACGATTACGATTACGATATACAGTGTGTACTGTGAGAGACAGTGTGAGAATAATTATTGCGGGAAGACAACTGGGACTTGGACTATGATTCACTTGGAATAATTAGGGTGTGAAAAGCAGACTTTACTACGGGGCTCTAAAAGAAAAACTGAGGATTGAAAACCCAACCCTTCGGCAATTCTCGCCCTGGTGAGAGAGGGCTGCTTTATAAATGTATGATGATGATGATGGTGGTGGTGCTCTGCCCGAAGGCAGGTTCATTGGCTTTACGCCCCTGGGGATGAGATGAGTGAGGTGGTTTCCCGTTGCCTTCCCCACAGACAATGATGGGTAAGCAACTTGCCCAAGGTCGCTCCGCAGGAGCTTGCGCCCCTGCGTCCCACACGTGCTAGCCCGAGATATCTAAATCTCTGAATGTTAACTCCCAGCCCGGGGCTTGAACCGCGGTCCGTTGCAACCAACAGACGAATGCAGCTCGCACTTACCGGTGTAGCTAACTAGGCCAGTATAAATGTATATATTATATATATATATTTAAATACATTGTCTAAGTTTATATACATTGTATGTATGTATATAGCGTTGTTTCAAATGGGCGCATCCATTCAAGCTTTCAAAATTTCTGTCCACATTTCGACAAATATTTATGACAACCTCAATTAACGGTTGCGACCAGTCCAAGTTTAACGAGTAAGACTTGGGTCGAGAATGGGCCAAGTTTGACGACAACGCATATACATGTAGAACGAGTCTGTAAATGCATGTTAGTAAGCATGTCAATGTATATTGTCTATTCGAAGACGGGTGTATACTCCGGAATGACTGCGTTTTGTATACCACGCCTCTGTCCAGAGGGCAATTTCGGATGGCATTAGGTTTTAAAGACATCCGTGCCGGAAAGACAGATGAGTTGCAGTTAAATGTATACATGAGGAAAGTCCATTCAGCTAAACTTACCAAGCATCCTTTTAGAACTGTTATAAAACCAGTACCAAGCGCTTTTGAGAGGTAGGACACCATGGCATACTGGTAAACTATATTTATATATATATACAAAGCATAAAATAGGCCTACACAAATACGAACATAGGTGAAAACATGCATGCATAATAATAATATCTAATAGTACAGCAATTTGGCAATGCAATATGGCGAGTGGGATGGTGGAGTATATAACCGTCGTTCGTACCCTCACATGCATATAAATGGACGACAGGGCACTTGCCCTTCTGCAAACTTGGCACTACCTACTATTTAACTACCGGGTATACCACTTTTTGGTTTATAACCAACTTCCTTTCACTAAGGCACTGATGATACCAATGATATAGATATGGTGAAACTGAGAAATTCACATTTAGAAACCTCATTGAAAGATACCGATGCATCTACTTTTGACCATTGTGTTTTGCTCCTGTTGCAAAAGATGATTTGCATGAGCCCACAAAAAATACGGTAAGGTAAAATATGCACGTTTCAAATGTTTATCGGCTGTAATTGTAAGGCAGATTAGGAAGTAGCCTATAGAATAGGAAAGATGGTAAGAGGAATGGTATTTCTTTGCGAGATAATATCATTACTTCATTAGCTGTGTAAGTGAGCTAATGACTAAAACCGCTATGAGCGATCATGATCAGCCAGAAAATCTGTGTCGAAATTAATCTATAGGTCTGATAGTGTATTCCAACCTTCACGACGCCGTTGGATTGACGCCTAGAGCGTCAGTCGATATTTGCTACCGACAGCATCCTAGGCCTAATACGTCTAGAATCGTTGCGCAAGTCAAATTCCATTTTGAGTCCTGTTTAAAGCCAGGAAATCATAACAAAGCAATTCTGGAAATAATGGCAACATTAGCAGCGCGGACACCCGACCCGGTGGCAATTTTCTCATTCAAACAATTACAATGCCAGTGATGAGGGGATTGGCGTAATGACTTGGTCGATCCGTCAGAGAACAATCGAGCCAAGCAGCGGCTTACCTCCGATAAATTGTTTCCGACTGGACCACATGTACCTCGCGCCTCTCTTTGTTTCGCTGTGAAAGACGGAGAAATCGATGGCGTCGCAAACTATATATAATTTTATAGAGAGTTTCGGACACAGCAATATTTTCGTCAATATACTTTTTCTGACGAATTGCAGGCTAGACCGACGTATGTCTGCCCGTACTTAGGTAACAAAAGAAACCTTGTATATGCTACATCCGCAAAGAAGAATCAGTGCTGAAACAGGTATACGGTCCAAGGTAATTAACTATCAAGCGTTATGAACTAACAAGCCCATGCTTGAGATCGCTGTTTCATACATTGAATTATCGAATGTCACCTGTCAACGGATTCTCTCTCATTCTCTCTGGTAATCACTGGCAGTTCAAAATGCATTTCGTCTCTCATACCCTCCGAACATCTAATTCATTCATACATTCATTTCGAGAATTTATATAGCGCCTCTTCAAGAAAGCTACTCAGAGGCGCTCCCAGTACAAGCTAAAACATTGGATTTGAGTGACTTATTCCAATGACTAAATAATGCTTTGGCTACTCATCTCTATAATATTTTATAAGCGAAAAGTTCCCCAGGGTTTACTTCCATTACAGAGACATCTATAACAGAATCATGACAATTCGTATCGCTGCATGTTGACATTATGATTTTATAATATTATGCCATAAATTATAACGATAATAAATTAATAATTATATATAAGTCTAATAGTATTATTATTTACTATTATTGTATGGCGTTATGAAATTATTCACTGTTTATAGCATACGATGCTACCATGCAATGAGTTTGGTCTACTGTTATTTCTGAAGTCACCTATGCACTACCTTCATTTGCTGGATCTCTTACGGCACATGATATTGCGCGCATCAACGCTGCCCTAAAAAGATCCGTAGATTGGAAATAGTATTTCTGGGAAGAATTTTCTGTCGTACAAATTTCAAACTATCAAATTTCACAATGTCTTGTTCCATGCAAACACGCACCATGAAGCATGTTCACATGCATATAGACACATGCACATATATTATTACTGTGCATAAAAAATAGTAGGCTAGTGATGGAAACTCCAAAACTCTGGCATCACTTAATGCAGCTGAGTTCATACTCCAAGTCGGCCTAATCCTGACTATATCAGATCTAGTTTCAGATTGCATGTATCTATTATTCTATAACAGTGTAGGCCTATATTTTCGAGATAAGCTTCGTTTGAAGCGACGCTTTACAAAGTTCTTACTACAATTGCGGTTTTCGCTCATTAAGATGATTTACAATGTTTGATTAACCCTGTAATATCACGAAGGATAAGAAGTACGTATAACATGATTGATTTACATCCAGATGAAATCAGAAGGGTATGGCATCAATTCACCAGAAGTAGACCACCATGCACTTTTACGCATAGCTTACGATTAACAATAATAATTATTATTATACTGCGCAGAAGAACCTGTGTTGAGGCAAGACTGGCTGGCTGGACGATTAGCAAGGATACCTGACGTGCTTTTGACCATTGGCCGAGAGTTTTATGTTCGGCTTAGCTTTCATGATTTTACAACAACAAGCCGTTACACGATTCCGGCAAATATACTCGATGTCACACTTTTATCAACGAACGGAAATAATGGAAGACAAATAGTTCGGGAGAGACAGAGGCAGAGAGAGAGACAGACAGACAGAGAGACAGAGACAGAGAAGACAGAGACAGAGAGACACAGCGACATAGACATAGGCAGAGAGACAGAGATAGAGACAGAGAGACAGAGACATAGACAAACAGAGACAGAGAGACACAGCTACATAGACAGAGACAGAGAGACAGATATAGAGACAGAGAGACAGAGACAGAGACAAAGAGAGACAGAGAGACAGAGACAGAGACAAAGAGAGACAGAGAGACAGAGACAGAGAGATACATAGACAGAGACAGACAGACAGAGACATACAGACGAAGACAGAGCCAGAGACAGATTCGGGCTGTTTAAATGAGTCGGTCATGATAATATATAAAGGCATTTCTGCCTTGGAAAGGTCATGGACGTTGATAATACTTCAGCTAAGAGGCTATATTTGATCAAACAAACAGGTACGCTAGCTATTCATCTATCTAATCGTATACACGGCAACAGGTATACAGTCGGTATTTAGATCATGCAGATTCTGATTTATGTTAGATGACATTTTACACAGAGGGCGTCCGAATCTAATAATCGGCTTCGATGATATCATGCCAGGGATATACGTTGTAAGACCAGGCACACGACTCGGACATTTATTAAGGATTAAATCTGTTCAGCAATAAATGGACTCAGGTCCAAGGCCGTAGCTATAGGGGGTGTTTTGGATGTTTGAACACCCCCCGAAATGAAAAAAGTAAAAAATAATAGAATGCGTTTACTAGCACATGATGCAAAAACCATGAAATAAAACGATGAAAACACCCCCACCCCCACCCCCAAATGTGAAAAATAGAATGAATCGGTGAGATTTTTCTGAAGATTTAAGTCGGGTGACTAAAAAAAGTCATCAGTTTTTTCGGACGGGAAACTGAAGAAACACCCCCCGAAATCAAATCCTGGCTACGGCCATGTTCAGGTCTGATCTCTGATTCGGTTGTGTGGCTCACCCAAATATTATGCGCATGGTAGGCTACTGACACGCAGATGCTATTTATACATGCGGACCTATATCCGCTTTTGAAGATTATAAATTCTAGTTCCTGTTGCAATGGTCCATTTTTATACCCGGCATTCATTCCTTGATCCACTATGGCACTATTTTTATTTTTGCCCGTGGTGCATATAATTCCCCCGGATTTAAATATTACTATTTTTGTCTGATGTACATGTAACCACTCAGAATTTAATATATTGGGGATAGCATTATTCTGGGATGGCTGGCTAGGCTTCGTTTATATCGTGCTGTGCGCCGAAAGTGCTAAAAAAATTCGATTCTCTTGAAGCTTTGAGTGGAGTCAGATGAGCACTTATAGGGAAATCCATTGTCCCTGTTGTCTCCAGTCATATTATTATTCTTCTTATTGTTATTATTATTTTTTAAACCCGATGAATAAATTATCCCTTACATGTTCTTAACTAGCCTACTATCCAAGGAGAAGAAATGATTCTGGCCATATTATAGGAAGCTTTCATTAGCGCTCCCGACCCAGCCACTGCCATTATACAATTATCAGAAAACTTGCACAGCGTCTTTTTTTTAGCCCACGGAATCGCACAAGGCCGCATATCATTCAGATTATGTTGCTGCTGCTGCTGCTGCTGCTGCTGCTGCTGCTGCTGCTGCTGCTGCTGCATATTATATATATATATGCAGCATATTATACACTGCATATATAGGCTATATATCTGAAGGGACTTGGAAACGGATAAAGACCGAATCGTGCAGCTGCACTCCACTGCACCATATTCAATTCCACATCGCGCAGCAACGTTATAGCGCCTTCGCGAGGCTATTGTATACGGTGGTGTATAAAAACATATAGGCCTACGCTGTGTCCGCATAAAATGGGACCCAATTAGTAAATATGAAAATAAATCGTAATAATCGATGTTTAAAATTCAAGCAAAATCTGTAATTTATGAAAGGTTCGCAGTGAAAAAATTACGTTATATATGCGTTGTTAAAATTGTAATTTAAAACAACACTGTTATAGATTAGCGTCCAGCCAAATATACAAAGTTGCTACAACATCTTTTCAGGAAAAAACATTACATTACAAAGAATTGTATTAGGACATTTCCGGACAATGTATGAGCATTATGCGTTCTACAGAAGCTTCTAAGAAAAATTGGTATAACTGGATCGTTTGTGCATCGCACGGGTAGCGGTAGACCCGTAACTGCATGCAGGAAAAAATGAAACTTTCAATTTGAATGCAAATTGCGTCATTATGATGTCATTGTTTGCATGACAGGGGCTTTGTGTTTTCACCAGTATTAGATATATATGTCAATATGTCAGGATTAAAATGGTGTTAGAATTTTGAAAATCAATGAACATTAGTAGAT
>OX457052.1:12610602-12667551 GCA_949752735.1 Lumbricus terrestris | reverse complement strand
ACATTTACTGTTTATTTTCATATCTTCAAAATGGGTCCCTTTTTTATCCGGACACTGGGTATCGGCGACGCTTTCTGGTCAATCAATCCAACTGTTCGGCTGAACCAGTGCATGCAGTAGGCCTATATACAAGTAGGCTATAGGCCTATACGCTTTGTTAAATCCTGGCATTGATGCCATTGCAGCCGTAGGCTATGTATAGATTGTTAAATGACATCGTTTTTTTACTGTCATCAAAATAATCAAACACGATCAGGCTTCATGTGCGATGCGTGCTGTAAAAACAAACCGTGCTGATCGGATGACTATGATTAAAATGAGCAGTTCTGCCTGATTACCGCCTTTAGGCAGCTTAGGTGCGAATTATTAGCAACTTATTTTGTCCTTGGCATGTCAGGGCGGGTGGCAAACCCTCTCCCTCGCCGCGTATTCTTTCAACTGTACAAAATAGTTATCGAGAATGTTGCAATGCTTTAAGATTCCATTGCAAATTCTAAATAAAACACAATGGTATGTGTTTGGGGTGTTTTTTAGTGCGCCGCCTGAAAATTGCGAATAGTAGGCTATAATAGGGCTACTATACTGGTCGTGAGGAGCAGCTGAGAAGTTTTCTGGCCGCGCAAGGTCTGACAAAATACCTGTCGAGAATGCTGCGATAAATTAGCATTAGGCTACTAGATTCAAGTTCATTTTAAATTAAACAAGCTGGTCTGTGTTTGGGGTGATGTTTAGTGCGCCGCCAGAAAATGGTGAATAGTGGAGCTGAATAGGAACTGACACACGTTTCTTCAAGAGCAGCTGGTAAATTTTCTGGAGGCGCAAACTCTGCGGAGATGGCAAAGGAAAATGCTGAAACGCTACCTGATTACAATGTTCGAACACTGGACGGTTCTAGAGGGATTTTTGAAGCGCCTTCAAAAGCCCAAGAGTGGTGGAGCAGGATGGGCTATACGCTATTATATAGGCGTACGAGACGGGGGTCCAGAGGGCAAATGCCCCCCAATTTTCGGGCAAATGTGTTTTTCGGGCAAAGGAGGCATGGACGGGCAAAAAAAAATCAGAAATTTTTTCTGTTTCGGGCAAAACAGTTACGGGAGGATTTTTTCGGGCGCGCAGGTGTAAAAAAAGTCGTCAGATTTTTCGGACGGGAAAATTCTAAGAATTTTGGGTGGACGACTAAAAAAAAAGGTCGTCAAATTTTTCGGACGGGAAAATCCTAAGAATTTTGGGCGGATGACTAAAAAAAAAGGTCGTCAAATTTTTCGGGCAAACAAATTTTTTTGCCCTCCCCCACTACCGAAATGTCCCGTACGCCTAGGCTAATAGCAGACTCAACGAAGACGAGAAGTTATCTGGCGGCATACACTTTGTGCGGAATCGGTCATCGACAATGCTGCAGTGCTCAAAGATTTAAATCAAACAAACTGGTCTCTGTTTGGGGAAGGGGAGGAGTGACTTTTCATCGTAATCGTAATCGTAAACTCGAAATTTCTACATCGCCCATAAAAGCCAGGTCGCGGGAACCAGCTTATTCACAGGCTCTCAATCCAAACAAAATCGATAGGCAGGTGCACATGTCAAGATTCGGAATCAGGCGAGGAGTTAGACAGACATCTTTTTATGGCGACTCCAGAAAATCGCGAGTAGTTGGCCTAGTTACATACTATTACCTGCTACAAACATTGTAAAACATGGATCCGTAGCCTATACGAATCAGTCCGGCATTTGAACCGGAAAGATATAGATGCAGATTATATAGACTCGATCTCCCGTAATAGTAGTGAAATGAGACTTCCTCCGATTCTGTTAATGCCACTACAAATTTCTCGTTCTAAATGTAGGATATAGGCCGCGTTTAAAATACTAGATATAGTTTTGCAACAAAGTATGAAGATCCACATGCTTAAATTATCATTAGCTATAAAATAGATCAGGCTGCCACTCTGTATAAGAATAAAGTCTCCCTGGGTAGCGATACATTCAACGTAAGCGATGAGATACTTTCTCCACCTGGGGCTTTGATTTAGAATTAAAATTCCCGGTGGTCGCATTTTTCTAAGACAGAGCCTCCGGAGGGAGAGTCTGTTCCAAAATAGATTATTTCGGGGATGAGGGTTTACGTGGTTGGCCACGGGGGGGAGACTCTCGGGCGGGGTAACGACGTGGTGCTTTGCGGCCGCATTGATTAATTGGCCTCCTTGCTTTCTCTGCAGTATAGCCGTAGAAGGACGAAAGCTAGGTCATTTGTACAGATTAACCCTATAGTAAAGAGTGAATTTATCATAATTATTTGCTAGCAACTCGGTCAAGGAAAGAGTCCGACAGGCACAGAGTCAAAAACAGTAATTACAGAGACAGCATAATAAGAGAAAAAAGACAAGAAGAGAAAGGAGCGGATGCAAAAGCATATGAACGCAAACAACACACACACACAAACTCAAGCATAATATACTCAAACACACGCACAGACACAAACATACACACACAAACAAACACGCACACAATGGCATAAACACAAAAGTATAATTATTTGCTACACAAAAGCACATTATAGAGATAGGAATAATACAATTATTATCAAAGCGCCCAAATTTTCTCGGTCTCAGCATATGAGGCGAAAACGCCTTAATTTTCTCCGTCTCGGCATATGCAGCCAAAAAATTATCTCGGCTGCGGCATAAGAGGCATTAGCGTCTCAAGTTTCTCGGCCTCGGCATATGAAGCGTAAGCGCTTTCATTCTCAAGGGCGCGGCATATGAAGCGTATTACACACACACACACACACACACACACACACACACACACACACACACACACACACACACACACACACACACACACACACACACACACACACACACACACACACACACACACACACACATACACACACACACACACACACGCACACACACGCACAGATGCTCAATCGCAAACACAAACACACTAACACTAACATAATCACGAACACGAGCACTAACAATAACCCTAACGCCAACATCAACACTAACACTGACACAAACACTAACACTGACACAAACACTAACACTAGCCCTAACGCCATCACCAACACGAACAGTAACATTAACACGAACCCTAACACTAACACAAGCACTAACACTAAACTAGTCGCAAAGAACGGTAGATGCTTCTTCTGACATAGCGTCCTACTATCGATACCTCCGCAACATCCGCCTCTCAGCCAATTAACGTCGCGCAGAAGCCGCTGGCTACCAAGTGATTTATATAGCGCCTTGGCTTTACAGCTTATCCATCCGTGTATCCTTGTGCTTGACCGGAAGTCCTTTGCGATGACCGGACGTTTCCCGGAAGCCATTTCCGGCAGAAGTGCATCCAACGAAGACTCTGAGTGAAGTAAGAATTCGCGTTTGTAGGCTATACATAATCATGGTTTGCGCGGCGTCGATAAAAGTTCTCGCTTAGTTTTCGTTTAACTACCACCCGACTCATGACCTGACTTAGTTCTAACCGTCCCTACGCTATTATAGCCTGTTCTTACCGTCCCTGCACTATAGCCTGTTCTAACCGTCCCTATACACTAAAGTCTGTTCTAATGTATTTCCTGTCGTTACTTCCATTTCATAAGACCTTTTCTTCCTGCTTTTAAAGCTGCTCTTGTGATAAACTTTCTTGATGAACTCGCTTGTTGATTAATTACCGACCAAATATCCAATCTGAATTGAATCCACATCATATCATGACTGATTGGAGGTTTACACAGTCTCAAATTATTGCTTATTTTAAAGTCGTTGATCATAGACATCGTTAATTTTATTCAGCGGAACTTGTTGTTTTACACAGAGCAAGAAGCAATCTGTGTTGTCAATTTTACAGTTGATAAGACGCATGATTGATTCTGTGGCGCATATTTTGAAGGAGACCGCACAAGAAAGAGTGTTACTTATGTTGCATTTTATCCAAAGTGTTCCACATGTACACAGTCACATATATTATGCATACCTATACTGCTGCATCTGTGTTCTGCATCTCTTGTAATTTTACCGATAAATAATATAGATTCAATAAAAAATACACGGTGATAACATAAACACGTACTTATGGGTGGAGTTTGGTTTCAATTCTTGGGGGGTTAAAAATAACTTGGCATTGAGGGCCAGACTTGCAGGTGACTCATCGACCAAACTTCCGACGACCTTATTTTTAGTCCTTTGGCTGGAAATCTAACGAAAATATACCATTTTTCCCGGTCCAAAAAGCTGATGACCTTTTTGTTAGTCCCAAAAATTTTGGGGGCCTTCTTGGGAGGGGGCTTAGCCCCAGCCCCTGATAGACACCCCATGCACGTATACGTGCATGCGTGCGTGCGATCGTGCGTGCGTGGCTATTATATGTGTATACATACAGATACATGCGTGTGTGTGTGTGTGTGTGTGTGTGTGTGTGTGTGTGTGTGTGTGTGTGTGTGTGCTTGTGTCGGTGTGTATGTTTTGTCTAATTCTTCACATTGTTCTGCCCATCATCATCATCAGCGTCATGCAGAAGTGGTCGTAAACAGAAGAGCAGTAATAATTTTTTTATGCTAAAATAGTCGTGCGCGCCTTCCTTGGGAAACAGCGATGCCAACTAACAACATTCGGATAAATGGATAGATGATTCACCGTCTTGGTTCCATAAAGGAAGGCAATTTATATCCTCGACTGAAGATGAAAGCTTTGAATCATCTGCCTAAATTTATCATCTGCCTTATAGCAACCCACGGTGTTATGCAGTTTCCAATTGAATCGGTAATTGCACGCAATAATAATTAATTGGGCATGCAGAGCATGATTTTTCTGAGACGTGGGCGTATGTCAGGAATCCGTGTCCGTTCCATTTACCCGCAGTGGTTTCTTCATAAAATCCTTTTAGCCAGTTCGGTTTGTGGACATCTTCTAACTGAACGCCTCCGTATAATACTCAATCGTGGCCTCGTGATGGGCTTTGAGACTGAGACGATGCATCAGAACACCCTTCAGATTTTTCTTTAACTTATACGTCAACAAAGTTTATGTACGTAGCCCCACTGAAGCAATAGAATAATGCATAGTGGAGTGCCCATATAAGCTCACTCAGTGACGTTGATTGTCGGACCAAGCGCTTCTCTAGTCTCTACTCCTCTTGTATACCCTATACAGTATGGCCTGCGGTGGCCGGCATCTGTTCTTAGTCGCCAGTAGAGTTTCTCAGACCTGTAATTATTTTGTCCTCCCTCGCGGGTTAGACGGCCTACTTAACTGCCACTCCCGTCGGGAGTGGCAGCTACACTTGCCCCATAGATCATGCACCGACACGCTTTATGGCCAACTGAAAGCGGACATTACCACGGACTGGAGTTGGGAGCGCGTCTGAGAAGCTTATCGGCTACCTTGACAGAGCCATGAATCTTCAAAGGGCGCTATAACAAGTGCTCCATGCTCATACATACAAACATACATACATACTTACTTACATACATACATACATACATACATGCATGCATACATACATACATACATACATACATACATACATACATACATACATACTCACATACATAAATACATACTGTAAGGTTCACGGCCGTCTACGAGGATGACTATCAAAAGATAAGGTCCCAACTTTTGTAAAATAAGATCGATTTATTCATACAAGCAATATTTACAGCAAATAACAAAGGTTACCGTCTAGTAGAACCAAAGTTGACAAACCAGACGAAGCAGTACGGACGACAGCACAGCAGACAACGGCTAACGAAGCCCAGGAAGACAGATGAACTGCCAGAACACCAACAGGGCGAGACGGCGACGTAGAAGACGGAACACGCTCAACGAGAGACATCAAACCCACACGCCTCACACATCACCACAACCGCAGAACAGGGACGTTAGCCACGAAAGCAAAGGCTTATATAGGCAATGCCCAACCCTCAATACACCCACGCATCCCAAGACAGACAGATTACGGAAGAGTAGAAGGGCCGTAGACACCTAATGGCTACATATCCCCCTCCCAAAAGAATGAGGAGTCCTGAGGGGACGACGAAATATAGCAACAAACGCTACGCCTACAAGTTCATAGCAACAAGAATCGCAAAGCACTATATCGTTACAAGTTAGCGTACTAAGCAATTCATTGCAACAACTAACGCAGCACAAACTACTAACTAAAGCCTCATCATAAGTAACTGAGAGTTCATATAAGTTAAAGTCATTCAAAAGTTCGAATCATCTAAACTATAACACACGAAAAAAAATTTTGGACACTCAACGTGTATACAAAAATGAGCCAAAATTTTAACATGTCATTGGCCAAAGCCAAACGAGACGAACGAGAACAGTGTCAACCACTGCAAGCTAACAGAGAACCTAATTTCCCCAACAAGAACCCCCAACAAGAACCCCCAACTCTTGAGTCATTCTTGAAAAAGGCGATGAAGCTTCCACCACTTTTTCTGGAAAGTGGCTGCTACACGCAGACAAGACACTCACTGAAGTGTTCTGTTCGAAACTTTCAATTGACGGACGTCCTTATTTGACAACTGTGACGACTTTATTTTTTACTTTGGCAGTGACTGAACTGTTGCTTTCCTCTGACAACTGAGACGGACGGCTGAGGATATCCGGGAGGACATTTAACCTGCCCGGACGATGCCGAATGTCCAGATTGAACTGCTCCAGTTCCAAACTCCAACGCAAGAGCTTCATGTTTTTATTAGCCATCTGCCGGATGAACTGCAGAGGCTTGTGATCCGTGTACACAAGGACCAGTGCGGACCCGAAGTACACACTGAAGGCTCGTAAGGCGACCATCAGTGCCAACGCCTCCTTCTCAATGGTTGAGTATCGAACCTCATGCGCGAGCAGCTTCCTGCTGATGTAGCAAATCGGATGCTCCAGTTCTTCGTGTATCTGAAACAAGCAGGCTCCCACACAGAATTGAGATGCGTCAACACCAACACAAAACTGTTTAGAAAAGTCAGGAGGTATAAGAATAGGTCGAGAAGCAAGACGAGATTTCAAATCCACAAAGGCACTCTCTGCTTCCTCATTCCATCGAAAAGGAATCCCTTTCTTCGTTAACGCCGTCAGCGGCAAAGCAATGTCAGAGTAATGAGGTAAATAACGCTTATAATACCCTGCAAGCCCGAGAAACGATTGCACCTGCTTCTTATTGCATGGCCTGGGAAAACGCAACACCGCTTCCACCTTCTTTACCCGTGGCTGGACAACATCCACTCCAATGTGGTGACCCAAAAAATCCACTTCAGCATTTGCAAATACACATTTAGCTAGATTTAAAGTCAAACATGCATCCGCAATCCTACTCAACACCTTCCTCAAGTGTATCAAATGATCCGACCATTCCAAACTGAAAATGATAATATCATCCAGATATGCATCACAAAAATCATTCAATCCATTCAGAACTTTCGTAATTAATCTGGAAAATGAGGCAGGAGCGTTCTTCAAGCCAAAGCTCATGAACTTCCACTGATAATGACCCTTCGGGGTAACAAAAGCAGTCAACGGGACTGAATCAGGATGCATTGGAATCTGCCAATACCCTTTGGTCATATCCAATTTTGTCAAATAACGGGATTTACCCAGTCGATCAATTAAGACCTCCACCCGGGGCATCGGAAATGGATCCGCTACGGACAACCCATTCAGGTTTCTGAAATCTGAACATAAGCGATCCGTACCGTCTGGCTTAGGAACCATAACGATCGGAGCCGCCCAAGGACTCTCAGACTCCTCAATAATCCCAGCCTTCAACAACTGTTCCACCTCTTTCTCCACCTTAGCCATCCTCTCAGGATTCAACCTATAAGGTGATTGTCGAACAGGACGAGCACCTTCGACCAACTCAATCCTATGTGACACCATGTTGGTTTTACCCGGTGACTTACTAAAGACATGTGCAAAGTCATGCAAAACATCACGTAATTCATCACGACATTCAGCAGACACCTTACATTGTAAGACTTTATCCTCTAAAGTCAACTCAGTCACCTTCACATCCGTATCCACCAACAACACAGAAGCAATCACATCATCTTTCGATACATCATGCATCACATCCAAACGATCCACATATCGCTTCATCAAATTCACATGTACCACTCGTTCCGTTTTTCGTCTATCCGGCGTACATACCAAATAATCAACCGGACCCAGACGACGTAATACCACATAAGGTCCACAATACTTGGCCTGTAAGGGTTTACCCACCAATGGAATCAAAAGTAGCACCTTTTCACCTTCCTCAAAAGTCACAACCTTCGAATGTTTATCATAAATTTGCTTCGACTTAGCCTTAGCAACAACAGCATTCTCACTTGCCATGTGCAACCCAACACGCATACGCTCACGCAACTGCAAGACATATTCAATCACATTCTTTCCAGATACTTCATGTACAACATCTTTTGACAACCATGCCTCTTTCATTAATTGAAGCATTCCACGCACATCTCTACCATACATTAAGTCAAAGGCAGAAAAGCCAGTACCCTGCACAGGAACTTCCCTGTACGCAAACAAAATCCAAGGGAGCATGGTATCCCACGAACCCGGATACGTTTCAGCCACCGCTTTCAACATATCTTTCATGGTACGATGGAATCTTTCACACGAACCATTCGTCTGTGGTCTATAAGGACTAGTCTTCAATTGTACAATGCCACATTCATGCACAAACACCTGCATCAAATCAGACATGAACTCAGTCCCACAATCAGAAAGTAGTTCTTTCGGAAAACCGAACATCGTAAACACCTCACACAAACATTTCGCAACATCCTGGGCCGTATGCGTCTTTAAGGGAAATGCAAATGGGAAATGCGATGCTAAATCAATCACAGTCAAGATAAATCTGTTACCCGTTAAGGCACAAACACTTAAAGGACCAACGATGTCCATCGCGAGACGTTCAAACACTTCTTGCATAACAGGCACACTAACCATAGGCGCTCTATAATTTCTGTTACCTTTACCCAACCGTTGACAAACATCACATGAACGACAGTACTCACGTACATCCTTATTCACAAGTGGCCACCAGAAATGCTTCAACAGTCTGTCTAAAGTCTTCTGTGTTCCCAAATGACCCGATGCTGGTATATCATGGGCCACATGCAACAATTGCATTCTCAACTGACGTGGAACCACAATCTGTGACACACCCATCTTAAATGGTGTTAACTTGTCGTCCCACCGACGTATCAACACACCTTCCACTAACTCATACGGTTGTACACGGTCAACGCCCTTCGATTTATTCTCCGCTAGCTCAAACATTGGAACCAAATCAGGACAATTTCTTTGCCTCTTAATTAATTCTGATCTCGGAATACAGACATCCTGCCAGTCAGTGTCAACAATTTCATTCGACTCGAATAAAGCTTCCAAGTCACCGTCGTCTAAATGCGCTTGATCATTAGACGTACACATTAAATCATTTGTCAATAAATCCCGATCGACCGACTCTGCACTCTGACCCAGAATCGTCGGCTCCAAACGCGTCGGTTCACTGCACACAACGCTCGCTGTCGCCTTGCGTTCCTCTGCATATTGTTTAGCTTGAGCTCGGGTCGTAATAGCCACATCCACAATATCACCCGAAAGCGCTACGTCATTACCAATAACCACGTGCACACCATTCATAGGAAAAGAACTCAGCGTACAACAGAGAATTTCGCCTTTCACAAATGCACATTCCACGTTCACTTTCACAAGAGGGCGCTCCATAATTTGACCAGAAATACCTCTCAGAAGGCGTGTCTCATTTAACTGTACAAAATCATGTTCATCCAACCATTCAGCCGATACTAAAGATTGAAGACAACCTGAGTCTCTCAGAAAAACACCATCCTTGCGTTCATTCAAATCATTAATGACACACCCATTCACACAGAAAGGAGCATACATTTTATCAACAGTTTCAATAGGCTTCTGAAAACTCTGTTCCTTAACAGGCGCCGACAAAGTTTGTACTAAACCCACGGGTTTCGGACCCCTCCAATTTTCAATTTCAGGCCCCTCCTTTCGTTGTAATTTCCGACATTGGGACCTCAAATGCCCAGGAATTCTGCAGAACGAACACGTGACCTGCTCTCCAAACTCCTCAACGTCATCATTTTTTCGATTTTGCTGCTTAAAGCCATACGTCCCTCTTTGAGGCGAACGCTTACTCCATTTTGACTCATGGCGTACACCTTCCTTGTACCCTGAACCCTGACGCTCCCACACGTCTTTCTTCTCACTATCGTCACATGAGAAGCGGTTAGTACGCTCAGAAAAACTCCTTTGGAATCCCCCAGCATAATTACTCGGCCCCTGTTTATACAAAACAGCGTATTCATCTGCCATTCGTGCAGCACTCGCTACAGTCTCAGGACTTTTGTCCAAAAGCCACTTGTGTACTTCTAGCGGCAACGCTTGTACAAATTGCTCCATCTGTATGACCTCTTTAAATTTAGCCAAATCATCCCACGAATTTGTACCCTCTACCCAACGTTGGAAAGGTAACTGCAATCGATACGCGTAATTTGCGAAAGTCTCCCGTGGTTCTTTTTTCAACCCCCGAAATTTCTTCCGATAGAACTCCGGTATCCGTTCATAAGCTGTGAGTAGTGTGGATTTAACAACATCATATTTCACACAATCCTCCAAAGACAAAGACGCAAATACATTTGCCGCCTTTCCTGATAGTTGTGGCTGCAAAAGGGATGACCATTTTTCCATCGGAATTTTATGCAAAGCCATTGCCTGTTCGAACGCCGCAAAATAGTGTTCAATATCCGAGGGGTCAAATTTAGGAACAAATTTCATTGCCGCCCCAAAACGAAAATCCTCCTTGTGCTGCACAGGACGATCTGGCACACCTCCTAATTCTAACGTCCGCAAGTCAATATCGCACTTCTGTTTTTCTACCTCCAAAGACATCCGTTTCTCCTCTATGTCAAATCTCCTTTTCGTCTCCTCAGCCTCAGCTTCCATTTTCATTTTCCTCTCCTCAGCCTCAGCTGCCATTCTCATTCTCTCTGTCTCTGCCTCAGCCTCCATCCTCAATTTCCTCTCCTCAGCCTGCCTTTTCTTCTCCTCTGCCTCAGCTGCCATTCTCAATTTCTCTGTCTCTGCCTCAGCCTCCATCCTCATTTTTCTCTCCTCCACCTCCGCTGCCATTCTCATTTTCTTCTCCTCTGCCTCAGCCGCCATTCTCAATTTCTCTTTCTCCACCTCCCACTCAAATTCTCTGTCCTCCTTAAATTTCAGGCGCTCCAATTCAATGGCCTCCCTCTTCGCTTGCGCCCGAAGTTTCCATTCCTCACTTCCTTGTTTAGGCGACAACGCTTTTCTAGCCAACTTCATTAATTGAGGTTTCGTTAACCCTTTAACGTCCTCACCCAACGTCGCACAATATTTTCTCAATTCGTCCACCGGCAACTCCACTAACTCATCCCATTCCAGAAGAGTAACTTCCTCTGAGGACGCCATACTAGTCTACCTGCGCAGACCACGGAGACCAAAATTCTCCCCAAAATTCCCAATTCTCACGACAGTCCACTTCAAAACTGTCACAAATGCGAACAACGCACAAAATTTCTGCCAACGCACGAAATTCAAATAGCCCAGGCCCCCAAAACGAAATGCGACACCGCAAAATTTCCGACAAATACGGCAAATTTCTCAAAAATTCCGGCGAACTACACGGACCAAAAAATATCCGAAATCTCCCAACGGAATTATACCAACAAACATTCACCAAAAACACCCAAAACGAGCAAAAGCACGGAGGGCCCCCATTTGTAAGGTTCACGGCCGTCTACGAGGATGACTATCAAAAGATAAGGTCCCAACTTTTGTAAAATAAGATCGATTTATTCATACAAGCAATATTTACAGCAAATAACAAAGGTTACCGTCTAGTAGAACCAAAGTTGACAAACCAGACGAAGCAGTACGGACGACAGCACAGCAGACAACGGCTAACGAAGCCCAGGAAGACAGATGAACTGCCAGAACACCAACAGGGCGAGACGGCGACGTAGAAGACGGAACACGCTCAACGAGAGACATCAAACCCACACGCCTCACACATCACCACAACCGCAGAACAGGGACGTTAGCCACGAAAGCAAAGGCTTATATAGGCAATGCCCAACCCTCAATACACCCACGCATCCCAAGACAGACAGATTACGGAAGAGTAGAAGGGCCGTAGACACCTAATGGCTACAATACATACATACATACATACATACATACATACATACATACATACATACATACATACATACATACATACATACATACATACATACATACATACATACATACATACATACATACATACATATATACATACATACATACATGCACTCAGCCATTTCACTTCCTTGCTACAATTTCTCCAGGGACGCTATCTTCTTGTGGCTCATCATTAGCACTTGCTTGACACGTTCTGTTCCGATGCACGACATTGCACGTGCCTTCCGTCACACGGCCACCAATAAGCCTACTCTAAGATCGTACGTGATCCGCCTTTCTAAATGGCATTGCCATTTGCACTGATAACCATCAACTGTCATTGACATGGCTGTCTCATTCATTCATTCATTCATTAGATTTTTTGTTTTGTTTGTTTGTATGTGCACTTGTTATAGCGCCCCTTCAAGCTCCCTACTCAGAGGCGCTCCCGACTACAGAGCGGACACTGCATCGGAGTTTCACGCCGAAGCGCTGAGCAATTGCTAGTGAAGGACTTGCCAAAGGTGCCTACACGGCGACTTGAGGTGGATTCGAATCTGCAACCCTCCGGCTGCAAGGCAACGAACATACCCACTACACCACCGCGCCCCGCAGATGTATTTATATTAGATGTATTTATATAGCGCATCTTCAAGGGGCTACTCAGAGGCGCTCCCAACCTCGGTGAGGCCAAATAAAACTGTCTTAAGATGAGACTAATAACTTAAGGACTGTCATACGCCCGAGTAAAGCTCTTTCTCTTTCCACTCGAGTTTCGAAACGTCCACCAGTAGCTATACAATGGTACTTAAAATAAAATCCACAACCAACTGCAATTGCTCTAACTTATAATATTCTAGGTCTATTATAATAGACCTAACTATTTTGCAACTTTTCTTCTGAATAAGCCGCTGATTCTGAATATGGCATTCTGAAATCCAAAGTGGTCTTTGCGCTGCGAAGACGTTTAAGAAGTGGAAGTAAATGGACGTTGTTTTCATGCTTAAAGCTTGGTAACTAAAATGGTCAAGCCAATTTAAAGCTAGGCTGACACACACACACACACACACACACACACACACACACACACACACACACACACACACACACACACACACACACACACACACATATATATATATATATATATAGAGAGAGAGAGAGAGAGAGAGAGAGAGAGAGAGAGAGAGAGAGAGAGAGCGAGAGACAAAGATGCACGCACGTATGTTTCGGATGTAGGCTATGCATTATTTATATGCATTTTGCCAAGCAATTAACCTAGACTTTATAAGAGACACTAAACAAATCCCCAATAATGGATTTGTATATAAATTATACGATATACCAAAATGAAGTTATGATCTCTATGATATGCCATGTTATGATATCCGTGATGAAGACCATGACGAAGATGAGGAGCCAATAATAACAAGTCTACGTCGTACATACTATAGCCTACATATATAATTATAGCTGCGTGGCAGCGTAATTAAAGTCTTTTATTAATGCACTACAAAGCGCGTCCTAAACTGGAAAACAAGAATAATACAGAATAGATCTAAACTGACCTGAAAACTGCAAACAGATCATAGGATAAACATCTCAACATACAATTTTGACAATGAATTATTATCTGTATTAAAATTAATTGCTGTAGGCTAATCCTGCGTTCAGCTGCTTTTATCTCCAGTTTTAAAATAGTTTGCTTTGTGGTCTTATAATCTGCGTGCAAGCAATTTCAGTTCATTTGTTATGGCTTGCTCTTTCTAGGTCTACAGACTCTACACTTCATGCGTCCATATGAAATATTGAGCATTCGCTGACGTATTGCACCCGTCTGACTTTGTTGTTGCCGCCGATATACCGGTCAATTTGTCTTGTCGGAAGACAACATTGACACCAGTCTCCGTCGATCCTGGTCTCGAAGCTTCTTATTTATTTATCTAGCTCTCATAATTATTAAATGTAGCGTCGTCAAATCGTAATGAATAGAGTGCAAAACATGGGCGCCCGCAGAAATTTTTGCAGGGGGGGCAAACAATTTCGATGATGGCGGTTAAATGTTTTAGTAGCAATTTAAGAGCTTGAAAAACGCAAAACTGGAAATTAAGAATGTTTCAATGGGGGTTTCTTAATGCAAATTTTTCAGTTTCATTTTGTGTAGCCTATCAGCTTTAATATGAATAATTTCTTTAGTGCGAAGAAATTTGTTAAAAATTAAAAAGTAGATGTTAAAAGTGGGTTCCTTAAGCGGCGCTGTAACATTATAAGTCCATTGAATGAATGAATATATGAACGAAAAATGGGTGTCAGTTTCAAGGTGCAAGTGTTCCTCTAGCTACTTTTATATTGTAAAAATTTCTAAACTTCTTAAGCGCCACTCGAAGGCCGATCACAGGGCTCCAGAGTCAGAGTGCTGTTCAAAGAGTAGTTAGAAAAGGTACCGGTAGCCAAAGCAGTAGATGATACTGTGGGTGTCGTTAAGAAAGGTGGATGATCCGAGGATCAGATGAGTGGGAGGGCAGTATCAATTATTTTGAGCAGTTTTGGGTGGAACTCCTGAGGGTTATAACCAGAGCCCTTTATCCAAGGTTCTCTACAGTTTGACCTCCCTATAGATTCTGTACTGGCAGCATGCAAAATGGACAAACTGCAGCTTGGCTTCTAGCAGACTTGATTTAGCCTATATTATTATATACCGGTAATACTGGTGAATAAGCAGATCTCCCTGACGTAGGGCCTAATTGAATTCGGTGCACTGTTGAGAAATTTCAAATGTTGGCATTGGTATTTATACTTAATTTTATGCAGTTGTGAAAGATTGCATGACAGCGAAATTCGAATCAAGTAGGTCAAAATCGATATGTCTACTATTTGCATGGGTGACCGCCGGAGGATTAAAAGCCAATGGTCATTGTTCCAGCTTTTAGCAAGATGTTGATAATGCAAGGCCAAAAATTAAGAGCATGTTTATTTCTACAGAGATTTCTAAACATAGATTTCTGACTTTCAGTGTGTGTATCGTTCGTATTATTAGTGCTTTAATGTGAAGAAATTTGTTAAAAACACAAAAGTAGTAGTTAGAAAAATATTTTTCAATTTTCCAGGGGGGGGCAAGTGCCCCCTCTTGCCCCTATGTGCGGGCGCCCATGGTGCAAAGTGAACGTTTCAGATGAGGTGAAAATTCGAAGCGAACGTTCGACCGCTCAGCCGTATAACTATAACGTGTCGGGTTAAGTGAGAGACCGAGATGAAGTGGTGAATTCAATGCAGTGGAAAAGACGCTATATAATGCGTGTAAAGGCGCTATGGAGGCGACACCTGGCGTATATGTACAGTTTGCTATGTGTAATGTAATTAGTTACTTCTATAGCGCCGCTCACAGCGGTGGGCTGTGAGACCCATTGCGATAACCCCAAGAGAAAAAAGTCTTAAGAAGAGAAAGAGATACATGTTGACAAGGCAGTAGCTAGGGGTTGTTTGGGGTGTTTGAACAACTCCCGAAATGTAAAGTGTAAAAAGTAATAGAATGTCTTTACGAGTACATGATGTAAAAACCATGAAATAAAACCATGAAAACATCCCCCGAAATGGAAAATGTTACTTTTTCTTTTCTGAAGATTTCGGCCGGGTGACTAATAAAGGTCATCAGTATTTTGGACAGGAAACTGAAGAAACACCACCTCCCCAAATCAAATCCTGGCTAAGGCCTTGCATGTTGATAATGATCCAGAAATGAGAGTCTCACACAGAGTGAAGGGAAGGGGAATTCCATGATGTGTTCACAATGATGGTAAAGGATTGAGTTTGATCAATAGTGGTCGTCTAGGACTCCCAGCTCGTAAAACAAACAGGTCAGACCTATCCCGAAAACGTTGCAGGGGTCGAAGAGAAGATGGAGAAAGAGGAGAACGAATGAGATCCGGAGACATTTCGGCGCAAGACCCCGTTTGGAATTAAATAGGCCTACCAAAGCAGGCACCTTGTATCGGATGCGGGCAGAGAGGAAGCCAGTGTAGTTGATTAACCATACCGGTTTGGTGTGTATTGTGTGCATGGCAATTTTCCTTAGTGGGAACCCCGGATGTGCTTAATCCCCGAGCTAGACATTCCCTAAAGTTATCATTTCCCATTGCCTCCCCCTATCCGACCGAAGGAATATGTCTTCTGGTCAAAAGATCCGTTGCATGGTTCTTTTGGGTCGACTTTGTCAAAATAAAAATAAAATTAAATTAATAACGATGGCAGTACAATCGAGTTATGAGGTCTGAATTTACCACGTGATCGAACCACGTCCCGATGGTCACGACATTCTATAAGCATAGCCCGGAAAGACAAAGTCTAGGATTTCTGGATGGGCATCATGGCCTGTCCTATACCCATCTGTTTGTGTTAACTGCAGCTGCACAAAGAAAAAGTGCATAACAGTCTGCAAGTTCAGTAGGTCATGGAAGTTTAATAATAATGTTTTTTTTATGAAACCCTTGCCAACGCACAGCTCTCTACATGTACAAGTTTGCGGTAGACTACTCTTAATTAGCATCAATCTTAACTACTATCCAAACAGGCAGCCTGCAATACACAGCGATACTGCGCTCTGCTGTTCATGGTGATTTAATGGTTCCTTTCACTCGCTCTGCAACACTGCAGGGGCGTTCGTTCTCTGTGGCTGGTCCAACAACCTAGAATGGACTTCCTTTGACTATGCGACACCTCCCAAGCTGCTCTCAATCTCACAAACTGTTGAAGACAGGATTTGTTTCGCTTGATCTCGGCCGGGAGCGCCTCTGAGTAGCATTGATTTTGCTTGACCTTAAAGGGGCTCTATATAAATTATGATTGATTGATTGATTGATTGACAGTCCGACAGTCAAGTTCGACTTCTCTAATAACTTGGTTTAGGCGAGAATCTTGCGTCCGGGTTAAATATGTTTTCAAATAGAATTTTCCCTTTGTAATATCCGTCATCTGCAAGTTGAATATTGCATTTTAAGTCGGAGATTCTAAAATCAAACCAATGTTCTAGTGGAAAACGCTTGGTCGATGCATTTGCAAATTTGAGCAAAATCGATGCTACTTTATATTCGACAACTCTCACACCAACCATTCGGTCACGTCGACGTCGTGAACACCAAATTAGGGTATACTACCGTTTGGCAGATGAAATTGATGGACGATTGAAGAGATAGCAACTTCGCAAGAAATTTAATAGAGTCATTGGCAGGAAATGTCTATTTGAACAGATGAATGTATTAGAAGAGATTGATATACAATATACACCGTGATTCAAAAAAAAGTAAGCCAAATTATTTTTCATATATTTTCGATGCCTGATAACATATCACGCTAAAATTTTCCAAATATTTAGAGAATTGGACCAAGAATATGATTCCAAGATTTCATGAGATAAAGTTGAACGGATAAAAAGATATGTATCTTTCAACTTCATAGGCCGAAATTTCAGTTTACAAGCAATTTTCTGTTAGATTCAATAAAATGTAAGTCACACTTTTTTCAGTATCTTTATGGCCTGATAATTAATCATTGTAAAATTTTCCCAATATTTAGAGAATTGAACCAAGAATAGGATTCCAAAATATCAAGTTATAAATTTGAACGGATAGAAAGATATGAATATTTCAACTTCATCTCCCGAAACTTCAGTTTTCAGCAAGTCTGTTATGGTGTTCTTTGCGGTTTCGACGCTTGATAGTTCCCAATTTTGATCCTCAGTGACCCTGGAGTAAAATTAATGGATCCTATTATCGCGACGTTCTGCTGTCACAACATCTTCTACCTGTAATCAGAAATCTATCCCCAGAAGGCTGTTTTTATTCAACAGGACAGTGCCTCAGCCCAGAAAGCCAAGGAAACCATCGAAATGCTGACAAGAGAGACGCCATACTTCATTTCTCCCACATTATGACCTCCGAACAACCCAGATTTGAATCCTGTCGACCATACAGTGTGGAGCTTGATGCGAGACCGAGTAGACAACAATCCATGATATAAATGATCTGAAGTAGCGCTTAATGGAAGTGTGATGACCTGAACCAGAGGATAATCGACGATGCTGTTGCCCAATGGCGCCAGCGCCTCCAGTCTTGCGTGCAAGCAGGAGGAGGACATTTTGAGCATCTTATTTGATTAAATAATCAAACCAAACTGTTGGAATCTGGAATCATATTGTTATTCAATTCTCTACATATATGGACAATTTTAGCATGATTAATCATCAGGCATTAGAGATATAAGAAAAACAGTTTGACTAATATTTGATTGAATCTAACAGAAAATTGCTTGTAAACTGAAATTTCGGCATATGAACTTGAAAGATTCATAAATTTTTATCCGTTCAACTTTATCTCATGAAATTTTGGGATCATATTCTTGGTCCATTTCTGTAAATATTTGAAAATTTTTAGCATGATATGTCATCAGGCATTGGAGATATTTGAAAAACATTTTGGCTTACTTTTTTTTGAATCACGGTGTACATGCAGAGTGACATAGAGACAGAGAGAAGATTACCTGTCAGACCGACAAGAACTTATAGTCTGAGCCAAAAAGTCACGCCGATGCGCATGAGCTATTGCAAGTGAAGGACTTGCTCAAGGTCCCAACGCGGCGGCTTGAGGTCGATTCGAGCCTGGTACCCTGCGGCTCCAAATCACCGACGCCACCACTACACCACCGCGCCCTCGTCCGGTCATTTCCGCTGACCAATTGTCCAGCGTTTAATCAAATCAAATCTTTGTTGGATCCCTCTGATCGACAGACTTCCTAAGGTGCCGAGTGGAGACTGATTACACCTAATACGAATAGTACAGCAATCGGCATACAGCCACAAAACGAGACATGTATCTCCTCTGAAAGGATTAGCGAATAATCCGTTGCTAGATCCAGGCTCCGATTGCATTGTCAAGATCTCAAGAACAAAGCCATCAGTGAACAAAGCCCATGAAATTAATTCAAAACACGGAATTTTTTACAATGTAAATATAAAACTCTTTACGTTTTCTCGGCGCTTCGTAAAAGGCCAGAATTATTAAGTGGCACGGTATTAAATCAAGGTCATAATTGAGGGGGAAATCAGACAAGAAGAAGCAGCGCTCACGAGTAGCCTGATGCCCAGCTCGGTTGTTACCCTGGGCGTTGTGCCACACGCTCAGAGTTATGAAGCGCTATGTAAATTTCGTGATTGCGAAGGTGATGCAGAAACGTGCTAAAGACTTAAAGTGGGCAGTGATTATGATTGTGACGAAGCTAGTACAGAATCACATGTAGAGGAAGCTTATGATGGCTTGAAAAAATAAAACATTATGGTATCGTAGTCTGCGATTAAATTCTGTAAGCCTGTAGGTGTACAATAGAAAGGGCAAGCAAAGGAGAGGTCACATTTGCCAGTAAATGCTTGTCATGGAGATAGCTGGAATTGAGGCATTTGAGAAATAGGTCTGGCGAGAATCGTTTTTGCTTCCCGCTTATTGGGTTTGAACTTCTGACTTCGCTCGCGTAATGTGTGCTCTTCAATTATTTAATACAACAACAACAGAAGGTACGACGACATCGACAAAAGCTCTCTGAAATAAATAGTCTCTGGAAGCCATTCGACAACTTCCCGAAACACAGGTGCGATACGCTATAGCGTCGCGACTATCCTGTGGGCCATAATTATGTGATTGATGGAACTTTATGCTTTTGTGAATGATGGAGTACAGAGAAAGTAGTTTGCGCACCACTCCGTCGGCTGCCTATCGGGTCGTGAAACTTTAACGCGTCGTGAAAGTCGAGAGCTGACCAGTTCGGATGAACGGATCGAAAGGTTAATAGACCGGTTTCATGACTTTTCTAACCTACAAAGACGCATGGGTGGAGTTTGGTTTTCGTTCTTGGAGGGGCTAAATCTGTTGGGGCCGAGACTCGGTCCAGAAAACGAGAAATATTTTCCCGGCCCAAAAAGTTGACGACCTTTTCTTTAGTCCTCGGGCTGAAATCTCGGCGAAAAATACAAATTTTTCAGGCCAAAAAGTTGATGACCTTATTTTAGTCATTCGTATGTTTCGCGTGGGACTAAGCCAGAAAAAGATACCATTTACACGGTAAAAATGACTCTGGGTCTTCTTGGGGGGCTTGCAGCCGCCCCGGCTTAGCCACCTAGCCCCTGATAAACTCCGCCCATGCTCATAGATAACTGAAAGGCTCATGACTAATGAACAATCTTCAGGTCACTTTGCAACCACGTGCCGTTTGAAGCGTGATAAGAGGATGCGCATACCTGTGCAAACCCCCACCACCACTCAACTGAGCACCAAACGCCGGTGTCACGATATTAAGTCTCGCACGAAACAAAGTGTCCTCTGGCTAAAATTCTGAGCTGGAAAAAATTCGATCGACATCGGTCTTGGAGCTAGCACGCGTTTGCACCACTTACGAAATTGAGTTTTATCGCCTAGCTAAATGGGAGCGGCTGTCTGGCCAATTAGAGAAAAGTCGCCAAAGACTCCAGGTAACAGCTTGCAAGCTGCAGGTGCTTAAACAACTCACCAGGTGTCAGCAGCTCAATTTCCATGTGACCAGTGGTTAAAGTGGTTTGGTGAGCAGTGGGAACGTTGATGAGTCGAGTTTTATTGTAACGCATGTGTTTCCAGAGTTCAATCATGATGAGCAGTGGGAACTGGGAACGCAAGTCAAGAATTTCGAGAGAATGCAGAGGGCCGTTTCCACGCGTTCCCACGCGTTACCACACGCTTTAAACCCTGCAGTGGCGGATCCAGAACGTTTCGAAGGGGGGCCAAAATTTTCGGTCTTGTTGGTGGAACAGAGGACAAAAATTTTGGGGGGTTTGGCGACCAATTTTCCGGGAAAAATATACCAATTCATCCGCCAAAAAAGTTGATGACCGTTTTTTGGGTGTAGGACATTTCCCCCCTGGACATTTCCCCCCGGACATTTCCCCCCCGGACATTTCCCCCCTGGACGTTTCCCCCTGATTTCGACTAGGACATTTCCCCCCCGGACATTTCCCCCCTTCTGTGCATACCACCTCAAATGACCATACAAGTCCTACCCTGAATTCTAGACCTACGCCTAGGTCTGTATAATTAAATCTGAAACTTTTACAACGATTCCTTTGAAGTAAATGCTAAGGAATCCACTTAAATAGCTAAGCGTTTAAAACGCACAAACAATAAATTTTACTTAAATGGAAGCTGGATTGATGAAAATGTTCTTGCTTAAATTGGAGCTGGATTGATGAAAATATTCTTGCTTAAATGGAAGCTGGATTGATGAAAATGTTCTTGCTTAAATTGGAGCTGGATTGATGAAAATATTCTTGCTTAAATGGAAGCTGGATTGATGAAAATGTTCTTGCTTAAATTGGAGCTGGATTGATGAAAAAATTCATGCTTAAATGGAAGCTGGATTGATGAAAATATTCTTGCTTAAATTGGAGCTGGATTGATGAAAATATTCTTGCTTAAATGGAAGCTGGATTGATGAAAATGTTCTTGCTTAAATTGGAGCTGGATTGATGAAAATATTCTTGCTTAAATGGAAGATGGATTGATGAAAATGTTCTTGCTTAAATTGGAGCTGGATTGATGAAAATATTCTTGCTTATGGTTTCCGCATACGGGAGGAGGAAATGTCCTAGGGTAGGGGGGAAACGTCCAGGGGGAAATGTCCGGGGGAAAATGTCAGGGGGGAAATGTCCAGGGGGGGGAAATGTCCGTTCCCCCGTTTTTTATCGACCAATTTTTTCGCATACCATTTCAACCGCTAAATCGAAAGGGGGCCACATCCAGTACGATTTTTTTATGGGGGGGGGCCTGATGTACTGATTTTCTCTCCAGCTACATTTAATTGATGGCTTGTTGACACCAAATGGGGGGGGCCACGTCCCATGCAATTTTTAAATGGGGAGCCATGGCCGGATTGGCCCCCCCTGGATCCGCCTCTGAAACCCTGCATGTGACACTTGCTAATCGCATTGAATGCATTTATGTGCATGATTACTTATAGGGATGAAAAGATGGACTCAGTGCCTACTACCATAGGCGCAACCACCCTATGGGACCCACGGGACGCGTCCCCCCCAACTTTTGAGTGGTCCCCTAGCTTTATTATTATGGTCCCCCCAACTTTTAGGACGTGATTCATTATGGTCCCCCCAACTTTTAGGACGTGATTGCGCCTATGCCTACTACCCTGGGGAGATGGAACAAGACTGTTGAAACTAAGCGCGGCCCCATAAGACGTTCACCTATAATTATCACGGAAAACTGGATAATTATTATACAGGAAATTTAAGTTAAAAAATTCATGGCCATTGGTACCTCGGGGCCCCTGGACTTTGTCCACCTACGTTTATTATGCTTGTTTGGCTCTGAATACGCAAACGGGATGAGAGGGAACATGTATTTACGCGTCATCCTCAAAATTTCCCTTTCTTAAATATAATTTTCCCCCCGGTAAGCCTACTACTAGACCTATAAGCCTATCACAGATACACTCAACGAGAAGTTAAAAAGACTTGTTGTCGTTAAAAGCACGATTTAGCCATGACATCTATTACAGGCCTTTACTTCATCAGGGTTTTTGTACCTGTGGACCTACATGTATGTAAACTTACGACTCATTTCTCTCTGTTCCGTGGCTCCATCTATGGAATGACGATCGAGCTTTTGGACTGGATTCGTATTGTGCTTCGACTCCAGGACGTCCTTAAATTTAGTTGGCTCTTGCTTTAAAGCAAGGAGTCGCGTTTATTTATAGACTCATCGAAGCTGTGGATGTCTTTATATAATTACTAGCTGAGGTACCCGGCGTTACCCGGGAAATTTAGGGTTCGATCTGCTATACGGCCACAACCCCACCCTACCACACTCCGACCTCTACCGGTACGCGACCCGAAAACAGAAATTCTTAAATTAATTTAATGGTTTCGCGCATCGATAGGCCTATTTATTATTTTTAGGCCGATGGTTCCGCGTTGTTTTTGGTCGTCGGCGCCATTTTTGACGTGTTTCACAACCATTTTAAACGTGTTTTTTAAACAGTGCTGAAAATGTGAAAAATCACTCAAAATCACTGGATTTACGACAAAAGGCTAAATTCACGACAAACGGCGAAATTCACGATTTCCGTGATATCCGTGAATTCGTGATTTTGGGAGTGCCATATAGTCATCACCTGATTTTCTTGCTACTTGTAGTCCACAGCACTCAAAAAACATAAACTTTTTGCGATTTTCGCCTATTTTCATTTCTCACACATTTTTGTCAATCAATTTTTTATGAGGTGAATATACGCTGTAGGCTATAGTGTATACCCGCGTATAGGCTACCCTGGTTTTGGGAGGCGAGTGCACGATGCGGTTTTCCCCGTAGGTGAGTAGGAATACACGCTGCATACCCGCGTGTACCATCGTGCAGCCTACAGCACTGGGTGTGACCATGAACGATAAATTGGATGGAACAACCGATTCAATCAGCCCTCGACACTTGACACTTGAAAGAAAGTAAGCGGGCATTTATTAAATATGAACCGTCTGCGTGTTCTGTGTCACATTTCCTTCGGTAACTTGTCACAGCTGCTCATATTCACATCGTTTGATTGAGCGAGCATACAAGTGACATCGATACGTTGGAAGAGGGATGGATAAACGGGCGGAGAAAAATTGCCCAGCCATGGGCGCCCGTAGAAATTTTTGCAGCAGGGGGCAAAGCACGATGGTTTGTGTTAAAACATTTGTAGCAAGAGGTAAAAAATGAAAAGCAGGGAGTTAAGAACAAGCATGGGTATTTTTCATAGAGGTCTCTTGATGTAAATTTCTCAATTTCACTATTTAAAGTTCCTATTATGAATAATTGTTTCTTTTTGCAAGAAAATTTGTTTAAAAAATCGAAAAGTATTAGATAAAAGTAGGTTTTTAATTCTCTAACGCGAAGAAATTTGTTATAAACCCCAAAAGTAGTTGTGAGAAAATAGGTTTCAATTTTGCAGGGGGGCAAGTGCCCCCTCTTGCCCCTATGTGCGGGCGCCAATGTGCCCAGCGAACACTTGGGTTGTATGGTGGATATAGGTTAAGGTTGAATCTGGAGGCATGACAGTGGATTGATTTTGAGGGATTGCAAAGCAACGACGGGAAGCAGAGAAGAACGTTGAATGGTTCGTTAAATAAACGTGTGTTTTATAACGGTTAAGAGCATGATACAGAGCTGCATGCAAACGTACAGGCATAGGCCTACACACGTACATAATATAGACGTACATTACTTACTACCATGGCTCAACGCCGCAGTTTCCCATTGTTGGCCCTTCCATGTGGAATGACCTCCCTCCCTCTATCTAATTGGGAGTCATCTTTAGCCGTATACGTTGCTTCAACCTGTAAACGCCTAGTATCTGTATATGAGCATAGGTGGCTCTAACCAGCGGGACTATGCAGTCCCTTCTGGGTTTCCTTTTGGTACCAAGAGTTTTCATGTTTACTTTGATGTGATGCTATATCTTGTTTGCTTCTTGGCTCATTAAAAATTGATTTGATTTGATTTAAGGTCTTTCTTATTGCATCGGGGATTTCTTTCTGAGAGTGCCTTTGAAATGAGCCCCCTAGTTCAAAAGCGGTTCATCGACAATTTTGCTGTTTCGAGAAAATCGACTTTGAAGTTTTGGCCTACTCTAGTTGGCTTAGTTCAAATCGGAATGAAAACAATTAGGAATGAAAGATTGATATTATAAACTGTTATAATGCATGTAATCGGCATGGATAATGCTGGCAGTAAATATTAGTGAACTTTGGAGAAAATAGCATTTTTATAACGTGGGTCAGTAATGAATTCACAAGAATATTCGTAATCTTTACGTCAAAGTGAATCAACTTGACTTGATCCGTTTATGAACTGAATGTTTTACAACTGACGATATTGCACATGTGAATCAACCCGAGATGATCCACTAATCTCTGAATAAATGTTAAAAAAACGTGCAAACAATTACTTTAGGTATATCTTATAATTATTAATAATAGCTATTACTGTAAAAGACGCTTTATTGATTCTCATATTAAATACAATACAATGCAATACAATACAAAATACAGTTGAAACCAAAGTAGAGTGTCGAAGAAATTATGGAGTTAGAAACTGATCGGGCAGATCAGTGTATTGTGCAATCAATTACCCATTTGGGTGATAGCGCTAATGGGGTTTTGCGGTACTGCAGGAAAAGTGTTTTGTTTCTCAACAGACACAAAAGCAATAGCATAGAGTACTGGTAGGTACTGGAAAACGAGCGTGACGAGACTCTTCAGAATCAGAGAAAATGACAAAATGACCGATTGTAGGTACACATAGGAGATGGTAAAATAGGCTGGTATGAAAACGACCCAGGAGAAGAGAGTTGTTGCAACTGAGATGAATATGAACCAAGATTCGTTGAAGTTGTTCGGTAGTTTCCGAGTGATAAATCCAATCCAGGCGCATAACATCATGATGAGTATGTTGTAGGAGAGAGGAACCAAGAACCACGTGGTCGATTTGAAACAATAGAGCTCCACGTACTTTTCAAATATGCTCGGCATCTTCAAGGTGGCTTCCGATGTTGCAACGATTTCCGATGTACTTAACAGGATGATCTAAATGTCCAGAAAAACAAAACAGCAATTCAATTTTTTTAGAGAATGCAAACGAACTGTTTGACATCACTACAGCAAGCCCCTGACAGATGAAACATCCTGTAGATGTAGGCTACTATAATAATGTATTATTATTACCACTGATTGCATTAATTGAAGTATAGAATTAAATCCATAATACATGGAAAGGTTTTCCTGTGTAGTGTATCCTTCGGGGCTTTTTTTAACGTGCAGTTGTGCACAAAATGTGCAGTTCTAAATGAATTTGTGCTGTTGTAGAAGCACTTCTTTACAGTTAAGACTAGGTAAAAATGGTTATTGTCCACTGATTGGAAGTAATTTACCATGGATGATGGGAAGGAAAAGAAGGAGTTGTGCAGTTCTAAAAATTCCTTAAAAACAGCCCTGGTATACTTTTGATGATTACAATCGATTCCGAACTCTTCTTAAGAGAAGCATGTGTATGTAATGTGTGTGTGTGTGTGTGTGTGCAACTGTGTGTGCAACAGCGTGTGTGTGTGCGTGTGTGGGTGTATGTAATGACTGCTTTTTAACACCGACCTGTATCAGATACAGAATGCAGACGAACACAATTTGTGATTTAGTTGATACCAATCTCGGTGTTCGGTTGCTCTTTCTTCCAGAAGCAAATTCTGTAGATACGAACGTTCTTCACCAGAAGAGGGGCGTATATCATAGTGATGCCGAAGTGAAAACCTGCGCTCCTTGCAACACAGATCCATTTGCCAGTGTTAGGAGGAACAATGAAAATCACAAGCGTTGCACACACAAACAGGATGCCCACCAGGATCATCATGCTTAGTTGGATACTCAATGCTTTCACTAATTTGTTTCGCCTCTTCGTCAGAAATACACCGGCGCATATCATGGCGAAAAGAGCGACAAACAATGTTAGACAGAGTAAAGATATCGATACGATATGCGACAAATGAAGATAGACTGGGTCAATCGCGATGCAGGCTGTGATGGTTTCTTCATCGGGCCAAGTGAATATCGGACAAGACTGGCATCCTGTTCTATTCTGAAAGAGGATTTCGTTGTTGCGACAATCTCCACAAATCCAACAACACGGCAGAGATTGCCTTTGGATACTCTGCTTATTTAGACACGGTAAGCTGCAGACTGACACCGGAGGTTTATTTTTGTCACCTAGGGGTTCGTCTTTATTGAAAGTTGTCCAGTTGATCATCGACTCATTTATGTAGAGACGCATTTCGGTGGAGTTCCAGAGTCCTACGATTTGTGTGCTGTATAAGTTATCCGTCAACAAATGATATTGTTTTACCAGAAGATTTTCCATGAAATCGCCATTTTCATTAAATTCAATTCGACCCAGAACTCCGTAGAAAGTCGATTGTTTTATTCGTAGAAGCAATGCGTCTCCCCGTATACAGCTTCTCAGTAACGTTTTATCTCTGAAAGCCTCTGGACAGTCATTGGCTATGAGATCGTGCAGGGCATAAGCATAGACTAAGAAGGCGTCATGAACGCGGTTGTTCTCTGTGTTAAGAACTGGACACATGGTCGAATCTAAGGTCATGTTCCAACTGCACGCGTTGCCATGTGACATATTTGCACTGAAGGTGCAATGGTAGCTAATTTCCCACAATTTCAGCATCCACGCATTACCTTGATACATTGCAGGTGTCATCGTCTTCAGATGTTCTAAGTAATCGGGTATTGGAAAGGCTGGATGATCCACAAACAATGTGCCCTCTAGCATATTTCCCATCGATGCGTGATCACTTTCCCAATAATTATCAAAAGTGTCACCGCCTATCCAAATAAACGTCCCAACGTGTTTTCTCTTGTTGACAGCTGTAAGAAACCTCTGGATTTGCAAAGAGCTGTCTGAATAAACGATCACAACTCTTGCATTTTCGTTCCGTATAAGTGCATCAGCGTTAGCGCTGAATTCATCATCATTATGCGTTGATGAAATCTTCAGTGCGACGGCGATACACATGTTAAAGTTTTCACCAGAGTCGTGCAGAATACGGTTAATTTGCTTATAGGCATTCTCTCCGTAAGATCCTTCGGAGTATACCAGAGACAAATACGTCCACCCAAAGTATTTAGCGATTTCCAAAACTGCATAAATTTTGTAAGAATCCGTGGCGGCTAGCCGCAGGAAATATTCATACCGGCTTTTATCACTGAGATCGTCGCTCGTGGCCACTGTGCCCATTATGGGAATTTTGAACACGCTCATGAGACTGGCAACCGCTGACGCTACTCGGCTGGTCGCAGGTCCCACTGCTGCCACCACGTCGTAATGTCTCAACTCATCGGAGAAGGCATTCTGGTACGAAACGGATGTGCTGTTAACGGTCAGATCATGTGATTCCGAACAGCTGTCGTATTGAATCAAATACGTGGAAACTTCTAAACTTTGCATGTCGTTAAAACAACCGTCCACCAGAACGATACCAAGAGTGATATTCGGCAGAAGGTCTGTCCGGCTATTGAGCTGATCTACAGCGAAGATTGACATTGCTACTGACCCGCACCCGTATATTGTTAATTGCGATCCACACTGTCGAATGCTTTGATCGTAATCCGCGAAGCCTGTTATCACACCGATGTTAATATCTCCTTGTCTAGCTAGTACAGGACTAACTGCTCTCTGTTTTATTTCTGGTACTTCAGGTGAAGCAAGGAAAGACAAGTTCCTGGTGATTAAAACGAAAATGCACGCAGCATGTGACGTTTTCATTTTGCAGAACTTTGAGTTTATTGTAGATTTAAATCATTGAATTTTCTCAATGTCACTCATAGGCCGGAGTAGTTTATTCTTTCGGCATTAGGCTTATAATATGCTGGTTCCCGTGAACATCTATATTGCCTATGGGTCGATGTTGGTTGAAGGCATATTATTAGTATCCATGACATCTGTCAACTGCTGACGGAATCCGTTGGTAGGCCAGCGCAGAGAACGCCTCTGAGTTGATTTCTGGAAGAGGCGTTTCGTGAATTCTCAGAATAAATCAATGCTATCGATTTCCCGTGTCATTAGAAATGCATAAAGTGTATCAAATTGCGACTTGTGTTCTGAAAGCTGTACGAACTTGTGAAGTTTACACTAGACATCAATAATTTCTGAATCGAGGGCATGTCTTCGATGAAAGCATTACTTCCGATTTGTGTCGAGTATCAGTCTATACTCAGTGAAAATTTCATGTTTAATAATATCCGAGAGTACGATGCAGACTGGCTGCTGTTGATGCGCAAGGTCGCACGCGGAGTGACGAGAATTGGTAAAGACTTTTGCATCAGTGTAACATTGCTGCCTTTGCACGCGCTATATAGGCACATTAGGCTGTTGCAAATCAGCTGGGCGTTTCCCTCGAACGCCGCACCATCGACTTCAGCTTATAATATCCTTTCAGCAGAATTAAAGTGGGAACATGCACCATTAGCCGTTGTTCAGTCCTCACCATGGTCGATTGATTTGCCGATCGATTAATCAAACACTAAATAATTCCGTAAGAAGCAACATCTAATAGTATTTGGATTTTGGAATAAGAGAAATAAGACTATGGCGGAGAAGAACAAGAAGAAGTAAAAGAGGAAGAAATGGTAGAGTAAGACATGATATCTGGACACGAATAATGCGTCTCTCACAGTGTTCAGAGGTAAAAAAGCGCCCCCTCTGTCTATCCTTTGTCTACTCAGGCAAGGAGTAGACAAAGGGGAGAAAACAGACATGAGCTTAGTTCGCAGAGGAGAGGAAGGTCATTCCAGACAGTGGGGTCCACAACAGCAAGCGCTCGATGCAGAGACTGGACCACAGTAGCCTAGTCATACGTTCCGATAAACAAATAGACACAATCGTCCGCAGGCCTATATAGAACGCAGCAAACGAAGTGAGGCAGCAAATTAAGGCTTTCCCAAGAAGTCAAATGGTGTTCTAGGACAATATGGTAGCGGACAAAATGGTACGAACAAAATGGTACGGACAAAATGGTACGGACAAAACGGTATATTTAAATGGAAGCTGGATGTGGGCATTTTATTGTTGAAATAGAGGCTGTATGGCTTTTTTGTGGCTGAAGTATAGAGCTCTAGTGAAGAAAAAAGCTTGAGAAAAGAAGGCTGTATTGGCGAAAAAAATGCTTGAGAAATGGAAGCTGAATTGATGTCTTTCATTCATGTGTTTCATGATGTATCCAGCTTCAATTTCAGTCATAAGATTCCTTAAATCAACCTCCATTTCTGATGCATCTTTCATTAATCCAGCTTCTATTTCAGCTGTGAAAATACCCTGATACGGCTTCTATATCTAAAGCGTTATTTTCATCAATCCAGCTTCCATTTCATATATAAAAATATCCATGCAGAACCTTCATCCATCTTCCATTTCACTTGCGTCTTTTCATTAATCCAGCTTCTATTTCATACATGAAATATCCATGCAGAGCCTTCATCCAGCTTCCATTTCACATGCGTCTTTTCATTAATCCAGCTTCTATTTCATATATAAAAATTCACTAATCTAGCTTTCATTTCATCCTTACCATTTTGTCCGTACCATTTTGTCCGTAGGCCTACCATTTGTCCGCTACCATTTTGTCCGGTCACCGTCAAATAGACATTTGGGTGCAAGGTCCAACTGCAACTTCAACACCAGGCTTGTTACTGCTTAACGACACTGGCGTAGCACAGATAATTAGCGTCGCCCTCCTCCTTTATCAAGGCTTGGGACTGGCACTGGCAGAGTGCAACCAGTGGTGAAGTATCTTGAACACCAGAAGGAGGGTTTCTTATATATAATGTATAATACTATTAATATCTAATGATCGAGATCGCCGATTGATAGACTACTGTTGTCATGATTTTGTCACATGCATAATTTCAAAAATATTGAATTGGAAGACCATACGCCTTTAGCCTATTACAGGCCTATTATATAGTAACAGCACAAGGCAATGTCTTGGCAGGAAGGGTAAACTAAGAACCATAGAACACATCAATTGTTTTTCTAGTTATTTGACAGCAGGCTAGATACCCCGTAGATATTAATAATACCAATGATAATGAAATGGTGGTGATGATGACGACAACGATAATGATGATAATGATGATGATGGCGATGACGATGATGATTTCGATGACACTAATGATAATAAAAACACTATAAATAATCATGGCAATTTTACGGTTCTGAACATCTTTGGTTACAAGGACGCCTATAAAAATTATATACAAAAATATTTTAGGAGAAGCCATGCATACGTGGGGGAACAAGGGGTATGTTGGATCACAGGGATTTGATGGACCCCGTCAACTTAAGTATGATGTCGCCACCTTCCGAATGCCCTTTAATTACTCGAGTAGCCTATTATAATGCATTCGGGTAGAAGCGACATTACAGGGGCAAGATGGAACATTACTACTAAAAAATTTATTTTTAAGATCTTCTCCATCAAAAAGGGATGCAGTTAAGTTTGTATTGCACAAAGCTAGGCTACGTTACTTCGTATACGCAGCGCGTAGAGCAGTGGCGTAGCCAGTAGGGTGATTCACGTCACAATGGGAAAAAATTATTTGCTATTTTTGGCTGGCATAGTTGATAATTTTGTTCCTTTGATCCTATTCAACACTACAACCAAATTTCACTGTAATATATTAACGTTTACCCGGTGTTCAATGCCCCTGAAATATTACATGGGACATACATGAAGAAAGCAACGCACCTGCCATTGACGAGACCTGGAATACAGCAATTCTTATTAGGTAAAGCTACAAACCTGAAGGTAAGAATTATTATGTGCATAGTCAAAGGCCATACATAAACAATCAAGTCTTGCTTTGTTGTTTATTATTTAAAAAAACTGCTGAATTTTTATATATATTCTGAGCTGCAACATCATTGTTATAAAGCAGGAATATGTTTCCATGTCTATGAAAAGTGTAGCTGCATGTTTTTAGCTGTCTATGCATTGTTCTTGGCAGTGAGAGAAAGATAGCTAAATGCATTTTTATACACTACTCTTAAATTAAAGTTTTTAAAATTTTCATTCCATGAGTGTTTTGGTGAAAATGCCAATTTCTGAATTTTAAGTGGAAGAGTCTTTTTCACTACTGCAACAAGGTTGAAAACAGAACTTTGGTGGATTGGAAAACCAGAAGTTACCCTTCCTATATTAATGTATTGCCTACAAGAGGCCATACACTACAGACCTTTCTACTTTTTCATCATTGCTATTTTTGAAGAAGGCTGTGTAAAAGGGCTTGAAAATCAAGTCAATCTGAATTTGGAATAAGGCACGAATCCATAAAGCAGTTCAGTCTATAAAATGTCATAGAAAAGAGTTTAGAGATAAAGATAACAGAAGCAGCGACTTTGAGTCACAAAAAAGTGAGAAGTATTTGTTGAAAGTACATTTCGTTTTTGATATTGCATTAAGTAAGGTGAGCAAGTTATCAAAATTGATAAGTACAAGCAGTTTTTTTAGCAGATCAGCAAGAATCATGAAAAATGAGCATGCCTGTTGTCAATGAGGATTCATGAGAGAGTTGAAGAGCAAAAGATGAGACAATAAAAACCAGGTATAAGATAAAAATGAAAAGAAAATCAGCTAAAGGATCTTGTTTGAGTAACCAGGCAACAAGAGACTACAAGAGCAGTGACTTGAATGATGACGAAGAGGATAGTGACGAAGACGATGACGATGGAGAACACTGATTATTAATATTATTATGGTTAAAGATGTGAAGATCTCAATGCACTACACAAACATTTTGAATAATCTACTCTTCCTGAATGTTAGCAGGAAGATACAGCAGCGATAAACTATTCATTCTTCAAAGCAGGATCTGCATTTTATCACATAAACTTGTCAGACAGGAAGTTCACTATCTTTGCAGTTACCACTGCAATTTAAGTAAATTGTTAAAATGCAGACGAAAGCTCTATATCATTTTCAACTGATCATCGCATGCCATCAATTGTCAGCAAGAGAGAAATGTGACGGAATTGTGTATACTGATTCAAGAAGAGACAGCTGGTGATGGAGTTTGTCATTTCAGGCAAAAAGGTGCATCTGGTTGCTTGAAGGACAAAAGTCACCTATTGTTCATCTGGTTGCATGAAGGACAAAAGTCACCTATTGTTTCAGGACTTGTAGTAACAGAAATCAATTTCAATTGACAGACAGACTCTGAGAGAAGAATGTCCACTGAATTTCATGTATTTTCAAGATCTACACGTGTAAGCGTGAGAGCATGGATAGCTGGTCCGGTGGCATGTGAGTGAATGACTTGTAGTTGTACAAGGCTACACGTCGATCAGGCAGCATAGGATTCCTGTTGAATTGTGGACTTTTCTAAGTTCAGTTGTAATAGTGAATGAATATCGGAGTTCTTATCTCCACTTTGAATCACTAAAAACTCAATTATTTGTATAATTCAACTTTATTTAGTGCGTGCTGTATCACATGGCCATTATCTCAATTTGTAACTTTGAATACAACTATATGTAAACTTTGTGCTCATTGAGCATAACCTAAAATGCATTCGATTTCGAAATTTCTTGTACCTAACTTAATCTGTACCTAAAAGGAACAAAATTAGCAACTATGCTCATTAAATTTCAAAAATATTTTTTTGGAATCACCCTAGTAGCCAGGAATTTATGATGGGAGGTGTGTGGGTTTATGGCCTGGCCGGACACCAACCTAACAGTATTAGCCTACAGTAAATAAAAATGGAATAAAAGTAACAAAGGGAATAAATTAAGAAAAATAATTGTTACTACAAGCAATTGTTTCGTTTTTTCTTATTTAAGTGGATAAATAACCTTAAAAAAACTTTTTCCTAGGCCAATGGGGGGTTTAACCCCTGAAAGCCCCCCCTTGTCTAAGCCACTGGCGCAGAGCAAATTTGTGCCCATGATGCACGTTTGTGAAACCCGAAAATGCACAGGGGATTAGAGATCCGTTTCACCCCTATAGTTTACGTCTTCATCTATAGGCTATATACTTAGATGTTACGTATTTCCTTCAAAAGTCGGATATAGGTCAGACTAAAGTATTTTAATGTATCTAACCATTTATAAAGCGCTTCTCGCATCAAGGACCATTCAGAGGCGCTCTCATTGCGTGAGACCCCGAGATTGGGAGGCAGGATGTGAGACGCGAGATGAGGAAAGACTATACCAGAGAGGACGACAGAGCGAACTGATGGGGGAAGTCCATTCCACAGGGATGGACCAATCCAGGCAAATGATCTGAATTGAGCCATGATGGTCCTGCTGCGGGGAACAATGAACGCCGTGGGGCGCGGTGGTGTAGTGGTGGCGTTGTTGCCTTGAAGCCGAAAGGTTCGATATTCGAATCCACCTCAAGTCGCCGCGTAGGGACCGTGAACAAGTCCTTCGCTCGCAATTGCTCAGCGCTTCGGCGTGAAACTCCGATGCAGTGTCCGCTCTGCAGTCGGGAGCGCCTCTGAGTAGTGTGCTTGAAGGAGCGCTATAACAAGTGCACATACAAATGAGTTCAAGCCGATCAAAGTACCTATTTGAATTGAATTGAATGAAAGACGACGCAGCGAAGTGGCTGAGAGTGAGAGGGGGCGCAGCACCTGCTCATAGAGCTCGTTGAAATCATGAAATCATTTCTATCTACAAGCAATTCAAGCCAAACAAATAATTGTTATGAAATTAAATTATCATGTAACCTCTCTTTTATAGATGTTCTCGTCCTTATAGTACAGTACTGTATCCTCCCTTATCCAGATTGAAAAGCATGGTATAATAAGACATTTTGTAATCGCTTCAAAACTACATGCAGCCCTATACTGTCCGAAGCAATTCGAAAGTTTCCCGACAACATCGGATGATAGCCAATCGCAACTGTCATCTTCTTCCTCCTCAAGTCAATGCAACTAGGCCCCAGATCTCCACGACCGCCAACTTGATCTTATCTAAAGTGAGAGTTTATATAGCGCCAGTGATGCGATCAAGGTCGTAGCTAGGGGTGCTTTGGATGTTTGAACACCCACGAAATGATATAATGTAAAAATTAAATAATACGATTACTAGCATACGATACGAGAACTAGAACTATGGGATTTCATTTTGAGACTCTTGTTTCCAGTGGCGGCGCTGGAGGGTTTAGGGGGGGGGGGGCTAAGCCCACCCAAAAACTGACATATTTCCACGATTTTCTGCCGGATGACTAAAAAAAGGTCGTCAGAAATTTTCGCGATGAAAATGGGAAAATTGGGAAATTTCCATGAGATTTCGGCCGGATGACTAAAAAAAGGTCGTCAGAAATTTTTGCGGAATAAAATGGAAAATGAGGCTTCAACAACCCCCCAACTGAAATCCTGGCGCCGCCACTGCGTATTTCTATGTGATATTTTACAGCAGATTGGATCCAACACTGCCATGAGAGCTCACGATGCTTCTCCAAACCCCTTAATCAGTTGATTCGGTTGCTTGTCGGTATGATCAAGGTTGAGTAAGTAAACACCCCCTCCCAAAAAAAATCTTGGCTGCGGCCTTGTTTGCGGTAATGCTGTCGTATTCAAGCGATGAGCGCTGCTATATGGTAGAATCTATGTCCATGTCAATGCCCGGTTAATGAGTCCGGTCGAAAATCAAAGATCGAAACGATTCGACATACAAGGCCATTTTGACGCTACTTGTAAGCCCTTGTCATGATTGTATTATAGAGGATCTATAGAAAGTCATTTCTTTGCTGTCTATACTCTATAGCATGGGACTGTACGAAAAATTAGCATGTCGTATGTCCTAAACAGAATAGTTTAGCCTTATAAGTTAACTTTTGCTGGTCTGCAAAAATAGGACATTCTACATAAAGTTTATGTAGATCTACAGTGGCGTAGCAGGTACTGTTTTAGATCATGTTTACAGTCCGTTACAGTACGTATTACGTATTCGTGTCGGAAAATTATTAGATATGCTCTTTTAATGCAGTTCACTACAGGAAAATTATTATCCGCCTATATTATGATAGACGAGGGTCTAAAATTGGCGAAGAACTTGTTCGTTTACCCAGTTTAAATGGACTTACACTGCATGTGCCACTGGTTCTTACAAAACAATGTGAGATTTCTATTTATTTATCACTTCCTGGTCATCTCTAGTGTATACGCCGCCTAAGACCCATGGATCTGAGACTTTTAATTATAATTTATATCACTTCCTGGTCATCTCTAGTATAGGTATACGCCTCCTAAGATCCATAGATCGCTACCGCTTGCCTTCCAAGCGGAACAACGAAGGCTGGCAATGGATCCTGCTGAAAAGCGTGGATAGCTGAGAGTTCGTAGCGGTTTAAGTTATGAAGCGAGATTCAGTGTGGATATGTAAATAGATCGATACAGTCAGAATGAAGACTATCAACGCTTTTCCCTTGATCCCTTGACGACAAGAGATACACTGATTGGAACGGGATCAGAAGTGGTTGCTCGAAGGAGAATTCACTGAGAGGGCGACTGAATGTGGTGCCACCTAGCCATGGCGTTCTTCAGATGAAGCACGTCCGTCCAGTGGGCCAGCTCGTCCCCGGAAGTGTCTCTACCGACGAGGACCTCACCCAGTGGATCGTTGTTGCCGAGGAGGCTGTCGTTGAGAACGAGGAACTCGATGTGGACCGTCTTCAGAAGGTCCTTGTCGACGTTGAAGACGAGAGCCTCGTTCCAGATGGGGTTGACGGTGCTGCGCTTCGTCGAAGTCTTCTTCCGCTTCCGTCGCTTGCCGTCGGTGACGAGGGACACGCGCACAAACGGATCTACTGCGACGACAGAGAAACCATAGATGGTGAAAACGATAATGATAACTGAATGCGAAATAGGTGCTATATAAATGGAATGAAACATCGCTTTACAGTCTACACATTCTATAAGCACTTAAACACTGTTAGTTTTGGACATGCTGGTCAGGAGCACCTCTGAGTCGTTTCCTTAAAGAGGTGCTATATAAATGGAATGAAACATCGCTTTACATTCTACACATTCTGTAAGCACTTAAACACTGTTATTTTGGCCGTGCTGGTCGGGAGCACCTCTGAGTAGTTTCCTTAGAGAGGCGCTATAATGGAATAAAACATCGCTTTACATTCTACGCATTCTTCTTCTTCTTTTCGTTCTCTGCCCTTAGGCAAGTTCGAATGTTTGACGTCTCCATTCTTCTCTGTTCTGTGCTCTTTCCTTCAGCTTCTGATAACCGTCTTTCATCATCCAGTCCAACAATCCTTGTCTTGGTCTGCCTCTCGTTCTCTTTCCATCCATTTTCCCCTCTAAACATTCTATAAGCACTTAGACACTGTTATTTTTGGTCATGCTGGTCAGGAGCACCTCTGAGTAGTTTCCTTAAAGAGGTGCTATAATAAATATTTAAATGAATGAATGACTGAGCTTCATAATTATTAAACATGGCGCCGATGAATATCTGCTTGTATATTTTTCAATCTAATTTTAGTACCGAGTGTCCTAGAAAAATGTCCAATGCATAAAATTATGGCAGTCAATAGCAAAATCTGAATAAATCATGAAAACATAAAAACAGGTAATGCTTAAACGATGATGATGATGATGATGATGATGATGATGATGACGATGATGATGACGATGACGACGACGACGACGACGATGACGATGACGATGACGATGACGATGATGATGACGATGACGATGATGATGACGACGACGACGATGATGATGATGATGATGATGATGATGATGACAACATTGACGACAACGACGACGATGACGACGACGACGATGAGGACGACAACGATGACGGCGACAACGATAACGATGATGATGACGATGACCATGATGACGACGACAATGACGACGACGACGACGATGATGATGATGACAGCGATGACGACAACGACGACGACGATGATGATGATAATGATGATAACGTTGATGGCAATGAAACAGACTTGGCGCGACGGTTCCGTCGTTGAGCATGCGAAGCTTCCTCGCTTTGATGATGGCGACTGTGAGTCGTTCTGCGCTCGGCAGATAAGCCATGGAAAACATTAGATCACCGTAACACACTTCCTGTCGAACAGACAAAATAACACAGCCATGGAATTGGTATACCATCTGATGATCACTTCCCACCAATCAAACTAGAATTTACACTGGCAGATACCGCGATGATTTATACTCATCAGCATACGACTTCGTCAGTGCCTAAAGTGTTGGCAAAGAAGTGCCTGCGACGCCCCTTACCTCTCCAAAAGAAGTGCCTGGACGCCCCTAACCTTTCCAGTCTGTGCTGGCCAATTAATAATTGGCAGGACGGCGTTCAGATTTTAAAACAAGTGCATGGACGCCGTCCATGAACGTCCAGGCACACTTTAAGCCCGGGGCTTCATGCATCCAGTTATTTATATTGTTTATCTTATCTATTATAGTATTCTAAAATCACTTTTCGATGCTGCACTATTTAAATGAGTACACTGCAGGCTGAATCCATTCTCAGCATACTGTTCAAGCTTTCTTCTTTTAGTCTATTAGTTCATCATTATCCTGTGATCATATATAAATGTCAAATACGAGTCATATAGACAAATATGTGTCGTCTATTTCAAGTGCAATTAGATTGTAAAAATATTGTAAGATCAAAAGTCTTCCACCAGTGATTATTAAGTCATAACGTTTGCGCGGTCGTCGGTTCGGCTGGACGGCAACAGTGGTTGAAAGCAAGCAATCTCCAATCTCATTAGGTGAGATGACTCGTGAGATATGAAAAATAAAAGCAGTAAAATTACAGAAGCTTACACGTTGATGACCGCCCATTAGGCTATAATTGCCTTGTAGTCTATCTTGAAAATGTATATATAATTTTATATATATTATAGACTATTTGGATGTATGGATCCAGATTTGACGAGAACCTGTGACAACAGAGGCCTTTGCCCTCGACAGAAATTTGCTTGGCATATTACAGCACATATATAATATATGTACATTAGCTATATATAGCACACATCGGCCGTATATATACGTACTTTGTTTAACTGCCAAAATCTGGATTTGCGTCCTCATTTCTTTCTATGAAATCTTCATTCGATATCCATATTTTTTCAATATTATATTATCGTTGTGTTTTCTACTTTGATCGCGCAGCTGATTAGAATCTTGACAATTAATTGAAACAGAAACAGTCTGTTCTGTATCTTACAGGTGTATGACTGGAAAATGGCACAAGCATAAATAATTGACATCACTTCAAAAGACTAATTACGAACAAGGCTAAGAGTAAAACCTGTCTGCTTGAAAATAGCTCATATAACCTATTCACCCCTATGGTAACCTATGGGGCGCGGTGGTGTAGTGGTGGCGTCGTTGCCTTGAAGCCGGAAGGTTCGAGGTTCGAATCCACCTCAAGTCGCCGCGTAGGGACCTTGGGCAAGTCCTTCACTCACAATTGCTCAGCGCTTCGGTGTGAAACTCCGATGCGGTGTCCGCTCTGCAGTCGGGAGCGCCTCTGAGTAGAGAGCTTGAAGGGGCACTATAACAAGTACGCATACAAACAAACACATGCGTAGGAGGCGGGAGTCCAGAGAGAAAAACGACCTTTAATTTTTCTGGCAGTTTCTCGTCTTCCGTCCTTCTTCTCAAAATCTGCCTCTTCACCTGGGGCCTTGCGCACCATTGGACTCGATGAGAGCGCCTCACTCTACTAGATGCACTGATTGTAGTTAGCTGTTGGAAATATACACTCTACTGTAAAAGGCATGCATCATAAACGTTGCATATTACCCTAAAATTGTCCAGCCTTTCCTGAAAGTACCAGGGTATTTGCACAACTGCCCGTTCTCCCCGGGTGTGGTCGCAAAAGTGAACGACGTCAATTATTCCCGGTTTATTTTTGTTTTTGGAGGCAGAAGGAAAATTTTGCCCCCCCCACTGCTGAAATATGCAACACGCCTATGTCTATTCATTCTTCAATTTATTCATTTCACGACTTTATATAACGCCCCTTCAAGAAGCCCGCTCAGAGGCGCTCTAGGTTCAACCACGGTCATACAACAAGTCTCAAGGAAGCCTGTAAAACACAGGCGAGTCTATCTTATACTATCTTATATATATGTAGGTAGCAGGCGTCTATGAAAATAACATTATGCCCCCTACAGCCTTCTTCGAGGAGTTGATCGCACGAATATTTACCCAATATATATATTTAACCAAAAATAAAACCTATAAGCTTTTCTAAGAATGGTCGAGAAATAGCATACTAAAATATATGCCATTTTCTGAGATTAGCTGACCAAATTAACTCATGCCAATTTCCTTGTATATAATTATAGGGGCTTGGACATCTGACGCACAGCGCATGCGCGGTCGACTATAGTGTACGACGTTGTTGATTACCGGTATAAAAACCAATGAGCCGCATCTGATGAAGTTGGAGACGATTATACTGCTTTGGAACGTTGTCCGCATCAGCCTCTATAGATGACGACAGCAAACAGGGAGATTGCTTTACGAAATGACCGATCCCTGTATAGGGCGGACCAGCGTGAAATCAGGTCTCCCATAAATTGCATTCAACACTCCAATGGCGTAACATAGGGTTCACGAGTCCACAGTTTATACCCTCTCTCACACACACACACACACACACACACACACACACACCACCACCACCACCACCACCACCACACCACACACCAAACACACATACACACACCACCACCACCACACCACCACCACCCACAAATACATACACACGCACACCACCGCCACCGCGACACCACACACACGCTCTCACGCACGCACACACACGCACGCACGTACGCGCGCACACACCACACAAAATACATATATACACACGCATATATGCACTATCTATATACAGGGTGCGCCAAAAAAGACCCCAAGGTTTTTGACCAATATCTTGACCAAAAGTGAGAATTTCCAAATGAAATTTCACACGCATAAAGACAATTCATATCTGCACATGGTGGTCAGATTCCATCAAAATATTTTAAACAGAAAAGCTATGCCACTTTTATGGAGGTCACCCACCATTTTTTGACGATTCATAAACAAAACGCAACAAAAAAGTAACAAAAAAACAATTTTTTTCTCATCTCAAATAATTGGTATCAAATAGCCTTGATATTGCCAGATGATCATTATTATTACTATTTAAAAAAGAAACAGGGTACCAGCATAGGCGCAATCACGTCCTAAAAGTTGGAGGGGACCATAATGAATCACGTCCTAAAAGTTGGGGGGACCATAATAATAAAGTTAGGGGATCACTCAAAAGTTGGGGGGACGCGTCCCGTGGGTCCCATAGGGTGGTTGCGCCTATGGGTACCAGCGTGGCTGCGCGCCACTGAGAAGTCACTTAGCAAGATGACAATCAAATTGGTAAATAAGGAATCTGTCAGATTAATCAACAGGTCCATCAAGAACTTTGCAAAGAGACTCAACAGAAGTTTTGGCACTGGTGTTGGGCACATTGAACACAAGTTGTGAAGCACTACCAAGTTCATTTGACAACAATTATTTGAGATGAGACTTAATAAAATCGTGTTTATGTTACTTTTTTGTGTTTCGTTTTGAATCGTCCAAAAACGGTGGGTGGCCTCACTAAAAGTGGTATAACTTTTGTTCTGTTACAAACATTTTTATGAAATCTGACCACCATGTGCAGATATGAATTGTCTTTAAGCCTATAAAATTTCAATTTGAAATCCTTACTTTTGGGCAAGATATTGGCAAAAATCTAAAACAAATTGCGTTTGGTTTTTGAATCGTCCAGAAACGGTGTGTGGCCTCAATAAAAGTGATGTAATTTTTGTTCTGTTTGAACTAGTTTGAAGAGATCTGGCCATAATGTGTAGATATGAATTGTCTATAAGCCTGTAAAATGTCATTTGGAAATTCTCACTTTTGGTCAAGATATTGGCCAAAAACCTAGGAGGTCTTTTTTTACTCACCCTGTATGTGTGTATGTGTATTTATACACAATATTACGGCTTATTCTGTGATCGATAGGCGTGCGTGATGCGTGGTTTGGCTGTGAAGTCATTATAATAACAAAATGATCAAGGCGGTCATTCATGCACATCGCCAGTCGCTTATTTTCAGTGCAATGATGGCGACGTTGGTCGGTAGGTGGCAGATGCTGTCGCGTTTGGAGAAACTAATCTCCCAGCAGGACACTGACTGGTGGTCGCCAGTGGAACACACCGTCTTTTACTGAGACCGGGAGGGGCAGTGGCGTAGCCAGGAAGTTACGATGGGGTTTTGGGGGGGTTTATGGCCTGGCCGGATGCCCTTTCTGACACCAAACCAACAGTAATACAGTAAATAAAAAGGGAATAAAGTAGCAAAGTAAATAAAGTAAGAAAAACAATAGTTACTACAAGCAATTGCTTTGTTTTTTCTTATTTAAGTGGATAAATAACCTTGAAAAAACTTTTTCCCTAGGCCAATAAGGGGGGGTTTAACCCCCGAAACCCCCTTGTCTACGCCACTGGGGAGGGGGAGGTCCAAGCGGCGCCTTAGACTGAATATCGATGAACAAAGGTCGTCTAAATTTTCCTGGTTTAAACTCCTATATTCAAATTAAATTAATTATACACTGTGTCCCGATGAAAAGTAGACCCGAAAAAAAGTGTCATAACGCGGTCAAAACTTTTAGCTTTTGCCTGCTATTTTTAAAACAACAACAGTAGCTTTTGCATGCTGGAAATTTCCATTTTTCGGTGCTGCATCTTAACTGCGTAGACTCACGAACATTTCTAATCGGCGTTAGAATTCGGTGGCTATATTGCTACTGCTGTTGTTTTAAACTTCGCTTCTAACTCAACGCAGCGCTCGTGAATAAGCTGGTGCCCCGCGCTTGACTTTCGAGTGGCGCTTTAGAAATTTCGAGTTTACGATTACGATTAAACAATTCAGGCAAATACTAAACGTTTTGACCGAGTTATGACATTTTTTGGTGGAGTCTACTTTTTATCGGTAGCCTACACAATGTAGCATTGTAGCCTATACTAGAGCTTTATGGGTGACATGACTCTAAGGTACTGAGCAATTGTGGGTGAAAGACTTGACCAACTTGATCATGGAGGTTCCTACATGGCAACATCACAAAAGAGATTCGAACCCTTATTATACTCTCCACGTTGCAAAGCGAAACTCTACAAGACTACAACCAATCATGTCCGCGTCTAAAATGTTGCTGCTCACCGACCATATCCATTGGCTGCCGCGAATCTTCTAATGTTCTAATCTAAGCACATCCCTAAGAAAAAGTGGGCCATTAGGTAAATTTTGAATAGATCAATGTTGTGTTTATCTAGACATCTCCAGAGGGAATTTCACCCAGAAATCTTGATTCCTCAGCACCATATTAAATACTGATCAACGTAGATTAGATCAGATTAAATTAGATTTGATTTTAATAGCTGCAAAGAGTGATTAGGGTAAGATGAATGGTTGTGCTGTTATGCAGCAGTTTGCTCACCGACCATATCCATTCGCAACAGCCTTCTGCCCGTCTTCAATAAAGTTCTCCTAATCCGTAGATCCTACGTGTAGGATCTATCTCCAATAGCACTTCTATGCAAAGCCTTTCTTTATGGCGCAGTTCTACACAAAACGAGCTGTTCTATGGATTTGCCCAGTTGTAGAAGTACGATTTTTGCAGTTAGAAATAGTGAAAAAAGCGGCAAAAATTGTCATCCGATTGGGAATAATTTACCATAGAGAATGGAAGCGAAAGAAAGGGCTTACAGTTATAAAAATTCGGCTCATCGGCCATATCCATTGTCTCCCCCGCCTTCTGCCCGTCTCCAATAAAGTAGATCCTACGTGTAGGATCTACTCCAAAAGTACTTCTGTGCATGTTTTTTTAGCCTACAGTCCTACATAAAACGAGCAGTTCTATGGATTTGTGCAGTTCTAAAAATTCCCTTTAAAACCCTGCTTCCGTGAAGCTATTCTAAAATACAATAAGTATATTCTTGTGAAATGAGTCAAGAGAAATCATTGCAGCTTTCAGTTCCCTGCAAAAACCTGATCATTACCGGAATACATGAGGGGGAACATTCACAAAAGTGGGGCGGTGGTGTAGTGGTGGCGTCGTTGCCTTGAAGCCGGAAGGTTCGTGGTTCGAATCCACCTCGCCGCGTAAGGACCTTGGGCAAGTCCTTCACTCACAATTGCTCAGCGCTTCGGCGTGAAACTCCGATGCAGTGTCCGCTCTGCATTCGGAAGCGCCTCTGAGTAGAGAGAGCTTGAAGGGGCGCTATAACAAGTGCACACATACAAACAAACAAACAAACACAAACACCCCCTTAGGTTTCTCAGGTGTAACCAGCTTTTATTATGTTCATAGACGTAGGAGGCGGGTCCAGGGGGCAAATGGCCCCAAATTTCGGGCAAATGTGTTTTCCGGGCAAAAGAGGCACGGCCGGGGGGGAAAAGTGGGAAATTTTTCGGGCAAACAGGTACAGGCGGATATTTTTCGGGCATGCACACAGGGGTAAAAAGCTAAATTTTCTGAAGATTTACAGGAAGTGACTAAAAAGTCATCAGATTTTTCGGGCAAAAGTAGCATTTTTGCCCCCCCCCACTTTCGAAATGTCCCCTACACCTATGATTATGTTCACTGATTTCAGTGACTTGCTTGTATGCATGGTTTCTGAAACAAAATGCACGATGCATGGTTTCTGATGCATGGTTTCTGAAACAAAACGAATAAATAAATCCCCGCCTACCTCGGTTTTCTTTTCGTAGGTGGAAAGGCCCTTCCAGTAGCTGGCTCGCTCCGCCGGATTGAACTGCTCCAGCGGCAGCTGGATCTGTCCGACGCACTCGTCGTGGGAGAACTGGTCGTAGTCGAACATGAGGATCTCGAGCGTCCTTGAGGTGAGGTCCGCGGCTGGAACGTCGAAGATGAACTCCTCCTCAAACTCCGGATTGATGGTCTTCTTGTGGACGCGACTCTGCAGCTGGCTCTTCCGGTTCGGAAGGAGGCACAGACGGCAGAATGGATCGGCAGTCCCGCTGAAGTCACGTGCTATGAGGTCACGTGCTTGGATGAGACGGACGATCAGCAGCGACTGCTCCAGGTCGTAGGAGAGGGAGAAGTTGACGGAGCCGAGGTTCTCCTCCTGGATGCTCGGGAAGTCGAAGCTTTGCGGGCGATCACGGTTCTATACGGATCGATCAGCAGACACAGAAAATCGATCAATTTAGATCAATTCAATCAATTAATTAATTAATTCAATCAATTATTAATCAGTAGTTTTATCGATCACTAAAATTGCCGGAAAAATCGAACAGCATCGAGAAGAAATCGATGAGATTCAGGTCATTTCAAAAATAAATGCACAGTGCATTGCGTCATGGTCTTTACTTATCAACGAAATTACTGTTATTGATTCCTTCACTTCCCTCAACCTCCAACACCGTTTCAACCCTAAACGTCATCCGTATACCAGCCGTCTGCCTAACTCCTCGTGTAAGTCCACGGATCCAGAAAAGCTTCATTGATCGCTAAAATTGCGGAAAATTATCGAGATCGATTCAAATCCGCTCATTTCAATCAAAATAATTCTATCGCTTCGTGGTCCTTATACGATCAAATAACTGTCACACATGCAGCGCTCGTGAATAAGCTGGTGCCCTGCGCTTGGTTTTCGAGTGGCGCTATATCAATTTGGAGATTACGATTACTGTAATCGATTCTTCTACTTCCCCATCATGCAACTTCCCACGCCTTTTCAACACTAAACATCATCCACCCTATAATAATAGTCGTCTGTCTAACTCAACGCCCGACTCTCCGGATCTTGTTCTCCTCCGGCTAACGACGACTTTGTTTTGAATGAGCGCCTGTGAATAAGCTGGGTCCCGCGACTTCGTTTTTGTGGGCGCCATGGGCGGAGTTTATCAGGGACTAGGGGGGCTAAGCCCTCCCCCCTAGAAGACCCAGAGTCATTTCATTTTTTACCGTGTAAATTGTATCTTTTTTCGGGCCTAGCTCTCCACCCACGCGAAACATACGAATGGCTAAAAAAGGTAATCGACTTTTGGACCTGGAAAATTGTTCTAGTTTTCTGGACCGAGTTTCAGCCCCAAACAATGTAGCCCCTCCAAGAACGGAAACCAAACTCCGCCCATGGTGGGCGATGTAGAAGTTCCGAGTTTACGATCAGTAGCTATGGACGAAACCGATTCAGACGAAGCTCAGTTCGCTTCATCCAACCGCAAGTTTTACTGTTCAATAAAAATCAGTGCCTTTGTTCTGCCAATAACAAACGGAAATCGATTAACAGCTGATCCAACTGTGGAATTTCTCTTTGAAGTGGCACTACTGCAAACCAAGCGCTATAAAAAAAACGTTGCTCTTGTAACTATATAATTGAAAAGCGAAATGCATCTGTGAGCTGATAAGCGATCTCTTTGAGAGTCCATCGTATATACAATAAAGCGTTTGGATTCGAACCCTCCACCACGAGACTATTGCCGTGTTTATGGACCTTCTGCAAGCCCTTCACGCACAGCTTCTCACCGCCATTGATGATGCTTGTTGGCCACTGTATTCGGGCGCTATACAAACATAGACAGGGTTTATGCTTGTGTTTACGCTATACGGATGCTGACGGACGGTACAGACATATAGGAGAAGACAGATACGCATACAAAGAGACAGACAAAATAGACAGATACAGAGAGACAGACAAAACAGACAGATACAAAAAACAGACAAAAATAGACAGATACAAAGAGACAGACAAAAGCGGACAAATACACCGAGACAGAAAAAGAAAGAAAGGAAGAAGACGGCGTGTGGCATTTAGAGACAGAGAGGCAGACATTGAGAGAGACACACTCAGAGAGACAAAGACACACACACACGCATACAGAATGAAAACGAAAGATATTATTATTAGAAGACGTTTCATGAATTGTTATTTCGCAGAGACGCGTGCTTACCTAGAGAGAAAGAGAAAGAGACAGACAGACAGACAGACAGACAGACAGACATACAGACAGACAAACAGACGATATATAGAGAAACAACGAAAGCGACCGAAAGAGACAGACATACATAGACACACACATATATATATACATATATATATATATATATATATATATAGAGAGAGAGAGAGAGAGAGAGAGAGAGAGAGAGAGAGAGAGAGAGAGAGAGAGAGAGAGAGAGAGAGTGAGAGAGAGAGAGACAACACATGCACACCCACACAGACAGTGTAAACCCGATGGTATTATAATCATCACCACTATAATACCATTGCTGTTTCGTAAAGACTGGCGTCGATCTTCGTATGGTCGAGTGCGTCCTGCATCGACGCCCTCCGTCGGCGCTGGACCTGACCTCCGCCCGGCAGCTGGACGACGGTGGCCGACTCCGTCAGTCGCTCGACGACGGGAAGGGTGATCGACAGTTCGTGGATCGAGTCGGACGATGAAGGTGAACTTCTGTAGAGCGAATTACCTGCATGATGACAACACAGTCACCCAATCTTACAGGGCTGTTCAAAGGAATTTTTAGAACTGCACAACCCCTTCTTTTCTTTCCCATCCCTGATGGTAAATTACCTCCAATCGGACGACACTGACCTTTTTTACTAGTCTCAACTGCACGGAAGTGCTTTTACAACTGCACAAATCCTTTTAGAACTGCACATTTTGTGTACAACTGCACGCTAAAAAAGCCATGCAGTCTTACCACCTTAATCCATAGCTGGAACTGATATAATCAAATCTAATCTCATCTAATCTGTAAATAGTGTTCTGCTTTGATGCGATCCATACCGATCTAATCTAGAATAGTCTAATATAGAATGGTCTAATGCAGGATGATCTAATCTAGAAAGATCTAATCTAGAATGATTCAATCTAAAATGATATAATCTGTAATGATCTGTTCTAAATGTACCGGTAACTAATGATTTGACATGATATGCTCTGATATGATCCGATGTGTTCTAAGATGATCTAACCTAGAGTGATAGAATGTTATCTGACCTATTCTAATACGATCCAAAATTATATAGAATGATCTAATCTAGAACGATCTAATCTAGAATAAAATCTAATCTATAAAATTATCCAATCTAGAACGATCTAATCTAGAATAAAATCTAATCTATAGAATTATCCAATCTAGAATGATATAATCTATAGCATGCCCTAATCTAGAGGGATCCAATATAGAACGATATAAAAAATTCGACAGCTCTTGTTCATATGCATTATTCATTCGTTCATTCATTCGTGCATTTATGTAGCGCCTCTTCAAGGAAACTTCTCGGAGGCGCTCCCGACTCCAGTACGGACAAACAGAACAGTTTTTAAGTGCTTATAGAATGTGTCAGAGAGTGATCTAGGGAACATATACGTATAAACTATATGTAACATTTGCATCTATGTACTGAACGAGATCAAAAATCAGATTAAATTTTTTAGAAATTTTAAATTTTAGAGTACAGAATTAACTATAATTCATATATTATACAGAAAATTTCAAAGGAAGGCTAAAAACAAAAGGTCGTGAGAAAAAAATTGCCGGATAAAGGTGTTGTCGATTCGGGACGTATCGGTGTCTGCCTCAGCGCTTGTGCAACAAAATGCTATTCTCTGGCGTGCACTACTCAGAGAATAACATTGGCGCGATTGTGTTAAGGCCCATACATCGGCCACCTTTATTGTCTTTGTCTATTGTCGCATGCTGCATTTTTCCTCCCACTTCAAAACAATTATGGCAGCAAATATATCGAACGATGGATCAATGCAGAGGACGGGAAACCTTGCAATCTGTTCAGCCCCGGAAGAGTAAGGACGAGTAAGGACGAGTAAGGACGAGTAGGGTATGGATCGAAGGTTTCGTATTCTATGTCTGTATATTATACGATGGATTATGAACCACGAGTAGCCAGCCATCACGGTTTGCACTTCAGACATCTAATGATTGAAACTGAGCGACAACAAATGCATGGCTCTGCTGTATGCATGACTAGCATGCATACGACACTACTTCGTCTTTGTTACCATACAGGGACGTTAAACTGCAAATACCACCACCTACTTCGTCCATCGCCCATCAGTCTAGTGCTCTTAAGTGATGTAATATGCCGAGCAAATTTCTGTCCAGGGTAACGGCCTCAGTTGTCATAGACCTGCATGGTCAAATCGGATCCATCCATCCATCAGTGTGCAACTGTGCATGTATGCAGATATATGCATGCTGGTAAAACACGTACTTAATTGTGTGTGTGTTTGATTGTGTGTGTGTGTGTGTGTGTGTGTGTGTGTGTGTGTGTGTGTGTGTGTGTGTGTGTGTGTGTGTGTGTGTGTGTGTGTGAACATGCATGTACATTGTACACACATAATGATGTGCATGTGTGTATGAATGTGTGCATCTATATGTGTGCATGTATGTGTATCCATGTATGAATGTATGCTACGTATTTATGTATATATTTATGTATGTATGTAGGCTATGTATGTTTGTATGTATTGTATATCCTAAATCAAAATGATTCATAGTCTATTTATTGCAAGCATCATTATAATCTTGAATATATTTTAGCCTTATTCGTTAATTTTACTTATACTATGTCTAGAATGCTCTATTTACAAGTTTTATCTTACCAACCCCAAACGTTTTTAATAATAATGATGTAGATTCAATAGTCCTGTTAATTAAGACACGAAATAGCCAATTCTGTGCTGAAGTGCCGTTAAACCCAATCAATGAATCAATCAATCGTATGTATTTATCTATGCATGTGTGTGCGTACATGTATATATCTTTGTATCATTGCATGTATGTATCTATCTTTATATTATGTATTTACATATACGTATGAATTATATGCATGCATGTATTTATGTTTTTCTTGGGAGCAATAAAAAACCTATGTTATGTTATATTATGTTATGTACGCGTGTACTATAATAATATGCACGCAACCCTGAATGTACGGGTGGATGCATTAATTAGCACGTGCGTTGTGCGTGCGTGCGTGTGCGGTTCCATGATAAATGATGTAGCGCCGCAAAACCTCTGACGCTCAGACAAAAGCGTCGTCAGTCAGTCAGTCCATTTCGTCGGCGTCTTCTCCTTTATAACGAGGCGAATGTTTGTGGTGAAAAAATCTCTCGTCGGATCCGTTTGATTATCGCGCACAATTGGCCAAACGGTGAACGCTGCTGCGGTCTCTGCCATGTCATGTCTGTAGATTATGGCTCGACGTTTTTCGTTGCCGCTAGATCCTCGTTGCCACTGAGACGGGCGTTAACAAGGCTTTAGAAATGCAGCATGGCTGTTGTTAGGTTTGAACCGTTGGACGCCGTCAACAGCGCAAAGGTGGTATCAGAGAGTCCACCGCCGCCGTTAGAGGTCGTCGTTTGATAAGATGATCGTCAGAAGCAGAAGCTAATGGATGATGTGGTGAGGATGAGGAAGTGAGAGGAGGATGGTAAGAAGAAGCTGAGAAAGGAGGAGTTGCAGGAGGATCGGAGAAAAAAGGAGAGGATGGAGGAACAGAGAAAGAGAGGAGGAGGAGAAGCTGAGAAAGAGAGGAGTCGCAGAGTTGCAGAGAAAAAGAGGAGTGGATGGAGAAGAGAGAAAGATGGGATGAGAAGGAAGAGCAGATGAAGAGATGAGGTGAAGGAGGTGCAGAGAAAAATAGAAGTCGATGGAGGAGAAATATACGGAGCGAAGAATGATGACCAGAGAAAGAGTGAAGGAGGATGAGGAGAGTCGAGTAGGAAAAGGAGGAAGATGTGGAATAAGGGAAAGAGGAAGAATGTGGAAGAGAACGATGAAGAATTAAGAAGAGAAATAGGAGGAACAAGAAATATACGCTGGAAAGGTCGATGCTTTGTAGGCTTGTTGGCATTTTAATTGTGCTGACCAGCAAACCAAACGGAAAAGCTTTTCCATGGATTGCTGAAGAAATTTCAGGGAAATGACCCAGCCCCATTGGGGTGTGCAATGAAGACTTAACTGAAGGAGTCCTAAGAAAGACTAGGCGGTTGAAACCTCCAACCCCGACAATTATCAAGTTGAATACACTCTAAAAACTACTACGTTACGTGCAACGTATCCTACTTTAAGTAACGTATACGAGTGAATATGGATTACCAGTAAGTTTATAGGCGTTCAAACAAAACAAGAAGAAAATATGCGAGGAGCGCGGAAGGTGAGCAATCAGTCAAAACAGCACTACTCAAACTATAGCAGCAGTTTAGACAAAGACTGAAAGAGGAGGAAGAGGACCCTATGAAGAACAATACAAAGGAAATTACAGTAATCAGCTCGAGAGGAAATGAACGCATGAGCTCTAGAAGTAAAGGTATAGAAGGGGAAACAGAACTTACACAAATCTGTGACGCTAATGCAAATCATAAAACACGCACAAACAAAAACACATAATTATTATAGAGACAACACGGATACAGAATGCAGACCGCAGAGCTGCCATTTTTGCCGCTCAAAGTCACAAAGGCTCGTCTTTCAAAGGTATACAAACAGCCAAATGACCAACGTATATTATATACATAAACTAGCTGAATTACCCGGCGTTGCCCGGGAAATTTCGATTTTTAGTTCCCAACCACGCCTGAACCCGCTCCCACGCCCGGGAAATTTCGGCCTTCGTCCCCCGCCACGCCTGACCCCGCTCCCACGCCGCCATTCTCACCTCGCCTTCCATCGGTCCCAACCCGTCCCACCCTGGCCGCCCTTCTCACCTCGCCTTCTTCCATCGGCCCCAACCCGGTCTCACCCTGGGGCGCCCGGCGTTGCCCGTGAAATTTAAGCTTGCGGTCCAACCCAGCTCCCACCCGTCCATGTTTACGCTATAGTCAGCATTTTTGCGAAACCACGTACCATAAGATCGGCCCTTGGCGAAAAATTAGTTTAAAAATCTACTCGTTCGTTGAAAATCGATCGGCGAAAATTATTGAGTCTTAAATACTGATACGTACAACACGGTTGAGTATTTATTAACGGTATCTATTGAACCACGCGCAAGATCGGGTATGACGTCATTAATGTATTGGTTTCAATGATCAATATACGTGTATGGTTTCAATGGTTTGTTAAAAATGATGGATGAAAGCAAATGGCGTCTTAAACATAGCGTTAGCATTCGGATAGAAAATTAAATGTTTCAAACTCTAGAAAGAGTAAGATTTTTGAATCGCGAACCACCCTATGTTTGCTATGGGGTGCTAAAAAGTATTTTTTTAAATATTTGAAAAAATCGGTCTCGTGGATCAGAAGATTTTTGATCCCAAATCTAGTTACATTTTCTCTTTTATAGGTTTAGATAATGTATAATTTATTTATTTATTAGGAATTTGATATAGCGCCAATTCAAGGTTGTCTACTCAGGAACGCTATCAGTCCAGCACCGATCATATAGGACAGTCTTTCTATGAACAGTGAGAAAAGAAATAGAGAGACCAACAGACATTTTACGAAGAATTGCATTTACAATATATAATAATATATAAAATATATAATATATAATTATATATAAAATATACATGTATAGAAGAACCGGTTCTCCAATAGGTGTTTGCAAAATCGTTGAGGGACTCAGAGAGAGATGGAGACAGAGACAGAGAGACAGAGAGACAGACACAGAGACAGACACAGAGAGAGACAGACGGAGAGCAGAGAGAGAATGAGAAAGAGAGTGAGCAAGCGAGAAAGACAGACACAAAGAGACATAGCCTAATTATAGAGACACAGAGACAGAGAGAGAGACAGAGAGAGAGAGAGACACACACAATTGGTCTTCCTAAAGTTCGTCTTTCACCGATTCAGTCAGTTCTCAACTCAGCTGCTAGATTAATTGCCCGCCTTCCCAAGTACTCTCACATCTCTACCTTTATGTTTGATGAACTTCATTGGCTTCCTCTACGTGCTCGCACACAGTTCAAGATCCTCACTCTGATCCTAAAGTCTCAACGGGGTCTTGCCCCAAAATATCTGACTAAAACCTTACTTCGTCCTCACTCAGCTTCCTCCCACCGTCCACTTCGCTCATCCAACAGACTTGACCTATTGGTTCCCCGGTCTAGAACTGCTATGGCTCAGTCTCGATCTTTTGTCTCAATTGGTCCTTCTCTCTGGAATTCTCTGTCTCCTTCTGTTCGCTCAACTCTTCTGTCTGTCAGTCTCTCCTCTGCTCTGTCTCTTCTCAAAACCTGCTTCTTCTCACGGGGCCTTGCGCACTGGGAGCGCCTCTGAACGGTTTACCCTACTAGAGGCGCTTTATAAATGTTTAAATACAATACAATACAATACACAATGTATGTGTCTCTGTCTGTCTCTGTCTCTGTCTCTGTCTCTCTCTCTCTTTCTGTGTCTCTATAATTAGGGCACACATGCAGCTACATAGCCGTACCAGATTAATGAGGCACTCGCTGACGAAGAGGGGGCGCCACAGTAGGCATCCTTGATACGAAAACGCCGCCCGGCATGGCAGTTCGCGGGGCGTAGTTCTAGGAGTATGCCCAGATGTGGCGCTATAATATGAGGGCGTTCGAGTTGTCACGAGATGATAATAGTCATCAGCATCGGTTCTGTTGATAAATGATTCCAAGACGATCATTACGCTAATGCGTTATTCCATCGCCGACAATTTTTCTTTCCAGGGTCCACCCTTCTCATAATTGATGGTTCGGAACTGCAGGATCGGATTCACTAGGGAGGTGTAGGGAGGTGGCTGCGGCACGTGGTTTATCTGGACTAGGATGGAAAACATGATTTGGACGTATAATTACGAACAGGGATAAACGGACCATGTAATGAGCTGGTTTCCAGCAAGAAAAAGGAGAAAGAGAAAGACCACGGAAGAATTTGACGCAGACGATCAGTGGTGATTTGAAGTGCTTGGAGAAGCCGTGGGATGAGAACTTGATGAACAGAAGCGAATGGAGACGCTGGGTGTGTCCGATGTGCAGGCCTGCACAGAAATGTCTAGTATGATTAGTAGGCTTACTAACTAGTATGATTAGTATGGGCTTACTGAGCAGTTTACTGAGTAAGGTTACTCCCTTAGGCCCCGATCACACAATCTTGAAATACCACGTTGTGATTCGTTGATTGCAAAGGGATTTATCACCAGAATGTTATATAGTTAGCTTGTTTGTCGATGATAGTTTAGTAATTATATTATATTTAACTTTTGATTAATTATAATTTGCATATTTTTATTACCTATTATTACTTCTATGTATTATAATGATGTTCTGTGTCCCATTGTGCGTTTGCAAGTGGAGTAATAAAGAAAATACTTACTTACTTACTTAGCTTAGTAAGCTTACTAAGTAGTCTTACTGACTAGAATTAGTAAGCTTACTAAGTAGTCTTACGGAGTATGATTCATAAGTAGTCTTACTGACTAGAATTAGTAAGCTTACTAAGTAGTCTTACGGAGTATGATTCATAAGTAGTCTTACTGACTAGAATTAGTAGGCCTAAGCTTTCTAAGTAGTCTTACGGAGTATGATTATTAGGCTTACTAAGTTGTTTTACTGAGCTGGATTAGTGGATTCAATAAGCAGCTTGCTAACACGGGCGCCCGCACACGGAGGTAAGTTGTGATTCTTGCCACGCCTCTGAAAAATTGACACCAGGTCCTATTTTGTTTACTACTACCTTTTTATTATTTGAATTTTAACAACTGTTTCCATTCTAAAGCACTAATGATACTAGTGATATACCATGTGAAACTGATATTTTTACAATTACAAACCCGATGAAAATAACCATGCTCTTAATTTCTGGCTTTGGATTCTTCAAGCTCTTGCTAAATTGTAACTCTGACCATGCATCACTGTGTTTTGCTATCCGTTGCTTACTAAGTAGACTTAGGCAGTGCTTAAAGTGTGGGGAAATAATTTCCTGACGTCCTTATCTTTTCAAAAGAAGTGCCTGGACGCCCCTTATCTCTCCAGGCTGTGTTGGCCAATAAGTGGCAGGACGGCGCTCAGATTTCGAAATAAGTGCATGGAAGCCGTCCATGAAGGTCCAGCCACACTTTAAGCACTGGACTTAGGCCTACTTAGTGAAACCCTATAGGTGCATTCCACTTCGATTTCAACGAGATCGGGAGTCACGTAAACGCGACCTCACCAATTCATTGACAGGAAACATTTTAACCTTTTAACCTTTCAACACATTAGATCTATACCGAACCGTCAAGATGACTTCTTGAAACCGTCACAAATACATGGTATCAAGTATCAACCGACATTTCCACTGACACCAATCAATCACAACGATACCAACCCAATGACAGGCTCCTTATTAACCTTCCAATAGTGCGCTGCTGGTCATTTATCAACCCCCAGAGGATAAACCAGTGTTTAATCTAGTCCCCCTCCTCTGGGGGGGGAATTGAGGTTTCTGGGGGGGAAACAATTGAGCGTCCGAAGGACGCTCGTGAGGCGCGTAGCGCCGAGACCTGGAGGGGGAGGGGTTTATGGAGGGGGATGTGCCCCTCCCCATCAGAAGCTTTTTGAATTTCCACATTGCAATGGCAGCATTTTAAGGTGTCATCCTAACAAAATAGCTGTACTTTTTCAGTGTCCCATCAGAAACTTTTTGAATTTCCACATTGCAATGGCAGCCTTTTAAGGTGTCATCCTAACAAAATAGCTGTACTTTTTCAGTGTCCCATCAGAAACTTTTTGAATTTTCACATTGCAATGGCAACATTTTAAGGTGTCATCTTTACAAAATAGCTGTACTTTTTCAGTGTCCCATCAGAAACTTTTTGAATTTCCACATTGCACAATGGCAGCATTTTAAGGTGTCATCCTAACAAAATAACTGTACTTTTTCAGTGTCCCATCAGAAACTTTTTGAATTTCCACATTGCACAATGACAGCATTTTAAGGTGTCATCCTAACAAAATAGCTGTACTTTTTCAGTGTCTCATCAGAAGCTTTTTGAATTTCCACATTGCAATGGCAGCATTTTAAGGTGTCATCCTAACAAAATAGCTGTACTTTTTCAGTGTCCCATCAGAAACTTTTTGAATTTCCACATTGCAATGGCAGCATTTTAAGGTGTCATCCTAACAAAATAGCTGTACTTTTTCAATGTCCCATCAGAAACTTTTTGAATTTTCACATTGCAATGGCAACATTTTAAGGTGTCATCTTTACAAAATAGCTGTACTTTTTCAGTGTCCCATCAGAAACTTTTTGAATTTCCACATTGCACAATGGCAGCATTTTAAGGTGTCATCCTAACAAAATAACTGTACTTTTTCAGTTCCCCATCAGAAACTTTTTGAATTTCCACATTGCAATGGCAGCATTTTAAGGTGTCATCTTAACAAAATAGCTGTACTTTTTCATTGCTTATAACAGCGGAATAGGACTTCAATAAATAGCCGCTATACTTAAAAATGTATTTTTTGGGGTGTTTCCACCCTGTAATGGTACCTTTCAAGATGCCATTTTAGCAAAATAACTCCATTATTTTAGTACTGATAAAAAGTGTTTTAGGATTTCAATATATATATATTATATAAATATAATTGCAATAAATATATCTTTATGTATCGAGTTCAGCATCTCAGTTCTGTTGTTGTTGGGTTATTCTAATGAATAACTGCAGATGTGATTATATAAGCTGACTTTTAAGCACTATAATCAGCTTATACCTGTTTCCCAATATGATCCTGAATTGCTGACCAAGATACACTTTCCGAAATCATATAGAACACAAATCAACCAAGAACTAATAAATTGCTGATACCAAAATATGGAAGCCACAATATAGTAATGATGTTGTTTTACTAGGTGTTCAAATAATAGGACCAAAACATTTTGAAATTTGACAGTTTAAAATTTGAAGGATAGCACTGGAGAGAAGCCATTAAGTTGTACAAAAACAGTATTTGTGCAAAAATTAACAGTAAGTTATACTCATTTTAGCCGGATTGTGTCATATATTATAATAGTAAAAAATTACTATAGCCATATAATAGAAAATAATATTACGGTATATTATTATG
>OX457052.1:12583420-12610402 GCA_949752735.1 Lumbricus terrestris | reverse complement strand
GCACGGGTGGTGGGCGCATTGAACACAAGTTGTGAAGCACTACCACGGTCATTTGACAACAGTTATTTGAGATGAGACTTAATAAAATCGTGCTTTTGTTACTTTTTGTTGGGTTTCGTTTTTGAATCGTCAAAAAACGGTGGGTGGCCTCCCTAAAAGTGGTGTAACTTTTGTTCCGTTTGAAATATTTTTTTGTAATTTGACCATTATACGTAGATATAAATTGCCTTTAAGACTGTAAAGTTTCATTTAAAAATTCGTATGTTTGGCCAAGATATGGGCTAAAAACCGTAGGGGATTACTTTTTTGGCGCACCCTGTAGGTGAGACGTCAGTTGTAGGTGGAACCCAATGGTCAAGGTTACAGTAGTTGAACTTCCTAAAAATATCCCAAATTAAATTCATCCAAACTGCTACATTTATGTACAAATACGATAACAACCATCTTCCACTTGCATTCTCGTCCTATTTTAGACCTAACTTGAACACTAAAGGCATTAGAAATAATAGAGCCTACATAAGTGTCTTTGCAAAAACGAACACTAGAAAGTTTTCTATTAAGTATCAGGGTCCTCTTTTATGGAATAACATACCGGAAAGTATTCGTGCATCCAGGAGTCTCGCTCAGTTTAAAATTCAAATCCGTGCATACACATTAAAAAATGTAAAATGAACTCCCTTACTTAACCTATGTTCATGTTTATTTATTATTATGTTTTGATATATGTTTTGAGGGAAAGTATCCCGCTGCTACTGTTCACTTGCTTTCAAAAGCGCCGCCATTAATTAATATTGCATCTGCTTTTCATATTCTATTGTTACCACAATGATTTTTTGGTAAATAGGCCCCACTAGCGGGATCATTCCCTTCGGGTAGCCTATTGGTTCTGCCACACTCAGTATTGGTTGCTCACATATCCTTATCATCTCAAATGTTAACTCGCAATCAATCACTGTGTGTACTATCTTGTAAGCAAAATTGTCTGCTTGTCTTTGTTTGTTTTTGGTGGATCAATAAACCAACCAACAAACCAACAGTTTTAGTAAGAGCTTGAAAAATGCAAGGCAGACATTTGAAAGCATGTGTATTTTATAGAGGTTTCAAAACGTAGATTTCTTAGTTTCACTATGTCCATCATTGGTACAATCAATTCAACGCAAAGAAATTTTCTTAAAACCCAAAGTAGCCTAGTTGTTTAAAAAATAGATGTCAATTTTCCACAGTCTCGAACGCTTTCTTTGTGGATACTAGGCTAGTTTCTCACATCGACAGACACTAGTGTTCACGATACTCACTCATCCACTGTACTGACGCAATGACGCTCTGGAGTTTATACAATTTTATCCGACGAAAGCCAACGATAAACTGTGACCCGAACGGTGACTAGCCATGTTTCGTCTAGCTGTAAAGCGTAAATCAAAGGTCATTCCCTCGGTGCAGTCGGACATTTAGTCACCGTTGAAGAGTCTAGAGAACAGGCCATCTGTCGTCTTCACCGTTTTTTACAGCACTGCTAAATCCGTGCACTCAAAATGGTTCCAAGAAAGTTCCTAGAAAGACGACGAAGAGGATAAGTATTGATTTGGACATATTATGGTGTAGACTGCACCGCCTACACGTGATGACCAGAGTGGATGTCTTTAGCGGGAAGTATTTGCAGTTAAGCTCGTCAGTGGCAGCGCCAGGATTTCAGGTTTTTGGAGGCTGAACCCTCGCGGAAATTTTCCATTTTCATCCTCCAAAATTTCTGATGACCCTTTTTTAAATCGTCCGGTCGAAATCACGTGATGAGTGATGGATCTATTTCATTTTTTGAGGGGGGCCTAACGTGGAAATATTTCAGATTTACATGCCTTTTAGGGAGGCTTAGCACCTGGATGGCCTTTTTAGGGGGCCTAGCCCTCCCTAGCCCCTCTGGTGCCGTTACTGAAGCTCCTACATGACTTTCACGGTTTAGGAGTTTCAGACGTAGCCGACTTGTCACGAATTAGAAAGATATACAGATTTTTGTATTTTACGGTTGTAGGCTTACGTAACAGCAATGCAGCGATACTTTTACAACAGATTTTGGAGCCTTTAAAAATGGCACAAGTCGTGAGCGTGATGGTGTGCATAGATTAAATCAGATTCGTGGATATATTTTTATTACAAACTCGATTGCCTGTCTTATTACATTAACAGAGATCGCAAACGTCAGTTTCATATTCTATAGCGCTATTTCCACGACAAGCGCAACTCTACAGAGTGGGTCAAAAAAGACCCTTCTTAAGGCTTTCTGTCAATATCTTGGCCAGAAGTAAGAATTTCAAAATGAAATTTTACAGGCTTAAAATTCCTATTTATACAAGGCTAAAATTTAGTTAACTAAAAGCATATACAATTGTTGTAGTCGATTCAAATAGAATGTTTGATGTTATTTACAGACGTCAAAATAAATAATTTGCAATATAAAATAATTTTGTGTTCTATACTGTCCAAATTGTAATTTTTTCATATTATTTTGTTAATTCTTTGAGAGATGATGGGCCATTTTCTCAGGCCTGGTGGGCCACTTGTGGCCCACCAGGCCTGAGAAAATGAGGTTGGGAACCGCTGCATCAGACAAAGAGGCAGCCAATTGGGGATGAGCATTTTGGAAATTTTGGGTCACAAGTTGAGAGTAAAGTGACATGAAACCGCGCAGAACGAACAGATATACAGTGAGACATTCACAGAAACATGGAAACATAAACAGAGGCACAGATGTAGAGAGACAGAAACAGAGACAGAGATAGAGACACAGACAGCGACAGAAACCAAAAAATGTAGAGACAGGAGAAACTAACTATCTGCAGGTTCGAGTTGATTTTACATTTACAACAGTTAAGCGAAAAACAAAGGCGTATACGAAGTGCGTGTCTCCATTTCCTTTGCGATAATGCGATTGTAGCACGCGTTGTTTATCCTTCGCATCCATCCAAGATTGCGTTTACTTACAGCATCTGCCACAGCTACTGCTGCTGGTAGTGGTGGTGGTGGTGGTGGTGGTGGTGATGTTGCTAAGTGCAACGCCATCATTCTGCCTGTGTCCACTGCTTCATCGATTCCTTGGAGTGGCCGTGCTTTGGCCTCTCGAGTAATATATTGGATTTAGACACGGTGGTGCTCTAGCAAGGATGTAACTTCGGTCGCGAAAGTGAGGGTAGCAAGTTTTTAATGTATTGTAGCTGTAGTAATTTCGTAGTAGTAGGTAGAAGTAGTGTTAGTAGTTGTTGCAGTAGTAGTAGTTGTAGTAGTTGTGGTGGTGGTGGTGGTGGTGGTGGTGGTGGTGGTGGTGGTGGTGGTGGTGGTGGTGGTGGTGGTGGTGGTGGTGGTGGTGGTGGAAGACTGGAAGTATTAATGGTAGTGGTGTGGGTTGTGAGTGGTGGGTGGTCGTTGATAGTAGTAGCAGTAGTAACAGCAGCAGCAGCATTAAAAATTACGTAATATTCTAACAGCTAAGGTGACAATGAGGAGGTGATGAGGATTATGATGCTAGCCTGCTAGGTAATTTTTTTATGAGACTTAGGCTCAAATGACGGCCTTCTTAACGAGAATAATTCTAACAACGTCTATTGCTTCATCGTGGGTTTACAAAGTGGGTGGGAATGCGAAATGTGCTCAGTTGCTATACATTTCAGACTTGTCCTTCTTTGTTTAAAGAACTTTTCGTCGTCAACGTTTCAAAGAGTCCACTGTCCAATATTATCAGGGATAAACCAAACTATGAAATAGCTATACTAAAATTATAATTTGATGTCTTCACTAATCAGAGCAGTTGCACAATGTTCGAATGAGGGCGTACATTCGAATTAAGCTAACCACATGCTTAAGATATGCAAATAAAGACACTGTCCAATGTCCATACACAAGCATAAGCTTACATCGTAATCGTAATCTCCAAACTTCTAAAGCGCTACTTGAAAGCCAAGCGCGGGTCACCAGCTTATTCACGAGCGCTGCGTTATATATACGTCAAAATGGTTGTCCGCAAGAGTAGTCCAAAGGTGGTCCGGGTCGAGTTACCATAGAATCAGAGGACATAAGGCTATTTTCTATATTTATAGATATACATATGCAGCATATGCAGCGAGTCTACTGGTGGCGGGCATGAGCTGGCTGCAAAGAATACTGGGCAGACGTGAAAGACAGAGGATCCGAAATGAAGTGACTCGAGAGGAGCGGAATGCGACAAAGGGAAACAGCGGTTGGCAAGATCAGAAGAAGAAGACTCACGTGGTTCGGGCACGTGACATCAATGGACCAATGGACGCAGCTTTTTACGGTCATGTGGAGGAAATGAGAAGCCGAGGGACACAAGAAAAAACTGCGTGGGCAAGATAAGGGAAGATCTAACGGCGCGGAGCATGGATATATAAGGGATGCTGTGGATAAAATCAGGGACAGAGCAAGTTGGATACGTCATGTTGAGGCCTCATCGTTGGCGTACGCCCAGAAGAAAGAAGAAGAACAACAACAACAGGAACAAGAACAAGAAGAAGAACGAGAACAAGAAGAACAAGAAGAACCAGAGGAAGAAGAAGAAGAAGAACAAGAAGAACAAGAAGAAGAACAAGAAGAACAAGAAGATAATTAGACTATGCATCATATATAATTTATAGGCCTATTATCGTAAAATAATTCTAACATCCAAAGTAAGGCGCATATATTTTAAGTAACAAGCACACATGTATAGCTTACAACCTAAATAGATCTACCCCAAAGTACAAACACCCCAATGGAAATATAAATGGATTATACTTTGGGGAATTACCACTAATTCACCTAAATCCGAGAGTGTGTACCCGTTTCAGTTTGTAATATACTAAATTATTGTGATAGTTAAGAATTTTACAGTAAATTGATTTCTTGCAGTTGGCCGGGATACATCTTCGAGCCTAATGCTCTCAGGTGGCTCTGGCTAGCGGGACGTTCTAGATCTACCCCCTTTTGGGTCTTTTGCGTAAACTAATGTAACTTGTAGTCCAAATCGCAATGCAATGTATGATGCTGGTTTACCAAATAAAATGTTATGTTATGTTAACATACAACGATAGCCATCACCGACAATTTACTCGCATATATTTTACATACATGCATAGGCGTACGGGACATTTCGGCAGTGGGGGGGCAAAAAAATTTTGCCCAAAAATCTGACGACATTTTTTTTTAGTCATCCGCCCAAAATTCTTAGGATTTTCCCCCGCCCGAAAAATCTGACGACTTTTTGGCCCGAAAAAATCCTCCCGTACCTGTTTTGCCCGAAAAAAATTCCAATTTTTTTGGCCCGTCCATACCTCTTTTGCCCGAAAAACACATTTGCCCGAAATTTGGGGGCATTTGCCCCTCTGGACCCCCATCTCGTACGCCTATGCATACATGTACTTAACGTGCGTATACACTGCTACAATCAGCCACAGGAAACCTCTTGGGGTGGCTTGTGCCTGTGCCTGCCGCGAGCCACGATAAACGAGCATGGTTCTGCGGTGGGATGTCCAACCCACCCACGTAGAACACATTGTGCAACAGAAACAACGCAGAAAAATCATTCAACTCAATGTGGGAACAGAGTGGAGTTTGTTTGTTTGTATGTGCCCTTGTTATAGCGCCCCTTCAAGCACTCTACTCAGAGACGCTCCCGACTGCAGAGCGGACACTGCATCGGAGTTTCACGCCGAAGCGCTGAGCAATTGCGAGTGAAGGACTTGCCTAAGGTCCCTGCGCGGTGACTTGAGGTGGATTCGAACCTCGAACCTTTCGGCGTAAAGGCAGCGACGCCACCACTATACCACCGCGCTCCACAAAGGAGTGGAGTAACGGCGTTGCCCGATGTACAGATCAGCACGGGAAGGACTCTGGTCCAACGACACTGGCTCACAATATTAGGTTGATCTACGTGAAACTGATACTCTCTTCCCTCGTAACCATCTCGCTCCACGATATCATGACACAGACAAATTAAATCGGGCGGGCAATAATTCCGTCTGAGATCACCCGTATAAAAATAAATGCCATCCGTTCCTCGTAATTATTTTGAAGCGGCATCGAGAGAAAGTTTACGAAGTAATTGCGTTCGTCAGAGCAATGATTGGTGCTGACATTTCGCCGACGAAAGAGCAACCGAATGACGTCAGTCTGTTACGTCGACCATGCATAGCTCCGACCACCTGTTATTGAGATGACAGGCTGCCTCACCCATAGGCGCAACCACCCTATGGGACCCACGGGACGCGTCCCCCCCAACTTTTGAGTGGTCCACTAACTTTATTATTATGGTCCCCCCAACTTTTAGGACGTGATTCATTATGGTCCCCCGAACTTTTAGGACGTGATTGCACCTATGGCCTCACCTTGTGCATGGACAAGATTGTGATCTCCTATTGCACTATTATATTACACAGACAAGTTTGATCGTCTTGTGTGATTCATTCATTCGTTCATTCATTCATTCATTCATTCAGAGCATTTATATAGCGCCACTTCAAGAAACTACTCAGTTGCGCTCCCAACCCAACCACGAACAAAGAAAAAAGACTTGAGAGACTTGTTATAGTAGAACGCAGCCGGATGGACTACAAGTAGTGATGTTACACAGGATAAGTAGCCAGCCAGGTCTTGTATTTGTGCACGCCTTGTCGGCATGCAACTACTTACAAGAGCCTTTTTTAGCGTGTATTCTTATACGAAAAGTGTGTCGTTCTAGGTGTACATGTATTTGTGCAGTTGTAGAAGCAGTTCTGTGTGCAGTTGATATGAGCAAAAAGGTCATTGCCAACCGATTGCATGGGAGTAATTTACCATGGAGGAGGGGAAGGGAAAGAAGGGGTTGTGCAGCTTTAGAAATTCCTAAGAAAAAGGCCTGAATGTCTGTATGAATGGATGTAGGTTTATATGGATTATTTTTAAAAAGTACCATCATCATCATCATCATCATTATTATTATTTCATTATTATCATCATCATCCTTATTTGTTATTTATGATGCTTTTACTCCGGCTCAGGATGTCATGGGGCAGTAGTCTGAGCCTGTAATAGCCATGTAAAAAGGAGGAGGGAGGGTTGTGCGGTAGGTTTGCAACCCAACAATTATGTGGGGCGCGGTGGTGTAGTGGTGGCGTCGTTGCATTGAAGCCGGAAGGTTCGAGGATCGAATCCACCTCAAGTCGCCGCGTATGGACCTTGGACAAGTCTTTCACTCGCAATAATTATTGCTCAGCGCTTCGTCGTGAAACTCCGATGCAGTGTCCGCTCTGCAGTCGGGAGCGCCTCTGAGAAGGGAGCTTGAAGGGGCGCTATAACAAGTGCGCATACAAACAAACAACAGGGTTTTTAAAAAACCACGCAGCGAGGTGATTTGCACGATGTGCAGACCTGTACGGGAAGGACTAAGTGGGATATTTATATAGCACCTCTTCAATTAGTCATAAAGATAGTTGACTAATAACAACACGACAATCTCTGAACATTAGTAAAGTCATGACATCCATAACACTTCTTGTTCCTGCTGTTGTTGTTATAAATTTCTAATGATGCTTTTAGAAAATCACTCCACTGTCAATTCGAAAGAGAGTCGATTATTGCTTCAGTCCAACGAATTTTTACGAATTTCTACGAATTTCGAAATAACTCAAATATTCGAAATTTGTCACGAACTAGTCTCGAACGATGTCGGCTTTCGTGATTCTGCCCCTCCCCCCGATAGCGATTTCCACTTTTTGGTGCATTGTCATGCCTAATATTGACATTTCTGTTCTTTATTACATTTAGCATCATTATAGGTCTTTCTTCAAAGAAACTGAACAAATATCCTTACAAAATTAGGCCTACGATTGCATAACTAAATTCGCACCCGAACACAGATATATATTATATATATAGATATACATATATAATATATAGTAAATATTTGGTTGCCGGTGACACGAAACGGAGTTTCCCCCCTGAAAGCTATCCGGGGGATGAATTAATCTATCCTCCCGGATGGAATTAACCGGTCTATACTATCCGGGGGGGATAAACCATTCTATCCCCTTTTTGAAAAATGCGCATAATAATTTTTTTTATGCTGTAATCAAAATTTTAAGTAACTCCAATTGTTTTAAGTGTCCTAAGCAATGCTCAAATAAAGGCAACTCGAATTTATTCAGTGACTCTGAGTGTTCTTAAGTGTTTTTAAATGTTTTAAGTGCTCTAAAAACAGGGCAAAACAAATTATTTAGTAGGAATAAACATACCTGTTAGTGTCATTGTTCAAAATAAAGCAAATGAAAATTAATTTGCAAAAAAATACACGCGGAAGCGGTTTCTTTGACTTTTTTTAATTTGTGGGTGGGATACAATTAATACGGGGGATACTCTATTTCGAGAGACCGGCTCGTGAGCTGCAATTTGACAACGCCGTTCATTCTCGGTATAGCTGCATGATCCTACAGCACTATTGCCCTGGGTATATCCACTCTGTTCTGTAAGAATCCGACGACCATGGGCAGAGTTTGGTTACCGTTATTGTTTTTTTGGGGGGGCTAAAAACTTGGTCCAGAAGTTTTTTTTCGTTCCGGCCGGAAAAGAGTTGATGACCTTTTTTTTATTTAGTCGTCAAGTTCAAATCTCATGAAGCTTACTATGTAGGCCTATTTCCCGGCCGAAAAAAGCTGATGACCTTTTTATTTTCTATTTTTCGTCGGTTGGAAGTCCTTGGGGGAGGCTAAGCCCGAAAAAATAGACCTTTTACACGGTAAAACATGACTATGGGGCTTTTGGAGGGCTTCAACCCCCTAGCCCCTAATAAACTCCGCCCATGCCGAAAACTGACCTATATATTTGGCCACAGTGCTGTTGCCGAAACATGAAGGCAGAAATATGAAAGCAGCGTGGTAGGCGAGCTATTACATCTGGCGGCAGCATTTGTAACGGACAATAAAGGTGAGAGACGAACTTTGATAAGTAAGAATAGAATTGCAGTAGTCAATTCGGGAGCATCCGAATCATGAGCAGAATTGGCAAAAAACTGAAGACAAAAACAGAATGCCGAACAGCCCTGAGACGCCTTAGGCAAGGCGACAGACGTTCTGCTCCATATCATCAGGCAGACAGAAAATGGCATTGAACCTGCAGAGTACACATAAGTCACAGCTGCAGTTCAGAAAGACTATTTTAGCCAATTTTTTCTACCGATCGTCATACATCAGAGGTCGTTGCTTTCATTCCCTTTCATGTTTATCAGTCCAATCAAATATTACTTCTTTGGCGTCTCTTTATAATTAAATAATTATTCATCGTCCGAATCATGAGAAATATAACGATGACCGTAATTTTCCAATTTTACCGACGCAAACGTCCAGTTCGTTTGTCGTAAATTTACGACTTGTATGGCGCCAGAAGATAATCAGTTGACCCGAAGACGTCGTGTGCGCATTGCCGACGTATATGGACGTCGAGAATATTCTTGCGACGAGGTATAGGTCTACAAGGCCGTAGCTACTAGCTAGGGGTGTTTTGAGTGTTTGAACACCCCCTACCAAATGAAGAATGTAAAAGTAAAATAATGCATTTACTAGCACATGATGTAAAAACCATGAAATAAAACCATGAAAACAACCCCCCGAAATGAAAAATGGAAAAAAATTGAATGAATTGGTGACATTTCCTGAAGATTTCGGACGGATGACTAAAGAAAAGTCATCAGTTTTTTCGGACGGGAAACTGAAGAAACACCCCCGAAATCAAATCCTGGCTACGGTCTTGGGTATAGAATAGATGATGTTATGCAGAATCAACCATGACATGAGACACTACGGAAAATATATTATGATGATGAGTCTATGCCCCAAGGCAGGTCCGTTTGATTTTTAAACTTCATTGCTACCCAGGGATAATTAATATTATGAGTGAGAAAGTTCCAAGTTGCCTTCATCGCAGACATTTTGTGGATGAGCAATTTGTCCATGGTCGCTAGGCAGTGGCTTGAGATAGATTCGATAGATTCAAACCTGCGACCATCCGATTAAATCATTAAAGGGTGGATGCAGAACTGTGCTGCTTTACAGCACCGCATCCAGAGGGAAAATGTCCTATACTCCATAATTATAGCAGATACAACAAATTGCATTTTATGGTATTACGCTATTATTATTAATATAGCTCAAGTCTCTAATCACGACCTCTAGCATTCAAACAGCACCAACAGAGAGTTAAGTAGCGGAAACCATGCATCTTAATTAGGCTACGCACACAGGAGATCAGCGAAGACAAAGATAGATTTGTAGAATCGACTCCAGGTTATAACAACTACTAATCATGTATTCAAGGGTCTTTTAAGTGGACGCAATACGGAAGATGATGCTTAGATGTGGACACAAAAAAGAGCCAGAGTCTAATTCGGGTCGAATGTTGTTTCTATAGTCTATATTATTAATGACCTCTTCAAAACATCATCACTCCTACATTTCCATCCTGTCTGCGGATGACATAAAACGTCTTCCTTACTCATAAAATACTCTACTTGTCGTCAATGACTGGTAACTCTGAAGTTACAGCTGTTGCCGAATGATTTATTGATAACTGACAATCGTACAAAAACATGGGGTTTTTTTGGGGGGGGTAATTTGAAAGTAGGCCTATTATAGTGCCTCGTAGCAATTTTATGCTGTCCTTTGAGATATTTATTATTCGTATCACCCAAGTCAAATCCTCTAAATTTATTGATGTATACATTGATGAGCAATTGACCCGAAATAAATATAAATAATATATATTTATTTGTCCTGGAATAAACACATTACAAATATATATATATATGTGTGTATGTATGAATATATTATATATATATATGAATAATTGAATATGCATATTTGTAATGTGTATGTAAGAAGACGACTGGGTGGTTCGGACATGTCTTTCGTATGGACTAAGATCGCAGGCCAAACAGGTGATGTCCTGGAATACCGCTGGAATAAGGAAGAGAGCAAGACCACGGAAGAACTGGCAGTTCTTCCTTGTGGTGGAGACAACTAGGGACGAGGTAAGGGAGCAAATCATCGTCGCAATCTAGTCCATTATCAGATTTCACATGGAAATAAGGTCTTCAAAATTAAATCTCCTTAGTTCTAACATCGAGTGTAAGTAGATGCAATATTTAATTTTCACATTATTTAATTTTAACATTATTTCATTTTAACATTATTTTATTTTAACATTATTTCATTTTAACATTATTTCATTTTAACATTATTTCATTTTAGCATTATTTCATTTGGGTGGAGGGGGGTATTCAAACACCCAAAACACTCCTCGCTGCGGCCTTACTGTTGCATCCATTCACATCATCAGATTGTGTTACTACTCAATTTTCTTGTCTTGATTTAGGGTCTAATTAATTTATTTTAATCTAATTAAAGATGAATGCCATTGATAGTATCTATTTATTATTATATTGCTGCTATCAGTAGACTGTGCTATCTATCAAAAAAATATACAGCAACCGCTGGCATGTTGACACTGTTTTGTTTCCTTTGGAGGAAGAGAATAATAATTATTTCTTTCGTCGAAGAAATAAAAATTCTCCCGTTCAGCGTGAAAGCGTAAGATTTATGGATGAGCAGCTTAAACCGTTAGTCCAGTGGCGTAGGCAAGGGGGGGTTTCGGGGGTCAAAACCCCCCCAGGCTCCGGAAAAAGGTTTTTTAAGGTTATTTTTCCATTTAAGTAAGAAAAAATAGCAAAAAGCAGGGTTTCCGGCCATAAAACCCCCCATGAAAAATTCCTGGCTACGCCACTGCGTTAGTCTGTATACGTTGCTAAATTATTTAACAGGAAAATAGTCTGTATCCTTTTAGCCTACATCAGAAAATTTCTTCCAATACAGAGGTTCAGCCAGGTGAGACTGTTTCGGGGATGGAGTTTATATCGTGACAGTCGGCCATTTCGGCCCTATGTTTTAAATAAAATTTATGGTCGTGTTGGACACGACAGACATTTAGAGAGAGAGAGAGAGAGAGAGAGAGAGAGAGAGAGAGAGAGAGAGAGAGAGAGAGAGAGAGAGAGAGAGAGAGAGACAGAGAGAGAGAGACAGAGACAGAGACAGAGACAGAGACAGAGAGACAAAGAAACAGAGATAGGGAGAGGGAGAGAGAAAGGGAGAGAGGAGGGAGGGAGGGAGGGAGAGAGGAAGGGAGGGATGCTGCCGAAGGGTAAGTAAGTAAAACCTTAGAAAATGTTATCAGAAGCTTTTTGGAAAGGAATAGGATGCGGAGCATTGCGGACATTTTTAACCTTCTTCAGAGATTAGAAGATGGGCGAAAAAAGTTATGGGGTGGCTTTTGCAATCAGTTGATGTTTCAGCATCATGCTTAAAATGAAAATTCGCCTTCCAAACTAAACTTGAACAGCAAGAAGCATGTTCGTATGTGAAGAATCGTCACTAATAGCACGAATGATAAACATGATAGGATGATGAACAGCAAAATGAGAAACACACCAATGATATCTCAATGATGCACACTGACAAACACACTAACAAACACACTGACAAACACACTGACAAACACACTGACAAACACACGGAGTGAAAGCAACCTCGAGATCAGAACGAAACAAAGGTAAAAACCACATAGCGATATGGATAGCTATAGAGACGGGTGGGGATAGGTATGAACGAACAGAGATCCAGGCGCTGCTGTATGAACAGATAGAGGCGCAGGCAGACTGAAACACAGAAAGACGGAGTGAAAGGTATGCGAAATATATATTAAACTAAAAATGGATTTAGGTCTGCATGAGCAGCTGGGAATTTAACCATAAGCAAGCTTCAAGAACGCGAGAAGCAGAGACAGACATACTCCAAATAAGAAGGCAAAACAAGAGAGACACAGGGACAGACATACAAATAAGAAGACAAAACAAGAGAGACAGACAGACAGACCAAAACATCTGGACTAATATCGAAATGACAAGTGTAGTTCTACACAGAAATGATACGCGTGCCTGTAGGCCTACTTGAAAGCAATTTCCGTTAAGTTCGAGTGTGCATTCCACCGACGGTAGACTACTCCTATACTAAAATTAAAATCACTTATAACAAAAGATCAATAATGCATGTCATTAGATCTCCTTTTAACTCGTTTAGTACGCCTCTTTTTTTAGCATTTACGATATTAAAATCAAATAAATGAAACTTGTCCAAAATCTGTGAATGCGTGCATCTAACATTTCCCAAACCAATCGCTATGGGCCAACCCTAGATCTTATCCAATATTTCAGTCCTATCAATGTTTATCATTAGATCTCCTTTTAACTCGCTCAGTAGGCCTCTTTTTAATCGCCTTTTTTATCGCCCTTTTTTTTTTATCTCCCAGCGTTTTCAACAGTAATCGATGTAGGCCTACAATCTGGTTGCGCTCTCTCTATTATCCTTATTTTGAACATAACTGAGTATTGATTTTTACTATCAGTAAAAAATTTTCCACCGCAAGTTAGAAGTCTATCTAATTTCCTATCGTAAAATTCTTTTACGTAAAATAATTCACACACTGTCAAAAGTTCTGATGTAGACTGCGTTAATTAAATGTCTGTCATCTCTGCTACATGCATTTTGTGTACATCTCTGGCTCTGCTACATGCATCTTGTGTACGGTACATCTCTGCTACATGTATTTTGTACATGCACTGTAGACCTATATACGCTCGTACCCAGCAGGTGTGCCTATTGCATCCACTTAATGTCATGCTCCATTACCTCCATTGACTTGTATATATAGGTAGGCCTATTGTCATTAATTTTGTGTGGCTATTATACATGAGCTTATTATTATTGCTGGGATTTATGTTACATCTGGGATCAATAGTTTGATTTGAAATGAATTTTAATTTAATTTCTCAATTTCAGCTACGGCAAAATAGATTTGAATTGAATTTGATTTCATTTCATCAATTTCACTTAGGCTATTTCTGAAAAGGCCCGAGTCCAGATTTTTGCTTTTCGTTCGGCATCAATTTTCCAAGGAGGTTTTCCGTTTGGAGCGCACAACACACAAAATAAACACATGATTTGTTCTACATAATTATATTTTAAAAGTTTGCATTCTTAACTCCCTAAACACTCCTATGCGTAAATGCACATCTATCTGAGGAATATGTAAGGCGTCTTTTCAACATGATTAGGCTATTCATTCGATGCTGTAGGTGGTGGTCCGACCAAAGTCACTTATTTAATACTCAATTTATCCATATTTTATACCCGTTTGACCAGTGGCGGCGCCAGGATTTCAGTTTGGGGGGGCTGAATCCTCGCGGAGGAAACTTTTCCATTTTCATCCGCCACAATTTCTGACGACCTCTGTTTTAGTCATCCGGTTGAAAATCGTGGAAATTTATTTTTCAGTTTCGCATGTAAACAAACTCCGGATGGCCTTTTTATAGGGGGCTTAGCTCCCGGGTTGCCTTTTATAGGGGGCTTAACCCCCCTACCCCCTAGCGCCGCCACTGCATTTGACACCCATTTCACACCATTTCATACCTATTTCATGCCATTTTGACAACCGTTTGATTATATTATTGTCATGTTTCAGACTATTTTTCCACCATATAGGCCTCTGCTGGTCGGGTGATCTTGCTGTAGCCAAAATACTCGAATGGTCGAATTTTAAATGTCGTTTAAAGAAATTATATCACCTTCAACGAAGAAATATGAGATTCGGGACTAATTTACAGTAAACCACGTGACTTTATAAGCTCTATAATAGAGTACATTATGGCGGTCAATAAAGTTTCCGGAATGTGAATAAAGCGACCATTTTTATTTCTATTTTACAGCCTAAGACACACACACACACACATGATAGATATCGTAAACGCATAGAGCATAAAACTTAGACAATGACTGATCGTCAGGTGACTATTGATCGACCTAAGACTGGACTGTATACAGTGCAGCTATTGAGTCATCAATCAAGACAATAGTGTCTAAAACTCTCTGATGCACTTTTCGATTATGCCCGCGCGCGCACCTGCTCATGAATATCCGGGTAACTAACAGGAGATCATTGATCGATGTTTTCTTAATGCAATATTATGATCACAACGCGATAGAATTCAATGGGTTAGATAGAGTGGAATTTTTTTCAATACAGACAAAAATTCTGTGCATATTTGTGATGCTGGTAAATGACCCAGATGCAAAGTTTTTGTCTCTAGCATTGATCGCGTGCGCTAGAGCTTCCATGATGAGTCAGGTCATTGCTGAATTAATTATCAATTTATATGGACTGTATAACCTGGTATAGGCTAAGTATTCTGATCTACTGCAATAAAAATTGCTCGAAAAAGATTTTAGTCTACTGTAATTGAAGTTAATCATAGAGATTTTTTTATAGCGATGTCACTTGCAACCAAAATCAGAAAAGGAGACAGTTTTCATTCGAGCATTAATTTATTCTTTTGTTCGTGCAAATAATTCTTTTATTCATTCTATCGTTTGAGCCATTCACTGCTTTTTATCGTTCATTTTTTTCTTCATTTGTTCATTGATTCATTCACCCATCCAGTCATTCATTCATTCATCCATTTATTCATTCATTTATTCATTCATTCATCCATTTCTTCATCCATCCATTCATCTATTCATTCAGTCGTTCATTTATTCAGTCATCCATCCATTCATTGATTGATTCATTAATTCATTCTTTCACTCACTCACTCAATCAATCAATCTCTCATTCGCTCACTCACTCACTCACTCACTCACTCATTCATTCATTCAATCATTCATTCATCCATTCATTCATTCATTCATTCATCCATCCATTCATTCATTCATCCATTCATTTATTCATTCGCTAATTAATTCGATCAGGTATTCGTTGCAGGGCAGAATTAACCGGCATTCTCAACATGCTACAGAATGGGCCCCATCTTGTATGGGGTCATGACCGTAGTCGGAAGGCTGCAGTAAAACCACAGAAATTAATTGCATCAACAAAATATGTTTGATTAAGGTGACGGCCTAAACGGTACCATTAGAACCAAATCTTAACATTGGGGAAGCGACATTTATTGAGAGGTCTTAACTCGTGTCTTTCAGCGATGAAATAATGAGAAATTTTATATATGACATATATGTATATGACAGCTTAACATGTCATCATTGCAATATGGAAATTGAAAATTTTTAAGAAATGCGAGGGGATGGTTTTCAAGTCTGAAACCACAACTATCAGCACTAAAATGATGAGCAATTTCGTTAAATTGACATATCAAGATATTGCCATTGCGGTGCGGAAATTTAAAAAATTCAAAAATGGGGAGGGGAGCATCTACCCCAGACCCCTCTACCTGTTCGGCGCTTTGCGCCTCGACAATCGTCCCTTTGCCGCGCCTTCGCCCTGCCCAACCACCCCCGAAAAAAAGCAGGACAAAGTCTCCGCCTGTGCACAGAGGTAATAAAAAATTGCGCTCACGCGCGAATTTCGTTTCACATTCCTTTTGGGGACTAAAAATTAAATATTCTTTTTAGTCAACTCAGCGCCTATGATATTAGGCCCACGTTTCTTTTGACTCAAATTCTCTCTGTCAATATAGACCACCACCACCACCATCACCACCACCCCCACCCCCTCCCGTATAAAAAGGTCCACATAATATAGGCCTAGGCCTACGGTAGATTCTATTCTTGCGCCACTGTTATTTTTATTCCGAAGCGATTCGATCCATGGATTTAAGTTTTAGTTTTACACGATACCGCGAACTTTTCTGAGTTCGGTGCTCCATAAGAAACGCCAACTTGGTTTAGAAAATTCTAGGAATCTACTCAGGCTTCGTGTGCATCATCCTCGTGTTGTGATGCATTTCTTGCTCGACCCAAAGTAGGCCTAAAGGGCAGTGTGATGAAGCAAGACAGTCAATGGAGTTGTCTTATACCATTGGAACACCGCCATACATAGACAGAAAGGGATGGGCTACATTTACTCCAGCTCCATGGATAAGCAGGATAACTGGAGGATTCAAATCGTTGAAAGCATTCATGACAATTTGCACGCGCGCATACATATCAACCTGTCTTCAAATAGTTGAATCTTGCATTAATACTGAACTTACTGAAGCAATAATATTACTGATACACAACGAATCGTCAGAGTTTGCAAATCCTTTATATTACGCTGACTCGACTCATATCTATGAACAGCTGTCATGCATGGCAGTCGGACTCTGTGAGAAAAAACTTTTAGATAACTTTGAATAACGCACGGTTTCTCGTGTATGAGATTCAGATTTCCTGCCATTGTGCGCGTGATAAATGCAATAAAAATAAAAGCAACAGACCTCCCTCGTATTAGGCTTATTAAAAATCGTGGATCCCGATGGTGTAGGGGTATGCTCGGTGCCTTGGGGCCGGTGACACGAAACGGAGTATCCCCCTGAATGCTATCCGGGGGGATGAATTAATCTATCCCCCGGATGGAATTAACCGGTCTAGACTATACGAGGGATGAAAAGTCTATCCCTTTTTTGAAAAATGCGTATAATTGAAAAATTTGCGCTCTAATCAAAATTGAAGTGACTCTAATTGTTTAAGTGTCCTAAGCAGGGCTGTACACGAGGGTATACGCGGGTATACAGCGTGTACTCACCTCCGGGGGTAAACGGCATCGTATACTCGTGCACCTCCCGAAAAGTAGGGTATACGTACTATACGCGGGTAAAAAGCAAGGTACAGCGTACACTACACGCTAGTAAATCGGCACACGCGGCTATTTAAGATGTATTTTGAAAGGAATGACCAAAATAAGTTCGTCAGCTTTTTCGGACGGCAAACTGACGATATTTTCTCAAGATTTAGCCGAATGACTAGAAAAAAGGTCGTAAGAAATTTCGGGACCAAAGTAGGTCCGTTTTTCTCCCGGTCAGCGTGTACTCACCTCAAAATTTACCAGTACAGCCCTGGTCCTAGGCAATGTTCAGAAAAAGGCAACTCGAATTTATTTAGTGACTGAGAGTGTTTTTAAGTGTTTAAAAAGTTTTAAGTGCTCTAAAACCAAAGCAAAAAATATTTAGTAGGAATAAACATACCTGTTAGTGTCATTGCTCAAAACAAAGCAAATGAAAATTAATTTGCAAAAAAAATACACGCGGAAGTGACTTTTTCGACTTCTTCATTTGGGGGGGGGAGGGGATACGATTAATACGGAGATACTCTATTTCGGGACATCGGAGGGTTGCGATTTTGAATCTCCCTCAAGCGGCCGGGTACATGGACCCTATAAGCAAGTCCCTCGCTCGCAAATGCTCATGCGCTTTGGCATAAAACCCCGATGCAGTGTCCGCGCTGTAGTCGTGAGCGCCTCTGAGTAGTGATCTTGAAGGGGCGCTGGAAAATTATAAAAGTGTTCACACAATAATACTATATATATACATGTACATTAGGCTACATGTATATGTATTATATGGGGCGCGGTGGTGTAGTGGTGGCGTCGTTGCCTTGAAGCCGGAAGGTTCGAGGTTCGAATCCACCTCAAGTCGCCGCGTAACGACCTCGCTCGCAATTCCTTCACTCGCAATATTATTGCTTGGGCGCTTCGGCGTGAAACTCCGATGCAGTGCCCGCGCTGTAATTGGGAGCGCCTCTGAGTAGAGAGCTTGAAGGGGCGCTACAGAAGTGGAGAAATAAAATAAACGCATTGTCATAAACAGTATACTGATATTAGCTAAACGATAAAGGATAGCATACGTTACCGTTTTTGGCATCGTGGAGCTGCGGCACGAGGCTCTGCGCTCTCTTCTTCTGCAGAATCGTCGGCGGCACCCAGAACTGGTCCTCGATCGAGTCCTGTTCTGCGGTCTTCGTCGAATTGTTCCCACTACTTCCACCTCCTCCCCATCCAAGGGCGTTGGCGATTCCACCTCCGATCCCAGCGCAGCCGACGTTCCGTCCGTCCGCTCCGAACGACAGGACCGACGACTCGGACTGGCGCCGCAGCTGAGGGTCGATCCAGGTCCCGGCCGATGACGACACCGACCCCCGCTTGGACTCGGACGCCGCTGTGGCCGAGGCATCGAACTGAACGCTTGGCTTACGAGTCCCGGTCGATGGAGTTGAAGTTTTCGTCGACTGGCGACTAGCATCTGGTTTCTTTGCGTCGCTGTTGCTGTCGTGCGATGCGTTGCTATGTGTCGTACCCATGGCTAGATTCAGCTGCTGGTGGAGAGCCGCCCTGATCGCCCCGTCTCCCTTTCGTATCCCTACTCCACCTCCTCCTCCTCCGAGGACCTTGGAGTCTTCTTCCTCTTGTCGGGTGTTCGAAGCCTTTTCGACTGGTTCGTCTTGTGGGTGGATCCCCGGAAGCAGATCAGCCCAGCTGTGAAAGACTCCGGCCAGGCTGATCCCTCGAAGATACGACGTCCAACTGCCGCCGCCGCTTGTCGATGACCCCGGTCTCTCTTCCACGCCACCAGCTCCACTACCTCCAGTTGCTTCAGACGTGGAGGCAGCAGCAGCAAACGAAGAAGCCCCTCTCCAGCTGTCGGAGCAGCCACCGTACGAAAGAACCGCCTTGTCCTTGTTCCCCTGCAACGGTGAAGAGGAATCCTCTTCCCTCACTGCTCCTCGGAGCAACCCCGTCCTTCGAGGGAGGAGTCCCCCGTCAGCGTTGGCTCTCTGGACCGCTGCTTCGGCGACCCACGGCGGCAGAGGGACCACGGGCGGCGCCAACTGCTCAGTGACCGGGCTGTTCGTTCGTGAATCGTGCGAGTCGACGCTCTTCGTTCTAACCGTCACGTACGTCACCTTCGTGACCGGCTGGAAGCTGTACGGGGATGCGTGTGCAACCGAGCGAAAGACTCCGCCCGGCAGAACGCCGTATCCCCCTCCTTCTCCTCCACCACCGCCAGGCACGACGCACCCGCACCCTCCCTGTTCCCCGTTCGACTCCCGTCGACTATCCTCGTGGTCACGGATCAACGGCGATCGGAGCAGACTCGGTTCCGCTTCGTTGGACTCGACGGACGGCGGTCCAGAGTCCTCGATGAGACTCCGCTCGAACCAGTTCAACGGGTAGCCGCTACGTCGACGCCGGCAGAACAACTGGTAGACGATGAGGGCGACAAGAACGACGATGACGATCGGCAAAGCAATGCAGATTGCAGTCAGGTATCCAGGCAATGCTTCGTCACCACCACCACCACCACTGAAGACAACTTCACCATCGTCTTCCGGTGGGTAATTGATCGCGCGTACTCCTCCCCCTTCTCCCACTCTCCCTCCTCCTCCGCTTCCTCCTCCTACTTCGTCGACGCATGGACCATGTTGCAGCCAAGCCGGCGGTTGAGCCCCCACCGCCGGCGGCGCAGCGGTGTCGCTCCTGCCCGAGGCGTCGGCGCTGTCGTCGGCCGTGGTGCAGCCGCGTCGGGCGCCGCCGTTGACATGCGACGCGGCGACCGGGTCCGAGCTGCTGCCTGAGGCGGCGGCGGCGGCTGAAGGGGAAGAGGCGGTGATTGCGACCGGTTTCGTCTGCTTCTCTTTGCGTCTCCTCATCTGGCGACGGTGATTGTTGGGAGATAACGATGTTAAGATGACTCCGACAACGACGACGACGACTACTACTATGATGATGATGATGATGATGTTGGTGGCTGGGGAAGTCGCTCAGTCATAATCCAATCTCCTAATGACACAAGAGATTGCTGTCGTTAGACATTCAATGCGCTGTGACAGCTGCAGCATGCACGGGCAAAAGTGTTCGTGAGTGTGTGTAACTGTGTATGTACATAATTATATATATGTGGCTGGGCTGGGAGCGCCTCTGAGTAGTTTCTTGAAGGGGCGCTATATAAATGCTAACAATGAATGAATGAATGAATGAATGAATATGGCATTTATATAGCCCCATATTTGCATAATATAGTTACAGGTATTTACATAGACCTAAACACAATTTAGATCTATTAGGTCTATTTCGGTGTGAAAATTTATAGTTCTCATTGAACCAACTACTTGGGAGCAGGAATGCCACTCATAGCTTTTTCCATCTAGATCTAGGGTTTTTCTGCCTAATCTAGGTTTGTGGGTTTTTTTGTCGAGATTTAGGGGGTTTTTGACGGCGGATTTTCTGACATTTTCCCGAAATATAGACTTTTCGGGAAAAATGTACGAAATAGTAGTAAAAAGAAGAAAGATTTAAGGAAAATTTCTGATTTTAGAGCGAAAAGGTCACCAGTAAATTTGGAAGCAGAAATAGAAATTTTTCGGGCCCTGAAAGACTAAAGAAATCGTCAGAAATTTCAAGCCCGAAAATTCACTGTATTTTTCAAAAGATTTCGGTATTTACAAATGACGGCCAGATTTAATCAATACTTCAAGCAGAACAAACGTTATATAACTTTTAGTGAGTCTATGCACTGTTTTTGGGAAGCACTATATATCAAGTTCATTTGATAACAGTTACTTGAGAAATGACTTAATATAAATCTCTTTTCTGTTACTTTTTGTTGCGTTACGTTTTTGAATTCCTCAAACAACAGTGGGTGGTCTCACTAAAAGTGATATAACATTTATCTGCTTGAAATATGTTGATGAAATCTGACCATCATGTGCAAACGTGAATATTGTCTTTAAGCCTGTAAAATTTGATTTGGAAATTCTAACTTCTGGGGAAGATATTGACAAAAACCTCAGGAGGTATTTTATGGCCCACCCTGTACATGTGTGTTTGTGTGCGCTGAAAACTGGTGTAAATAAAACCAATGACCGCTTATAATAGTAAGCCTGGCCGGTCATTATACAAGCGGGTCCTCCTTCGTCTCGTTCCTCTCCTTTCTCTTCTCCTCTGCAGAATTATTCACGATTTATGTTCTTGCACTGTTTGTTCATCTGGGGTCTTGTTTAACGAACATTTACAAGCGATGGCACTATGTCCACACACACACACACACACGCACACACGCTCACACACACACACACACACGCACACACACGCACACACACGCACACGCACACGCACACACGCATACACGCACACGCACACACACACACACATGCACTCACACACACACCCACGCACAAACACACATACTCGCACACACACAACACACACACGTGCACACACACACACACACACACACACACACAAGTCACACACACGCATACACCCACACGCACACGCACACCCACACATACACGCACACACACACACATGCAAACCCACACATGTATACACACGCACTCACACGTGCACACACACATGCACACTCACACACCCATCAGTGTGAACGAAACTAAAACTAAAACGAAAAAGATGAGGCAATCGTTCATGAAAAAGAAAATCAAAACCAGTGTTTATAAATTTATAATTATACGTATTATGCATACAATATGGTGGTACAATCAATAAAAAGGACAGCATGTAACGGTGCATGTATACATATATAGAGAGTATAAGTAGGCCTATACATTATACAATGCGCTTATATATTTCTATATGTGAGTCTCTCTCTCTGTCTCTATCTCGTCTGTTCGCCTGTCTATATGTCTCTCTCTCTCTCTCTCTCTCTCTCTCTCTCTCTCTCTCTCTCTCTCTCTCTCTCTCTGCCTTTCTCTCTTTCCCTCTGTTTATCTGTCTCTCTTTTACTCTTACTCTTACTGTATGGAGGTGTGTGTGTGTGTGTGTGCTGTTTATCTATGCGTGAGAGAAACAGGCAGAGTATATATATATATATATATATATATATATATATATATACTCTGCCTGTTTCTCTCACGCATAGATATATATATATATATATAATTATCTTAATGCACTGATTTCAGTGCCGAGCATTGCACTGTGTATAATGTATATAATTATACATCTATATACTACGGCGCATATTATTGTATTAAATGAGCGTCTTTCGTGCGTACGTGCGCTCCAGGCAACACACAATTATTACGTCGCAGGCATTGCGATATTGCAAGCACTCGAGTTGGATGGACGGAGTACGGTTGGAGAAATGCATTACGTAGACTGTGAGAGCTGCCTCTTAAAGATAATGATCAACATTATCATCCTCATCATCATTATCATCATCATCATTATCATCCTCATCATCATTATCAAACGCATCATCATCATCATCATAATTATCATCCTCATCATCATTATCCTCCTCATCATCCCTAAACCCTGCAATTAAGTGTCGCCAACATCATCCCCTACACAGGAGCAATATCACCATTCTCATGATTATGGTCTTTAGCAGCCCTACCACTATCATCATCGTTGTCGTCGTCATTATCACCAGAGAACAGATATATTGGTGATAAGTTATAGACGCGTGCACAGGACTATAAAGGAGAACACAAAGAACATAAGCAAAGACACAAAGAACGCAGGCAGGCAGGCAATGTCAGTCTGTGTGTATCCGTGTCTGCCTGTCTGTCTCTCTTTGTATGTATATATGTATGTATGTATGTATGTATGTATGTATGTATGTATGTATGTATGTATGTATGTATGTATGTATGTATGTATGTATGTATGTATGTATGTATGTCTGTCTGTCTGTCTGTCTGTCTGACCGTCCATCTTTCCACTGATCGTATACTCTCTGTGAATTTGTGAATTTATCTTTGTGTGTCTCTCTCTGTCTTTTTGTTTTCGTGTCTGTATGTCTATGGGCATCTGTCTGAATGTGTGTGTGCTCCGTGTCAATGTCTGTGTATATCTGATTGCGCGAGTTTATTTGTAGGATTCAGTCTGCATGTGTCCCTGTCTATCTGCCTGTCTTTGAGTTTGGTGTATGCTTGTGTGTCTTTATGCCCGACAGTCTATCTCTTCAAGTTTGTCTGTGTGGCTGCTTGTCCATTTGCCCATTGACGGTCACTTAGAACAAATCCGGAATACAGGAAGGAACTTATAAGCCATCAAATGAACGAAAGCAGAAATCGAGAATCGGCTCATCGAACGACGAGAATAAAAGTCTTTGGTTATTTTGAGAGGTTGAGAGTCAGACGGAAAGACAGAGACAGATAGAAAGAGACAAAGATGAAGACAGACAGACAGACAGAAAGAAACAGGGTCACACAGATAGAGACAGAGACAGAAAGAGACAGATATAGAGAAAAACAGAGAGAGACAGATATACATGAAGAGACATAGACGCATAGCGATATAAACTCCGCCACTGGTTGCACTCTACCAGTGCCAGACCCAAGCCTGGATAAAGGAGGAGGGCGACACTAATCATCTTTGGTATGGCAGCGTAACATGTAACAAGCGTAGAGATATAGAAAGATACAGAGAGTTAAAAACAGAGAGAGAGACAGACAGACATATAAAGAGTCAGAGACATACAGAAAGAGATAGAGACAGAGAGAGAGAGAGACAGTCAGAGAAAGATACATGGAGCCAGAGGCAACCATTATCGTCATAAACCTATTTATCGTTCACAAAGGGAAGGACAGTAGCTCATTAGCGATTTCTCCCGATTTCTCCCCAGTCCCCCAGTCTTCCTCGGATACATTGGATGTTGACAACCAGAAACACCTTCAGCGAAAAAGCCGGGTACTTAACAACGCTGTACTCTTGTAGGCCTACTATCTCCAGTGTAGACAAAATAAAGACGCCTGCCATCGTAAATTCAAGGCTTGCTGACAGCCGAAGCAAGCACGTTAGCTCTAAGGCTCGTAGATGTAAATATTTGATAGACAGGGATGCAGCTCCTGGATATGGATTCTGGATGATGTAATGGTGAAGTCCACGGTGAGATAGTAAAGAACGTTGTTGTTCCAATAGTTTTTGTTGTTGACAAATCCCCGTTACGAACTGTATCCACATTTGTAGCTATATCGGAAACAGAGCTTTTGTCTACCTACAATGCCTGTCAAGATACTGACCTACTAACTTATTAACTGAATAACTTATTTACTTACTTACGCATTGTAATTGTAATATTGTGATTAGAAGTCTATAGACTCTACAGAGCCACTTCAGCAGCAGCAAATGAGAGTCGCTCCGGAGAAGAGAAATCAAAAAGGCGATCGGATGGACTGGCTTTCAAGCGCTAACAGAAATGAGCCCATGCAAGAAAAACGAAGATAAACTTTTCTGCAAGACCACGGAAGTTCATGTGGATATCAGACAACCAAATCATCTTGCTCAGTAGAGCGAAGTTATCTAATATCTAATATCTACGGTCAGTGATGGAAGAAACGGGGACGCCTATAGCTTCCCAAGACGAAGCACATCAGCAAAGCAATTATTATGCTTGACCATTGCAACGCGCCTCCGTATCGTTGTTTCCTATCTAAAATTTATATTGCCCTTCTCGCAGGATGGCTATTCAGAGGCGCTCTCTGTATACGGAGGGAATGGGGGAATGCCTTTAAAGAATGAGTGACTGTTGAGGGAAATGGGTTATTAGTTTAGCGCTTTCAGTGGGAGGAACGTCATTCCAAATGGAGGGACCAACCGCAGCAAACGCCCGATGTTGGGTAGAAGCAGGAACAAAAGGATAAAGACGATCAGCAGAGCGCAACGAGCAAATCGAAGATGCGGATAACGTCTTTGCATATTAAGGGTATTTGGGGCGTTTCCCAGTTGTTCTCTGGAGACCATGGGTAAAGAGAATCTGGTAGATACGGGCTGCGTATGTAAATAAAATAATGATGATAATAATAATAATAATAATAATAATAATAATAATAATAATAATAATAATAATAATAATAATAATAATAATAATAATAATAATAATAATGATGATAATAATGATGATAATAATAATAATAATAATAATAATAATAATAGAATAATAAAATTTAAGGTTGTGGTTATGGTTAGACTTGTTGCTGTTTAAAACGACACTGACATTTCAAAAAGATGATTAGCGTCGTCCGCCTCCTTTACCCAGGCTTGGGACTGGCACTGGCAGAGCACAACCAGTGGCGGAGTTTATGGTTATGGATATACGGGCCTACATAGTACAAAGAAGACTTTGCCAAGACTGTTTTTAAGGAATTTTTAGAACTATCACCTATAGGATCTGTACCTATATGAGGATAGACTAAATCTAATCTATCTGGGGAACACTTAGATAATTACCGAATACAATAGCTCGTGAGGGTGATCAATCCTGCTTATAAGCCTATTCATTCAGTAACTATTTAAGCTAGGGAACTAGCTACATGGAACACAAACGATAATGCATTTTCAAATTATTATTTCACACACAAACATTAAACATACCAGCAATCAAACACATAACCATAATGAATATAAATTAGTAAATTATAATAAAACCAACACGTACCACCCAACAAGCATAAGAACCGGTGCTGTCACCGACAACACTAATCTTAAGGCTCATTAAAGAAAGATAATTAAAGTAACCTCACTTAAACCAGCCCATAATAATAATCTAGAATTTAAAGATGATAATAATAAGCACACACGATACCTTGTGAGCCAGACCGTCAGGAGCTACTGAAAATCGCTCAGCACCCGCTAATATAGCTCCCTCTGGTTGCTACCTCCAGCCCACGACCAATCCCCAGAGAGTTACCCTACCAAGGAAGCTGGCAGACAGTCTGACTGGCATCTCTCTCTACAGATAATACTTCATTATCATAATTTATATTTTTGCCCTGTGACAGAACTGCACAATCCCTTCTTTTCTTTCAAATCTTCCATGGTAAATTAGGCTACTCCCAATCGGAGGACAACGACCTTTTTGCTAGTGTTTAACTGCAGCCTACAGACGTACTTCTACAACTGCACAAATTTGTTTATAACTGCACATTTTGTGTACAACTGCACGATAAAAAGCCCTGGACTTTACTATGGGTCCGAAGAAAGACTGGGGTTGAAACCCCAACCCCTCGGCAATCATCACCCTACATCATGAGATAGCATGCTAAAAGCACGTCCAACGACTGCTAAAATAATGATGCTTGCACGAGAAACAAATCTCCCTCGCAATATAACGACGCGCAGCTAGCGAGA
>OX457052.1:12581995-12583220 GCA_949752735.1 Lumbricus terrestris | reverse complement strand
ATGTAATGGTGACGTTCACGGTGAGATGATGATGAAGAACGTTGTTGTTCCGACACTTTTGTTGTTGTTGATAAATCTCCTTTTACGAAATGTATCCACATTTGTAGCTATAACGGAAACAGAGCTTTTGTCTACCTATGCAATGCCTGTCAAGATACTGACCTACTAACTTATAAACTAAATAACTTATTTACTTACTTACGCACTGCAATTGTACTATTGTCATTGAAAATCTATAGACTCTATAGAGCCACTTCAGCATAAGCAAATGAGAGTCGCTCCGGATAAGAGAAATCAAAACGGCGATCGGCTTTCAAGCGCTAACAGAAATGAGGCCATGCAAGAAAAACGACAGGACAACAGCCAAACTGTTCTGCAGGTCCACGGAAGTTCATGTGGATATAAGACAACCAAATCAACTTGCTCAATAAAGCGAAGTTATCTCATATCTACGGTCAGTGATGGAAGATACAGGGACGCCTATAGCTTCCCAAGACGGAGCACAGCAGCAAAGCAATTATTATACTTGACTATTGCAACGCGCCTTCGTATCGTTGTTTCGTATCTTAAGATTTATATGGTCCTTCTCGCCAAATGGCTATTCAGAGGCGCTCTCTGTGTACGGAGACTCCTGGGAAAAAGAATTGCCTTTAAAGAATGAGTGACTTTTGAGGGAAAATGGGTTATTAGTTTAGCGCTTTCAGTGGGAGGAACGTCGTTCCAAATGGACGGACCAGCCACAGCAGACGCCCGATGTTGGGTAGAAGCAGGAACAAAAGGATAAAGACGACAAACAGAGCGCAATGAGCGAGTCGAAGATGCGGATAACTTTGCATATTAAGGGTATCTATATAGGGGCGTTTCCCAGTTGTTCTCTGCCTCTGTAGACCATGGATAAAGAGAATCTGGTAGATACGTGCTGCATATGTAAATAAAATAATAATAAAAAAATAGAATAAATTTATGGTTATGGTTATGGTTAGGCCTGTTGCTGTTTAATGACACTGCCATTTCAAATATGATCAGTGTTGTCCACCTCCTTTACCCAGGCTTGGGACTGGCACTGGCAGAGTACAACCAGTGGCGTAGTTTATGGTTATGGACATACGGGCCTACATAGAACAAGGAAGACTTTACCAGGACTGTTTTTAAGGAATTTTTAGAACTGCACAATCCCTTCTTTTCTTTTAAATCTTCCATGGTAAATTACTTCCAATCGGTGACA
>OX457052.1:12574495-12576995 GCA_949752735.1 Lumbricus terrestris | reverse complement strand
AGAAAAACCTGACGACCTTTTTCGGCGGGGGGCTTAGCCCCCTAAACCCCCTGGCGCCGCCACTATTCGGCAGTAACGGAAATAATGGGAAAACTCGCGCTTTCGCAATGGAATTATATGAGGCTCCAGACTTGCGCAACAGCCTTGAGTACTGTGTGTACCAGCAAGATCTGAAATGCAATTTTGGCAAAGTAAGCTTATGACCCATAAAGGCAGTCGGAAATAATGCACTGTTAGGCGATCGCTTACAGACAGGGCTGTGCTGGTATATAATTTCTGACGTGATTACACGCTGCCGAAGGAATATCGATTTTTTAGGCAAAATTTTCTGACCACCTTTTATAAGTAATCTGAATTTCTGACGACCTTCTTCTTGACTGAGCCGTAGAACGACCTAATAATCAGGATTTCTTCTTCTAAAATCGCGACCTTATCCTGTTTTCTGCTCGTCATTTTATTTCTATGAACTTTTTACTTTGCTGTTTGTGAGGCAAGTATAGGCCTACGCTGTATATTAGGGTGTCCCACGATTGCACAGGAAAAATATTTTTCTTGAAACTTGAAATGCAGTCCCTCCAAAAAGTTTCCTTATGGTCCTATGATAGTACCTGCCAAATTTCTGGACATTTTGAAAATATTTAGAGGCCGCTCAAAGCTCACATATAATATGTGTAAGTTGTCACAAATTATACGTGCGACATATAGGCCTATGAGTTTGAAATTTTCGGAGGTCCACACTTTGATCCCACTAGCGTGCTTATGTATTGCTTAATAACCTTATATTGCTCTGAAATACTAAAATCTACAAATATGCAACCTTATTGTATTTGCGAATGAGGTTTTTCAAGCATAAGGACGACAGTTAAGCTCTCGAGCAAACGAATGATGTAAATGTCGTGCACTAGGATTGCAGGTCGCTACCTCCACATGGCAATCATCAGTGGAGTAGAAATGAATAAGGTTAACAGATTGTCAGTCTGATTTTTCTCTAGTTGGTGGAAGTAGCCTACAAACATGTTGGTGTGCTAAAGTTGACCTCTGGACCAGGACAGGAATCAACGGTTGCAGTTTGAACCTTTTGAAGTCGTGAAAGTGTGATGCATTAGGCCTAATTATTGGCAAATGCTTTGAGACAACGGCTTTCAATAACTGCATATTAAATAGAGTTTGCAATGCCTTGCACCCTTCTACATCAGCCATCAGTCGTAACATCTTGTTAACATCACAGAAATCTTTTAAGTCCAGTTGCCTGGTGCATTCTTTGTGTCCTTGGTAAAAATTTGTCCATCAATGGTCTGTAATTAAGCTCTGCAAGCCATTTAAAGATGAATGCTCCAATCTGGTTCACCATCAACCAAACCCTCGACCAATGCTACTGCAGTCTGCATCTAACAAATCATAAGAATTCATTACTGAACAGCTTTAGCGTGGCCATACTCGAAATATGACTATCAAGAATTTTCAAAACTCTTGGTATTCATGGTTGGATTGAACAATTCGGTAGCATTTCGCAAGCCTGTTGCCATCACAGAGCAAGTTGGATGGGTAAGGCAATATAGATCTAATTGCTTTATGATGGAAACGAATCACATATACAGTTGACGACCGTGAATTACAGGGCATCCAACCCAAACAAGTCTCAGATTTGTGATTGACATCTACAGTCAGGCGGTGTTCTCATGTAGAGTCACTGCTCTCTTTGAATTAATCCATAGCTTTATAATTCTGGCAATGCTGCTCTAGATGACAAGTCTGAAAATGATGCAACATCATTCTTGGTATACCAGCACCTAAGATATAAGAGATAGCAATTCTCTCTGTTCTTTCAGTGAGTTCTCATTAATGTGGAATAACGGGGTTATCTCTTCCTAAAAGTTTTTCCCAAACCATGCTGCGTTCAAATATAGTTTTCTCGATCTTTCGGTGAAAGAGTGGCGAGATAGCCAATCGTATAAGACCACGTGTGATTTTTCATAACGTTGGTCTGTGTAAATGACTGTGCTGAACAAACATGACGCAGCTTTGATACAGAATTTCAGCTCAACGATAACGAAGAACGTAGATCGGAGACAATTTCTCGTACAGGTTGTCGAAAAACACAGGCACATGTTTTCTAACCACAATTGTGACAATCTTGTTGACATGTGTAAATGTAGAACGTAGAACTGAAGAACAATTTGAGTGCAGTGATGTAGAATCAGCAGATCAGTATGAGAATAGTAAAAAAATAACGGTCCAGACGTTGATTTGTTGTGTAGCTGCATGGGGTGTGCAATTAAAACTTTACTGTGTGGTCCTAGGACAAATAGGGGTTGAACCTCACAGCCCCCTCAGAATTTCTTACTATGAAGCAGATGAAGGTATGGAGGAGCTAAAACCACGACTTGTTACATTATCAAGAGTTTGTAATGACTACTCCCAATGATTAGTTGTGTGTGCACTGATATTGTGTCCAAAGTTCAAAAATCTCAAATTTTTCTCGATTTTGCATTTTTTGAGC
>OX457052.1:12559495-12564495 GCA_949752735.1 Lumbricus terrestris | reverse complement strand
TGTGCTGCACTGGCTGCCAGTGTCCCAGCGGATCTCATACCGCATTGCTGCTGTGGTCTCACGCTGTGTCCTTGGCTGTGCTCCGTCATACTTGCGTGATCTTTGCTGTCCAGTCTCTGACGTTGCAGCGCGTCGTGTACTACGCTCTTCGGCTAGGGGTGAACTTCTGGTCCCGCGGGCTCGCTTAGTTATTAAGCAGCCGTGCTTTCTCGGTTGTGGGGCCTACTGTCTGGAATGACCTCCCGGTTGCGCTTCGCTCTTTACTTGTGGCCCATCCGGCTGGGTTCTACAAGTCTCTCAAGTCTTTTTTCTTTGCTCGTGGTTGGGCTGGGAGCGCCTCTGAGTAGTTTCTTGAAGGGGCGCTATATAAATGCTATGAATGAATGAATGAATGAATGAATACGGTCAAATGCGTGCTGTTAATAAAGGTCAGATATTATGACAGCTCTTGTCATTGTTTACAAGCCTCTAATGGATAAACACATACCGTGCATAGATTGAAGGCTCCGGTAAAATTAATGCTCGTTGCTTCCATTTTCAAGATAGATATTTCCGGTTTTAAATTGAAATTATTGCATTACATTTGATATAGAATTATGATGGCCATATCTGTAGATCCGTTCATGTTCGTGCATTTTGATTGGTGAACACAGGCGCTAATAAAATGGTTGAATAGATCCATATGATCAAAGTAGAATGCGCGTAACTAGATTTGATTTGTCTGGAATCTCACATTGTACAAATAGAGAGACAGACAGTCGAAACATACAGACAGATAGACAGAGAGAAAGAGAAGAGAGAAAGAGAGGATAGAGATGTGGAGACAGATACACAGAACAGAAACAGAAACAGAAAGAGACAGACAGACAAAGACAGAGACAGAGAGACGGACTCACAGAAACAGAAACAAAAACAGAAACAGAGAGAGACAGACAGAGACAGACAGAGAGACAGACTCACAGAAAAAGCAGAAGCAGAGAGAGAGAGACAGACAGACAGACAGAGAAACAGACTCACAGAAACAGAAACAGATAGGCAGACAGAGACAGAAACAGACAGACTCACAGAACAGAAACAGAAACAGAGAGAGAAAGTATATAATTGTGATTTGATTAATGTAACGTGGTTTTCCATTTGCAAGTGGAAAAGTCGATTCCAGCAGTCTATTAGACTGGAGGCAGTCTCCAGAATCGTCCACATGGCATTTATCCTCTCTAACACGACTCAACGCTCTCGAACAGACTGGTGCACTGCGATTAGCTATTATAATAGATTAGTGCTCCAGTAAGTTAATTTAGATTATGATTCCAGGCTGATTGAGATTTATGATAAATCTATTCAAACGCCATAGTTTGCTACATTATGAACAGCATGTATTTTGTTCAATCAATCAATAAATCAATCAACCAATCAACCAACCAATCAATCAATCAACCAATCAATCAATCGATCGATCGATCGATCAATCAATCAGTCAATCAATCAATCGATCAATCTATCAATCAATCGATCAATCAATCGATCGATCAATCAGTTTTTAATTGGTCCGCGTGTATCAGGCACACTAAGGCAGGAAGAAAGTTACACCAAGCATCACACGTATCACAGATTAATCAGACAATAATCAAAGCGAAAACTTAACTAGTCAACGAAAGTTATATAGTCAATGGACCTATTATTGGGATTACCCTGTTCGCCCCTTTCCTTCGCTCATCCTACATAGGAAATTCTATCATGCATTGATTTAATATATCAATGCATGATAGAATTTCCTATAGCTCTTTGTGCTGTTAAAAATCGCCTCGAAATTGCACTCGATATCGTCTCCAGCCTTCTAGACGGAAGCAGATATCCGATTACCGTCAGCCGCTTTCAATCTATGCACGGTATGTGTTTATCCATTAGACGCTTGTAAACAATGACAAGAGCTGTCATAATATCCGACCTTTATAAACAGTACGCAGTTGACCATAATACTGTGTTGGGTCACAGAAATACGGAGCAATACAAACAAGCCAGTAAGCGTAGAACAGAAAGCGCTGCGAGGCAATATAGTGCAGTGCTTGTAGTGTGTAGATGGCGTTGAGCCTATGGTTGCTGCTGCTACTGATGATGATGATGATGATGATGATGATGATGATGATGATGATGATGATGATGATGATGATGATGATGTTGATGCTGCTGCTGCTGCTGCTAATGATGATGATGCTGTTGATGATGATGATGATGATGATGATGATGATGATGATGGTGATGATGATGACGACGACGACGACGACGACGATGACGATGATGATGATGATGATGATGATGATGATGATGATGATGACGACGACGACGATGATGATGATGCTGATGATGTTGATGCTGCTGATGATGATTTTGATGCTGCTGCTGCTGCTGATGATGATGATGATGATGATGATGATGATGCTGCTGCTGATGATGATGACGATGATGTAGTGTGCAATAGTCTGCAATACAGAGCAGCCTGCTACTTTACATTGCAATGACATTCATTTGCAGCAACTCTATCTAAACATTCTAATTCATTCATTCATTCGGAGAATTTATATAGCGCCTCTTCAAGAAAGCTACTCAGAGGCGCTCTCTGCGCTGGCCTGTTTGATGATAAGACTAGTGTCATTAAGTAAAAATAATACAACAGTTAGTAAACAATGCGTATATATGGATGAATATTATAGACACCGTAGAAGTGCAACAAAAGCTATTATTTGGTGACGTCAAACACGTGTCGTCTCCTGGGGCAAGGATTCAGATGGAAGAGATGTGGTAGGGGGATTCAGAGGGATGGGTTGGGGGTTGGGTGGAGAGGGTCGGGTGGAGTAGTGACACCGGACTTCATTCAGCTAAGACACTCTAATTACGGCCGCTGATTGGCTAGTCTCCCTCGGGCGCAAACTCCACAGACTAATCTTGTTTTCCACGACGATGTCCTGGACAGGAGAGGGATTGGGAATTGTCGCTCAAGATGAAACGAGGACCAGGGTGCGCGAGAGGGTGAGAGGGAAAAAAGAAGGGATTTCTCCCCTCCCTAATGATTCGCAAAGAGGTCCGGTGTGTGGCAGAGGGGGAGGGGAGTAGTTCCGACAGCCGGATGATACCGATTGTAGTCCTTCAATCGTTGGCAATTTATCACGGAAAATTTCTGTTGCTTTCTTCGGAGTTCGCGGTATACACGAGTCGCTGTACAGATCCCCACAGGCGTCGTGTGATTCTTCATTTTGCCGGTCGGTTCGCACTGACCGACCAATGCGACCATCAGTCTTCGAGAAGTCTTTGATGTTCACTGGGGAATTACCAAACAACGCCAATCACGGACTATAAGAGCAAGGATGGATATTTGTTGGAGATGAGACGAGGAGTAGGAGGAGGAGGAGGAGAAGAGGAGGGGGAAAAGAAAGAGTCAAGTGTCCATAAATTACTGATTGAAGCTTTAAAAGGATTATGTATGCTTGTGCACTTGTCATAGCGCCTCTTCAAGCTATCTCCTCAGAGGCGCTCCCGACTAAAGCGCGGACACTGAATCGGAGTTTCACGCAGAAGCGCCGAGCTATTGCGAATGAAGGACTTGCTCACGGTCTCTACGAGGCGGCGTGATGTGGATTCGAACTTGCAACATTCCGGCTGCAGCGCAACGAGCATGCCCACTATATCGCCGCGCCCCACAGTAAAGGTGATGTAATGGCTGTTGGTCGGACGTTGGGCGAAGTCAAGTTTTAAAAGACGAAAGCCAATTACCCAGACCCGAGCGGACTTTGTAGATTGAATAAATATGCCATGTAAAGCCTAAGTTATGGCCTCCACAGAAGAGCAATCTAACCTACTCTTGGTCAACAAGCCAATTTACTGATTATAACCATTGCTTCAATAGGCAAACCACGTGCTTTAGAAACTACCAGAGATGCAAACACAAAATAAACTACAGACGGAGCGTCTGTGTCAAGGGGAATGTTCAAGGTGGGAAACACATAGCCGGTCTATGCTATATTCTTGCGTCATTCCTTAATTAGTATCAGTAGTTGCCAGCGGCGCCCGTAGGATTTTTTTCTTGTACGCACAGAAATTTTCGATGGAGGGGCGAACAGGGAAAAAATTTCGTTAGGTCACCGAAAAAACTGACTTTTTTTAGTCATCAACCTAGAATTTCCCAAAAACATAGCTTTACTATCCGCCGAAAAAACTGATGACCTTTTTTTTAGTCATCAACCTAGAATTTTCCAAAAACATACCTTTTCTATCCGCCGAAAAAACTGATGACTTTTTTTTTAGTCATCAACCTAGAATTTCCAAAAAACATACCTTTTGGGTCATCGCGCTGTACGCACTTACGTATGTGCGTACGTCTGCGGGCGCCGCTGCTGTACGCACTTGCGTAAGTGCGTACGCCTGCGGGCGCCGCTGGTAGTTGCAGTTTAATGTCACTGTGTGGTAACAAAGACCATTAGCGACGCCCTACTCCTTTATCCAGGCTTGGGCCTGGCACTGGCAGAGTGCAACCAGTGGCGGAGTTATTCCTTAATAATAATTAACACCTATCCTTGGCTTATTATTATGACTAACCAGCTACAACCAGAAAACGACCGTCCATAATCTACGACGACCAAATGCATGGACAAAGTATAGTCCTACATACTAAGAGCACTGCACATAAGCTTAATTATTATCACAAGGTGAAACACAAATATATAGGCGTGGATATTGACATGGTAATAACACACACACACACACACACACACACACACACACACACACACACACACGCGCGCGCGCGCGCACGCACACACACAAAGCAAACTAATTTCGTATAATTGATTACACCGTTTTACACGAGCATTAAATTTTTATGGTAGACTGCTACAATTATCATTATGAGGAGTACGGTACAGCAACTGATAGCGTGCTTAAACTTGCCCTAAACAAGAAAATAGTGATACCTATAATATTAAACATGTATAGTTTGCTCAAGAGGCTGA
>OX457052.1:12544495-12554495 GCA_949752735.1 Lumbricus terrestris | reverse complement strand
AGAGAGGAAGCTGTAGTCGACTGAACATGTATGATGCATCAATACACGTGCTTTAACTTCTTCTTAATATATAATATAGGCCTATATTATATATAGGACCTATATATACACACATGTATATGCATTTGCTTCATGTATGCATATGTATATATTGCAAAGTTCAATTTTTATACACGTGGGTACAAGTGCCATGCCAACGAGGTCAATGGCTGTATAGAAGACGTCAGAAAGGAATAACAATTAGCCTTGTATTGGAGACGGTAGATAGGATGACGTCATAGGTTACGCCTGATTATTATCAGTCACAGTTGGAATTAAGAATAGTTGACTTCGTGAACAATAAGAAGCAATTTTTCGGTACACGAAGAAGGCTATCTCATTTCTTATATGTATGCACGCTGATCTGATGAGAAAACTACGATGTCCATGCATGTGTTTCTGGCTGCTGTGTGATTCCCTTGGTTCATCACACCAGCAGCCCCATTAAGGTTTAATAAACCACGTGTGTTTGTCTCAATTTAGCCGGGGTGTATACGAAAGGTCGCTGGAGTCGACTGAAATGGAGAAAGAGTGGCAGAAGCGGGAGAGGAGCTGAAGAAAAGGAAGATAAAGTGGCTACACAATAATTAGTATTAGAAATAGAAAGAGACAGAATGGAAGCAAAACTTAGACAAATGCAGACAAACAGAATAGCACAGAGAGTATATCGATGATCGGATGTACACAGACATAGAGTTGTATAGAAAGAGACAACCGGGAACAGAGAGAAATAGCAATAGATAGAAATACGGGCAAATAGAAACAGAAACAGACTGAAAAAGACTGAAGCAGACTGAAACAGCCTGAAAAGGAGACAGAGAAACAGAGCTGGACAGATTATACGTAGGTCAAATTAAATTAAGCAATACAAAGAAAGGGATAGTCAGAGAAAGATGGAAATCCACAAAGAAAAGAAAAAAACATAGAAAGAAATGGAATGGGCTTCCCCATCAGTTCGCTCTGCCATCCTCTCTGGTTCATTTCATTAATTCATTTCATGAATTTATATAGCGCCTCTTCCAGAAACCTACTCAGAGGTAGTCTTTCCTCGTCTTTCTCTCGTCTAAAAACTTGCCTTTTTTCTCGGGGTTGAATGCACTCACTGGGAGCGCTTCTGAAAGGCTCCTGCTGCGAGAAGGGCTTTATAAATGGTCAGATAAGATAAGATATGATAAGAAAGGATATCAGCGACACACACAATCGGATGTGAAGAGAGCACAAAACGCTCGAAACTCATAAACGTATGTAGCCCTAAAGACAATGGCAGAGATGGAAGCAGGCATAGTCTACTGTAACAGACGCAGAAATATTCATACGGCAACACAGGCGACATATTAAAGTATAGCCTACTTTGGAGATGAACTAATGAAGCAAAATGACCTCAAAGTATCCTTCCGATCGCCTGGCTCGTCAATGACTTCCGAAGCAAAGGTCGGACACGTGTTTCGATAGATGAAACGATGATGGAATATCAATCGAATATTTTTTAAATGTACATTGTGTTGTGGTGAAACAATGTTATCGAAGAGAAACAATGAAATTATTTTATTAAAAGACGAAATCCTTAGGGGTCAAGAGCGACAAGAAGAAACCGACCTAAAGATTTCCACGGTCATGAAACATGTCCTACGAAATAGCAAAGATATGGCACAATGTTACTCGGAAAATCAATTTAATTGTGAATCGGTCAATGTCAGAAATCACAAAAGCAATGAGAGTGCGTGTGCGAGTGTGTGTGTGTGGGTGTGTGAAGGAGACAGAGAAGGAGAGAAGCAGCAGACAGGAGATGGCAGAGAGAAGAACACTAAATCCAATCTGCTGAAGTAGGCTACATGACATTGTATTTGCGCGCGACATGAAACATTTCGCAATCACGATAACACGTTTCGGAAATACAATCACGAAATGCGTTCAGAATATCTTCGTCAATAGCATCTCAGATTTCGAGGTTTCTGTAGAGGCTTTCTACCAAGAAGAACGATTGGAGACAAAAGCCAAGAATGGTCAGAACTTTCCAGATAATTAATTCGACTATTTCGAGCGTTGCAGTAGACATTATTGAGTAGGCCTATACACAAAATAATAATGTCAATTACTGGTTCGTAGAAAGATTGTAGTCGCCGTATAAAACTAGGCAATAATTCAAATCGGTTCAAATCAAACTCATCCACTCTTATGAAATAGGCCTAGACCTACAACGCAGAACAATCGATAGACTAATTGAATGAAGTTTAATCTTGTTTATAATGCACCATGATTAGATTATGATACTCATTAGATTATGATTATGATTGGATTATGATTATGATTAGATTGTGATTATGATTATTATGTTCTACGATGGTGGCTTTGAAGCTAAGAAATATATACAACAATATTCATATTCGAAAGTTATCATTGTGACATAATATATTACGATATAAATTATAGTCTTTATCTGCTTGAGACAGCTCGCGTCAAACACTGAAAGCTATTAGCTAAAATTAATAGTTCCCCGATGCGTAGCCTACAATACATAGATTAGATAGGCAATACATCATCCGCAATGAAAAAGTTTCATATAAGTTTTTTAATAATCGTCCAACCAACCAGTTGGTTATGATTTATATTTTGGAATTTTACATGATTTCGGACTTGCAGAATTTCGTTGAAATTCTGTGATGGCAATTTTTAAATTCCCCTTTAATAATACTGTGCATTCTTTCTCAGTTCCTTTCATTCCTTTCGGAACATCGGGCGACAAGATTTCTCCATTTCTGTGCATTATAAGCATTTTACAGATCAGCAAAAGTTTCGAGAGCATCTGGACTATTTTTATTGTGTAGGCCTACTGTAAAAAAATCGAGCAACAGAATAATTCGTTTGTGCGTGGAGACATAGAGAAAGAGAAGTCGGGGTGGAACGCTAGATCGTATATAACCTCATTCTCAGAGGAAAAAACGCGGGATGAAGCGTAAAGCTGTTACAGCAAATTACTCAGTGTTAGCATCTGGCATGTCCCGGAGCCAGTCTCCCGAAATAGAACTGTTTGGCCATTTCAACTATATCTAGCAAAATAAATATCTAGCATCTAATGGATAAATCTTCATTTTTCACAGCCCTTGAGAATGAGAAATATGGCGTTCATTATTACGCTCCATGGAAGGCTTGGAGTAGCTCGGCTGGAAACATTCCAATCAACAGATGATTATCCTGATATGCCGTTTTTTGAATGTCTCCCAGTTGAGTCCATTTCCGATAGTCATGAGCAATTCACCGTGCTCAATGGCTGGGCAGAGACACGGCGTTGCGGTCATTCCGCAAACAGTATGAAACATTTCAATTTTCTGTTCAAGGTCTCATTTTGTCAGCCTTTTAGTTCGCAAGTCGGTTTAAACTGCAGTTGCATAGTCGATGTCAATGAAAGCGGATTTTCATAGTAGAAGGGCAGTCTATGGCCATTGGTCGCCTTACCTTGCTACATGTTTAACGACACTGCCATATCAAAGATGATTAGTGTCGCACTCCTCTTTTATCCAGGCTTGGGACTGGCACTGGCAGCCATTGATACCTTCGTGGTAATTTGGATAAATGTGCTATACTCTGGTGCGATATGCTGTTGGTAATTCGGATAAATGCGCTAGGCTGGGGCGATCGGCTCTTGGTACGCCCTAGGTCTATAGTACTATTAGCAGCGGAGTAGCCGGGAATTTATGATGGGTGGGTTTGGGGGTTTTTATGGCCTGGCCGGATGCCCTTCCTGACACCAACCCAACAGTAGGCCTATTACAGTAAATAAAAAGGGAATAAAGTAGCAAAGGGAATAAAGTAAGAAAAGCAATTTTTACTACAAGCAATTGTTTTGTTTTTTCTTATTTAGGTGGATAATTAATCTTTTTTAAATTCCTGAGCCATTGGGGGGATTAACCCCCGAAACTCCTTGGCTACGCCACTGACTATTAGGCCTAATCTACTTTTAATTTCAAACTGACACAACGCAGAATGATTTCAATTCATAGTATGAATGGCTGATTACAAGTTATTACAGGAGTCGAATTTAACTGTTTGGCAGCCATACAAAGCGCCCATCACGTCCTATCGCTCATTTTACCAACGCCATATTATTATGCCAAATGGAAGGTTGGGTGCACCAGGTGTACTCACGGGAGGGTAGAATTTATCAAATGACATTGCAATTGAAATTTCACTTGTACTCTATTTCGCATCTTTGTGAGTTGTACGCTAAAGGGCGGATTTTTGAATATTAAAACAAATTTAATTGTATAATCGCAGTTTCTCAAAACACTGGCAAGAATCGTCAGAAAAAAGCGAAGTTTGCGATATTTAACAAAATTAAAGGATTAGAATTATTATAATCTCGTAACTGCTTCATTTTTGATAGATGGAAGATGACGTTTGCTGTGGTAGGCTACACTAGCCTACTCGATGGATTAAAAAGAGAGAAAGGGATTCAGACGAAGTTGAAGGAAAACTAAATGTAGATGAATCGACTTAAAATGAAGATGGATAGCTCCATTGACCAGCGAAGATATCAAAGGGCTTCTTCAAGTCTTGCATGAGTAATCAGTTCGATACGGGATCCCGTGGACTATGAACAAAGGACAATTCAATCACTTCGGTGATTGATGTGACAGATTTGAATTGACTTGACAACGACAGCGGTGACTATGACAACGACGACGACGATGATGCCTAATGACGACGCTAGCGAGATCGAGAGAGTATAAGGAAAGGATAAAGATAATAACGTAAGAAATGAAGGCAGACTTAAAAATAGAAAGTTAAATAAATTTAATAGGAAATTTAAAAACTAATGATAACCGAAAGAATAAACGAGCATTCAGATATGATAATAAAGGTTGTCAGAAAGACAAAATAGAAAGCAATCGATGACGATACGATGACAATCATTATTAAAAATATGAAAATCAAGACGTCTTTTTGCAGAGGTGGGGAAAGAACGAACCGAGTTGAATAAAATAGTTTAATTAGTCCGAAATAGCACCAGATGCTCCGACACGAAACTACACTGTGTCCCAATAAATCGAGACCCCTTTTTATAATGTGAATAAAACAGGCAAATCTTAATCGATTTTCAAAATTTTTAAACTGTTTTTATCCTGAGATAATTATCTTACACTGATTCAAATATTAAGTTTCTGACATGAATATTGACGTCACAATTACGTCATTTGCATCAGATAATTCAAATGTTAAGTGGGCCTACAGAACACAACTTTTTCTTTAACAAAATCTACGTTATATACCTTAAATATTATTTCACAATTCTAAATTTCAGTTAAATTTTATTTAAAATTTGACTAACATTATACTACAAGGTATGTTCAAAGTGTCCGCCTTCGGCTTCAACACAAGCTTCAAGGCGCGTTCGCCATTTGCCAATTGCAGCATCAATAACCAATAATTGATCAAATTCTTCCCATGCACGCATTAATGATTCGTTCACGAAGTTCTTCAATGTCTCTGATCTTTGTCTTATAAACTTTCTCTTGCATTACTCCCCAAATCTTGTAATCGACCGAGTTTAAGTCCGGGCTGTTTGGTGGCCAAAGATTAGGGGTATGAAATCCGGGGTCTCCCTTGTCAGCATTTCAACAGTTTCACGCGCTCGGTGGGCCGGAGCGCCATCTTGCTGAAACGTGTAATATTCCGAACATTCCCGGATATATGGCAACAACTTTTCCGACATCAAACAATCCCGGTATATAGTAAGCTCCATTTATTTTTACTCCAGGTTCTATGAAGTGGATTTGTGTTTTACCAAGAGCCGAGACACCAACCGAAACCATGACTGACCGGCTAAATGTCGAGCGAGTGCGAAGCAAACAAACATCTGAGATGTTTTTCTTAAGAGTTCAGGCGGCCGCATACACACGGCCATTTTGACTGTTCTTTCGTGTAACGATGGTAAACAACTTTTCGTCAGTGAACCATATAAAATTTACCATGTGAGCAGGATACCGATCTAACAGTTGCTTTGACCGCTCAACCCGTGCGTGCTTGTTGGCTTCTGTTAATGACGTAATTGTGACGTCAATATTCATTCCAGAAACGTAATATTTGAATCAGTGTAAGATAATTATCTCAGGATAAAAACAGTTTAAAAAATTTGAAAATCGATTAAGATTTGCCTGTTTTATTCACATTATAAAAGGGGTCTCGATTTCTTGGGACACAGTGTAGAATGAAATTCAAACTAAGAGGAATACAATGTAGTTGCAGAGACATACACGAGCGCAGGCATAAAGACAAAACACCAGAAGAATTGGCACAGAAGAACAAAGGCAACCTTTCTGTGTAATGAAGGTAACACCCTGATCACTAGTCTTGGGCTCAGGGCAAGTAAATGGCTCAGTTGAAGTGCAGTATAAGGCTGTAGCCTATATACATGAAATTGTCACTTTCTGCCTGTCGTGTTATTTGCAGTATAGCAAGGAACGAGGCTTAAATATCTGTTCAATGCTTTTGTTGCGTATAATACTGTAACAGCAAACGCTTTCGTTACCGTTTCCGTTCTCGAAACCTTTGGCAATAACAAAGCAATTTTGCTGAGAGGACATCTTAAAACGCTGCCATTACCATGTGGAACTTAACAGAAACTGTTCTTATGGTAAGCATATTTAATTATCAGTTAAAAATAAAATGTAGAGGATATGTTACAGTAGAGGAAATAAGACTTTACATATATTATAATTGGAAATCGAAGTGAGATCGAGGTATACTTTCCAAAGCCCTCCATACATCTATATATAGGCTACCTCCTGAGTCAGCCCGAATTTTCCTGTCACAAACACTCCTATCCTAATTTTTCTTTCCCGAAATTTGTCTTTCACATCACTGTTAAATGAAGGAAATAAAAAAATAGGAGGGATAGTCAGAGACAGAAACAGTCAGAGACAGGAACAGACAGATACAGGAACAGACAGAGACAGGAACAGAGACAGAAACAGACAGAGACAGGAACAAACAGACAGGAACAGACAGAGACAGGAACAGACAGATAGCACTGAAAAGCTACGGGGAGACATAAATTTACAGAGAAATAGATAAAAGGATAAATTCGGAAAAGGAAAAATTTCTTCCACAGTCGATCCAAGACCACTGAGAGCGCTACAGTAGCCTACTTATGTCAGCGAGCGATCGTTTTTGCCAAGAGATGTCGCTAAACTGTTGCAGTCTATCCAACACGTGACCTTTCTATAATACACGAAACTCGAAACCGTCTATTTAAGCATGTACGGGAATTCAATTAATTGCATGGAGACACGATCTTTTCGTGACTTCTATAATTGAAATGCGTCTATAAACGCATGCAGACACCCACTCAAACCTATTTGTATACGCATGTATAATTCAATGCGTTTTTAAGTGTGGGCCATATGTTCGACTCATTCGCTACTCCCACATTTACATGTACATTTATACCGAAAATGACTGATGTTCTTCACTGGCTCCCTGTTGACTCTCATATCCAATTCAAGGTAGCCTACTGCTGTTAGTCACAAGAACTAAAAATGGACAAGCTCCTAAATAGCCGACCTTTGTGACTTCATGCACAAACCCTCTCCGCAGTCTCTTCCCGCCCTCTCCGGTGTGCTGATCGACGTAGTTTCCCTGGCAAGGCTACCAAAGTCCAGCACCACGCCTTTGCCATTTTAGGCCTAAGCTTATACGTGGAATGACCTCTCTCCATTTATCAGTAGTAAGATCTAATTGGGAGTGTCATCTTCAGCCCCTCGCTGCTTGATGTCAATTCTTATTTCCTCGGGGCTGCCACACTGAGAGCGCCTCTGAGCAGATAGCACTGTCACAGGCGCTTTATAAATGCTCATATTGATACACAATACATTAAAATATAGTATGTGACACTGTCAATTCAAAGGTTTTTACCGGCCAGGTCAAACAATTTTTTAGCGAAAGTGTATAGTCATATGTAATATATAATATAGGCCTACAATTCAATCCACTGCAATCAGTTTCTTATAGCATACAGGGCCGGACTGACCAGTATACCATGTCTGCCATGGCGGCGGGTCCCCCGTCGTTAGAGAGCCCTCCCGCGTCTGAATAGCAATGAATTTTTATGCGCATTTTCCCATTTATTCAACTTTACTTCGACGACAGTGTATAAATATAAGTAAATTGCTTAACCACAACATTATATATTATTAGTAGGCTATTATATTATCAGCAATTAGATTTTAGATTCTAACTGAGATTTCACTTGTTGTCCGTGCTTGTGCACAATGCACTGTAGATGCCGCTTCACTTCGAGAGCTTCTTGCCAGAGGCGTTTCTAATCGAGTTGAGCTGTCAAGCACAGATGAACGATGACCGGATATACGTCATTCACGGTCACATGCTCTCCTATTTATAGCATCCACTTCCTCTTCCACCGCTTCCTATTAACCCTCGTCGTCGTCGTCCTCCTCTTCCTACTTTGACCTTCTTCTATGCGTGCCTCCTTGTTTTTTTCGCAGCTGTTCTGTTCGAACTATATTATACATGTAGCTGCATTTGTAACGCATGCACAACATGCATCGCCCCCGTCTCCTAATTTAATTCCTCTTCCTCGATTTTATTCCATCTCATTTTATTCTTCCACTTCTTTATTGTTTTTTCTCCTCCTCCTCTTCCTCCTCCTCCTCTGCCTCCGAAATTTCTTGTCCGCCACAGCATTCTCATCCTTCTTTTAGATCTCATCACGCTCTAGAGTCAGTCCTTATTTCTCTCTGCTTGCATGTTCCAGGCGATCTCTCTCTCTCTCTCTCTCTCTCTCTCTCTCTCTCTCTCTCTCTCTCTCTCTCTCTCTCTCTCTCTCAATCTCTCTCTCTCTCTCTCTCTCTCTCTCTCTCTCTCTCTCTCTCTCAATCTCTCTCTCTCTCTCTCTCTCTCTCTCTCTCTCTCTCTCTCTCTCTCTCTCTCTCTCTCTCATCTTCCCACCTTTATTTCTCTCTCCAATCCCAAAGTCCTCTCCCTCTCTCTCTGCTTAACATATCAGCTTATAGCGTATAATTTTATAACAAAATATATTTCGTCCTCATTTATTTATGTAAGCCCATCGCGACATTTGTGGGCATAGTTTATGGTTCATACATAATATGCATGGGCACATGCATGGATCCATCAACACTTGCATATAATTTATATAGGCCTATGTTTAATAATACATACATACAATCATACGTATATAATTTTTTATACAGTACATGCTCATTTGCATACGTACATGCATACATGGCTACATGCATGCACACATACATCTTGTGTCACAAAATATCTTTAAAGGCAGACAAATATTATACAGTAATTTATAGGCTATTTATATAGGAATGGCTTGTAAGCTTATATGTACGTAGTTCTACAGCATAAACGAAGGTTTAGTGTATGTGCCATGTGCATTGTGCATGAAAGTCTATAAAATTATGCCTTCCGATCGGCAGTGAAGACAACTTCTGCATATAATTCTCTGGCTGTCTCTTGACTGTAATAATTATTAGCTATGCACATCCTTCTGAAAACGTCACGTTCAGTAACGCCATTGCTTACTTAACGCATCGTCTTTATCAACATTGGATCACCGGCAGAGCATCAGCGTATCTATGTAGGCTATGTATGTATGCATGCATGCATGAATGCATGTATGGATGTATGTATGTATGTATGTATGCATGCATGCATGCATGCATGCATGCATGGATGGATGGATGGATGGATGGATGGATGGATGGATGGATGGATGGATGGATGGATGGATGGATGGATGGATGGATGGATGGATGGATGGATGGATGGATGGATGGATGGATGGATGGATGGATGGATGGATGGATGGATGGATGGATGGATGGATGGATGGATGGATGTGGATGGATGGATGGATGGGATGGATGATGGATGGATGGATGAATGGATGGATGGATGGATGGATGAATGATGG
>OX457052.1:12513356-12544295 GCA_949752735.1 Lumbricus terrestris | reverse complement strand
TTTTTATTCGGAAACGCTCCCGACTACAGCGTGGACACTGAATCGGAGCTTCACGCCGAAGTTCATTCTCAATTGCGAATGAATGATTTGCTCAAGGTCCGTATGAGTTAACGTACAGAAGTAACAAATTCAGATTCAACAACCCTTGAATATAATCCCATTTTATTGTCTGTACGTATGCGCATGTTGGCCAGCCAAATATGCACAGATGAATGTAGGCTATGGTAAGCCTATAGGCTATTGGCCATATAGCCTTTACTAGTCTTCCCTGTCTTTCTTCACTCTACATGGAGGCAAATCTCATGTTCTTCAAAATTGCTCGTTGGATATCACTCAGCGGATTATCTTCTCCTAAATTTAACCTGGCTCCAACCGTTTGACACACCTATACCTTCGTTTCAGACATGACAGCTCCACACTATTCTGTCGTAAAAATAACCTATGCGGCATGGACATAGGTCTATACATGTATATATATATTGGCGGAACCAAAAAAAACGAGCTGGCGTTCTAATAATCGCCTTCTTTCCTCGAATCACATCTGAAACCGTCGACTTTTCTGAACCAATTCCAAGAAGAAGTTAGTTGAAAGCGTCGTCGGTAACCTGAACTCTGGAAATAGGAGTCTCACCTTTTCGTATAAGCTCATACGTTAGGCCTATCACGATCCGATCTTTCGCTGCTTGGCATTTACATGAACTCCGATCAATTCTCGCTCCTGCTCAGTCTCCTTCTAACTTAGCAACTGGAGTGTAATAATTGTAATTGAACATTTATATAGCGCCGCTCGCAAATTCAGTGGCGCTCCCCGACCCAAGCTAGTATGGACACTTCAAGTCCTTCATATTACCACTCAGAATTTCATCCATGACTTTGACCTCTAATCAATACCTCTCCTTCCTATAGCTCATCGCATTGATACATAGGCTACTTAGATACAAGTGGCGAGGGGCGTAATCCGCGCTGGATGGGTTTTATCCCACGGTCCATCACTTGTGCACTAAACTCGCTTAATGCGTCTTACAACTACACGCAAGATGTCGGTATAGTGTGAGAGAGCAACAGAGTGCTGGTCACATCGGATTACACACATCATAAGATTTTGAACACGATAAGAGAAGATGCTTGAAACTAACGAGTTTTATAGGATGTGTTGTGAACTTGTGATGCAGTTCGCTCATCAATCTTAAGAGTAAGACGAATGTATTGCGCGTATAGATTAAGAGATGCTGAGACAGATAGACGCATTGCTGAAGCTGAAAGAGACAGACAGACAGACAGACAGACAGACAGAGAGAGACACAGACAGACGGATAGAGACACAGACAGACAGAGACACAGACAGACAAAGACACAGAGATGGAAAGGTAAAAACAGCATAGACAGACAGGCAGACAGACAGAGAGACAGACAGACAGAGAGACAGACAGACAGAGATACACACAGACAGACAGACAGAGACACAGAGATGAAATGGAAAAACAGCAGAGACAGACAGACAGGCAGACAGACAAACAGACAGATAGACAGACAGACAGATAGATAGACAGGACAGACAGGCAGAGACACAGAGATGGAAAGGGAAAAACAGCAGAGACAGACATACAGACAGACAGAGATAGAGGACAGAGACAGAGACGGAGGACAAAGAGACGACGGAGCTAGGATATTGACTGATTACGATGCCACTTAGGCGACAGAAGAAAGAGAATGCGAAATTGGATTGCAGCGACAGACGACATTAGGACGACAATGAGGCACCGATGAAATAAAAGATGGAAAAGGGTGAAAACAAATTACCAAAATTACGAAATAAAAGCAAAGAATTTGCAGATGGTAGACGTGAGGAGGGCGACCAACGGAAAGGTTAATAGTTGAATGTGTGAATGCATGACAAGTGGCGAGCCACATGGTTGTCTGGGATTGTTTGGGGTTGTTTGGGGTTGTATTGGGGTTGTATTGGGTTGTTTGGGGCTGTATGGGGTTGTTTGGGTTGTTTGGGGTTTTATTTGAATCGCCTCTCTGAAAAATATGGCACCTACAATTTGTTCAAATCCGTTGAGTCTTCATTCGGGTGTGGGTGTGGGTGGGGGGGGGAGATCTAGCAAAGCTTTTTAGAAATTCATTCATAATGCCAAATGTCTCAATTATTTCATAACTGCCACACTTTCTAAGGGATGCCTGCGCCCCTGAGTATGGCTAGTTGAATTATATAAATCCACATAATTTAATACCGCGATAGCTAATACCGGACATACATGTACAGTTGATCCCACGACAGTTAATCCGGCGACATTGTAATCCCGCAAAACTTAACCCCCTTGCAGCGACTATTAATCCTGCGTCAGTTAATGATTAATCCAATCGATATAATTATAATCACACTACGTTTGGTACTGCGACACTTAATTAGACCCAGTACCACGACAGTAAAGTAGCATTTTAAAAACAGTAAAATTCCATAAAAGCAATAATTGAATGGAATAGGCGTATAGAGTTGGGTAAATATGGCTGGAACAAGAGAAAAACAATATCTGATCGGCAATGCCGCGATGCTTAGTGTAGGCTAAGCTTATTGATATTTAGGATGTATCACAGTTATTTTGTCTACGATACCTTTGTATACTGCAACCGAAATTCACCTCCATGTCAATGAAACTTTTGTCTGGTTAAGTTTCGTATAACCGGTTTAAAATCCTTTATGTTGATCGTACGCTACGTGTTTCTCTCTTCGTTTAGCCACTTGTGTATAGGCTTAGTCTCATGGGCGTCCGCAGGAATTTTTCTAGGGGGCGCAGACTTTTATATAGGCCTAATTGTCAGAGGGGCTAAATAGGTTGTCGAAAGCAGCAGATGACTCCACCTCTTCAAATAACAATTGTAGGTCTAATCGTCTGATTCGTTTGGGTTCTGATATCCAAACTGATCTATATCACTTTATGAATCCGCTTTTGCTGTCTGGAACTGTTTCCGAAGTATGATTTAGGCCTTCATGTACAATGTAGACCTACATACATTCATTATACAGAGACCTGATAAACGGTCGTCACTGCATGTTTGTTGAACGAATGGATCCATGTTTCCACCTTCCAATTATATAAGCGTACCATATTGAATGACCTTTCTATGGTGGCGCCCACTGTAGGCCAATACTGGTATTTATAGTTTTTAAAGTCTTACCAATTATTATAGAACTCATCTTCAATCGAAAACAAAACATCCCTTGACTGCGTGTTTCGTTCCTAATAAATTACCCTTCGCTCTGGAAGGCGTTTGGTCCCTTGTGTTGGTATCTCAACCTGTCAGCAAGGTCGTAACTTTCCCAAGACAGAGCTTATCATAGAGGTATTGGCTATATTCCTCTGTTCACTACTCATCCATTCCCTTCTCTCTCCCCTCGTACATTATATATATGTATATGTATATGTATATATATGTATATATATGCCACCCTATATCAAGTAGGCTATCAACTTTGATGTGATGTTTCCTCAATGACATCTCTCCCACCTCTCCCTTTTTTCTCTGTCCATTATACCTCTTCCTCTCTGTCTCTCGCTGGCACCAACCAAGGCTGAGTCAACACATCGTGCATAACAATAATGCACCTCTTCCTATAGTATATAATATTACATATATATGATGATATATATAATATATATATATATATATATATATATATATATATGCAGTACATGTATATAGGACCTTTACATGTAGGCCTACCGCCTACATGTATAATATACGATGCAGTGGTTCCGAATCTAGGGTGGTATATTTAAAGTGCAGTAAAACGCGTGTTGGCTGGCATGAGGGAAGAAGCTGATTTCTTAGTCACCCTGTCGCTCCACCCATTGCCAATTAAGTTTGTTCATATTATATCCTTGTATGTATACAGGGTGCGCCAAAAAAAGTAATCCCCTACGGCTTTTTGTCAATATCTTGGTCAAAAACAGGAATTTTTCAAATCCAGTTTTACGGGCTTGAAGGTAATTCATATTTACGTACAATAGTCAAATTTCATCGACATATGTGAAGCAGAACAAAAGTTATATCACTTTTAGCGAGGCCATCCACCGTTTTTTGACGATTCAAAAACGCGACGCAACAAAAAGTAAGAAAAAACCAATTTAATTATTCTGGCCAATATCTTGGCCGGATGTAAGAATATCGAAATGAAATTTTACAGGCTTAAAGACAATTCATATTTGCACATGATGGCCAGATTTCAGCAAAATATTTCAAACAGAATAAAAGTTATGGCACTTTTAAAGAGGCCACCCACCGTTTTTTGACGATTCAAAAGACGTAACGCAGCAAAAAGATAGCAAAAACATGATTTTTTTTAGTCTCATCTCAAATAATTGTTATCAGATAGCCTTGATATTGCCAGATGATCATTATTATAACTATTGAAAAAAGGAACAGGGCGCCAACGTAGCTGCACGTCACTGAGAAGTCACTTAGCAAGATGACAATAAAATCGGTAAATAAGGAATCTGTCAGCTTAATCAACAGCTCCATCAAGAACTTTGCAAAGAGACTCAAAAGAAGTTTTGGCACTGGTGGTGGGCACATTGAGCACAAGTTGTGAAGCACTACCAAGTTCACTTTACAACAGTTATTTGAGATGAGACTTAATAAAAGCGTGTTTTTGTTACTTTTTGTTGCGTTTCGTTTTTGAATCGTCAAAAACAGTGGGTGGCCTCACTGAAAGTGGTATAACTTTTGTCCTGTTTGAAATATTTTGATAAAATCTGGCCATCATGTGCAGATATGAATTGTCTTTAAGCGTGTAAAATCTCATTTCGATCTTCTTACTTTTGGCCAAGATATTGGCCAAAAACCTAATTTTTTTGGCGCTTCGTTTTTGAATCGTCAAAAAACGCTGGGTGGCCTCACTAAAAGTGATATAACTTTTATTCTGTTTGAAATATTTTTTTGTAATTTGACCACTGTACGTAAATATGAATTGCCTTTAAGTCTGTAAAGTTTCATTTAAAAATTCGTATGTTCGGCCAAGATATGGGCAAAAAACCGTAGGGGATTACTTTTTTTGGCGCACCCTGTATATAGGTGATCATCATATGTGTGCCTATTCGCGTTTCACCGGTTGGACCTCTTATCTCCCAGTGATCGCCTGAGACAACACAAGAGCCGCTGCTAGACGGAACACGATGCCAATTATTTGGCCATTAGGCGGACACGGCTGAATGCAGTTTGTCCTATCGGATTAACAGTATGAATTTCCGTATTAGGTCTACCACGAGAGAACTCGATTTCTATACGTTATGCGTCCAAGTAAAGTTATATAGATCCAACTTGTAGAACGCACCGATGATCATGTTGAAAATCGCGTTGTAATAATCATAACCAAATAAAATCTAAAGCTATCTGCAAATATGCGAAAAATCCAGGGGGGCGCACCTGCGCCCCCTTGCGCCCCCCTCCGGACGCCCATGCTTAGTCTACAACGGAATAGGCTACCTGAACACAGAGCTACCTAATACTGAATGTGGACAATAATTATAGTCGTACAAATATTTGTATTGCTGTGTACACTGTACAGGCATTAAGATTGGTGTCGAGGTATCAAACGTCGTGTGATCATAATAATGTCGTTGGAATTAGCTGTCGCGGAATTAATTGTCGGCTGGATTAAGCTTAACTGTCCGCTGTTAATGTCGTGGTATTAGGTGTCACTGCACTATTTACGTAAAACAGACGAATGAATGTACGAATAAATTATTTTATAGACTCACGTACAACGTCGTACATGTGGGGCGCGGTGGTGTAGTGGTGGCGTCGTTGCCTTGAAGCCGGAAGGTTCGAGGTTCGAATCCACCTCAAGTCGCCGCGTAGGGACCTTGGGCAAGTCCTTCATTCGCAATATAGCTCAGCGCTTCGGCGCGAAACTCCGATGCAGTGTCGGCTCTGCAATCGGGAGCGCCTCTGAGTAGTGAGAGCTTGAAGGGGCGTTATAACAAGTGCACATACAAACATGTAACTACGTGTGTCCTGCATAGGCTACGTTTTTATTAATTATCTTCCTGTAATTCACACTGACACACCGCAGTGTGATTGCAATTCATAGCATGAGTGGATGATCTCTTGCTATTATAGGACTCCAATCTAACTGTTTGGCAGCCATGCAAGGCGTCCAACACGTCCCACTGTTCAATCTAGCAACACCAACTGCCAAATGGAAGGTTGGGTGGACCTTTGGGAGGGCAGCGGGGACCGATCCGAGTTCATGTGCTAGCCATGGGCGCCCGTACATAGGGGCAAGAGGGGGCACTTGCGCCCCTCCGGAAAATTGATTTCCTATTTTGTAAACTACTACTTTTGGTTTTCAGCAAATCCCTTCGCACTAAAGCGCTAATTTTACTAATTCTACACAACGTGAAACTGAGAAATTGACATTTGGAAACCTCTGCGAAAAATAACCGTGTCGTTACTTTTCAGTTTTGCATTTTTCAAGCTCATGCTAAAAAAATTGACCGTGGAAATTGTGCTTTGCCCCTCCTGCAAAAATTTTTCCGGGCGCCCATGGTAATAGTCAGACGATGAAGAACCCGTTGTTCATCTTGGCACCACGCACACGCTCGCAGGGTTGTCGCAACTCGTCGATAAATGCACCGCATCCACTCGTTTGTCAACTTATGCTGTCAACAACATACCGTCTATCTAAAGACAGAGTAATTAAAGTTCCTGTCGTTGCTGATGAATAGATTACGCCTTTAGAAAAACTCCAATGCTCAGTCAGTGAAACCAGGCACAAACTACTCCAAGGAAAATACCACGTGCAAAAGCCACGTATAATTATGCAAGGTGGACCAAAAAAGAACTGACTAAGGTGTTTGCTGTACTTTTGGACAGAAGTAGGCTATGGATTTTGATATCACGTTTTACAGGCTTAAAGATAGCCTAACTCATATTTGCGTGTAATAGCCAAATTTCACCAAAACATCCAAACAAAAAGAGAGTTATATCACTGTTAGCGATTCCACCCACTGCCTTTTGACGATCCAGAGATATCACGCAATACAAGGAAACGAAAACGATAACGATTTTTTTGCCCACCCTGTCGGCATACTGCCGACAAGGTCCTATTAATTAAGCCACATAGAATTGCGTAATTACCTGTCGCCTGGTGTCTACGGGTTTAGGCATCACAACGGTGCTTGACTGTGTGTGGCTGTCGCAGACAGGAAACCTGCAACGTGAAAAGCAGATATGCCCTGATGGGAAAAAAGCTATGAGGACATCCCTGCTTTTCACGCTGCAGGTTTCTCACCAGGGATGCCACTCTGAATTTTAAAATGGGCTGATCGTCCGAAAAAAGGCTAGAAAAAGCTAGATTGAGAATTATCCCTAGAAATGCATGGATTTTTCTGACATGAAATTTTTGTCTTTTAGACTCTAATTATAACTACATTTTTTCCTTCCTTCCCCATGAGAATTTCTTATGACCCTTTGTAGTCTTTGGCTCCAAAATCTTAAATCTTACATTTTTTGCCTTATCTTTCGTATAGTTTTACCTTAACATGTCTATGTTTATCAAACAAGTCAGAAGAATAGTAAAAAGCTAAATTCTGAAGACAAATAAACCTATATAGAAACCTAGACAAGACCGAAAAACCTAGATCTAGGTGGAACAAAGCTATGAGGATCATCCCTGCTTTTCACGATTCAGCTACTGCCACGCTTTTATACATAGGACCCTAGCCACTCTGCTTTTCTGCGGCATGATCTTATCAGGACTCTGTAGACTTGCCTGTCAATCGATATATGATACATTATTGTTCGCTCGGTAGATTATCAGAAAATGTCTACGTCCCCGAGCGAGAGGAGTTTTTTGCAAAGATATTTGACGTTCAGCTGTTACCTGTGATGCAACATCGGAAATCCAATTTGCAAGAAGCAACCTAAATCCTAATTATAAGTAAGCATTTCTAAGGCGTCAAAAAGCAAAAAAAGCATCTATTGATGTCGAAGAGAATTGCGAGTGAAGGACTTGCTCAAGGTTCGCATACAGCAGTCGTCTTGCGAAAGATCGAACCATAAATTATAATAGCTTAGGCCTGCTCTCCTCGTAAAAAGGCAATTATAATTATAATTATATCGCATCGACTGTCCTGCATGTTCCACACTATAGGATTTTAAGTAGGCAAAAACTGGGACAAAGTGATTTTTAGTGCATAGAATTTCATCTTCCTTGTTGCGATATATACATGTTTATAATATATATACATACAAATGCAAATAAGTATATATATACTATATAGTACATAGGCCTATATCTTTGCAGACGAATTCTTTTTTACGTTTTAATATTATGGTCTATGCTATAGTATAGCACTTAATTTAACATGTCCTTTGGTACCAAATCTCAGACGCAGAGCGATCAGCTGGGCTATGGCTGTGCCAAATTTTAGCTAAGATATCTCCTCCTCCCCAAAGAAACCAACATTTTAATAAATAATTATTCGTAGGGCCCACCCATTCCAACTTTTTGTGGTACAGACATGTGTCTTTCAAATAAATATCCGTCAGAACCGATAACATCTATGCAGGCGTATTTAAACTTAGTCAGCTCGGATGTTCTCAACATTTTATTAGATTTCTCAGACAGGGTTAGGTAGGCCAAATTGCGCAATATAAATTGCACACTGTTTATTATGTTAGGCCTATAGGCTAATTAATAATATGTATTTTGTTGTATGTTATATTTACTTTATTATATATAGCCTATGTTTCATATCATCTTTCGAAGTGCAGCCACTTCAAAGTTGGAGGATGTATAGCAGTGATGATGTGCGCAATTCGCAAATAACGAATCAACTTGCAGCATGCAGCATCAACCGGATGTCAAGCATCAAGCAAAGACTTCCGTGGCCAAGCCAGGGCCTCCCTGGCCAAACCAAGGCCTCACTGGCCAAGCCAAGGTCTCCGTGGCCAAGACAACGCCTCCGTGGCCAAACCAAGACCTCCGTGGCCAAGCCAAGGCTACCGTGGCCAAGTCCTCGGGGTGAGACATCGTGATGGAATGATTAAGCGGATGTAGAAGTTGACGGATGATTTGAAAGGTGACGACGACAGAAGTAGTGTTAATACGACAGACTAACGACCACTTTTTGCAGGGTATGGGTACGAATAAATGGGCCAAAGTACAAGGTCAAGGGCAAGGTCAAGGTCAAGGTCAAGGTCAAAGGTCAAGGTCATCTTAATTAGGTCATCTTAATTAGGTCATCTTAATCATATTAATTATCTTAATCCTATTAATTATCTTAATCCTATTAATTATCTTAATCCTATTAATTATCTTAATCCTATTAATTACCTAAACCTAATTAGTAATTACATAAACCTAATTAGTACCAAAAAAAGGCCCTACTAACCCTAAATAGCACTACATAGCTTCTGCCGCTCTAGCTATTATTAGTAATTATATATTATTAGTAATTAGCTATTATTACTAATTAGTGATTCCTAATTAGCATAACAAAGACCCGGTGAGCCATAATTAGCGGCCCGCGCCCGCCCGCCCGCCCGGGAAGGGGCCATGAGCGCTGGGGGCTGTACCTATCAAATATTATCATAACTGTTATTATTGTAATTGGATAGTATGCTAATTAACTAAAATTTTAATTAATTATTATTATTTCACAATATCTCTCGCTCTATACCATCATACAGCTCTCTCTCTCTCTTGCTACATCTCTCTCCCCCTCCCTCTCCTTCTTCATACCTCTCTCTCTCTCTCTACCTCCCTCTCCATCTCTCTCCCCCTCCCCATAAGCAATAGAATTCTCGCTCAGACATATCTGACTTCGTCTGACTTCGCCTGGACTCGTCTGAACAGTATGATAGAATTACTCATCATGCGCCACGCATAACATCCTTCTCTCCCACGCCACAGCTCTCTTCCCACCTCTCTCTCCCGCTCCCCATAAGCAATAGCATTCTCGCTCAGACATGTCTGACTTCGTCTGACTTCGCCTGGACTCGTCTGAACAGTATGATAGAATTACTCATCATGCGCCACGCACAGCATCCTTCTCGCCCAAACCTGTCTGACTTCGTCTGGACTCGTCTGAACAGCATGATAGAATTGCTCATCACGCTCCTGCCGCAGCATCCTCAGTGCGCGCCAGCTGCTAGAGTCTGACATCAACAGCAGAATTTTCGCCCACGCTTGCTTGGGCTCGCCTGGACGCGCCTGAAACCTATTATAGAATTACTCATAAGAGCGATCGACCAGAGAGATGCATTATAAAAAGACGGCCAACGCACTAGTTAAACACACACGCTTTCGAAGACTAGACGAATTCGAGTTCGACCTACTACAACTTCTACACGCTCTGCCACACGCTACAGACGTTTTCATGTACAGCACGAGATTCTTCAATCAGCAGTTGCATTCCGAATCGTACCTTTACTACTGACATGGCTTCAACAACGAGTGAGTTATTTTAATACAAGTTTCTAAGCCTATATAGTCACATTTCTATCGACTTCCGGACAATTTTTACGACCTTGGGACTGGCACTTGCACACTGCAACAGATTTTTTCTAGTATAATACCGATCTGTAATGGCCATGGCTTCGAGTGAATTAAATTATTTTAATACAATTTTCTAATTTTATATAGATGTAAGAGACATTTCTCCCGGCGCCCGCCGACATTTACATGCTTGGGACTGGCACTGATAGAATAGAACAACCGTTTTCTAACATACTACAATTCTGTAGTGGGCTTTCTTGCACGCTTTTGACCACAGCAAATAATAATATTAGCCTTTTTCTCTACTAAAATCCCCATCATAGAAAAATAAGTATAGATTATGAAGCTGCAAAGCTTTGAATTTTCTACCCATGGGCAATCATTTTAACATAATTGCAGTAAGATTACGGGGCTATTTTAAAGATTCACACTTTATGGCACTTTTTCATAATTTATAGATCTGAGAAATGGTGAATTGCAAGCAGATGCGGAGGCAGAGCGCAGAGCAGAGGCGACGCCCCCTGACCAGCCTCGATTTCCAGCTCTACAGATATCTTCTACGAACAACAGAATCCTTCCCACTCGAATCGTTACAGCCGACATGAATTCAACATCTCGTGAGTATAATTATTTTAAAATAAATTTTCTATGTGCAGGACTTTGTAGCAACTTCGCTGCACATGTGGCTAGAACATAATAATTATTTTCTATGGGCATTTATTTTGCATCCTATCGATCTGTAATTCTATAGATCTGAGATGATAATTAATTTCTATGGGCATTTATTTTGTATCCTATCATTGTATAGGCCTATAGATCTGAGTGATATTAGCATGCATTACATATGTGTCAGCAGAATCATTTACTCCTTGGAACTTTTTTCCAGAGACCAAAAAGACGAACGAAAGGAAAGCTCATTGTATTTTGAAATGAATAGAAAATAATATTATTATTATGGACGAAAGATTCACACTTTATGGGATATACTATTATCTCTTGCAGAGATTGACAATGATTTTCAACGCACAGATCCCTCTGCCTCAGCGGTAGAGCCTCATGCAGTATCATCATCAGCATCATCAGATCACACAGAATCAAGTAAGCTATGCATATCACGAACTCTTCCTATGTGTGTGCCACACACACACACACACACACATCCACTCAAATGTATCACAGCATCAACATAACATTCTGCGCGCATGCGCACTTCATATTATTTCGCTTGGACTTAGAACTAATTCGCCTAGGAGGACATGAAGAAAGTAGTTCCCTCACACACGCACACACACACTCAAACATACACGCACACTCACATCTCCGATTGACCACATCACAGCCTTAATCATATCCTTCCACGCGCATGCGCACAGGGAACTATTTCGCGTAGTAATACACCAAGAAAGTAGTCCCCGGCCATATAAAGTCCACCGCCAGACGGGACGCGTCACACAGCAGATTCAGAATCCAGCAGATCTTGACTTATTACATTTGATTTGAAATTTGACATTTTTGCGAAAGTAGTAGCAGACTGGTTGCTCAAACCCAGAATTAAGTAGTAGATATATGTATATATGAGCCCATATAAAACTTTTTCCGATTTAAGCGAATTTGACAAGAAGAACAGACCATGGAAACTGGTAGGACATTTTCTTAAACTCCATATACCTAGCTAACTTAGACCAAATGCAAATCCTCAACACTAAAAAAAAAATTTTTTTAATTTTTCTTTAGCGAGCAACCTACGCGCGAAAATTGATGAATTGCTCAAGATCGAAGCTCAACTTAAAGAGAGAATTCGAGAAATGGGTAAGTTTTAATTCGAGCAATTTGTAAACAGACAAAAATTATATTGAACAAAATATCCCATGTTAAAAATTTGTTACAAATTTTTAAAGTTCTGTTAAATTCTTGTATTTAAAATGCTTTGTAACATTTTATACATGAGAAATAATACATGGTGAATACTTTGTGTTGTAGAGGGCAAGCGAAAGGCAGAGCCGGACACTGGAGGCGCACCAAAGCGCGCAAGTAAGACTGCTTTCCATAAATCTTTTAAACTTGCTCAATACATTGAACAAGTTCAACGAACTTATACTTTTCAAATACGGAATTTTGTGCTGCGTTGATCAATTTTAACGAACTTGTACTTTTCAAATACGACATTTTGTAAAGTATCTTGCATAAGATCTTATTTCTGTATGATGTAGAACTGCTGGGAAACGACAGTCTGGTGGCCTTGGATTTGAGTATTAGGAGAACGACGCCGAGCCCAACCGCCGAAAACAACTCGGTGGTCTTGGACTTGAGCACAAGGAGAGCCGCTGTGATCCAGAGCCCGGCGGTGGCGCCCAATCCTGGCAGCATCTGCGCGGCGACGGCAACCAACTCCGGACGCAGCGCGATGGCGGATCTCGCCTCCAGAGCCCCGGCGGCGGCGGCGACCAACCCCGGCTCCGGCGGCGCGGCGGCGGCGGCGGTGGCAGCGACATCCAAGCCCAGCAGCCGCGATGCGGCTGCGGCGGCGAGCAGCTCCGGCGACAGGGACGCGGCCAACTCCAGCGACAGGGACACGAGATCGGCATCGCCGGCAGAGCCCGGTCCTTCGAGTAAGGGACTTTACGAACTTTAACATTTTGAACAATCTAACTTTTACATTCTTCCTGTGTGTATGTTATACACACACACACGTACATACACACAGCATATCCACACACACACACACAATTTTATACTTGTATTCTGAGACATTATTATTTTGTATATGAAACAGCACGAACTTTAAAATTTTCTATATGTCTTTAGGTCGATGCGATTCTTGTCATGCGTACAAGACGATCAATCTGACGAACGGGCTTTGCGAAATCTGCGTGCTGCGCAAAGTGTGCATGCAGTGCAAGTGCCGTAGGTCGGCTCGATTCTTCCGATCCGGACAGGAGATCTGTGTCACATGTCAGAAGAAAGATCGCAATCCTGGCGTGCGCACGTCGGCACAAAACACATTCGTCGATATGGTGTTACCTGTGTCCGAAACAACAGATGTTCACGGGATGTTGCTGGGAGAAGCGACGCGCATGACCGACGCTCTGGAAGCCACATTCAGAGATGAAGGGTGAGTTTGTCTTACACTTAGAAAAAAAAAAAATTTTTTTCGCTCTAAAATGCTGGACTTAGAAAATTTTGAATCTATATTTCTTGGACTTAGAAAATTTTTCGGGCTAAAATGTTGGACTTAGAAGATTTTTCGATCTAAAATGTTGAACTTAGATTTTTTTTTTTTCACTCTGGATTTCTTGTACTTAGAAATTTTTCGCTCTAAAATGTTGGACTTAGAAAATTTTTCACTACTGCATTCGATTCGTATTAAGCACAATGTTTTCTTTAGGCCGGTAAAATGGTACGTGGCGGTTGATGTGGACTTCAAGCGACCCACCCCAGACGGAGACGCACAGACGGTCGGATATTTCAAGTCTGTGCCTGCAACGCTGATGCATCCGTCGCAGATCGCCGACCAGCTTCAAGACGCCGTACATCGCATCGACGAATTGGTAGATGTCTTCACGAGTCAGAGTTCCGGGTGGTTAGTGAATGGGGTGGCGGAATTTAAGTTGTGCAATGCCGTATACGAACCAATCGGCGCGTCTACTTTCATTCCCACACCACAATATATACTGAATAAGCATGCTACTCTGAATATACAGAATGATGATGAGTTCTGCTTTCTATATGCAACATTGGCTGTGAGCCATTTCCAAAAAGATCATGCACAGCGAGCCACCCTCTACAGACGCTATCTGAAAGAGCTCCATACTGACGATTTGAAATTTCCAATGACCATTGAGCAAATCCCACTCTTCGAAAACATGAATCCTGGCTACTCTATCAATATCATGTACTTCAATCCTGACGACAAAACATTTACCCCTCTATATGCAAGTGCTCACAGGGGCAGAAAACACATTGTTTCCCTTCTACTTCTTGACGATGGTGCTAAACGCCATTATATCACAATTCGCAATCTTTCTGCGCTCTTATCATCTCGAAATTCTCATGATGGCCGATCTTTCCCTTGCCCTTATTGTCTATACTGTTTTACCACTGCTGCTGGGAAGCATGCGCATATGGAAGAATGCGGCAAGCACGGTCTGCAGTCTGTGCGCTATCCCACTCCCGAAAATTCCAATCTTCAATTCGCAAACACACAGCATGAAATGCCTGTGCCCTACGCGATTTACAGTGACTTCGAGAGCTATTTGACTCCAACCGACACTACGGCCACCGGAAAATCGACCAAAATTATAGACACACACACACCTAGCGGATTCTGCTGTCTCACGGTTTCTTCGTTTCCACAATTGAACGACGCTGCCCCATACACGTATTCGGGCCCTGACGTAATGTCCCACTTCTTTTCTCATATAAAATCAGAACAAGCGAGGATAAATAAAATTTTGGCCACAAACAAACCGATGATTCCTCTTACCCAGCAGCAGCGGTTACAGTTTGAAAGTTGTGCTGCATGTCCTTCTTGCTCTATCGCTTTTTCTTGATCCAACAAAGTTCGACACCACTGTCACATGACTGGTAACTTTGTTTCTGCTCTTTGCTCACCTTGCAATCTAAAACTCAAGTTTCGCAAACCTACAAAGTCTAAGAAAGGGAAAACTGCAAACTATCTTCTTCCTGTCATCTTTCACAACCTTAAAGGATACGACTCTCATCTTATACTCAAAAATATGAACAAGGAGTTTGCAGAGCAAGAAATAAATGTCATTGCAACCAATATGGAGAAATATCTCTCCTTCGAAGTCAATAATATACGCTTTTTGGATTCCCTCCAATTTCTAAACTGCGGTTTGGACGTGTTGGTGAAAAATTTATCGAAAGAGGACGACTCCAAATTCAAACATTTGCGGCGAATATTTCCGAACGATTACAAATTGCTTTTGCGTAAGGGGGTATTTCCCTACGAATATATGACGTCAGCCTGCAGAATGACCGAAAGGACTCTGCCTCCCAAAGGCTGCTTCTTCAGCAAACTGACTGACGAAGACATCTCGCAGGACGATTACGACTATGCCCAGAAAATTTGGCAGACTTTCGACATGACGACTATGCAGGACTATCACGATCTGTATTTGAAGACAGACGTCATTTTATTGGCCGACGTTTTCGAATCTTTTCGTGCTATGTCCTTGGACTTTTACAAATTGGACCCGCTTCACTACTACAGCAGCCCCGGACTTAGCTTTGACGCGTGTCTGCGCATGACAAACGTAAATTTAGACCTGATCACCGACCCGGACATTTACCTGTTTGTGGAGCGGGGCATGAGAGGTGGCGTGTCCATGATATCCAACAGATATGCAAAGGCCAACAATCCGTATCTCGCCCAAGGATACGACCCAAACAGTCCAAATAGTTACATTATGTATTTGGATTGTAACAATCTCTACGGTTACGCCATGTCCGAGCCGCTCCCGACGGGTAAATTCAGATTTTTGGACGATTACGAAATTGCAGACTTTGACTTGAATTCTAAATCGACCGACGACGACTTGGGGTATATTTTGGACGTGGACTTGGACTATCCTTCCCATCTTCACGACGCACACAATGACTATCCCCTTGCACCAGAGACGCTGCACATACGACCGGACATGATATCCCCGTACGCAAAGTCCGTTTCACAGAAAATTTCGGCTAAAATCGGTGCCGGGGTTGAAAAGTTGGTGCCCAATCTCATGGCAAAGACCCGGTACGTCGTACATTATCGAAATCTTCAATTCTATCTGAAAATGGGCATGCGTTTGACTAAAATTCATAAAATCCTCGAGTTTCGCCAAAGTCGATGGCTGAAGCCATATATCGACTTCAACACTTCCAAACGGCAGATTGCAAAATCTTCCTTTGAAAAGGACCTCTTTAAATTAATGAACAATTCAATTTACGGTAAGACGATGCAAAATAACAGGAAACACCTTGCCGTGAAGCTTGTCACCAACGCGAAACGAGCCAAACGTTTCGTGGCCCGACCAAATTTTGAGTCCTACAATATCATAAACGAAGATTTGACCGTGATAAAATTAACAAATTCTAATGTTTTACTCAACAAGCCCCTTTACGCCGGCATGTGTATCCTGGATATATCTAAATTAAAAATGTATGAATTCCATTACAAGCATATAATACCCATTTATGGATCTGCCTGCAAACTCCTGTTCACAGATACTGACAGTCTTTGCTACCATATCTTTACAAAAGACGTATATCTTGACATGCAGCACAACTTAGACGAGTACGACACCTCTGACTATCCCTGTGGGCACTTTTTGCATAGTCGCTCCAATGCTAAGGTTATTGGAAAGTTTAAGGACGAATGCAATGGCGAAGCTGTAATTGAATTTTGCGGTCTGCGGTCGAAGATGTATAGTTTGCTGTTGGCTGGGGAGAAGGAAAAGAAGACGGCGAAGGGGATAAAAAGGGCATTTGTCAAGAAATGCATAAGACATGCTGAATACCGCGCATGCATATTGGAGGAGAAGCCTACTAGCTCCAAATTCTGCGTTATTCAAAGTCGAAAACATGATTTGCATACTGTTGAGTTGCGAAAAGCAGCTCTCTCCCCTTACGACGACAAACGATTTCTCTTAAATTCTTCAGAGTCGTTGTCGTATGGGCATGTGAATATTCCAATTGTAAATAATGTATAGAGAATTTGTAGTAATTGTCGATCTCTATAGTTAGTTGAAGTATGAAAAAGTCGTCGAACTCTGTAGATATTTGAAATGAACTATGCGACGAACAATGTAAATAAATGAAATCGTTGCACCATCGCACAAGCTATTGCACAATCATATTAAAATAAAGATTGTTTAATGTTGTGTAATAAAGAATTGCTATGAAAAACATCGTGTTTGTTCTTTCATACTTAGAAATTTCCTACTAGCAAGATTCACATATTCTGTTTGGCCGCAGCTTCCTGGGCTATTGTGGATCTCGCACGCTGGTTGGGCACGCTATAGAATGGGGCTCGCACGCTGGTTGGCCATGGGGTTCGAGCTAAAGGGCTCCTCGCACGCTGATTGGATGCAGATTCCTGGGCTATTGTGGTTCTCGCATGCTGGTTGGATGCCGCATTTCTTGCACTATAGCACGAAGAGCCAGAAAATTAGCATATTTAATTATTATATTAGTTAGCATACCGCTTCGGCACAGCCCCCAGCGCTCATGGCCCCTTCCCGGGCGGGCGGGCGGGCGCGGGCCGCTAATTATGGCTCACCGGGTCTTTGTTATGCTAATTAGGAATCACTAATTAGTAATAATAGCTAATTACTAATAATATATAATTACTAATAATAGCTAGAGCGGCAGAAGCTATGTAGTGCTATTTAGGGTTAGTAGGGCCTTTTTTTTGGTACTAATTTGGTTTATGTAATTACTAATTAGGTTTAGGTAATTAATAGGATTAAGATAATTAATAGGATTAAGATAATTAATAGGATTAAGATAATTAATAGGATTAAGATAATTAATATGATTAAGATGACCTAATTAAGATGACCTAATTAAGATGACCTTGACCTTTGACCTTGACCTTGACCTTGACCTTGACCTTGTACTTTGGCCCATTTATTCGTACCCATACCCTGCAAAAAGTGGTCGTTAGTCTGTCGTATTAACACTACTGACAGATTAACATCCGATTAATTTCGCTATCAGATCTGTTGGCGAAACAAATTGTTTTCTTGTCCAGATTGAGCAGCAGCAGTTGCTGATAGAGACAGACATACGCGTAGGCAGACATACAGAGAGACGGGCAGAGAAGAAGGCAAATACAGGGACGTATAGGCTAAGCACAGGACAGACACAGACAGACACAGAGAGCTTGGCCTGCAGCTATTCTTTATGCATCTCAGATCAAAGCAAAGCATTGAGGCGGATCTACACAGACATACGCATGGGTAATAAGACAGAGACAGACAGACATAGTTAGAGTCGAAAGTAGATATAGACCCTATATATATATATGTGCAGAGATGCACATAATCATCGAGAGACAGAGAGGCACAGAGACAAAGATATACAGAGACAGAAACGGAGAAATACACTGAGACAAAAAAGAGAGACATATACGTTTGGAGAGATTATTATCAGTAATTTGAGTTACAGAGAGCAAACAGGAGACATGTCATGAACAACATTTTTAATGCATCTGAATTCGCGGTCTGCATGTCCATGGGCGGAGTTTATCAGGCTAGGGGGGCTAAGCTCCCCAAGAAGCACCATAGTCATGTTTTTACCGTGTAAATGGTCTCTTTTTTCGGGCTTAGCTCCCCCAAGCACTTCCCACTTATGGCTAAAAAAGGTCATCAACTTTTTCGGCGGGAAAGGAAATAGGCCTACATAGTGATTTTCATGAGATTTGAACTTGACGACTAAAAAAAGGACATCAACTTTTTCCCGGGCGAAACGAAATTTTTTTCGGCGCCGCGCCTTCTCGACCAAGTTTTTAGCCCCCACCCCAAAAAACGGAAACCAAACTCCGCCCATGTGCATATCTATATACGCAGCAGAGCTTTTTTTGCAATGCAATGCGCGATTCCGAATCAGTGAAGAAATGCAATACACGACTCGAAACTAATTGAACAAAATGCAATGTATAGCCTACGGCTTGAAACCATAAAAAATGTAATGTAGACCTACGACTCGAAACCAGCAAAGAAATGCATTATTGTAACTTTGTCTTTATGATTGCTCTATAAAGACTCAAAGCCGTATACTTTCAAAAGCCGAGTTCAAAGACATCACCGTATACAATGTCCATATTCCAAAAGTCACGTCTATCGTTTATGATTATTTCCTTCCTGAAAATCCTCCCCCTCTGCATCTCCCCTTCTCCCTACCATCTCGTTCTTCCATGGAACTGGTAAGACTATCCGTCGATGCACGTTGTGTCTACATGACCAATCTGTGGATAATAATCATGCACTCGGCATCAAACCTGACCATGCGCTCATGTCTCAGCAAATTATATTTGACAAAGAACATGCGAAGAACAATAATTAATAAGCTGATCCTGTATAGTCTACACCCGATCTTTAGATTGCAGAAGAATCACGGAGGTTACGGTTATGACTATTTGCAAACAACGTAATTTTACCCCACAAAAAGTGGTTACGACCAAAGCTCGAGGGTACGTACCGTACGTATTCTATTTTTTGAAAGGTACGTACGTATTTTAACGTACCCTATTTTAGGGTACGTAAACAATAATAAAATACGCTAGCCTCGTCATTACTCATTATAAGAATGTTCAATTTAATTTAAGCAAACACTTACAACCCAGTATACGGCGTAATAAATTGCTGCAATGCTATAGGCTCTATTGTAGATCTATGTTTATCCAGCACACATTGCACTTAATGCACTAATGTCAGTCAGTCGTCTCAGTTCTGCTGCAGCACTTCAACGATGTGTTCTTATGCGATTGCCTGATCCAACCCAGAACTGCTTGTCGAAAAAATTGCATTCAATCAAATAATAATTGTTGTTCGCATTTTTCAAAACTTTCACACGTGCGTCCATTCCTTCTCGCGTTCTCTGGGCATCGCTGACTCGCTGACTGATGCGTAGGCTATAAGCTTATAGATATACTGCAATTGTCGAGTTACACCAATTTGCAAACCAGCGACGTGTACTTAGCTCTCATCAGAAATACAGTACAGTTTGCGTTAAATTAATATTATTATAACCAAAGAATTTATCGAATTAAATTTACTGCTATAAGCTACCGGAAGTACCGGTTTCAATGACGGATGGGCCTACAGTTGACGTCAGATTATACGTTGGCTATGGGTCGCCGAGTAAACCATGAATAAAATTTTCGTGTATGGTACGTATCATACGCGTATTCTATTTTTTGAAAGGTACGTACGTATTTTAACGTATTCTATTTTAGGGCACGCGTACCCTCGAGCTTTGGTTACGACCAATCTCATGCATCCTCCTCCTGTATCAAGAACAGCAACAACAGGACGGAAGGTGATTGTCAAGAGGCTCAAGAAGAGTCAAGAGCGTATGAAACAGATTACTATAATTACGCAAGCCGGGTAACGTGAATACTGAATACATGAATGGGCGGGTAGTTAATGTTACAGGAATACGCCGCCGCGGCTGCCGTTAACAGTACTGTTGTGGTAGCTTGAATAAAAGATCTTGCTTGGACTTGCTATACAGTTCATAAACAAAATAATGCTCAATGTATAGCCATCACTTTACTGCGGGCCGCATTGGTCTCCAGTCGCTTTGCACAAGTAGTGGAGATTTAAATGAAACTATATAAATTGCGCCAATGCTTGCAATTTAAAAAAATAGTTACAATAACAGGTATAATTACATTTGAAATTACAATTACAGATCTACAGTAACAATTCGAGGAACAGTTTCAATTGCAATTATGGCTACAGCTATTGATTGAAATTACAGTTGCAACTACAATTACAATTAGAGTTACCATTAGCCTACAGTTGCAGCCACAATTACAATTACAGTTACCATTACAGTTGCAACTACAATTACAATTACAGTTACCATTACAGTTGCAACTGCAATTACAATTACCATTACAGTTGCAACTGCAATTACAATTACAATCACAGTTACCATTACAGTTGCAACTACAATTACAATTACAGTTACCATTACAGTTGCAACTACAGTTACAATTTCAGTTACCATTACAGTTGCAATTACAGTTACATTTACAGTTAGGATGACGTTGAGACCATAGTTTCGGACGTGGCCTCCACTGGTTATCTGTGACAACCATGCACTCTGACACACACGTCAGTCATGAATAAGCTGGGGCCCTAAGAAGGAAATCAAAGTATAGCCGCAGAAACCTCTTATCTACCGTTTCCTTAAATTCTCGAGATCATTTCTAAAGTCCTCGGTGACAGGTTTAAAGTCATAAAAATTCAGGGTTAGACTATCTGGAAATGAGATTTACTACACGTCGTCGTACGTGACAGTTCTGAGTCAGTTTGACTTGCGCACAACGCTGGTTGAAATGCCAGGCGTTATAGGCGAGCTGTATGAGTAATTGAGCGCTTGTCAGAGCTCGCCATTGTGCAAATGAGGCTCTTCGACATAGCACCGTTCCGTTACTGAGCAACATATTGTCGTGTCACTATGCAATGTATGCAACCATGCATAGTAACTATAGGGAAGCGTATACACATTATACAGGCACAGCCGCGCAGCTGTAAGCTCATGCGTCAAATGGAAAATCCCGATATACCTTTGGTCTCTACAAGCAGCTTAAGCAGCCATGAAATCCTGCAGCTGCTGGAAATGTATATAATTTTTATATAGCCCGATGTAAAATTGAGATAATTTTACTCAAGTTTTCTGCATTGCACGATTAGCTATCAACTGGGACTTACAAGAACTCCAACGCACAAATGTTCACACATGCACACAGCAAACACACACACACGCACACACACAAACATGCACACACACACACGTGCACACACCTGCACACAAACACACGGGTGCATGCACCCAGACCAACACCCAGGCCAATCACCCGAAGGGCAAGTAGGCCTACCAGCAATACTCGTCCGAGGTCACACGCAACTTCGAATGCGGATTTAATTTTACGCCCATGAAGATCATCATGGGTCATCAGACTATTTCCTTCTCCTCCGAATCATTTGGCGCCAAAGCGCAGGCGAACACACGAAGTGAAAGATGATTAAATTCGGTCATTCGCCATCCACAGTCTCTGCATGTGGCTCCTCCAATCAGTAAATCATGTATATGTATTTATGACATATATTATATGTAGGCTATATGTAATATTATCATGGGCGCCGACTCTGCGAGGCCCGTGAGTGCTCAGCACCACCAGAAATTGGCCATGCGAGGCCCGCCCTATGCTGGGCACCACCAGAAATCAGCCAACAAGATGTGCTTTTTATGATATTATTTCTCTGTTGGCGTTGCTTATCTATAAAAATCATTGCGTTTTTACCTTTTTTTCTTTTATCTCAGTTAGTCTACCTTAATATTACTCCAGTTTTACTCCGTCCGGTAGTCTGAACTCCATACTGTCATTTGGAATACGAGGAAAATCTCAAAATCTCGCTCATTCGATCCGCTTCAGTAATTTTTTTTATTACGGACGAAGGCGACGACTTGAATGACTGTTTCTTTTTATTGTAGGCCTACATGCTGGGTTATAATATAATGATCATCACTGCGCGAAAATCACCTTACAGCATCACAAAAGCTGGATACTGTTTTGTCTGCGTTAATTAACAGATCAGCCTTGACTAAATTGTCTGCGAAAACTATTTGAAAAACTGTCTTCCACAATGTTAATATTGGCTCATTAAAATTAATAGTGGCTAATGTAGACAGAAATTTTTGATTTCTTATGCAAAATTTGAGTCTGTTGAGTGTTGACCTTATTAGGGGAGAGTGCTCCAAGATGCCCATGTTAACGAAGATTGTGCTTTTCTTCTGTGTGGATTCCAAGAAAAGTAGGCCTACATGTTATAAATTTTTTTAAGCAATTGGGAAGAACATTTATTGAGATATTAAATCATATCTTTAAAAATGAAATAATGGGACATTTTGATGAGATACCAGCTCAAAATGTCACTATTTCATGTTGTGCGGAAATTTATTGAAGTATTAAATCATATCTTTAAAAATGAAATAATGGGAAATTTTGATGAGATAACAGCTCAAAATGTCACTATTTCATGTTGTGCGGAAATTTTTTAGACAACGGAAAGGATGCTTTTCAAGTCTCAAACCACGACAATTTCGTTAAAATGACAGCCTAAGATGCTGCCATCGCAGTGCATGTGGCAAGAAAAAAATTCGAAAATGGTGAGGAGCACATGCATCCCCTCCCCAAGCCCCTTCGGCCCTTCCCCGCTCGGCGATCGTCCTTTGACCGCGAGTTCGTGCCCTAAAATCATGAACAAGTCTCGGCCTATGAACAGAGGTCATTTCATTCACTCTCCTATAAAAAAGGCTCCAAAAAAATTTTCCGCGCTCACGCGCGGATTTTTCCCACATTCGTTTGGGCACCCACACTCTTCGGGTCAACTCGGCGCCTATGAATATTATGTATATTTCTGCATATGTATAATTGTATATGTACATGCATAATGCATATGTATGTGTACATGTATAGGCCTATGTACTATTGTATATGCATATGTATATAATTATAATATATCTATAATATGTACAATGTATATATATATATATAATATATATATATGATTGTATCACTAATTCTTCCCTTCGCGTCTGCTGGCTTTCCACGGCTTCTTTATTGCTCACTTCTTTCTTTGCACGAACGCTTAGTTCTTCTGGCCAACGCTTGCAATACTGACCGCAGATCTGCGTGAGAAATGTGCCATTCCGTCGACAAATTATTTACGGTGCTAGACACCTTTGTTTGGCACTTCTATCGCGCTGTATATTAACGGTCGTCATGTGGCCTACATACTCACGCGCACACACTTACACATTCAGGCCCACACATCTGCTCACACGCGCATTATGACACACGCACACCCATAATAATTATAATCGCGATAGTTTACATTCGTCTTTCCATCTCTGTGTGTCTGTCTGTGTTTGTTTACCAGGCAGAGAGCCACCAGACAGTCGATCAATTTCTGGTTATGTCTTGGCACTATAGCCTACATAATTATATAAATATAAATATATATATATATATTGGCATAGGCCTTAAACCACTTTACATTCATTCATGCAGATTACTTATATAGCGCCCCACAAAGACAGCTGTAGGCATAGGCGCTCCCAGCCCAGATCCGGCGATAAAGCACAGTTTTCAGATACTTTTGAAATAGGTAATTATCTATTTATTTATTTCTCGCATTTGCAATGGCTCCCCTTCAAGCTCTCTATTCAGAGGAGCTCCCGACTACGGCGCGGACACTGAATCGGAGTTTCACGCCAAAGCGCAAGAGCAATTATGAGTGATGGACTTGCTCAGGGTCCCTATACGCAGTGGCTTGAGGTAGATTCGAACCTGGAACCCTCCGGCTCCATTGCACCGAACCAACCACTACATCACCGCGCATCGCAACGTTCCTGCCTAAAAGAACACGCAGATTTAAATAGCCTACGATCGTTTCTAATGTCTTCCCACTTAGAAGTGAAGTTGACGCATTTGACTATATAGACGTTTAAGCAGACAAACGTATTTGTCTAGACAACTCACCAGAGACTTCCGCACCAGACACTTCCTCATCGGAAGTCATCTCTCTCTCTCTCTCTCACAGGATCAACAGATCAAGCGACTGCAAGCATGATATATTGATATAGCCTACGAATGCAAGGAAGACGATTCATTATGTCGGTAGGATAAACCAACCGATGACACACGTTGCCGAATACGAATCTGTAAAATTTGGTTGCTTATCTTCGCAAAAGTAGGCTATGCGCGCATGCATTATTTATATCCTAAAAATATATAATTCATACGCTATATAGTATATAGACCTATAATTGTTTGTATGTGCCCTTGTTATAGCACCCCTTCAAGCTTTCTACTCAGAAGCGCTCCCGACTACAGAGTGGACACTGCATCTGAGTTTCACGCCGAAACGCTGAGCAATTGCGAGTGAAGGACTTGCCCAAGGTCCCTACGCGACGACTTGAGGTGGATCCGAACCTGCAACCCTTCGACTGCAAGGCGACGAACATACCCACTACACCACCGCGCCCCACAAATTCAGATTAAAAGTCTATTCTGTATAATATTATTTTATATAATTATCCTATATTGTATTGTAATGCACTGCATCTATAAAGTTGTGTAGCGCTTCTCGCAGTGCATGTATGCTAATCAGAGACGCTCCAGTGCGTGAGAGCAAGAGAGAAACAAGTGGTCCTGAGACAGCAAGAAGAGGCACTTGGCCTTCCTCTTCTCACCAGCTAATAAGGAGGAACGCGTCGAAGGTGGAAGCTGGTTCCACACTGTACAGGGTCAATGAAAGCAAAGGCTCGTGTTTTAGCCATGTTGGTCCTATATCTGTATATTTGTAATATAGTCTGCATCATATTTGTGCGTATTTGTATGTAGTATATTCTTGAGAAATATTCTGACTCTCGATATCAAATGACAAGGCCATAGCCAGGATTTGATTTCGGGGAGTGTTTCACTCACCAATTTCCCTTCCTAAAAAACTGATGACTTTTTTAGTCGTCCGGCATATATTTCGGGGGGTGTTTTCATGGTTTTATTTCATGGTTTTTACATCATGTGTTCGTAAATGCATTATATTATTTTTCACATTTTCCATTTCGGGGGGTGTTCAAACACCCCCAAACATCCCCTATCTACGGCCTTGTGTGACAAATGAAACGAAGACGAAACCTTTAGGCCATAGGCCTATTATAAGGTAAAGAGAAGGCAAAACACCCCTTTAACGTTGTTTGCAAATTTACAGTGTTAGTAATAGCTTTTCAAGCATGAAATTATTACAAGATCTAGTGCTGAATGTCCCAAAAAATTATGTGTAGTGTTTGGTAGAATGAAAAAAATATGACAGAATAAATTATTAAATACAAGGCGACTCAAAATGGACGAACTGCCCCGCTCTGGAGCAAAACACCCCCTTGTTGCTCCATTTGTATTTTCTTAAATCTGTTGTGACCTCTAAAACCTAAAATCACTTTAAAGAGCTAGTATTATAAAGCCCTATTTGGCGGTGGGGTTGGGTATATTTAGGACTACCTCTCTGTTCTTTTTAACACACGGAAAACAAGAATGAACCTAATACATGCAGACACAGGGAGCGCTTTGTTTGTCCCGTCTATGTTTACGCGCAAAAGACGTCTCGCGAAATTTCCTCCCAGCAGCTTTTATAACTTTATTAAATCTGACAAAGTAGGTTTAATTTATGATGGGGGGGGGGGTTGTGGGTTTTATGGCCTGGCCGGATGCCCTTCCTGACACCAGCCCAACAGTATTACAGTAAATAAAATGGGAATAAAGTAACAAAGAGAATAAAGTAAGGAAAACAATTGCTACTACAAGCAATTGTTTTGTTTTTCTTATTTAAGCGGATAAATAACCTCAAAAAAACTTTTCCTAGGCCAATGGGGGGTTTAACCCCCGAAACTCCCCCTTGGCTACGCCACTGAGCCGCGCACACTTGTCCAGTGAGCTGACCATCATCACCTTGTTGCGGAGGGCATAAAAATGCTTCATTTGGGTTCATCCGCGCAAATAAAACGTGTGTGCTGAATCGTTAATGATATTTCTACATGATATTTCTACCACGAAATCAAAACGGCGCGCTCATGCACGCGGTGGATCAACAAGGTAAGTGCATACACACTGCAGGGCACCGACTCCTAGCTGCAGCTGCTCGCGTGGCCAACCACATGGTCCTCGGGTTCCCCGTTATCGTACATCTCACTGCATATAATATATAAATATATATAAGTACATAATTTTTATGGACATACTATATATATAAATAAATATAAATTATATATATATATATATATATATATATATATATATACGAAGCCCCGATTGGTGGAGCGTATTAATCGAAGACCTTTCGTCGCAGTCTCGCGGTGCGCATAATAATCACCCACGAAGTCATGAATAAAGCGCAACATAAAATGCAGCGAAATGAACGTCACGCCATCTATCACTCGATCACCCTCTGCCACAGTAGCCTACGTCCTTTAGCTCAGCAGGCGTCCTGAGATCTGTCAGCTGTACACCACACTGTGCAATGCTGGTTACATCTTCCCACGCTACCGCCCTCTCCCTTGGCCGCTGTGCTGGAAAAGGTGACGAACCTCTGTCGACATCAAACAGTGTTTTATCAAGTCTCCTGCTTTGGTGCACGGAGGAATGAAAGTTTCTAAAGGCGGGAACGACCTATGTGGGGGACGACACTTTGTGCAAATTTGTTCTGACTACAGTTTTTTGTCTCTCGAAATTTCTGCGCTTTCAAATTATTCTAAGGCGGAAATTTTTACACACCTACATTTTCTGGAGGCGGGGAATGCTACGTGATACAGGGAGGAATTTTACGTAATATTTAGGCCCTACATATGAACAACAGGTCCATGCAGATTCTTTTCTGTGGGAAAAAGTCATTCTTGGGAACTTACCCCACCCCCACCCCACCAGAGATGTCTAGATTAAACACTGGCACATGATACAAGTGTTCAATACATACACACACGCGCGCACACACATAGACACACACACACAAACACACGCACACACATAACCATTTAATTCAGACCTGTGGTCATTGTCACGTATAGGGCGTAGGCCCTAATGCACATGCCAGGCTGCTTCCATAATATTAATAGTATTCTGTGCTGATGCTAGTTAATACGTGCTTATTCAAACTCATGATTAGTCGAGAACTTGCGAGAGGTAATGGAGCATATAATGACAGAGTTCATTAGTTCCCATTCTGTTGATTAGCCACGCTTAATCAACTATTATAATATTATACGTACGGTAGCCTAAAATAATATATGATGGGAAATTTCCGGAACCCCAATTATCGCTCAAAAACCAGAAACACAACTTTCTACACAGGCCTACATGTATATAGAGTTTCCAATCTTGTTGTATGAATGGTCCCTAATTAGCCCATATCCGGCTAGCGTCAGTTTAAACTGATACACAAAAAGTGGCGGTTTCTTGGCTAATAAGTTGCATTTTCTGTTCTTAACCATTTTTAGTTGCCATTCTATAAGACCTGTGTGATTATCTATGTGGATTTATTTCAGTTGTATTGAGCTGGCGTAGGCCTACTTAGCAACTATTTTTGGGCGGAGTTTATCAGGGGCTAGGGGGACTAACCTCCCTCCCAAGGATACCCAGATTCATTTCTTACCATGTAGGCCTATAAATGGTTTCTTTTCCCGGGCTTAGCCCTCCCAAGAAGGCTTTAGCCCCTCCAAGAACGGAAACCAAAATCCGCCCATGGTTATAACTATACAAACCGAAGGAAAGACGAATACAGGACTAATAATTATTAAGAACTCCGCCACTGGTTACACTCTGTTTGTGCCAGTCCCAAGCCTGGATAAAGTAGGAGGGCGACACTAATCATCTTCGAAATGTCGTTAAAAAGCAAGAAGCAAGAAGAAAGAGGACTAAACCTTCAAGGCCAAAATAAAGGGCGCTGTCAACACTGTACCAGAACACACACACGTATTGACATTAATGAGCTGAGCGAGCTATCTTCCTTAATTCTCTTATATCAGTGCTCGGCATCCGACGGGATACTGTATTTGCAATCAGCTAAGGTTTCGCATCTGAGGCGTGTTCTGTATGCTGGTTGTCTTCAGGAGAACTGGGCCAATAAAGTCTGCTTTGAATGGTCAAACAGACATAAGCAGCAATACAAACAGATACACTTACACATGCAGTATATCATGACACGATAACATGGAGACATAGAGACCGTGATAAAGATGGAGACAGAGAGAAAGACAGGGCGATAGAATAAATATTATATCTAAGCATAGGACAGAAGAATTACATAGAGAAACACAGGCTACACAAAAATAGATTGGCAGTATAGGATAATCGAATAATATACAATAACAGCGACACATGGAGTAGGAGCGAGAGACAGACAGACAGAGACACAGAGAGACAGACAGACAGAGGCACAGACAGAGACACAGAGAGACAGACAGAGAAAGGGAGAGAGACACACACAGAGAGATAGACAGAGATACAGAGAGAGGGAGAGAGACAGACAGAGAGAGAGACATAGACAGAGGTATAGAGACAGAGGCTTTGATATATCCATATACAGACAGACAGACAGACAGAGAAAGGGGGAGAGACACAAACAGAGACACAGAGAGACAGACAGAGAAAGGGAGAGAGAGACACAGAGACAAACAGAGACAGAGAGAGAGAGAGAGAGAGGGGGGGAGAGAGACATAGACAGAGGCATAGAGACAGAGGCTTTGATATATATCTAGAGAACAGAGAGACAGACAGACAAACAGAGACAAACAGATATAGAGACAGACAGAGAGAGACAGGCAGTGAGTAAGGGACAAAGAGACAGCGAAAGAAACAGGGAGAGCAATCAATTCGCATGTTTTATGTCATGTTATTAGATTGATTTAATGAAGCCATGGTGACACTGGACTGGAAATGCATTATCGCTAATGACCTTTTTTAGTCGTCCGGTCGAAATCTTCAACAAATGTCGCAATTTTCCTTCCTAAAAAACTATTGACCTTTTTTTAGTCGCCCGGCCGAAATTTTCGCAAAATGTCACCAATTAATTAATTCTATTTTTTGGCAATTTTCCATTTCGGGGTGTGTTTTCATGGTTTTATTTCATGCTTTTTACATCATGTGCTCGTAGGCCTAAATGCATTATTTTTTTACATTTTCCATTTCTGGGGTGTCCAAAGACCCAAAAACCCTAGTAGCCTATTATGTAGTTGAGATGTGAGGTGTTATGAAGCATCGAGTTGAACGCTACCAACAAAAGCAGCGACGAAGTTTCAAAGCATTTATTTTTAAAAAGGTTCATAAAGCTTTTACGCCTGAATATTGTGTCATGACGCCAACAGAAGAGTCGGCCTATTATAGGAGACTACTAGACTGGTAAAATGTAGGAAATGTAAGAAACGTGAACCATTTACTCCCTCAAATCTTACTTTTTAGCTGCGCCTGGGCACCGAGCGAATCTGATTAGGTCTCTTGAGGACTCGAAGAGGCGCTATAATATAAATTCTTGGAATTTATTAAATAAATAAATAAATAAATAATTAATTAATTAATGGACCCGTATGATTGTGTATATAACAGATAAGCAAGCTAGCAGAATGTAGGAAATCTAAAGCATTAAACATTAACAAATTAACAAACATGGGCACTTTCCATCTGATCTTGCATCATTAACTTTGCCCCGGGAGTCCTATAGCCATGAAGACTATGGTCCTTTAAGCAAAGGACTTGGTCCCGTTTAAGCATCCGTAAACAGATCGTCTTGATGTGTAGCCTACTTGGTTTTGTGGACCAAGGAATGAACAGCAAGCAGTCTCCAAGTGCACATGCATACACAATCATGTCATTATACATACGCAAAGCCAGTATTTACTTAATTAACACACCTGGATCTGTAATTAGCAGACTGCAGAGAAGCCTTAGCAGACGCCTGTTGCTAAGACGTACTGCATGCCCTGACGAACAAATAAAAACCTTTCTTTACAGTCGATCGATACTCCTTCGTGTTAGTAGGTAGCCCTATGGAAACAAGCGCATGAGAAATGATCTGCCACAGCAATTAGGCCGACGATTACAAAGCGCCGAGACTCGAGAACCAAGGAAGGTTTCGTGGAAGTCTGTA
>OX457052.1:12253356-12508356 GCA_949752735.1 Lumbricus terrestris | reverse complement strand
AACACAGATGTACCAATTTTTCATATAACGGCGTCTCGAAGCTTGGCTGCACTGAAATCCATTGCATCGAGCCGGATGTCAAAGTGAATGGGGCATAAGCCTACTATCGCGACAACTTTCTTGCCCAGAAGATACCGTCAGACATACGCCGGATATCCCAGGGCGAGTTTATTGTCTTTCAACAGGATGACGCCCCGGCGCATCAAGCGCGCGACACCGTCTCTTTCCTGGAGCGAGAGACGCCCGACTTCATCCCTCCAACACTGTGGCCACCGAATTCACTGGATCTGAACCCAGTCGACTATAGTATATGGAGTGTGCTGCAGGGGGTTTACCGGTCCAGAATAGCCAACGTCTACGAACTCAAAACGCTCTTGCTTGACGAGTGGGCGCGCTTTGACCAGTCGATCGTTGATGCTGCTATCGGCCAGTTGCGTCGCCGTCTAAGAGCTTGTGTCCGTGTATTCGGGGCACATTTCGAGCACAAATTCTAGCACTTTTAAGCAGATCTGTCATAGCTATTAAAACACTCTGCTAAGTAAAACATATTTTACCTTACTGAATGCTAATTCAGTCATCAGGTAGTTTGTTGCAAGTCATACAATTTGAGCGTTATATCAAAAATTGGTGCATCTGTGTTTAACAAGGTAGTGTGGTAATATGAGTCAGGCGAGGTGGAAAATTTGTAAATAACATGAAATTTCAGCCACTTTGCCGTCTACCTACCAAAAGTTATTAAGATTGGTGGAAATTTGACGAAGTTCTGACAAAAACAATTCTGCACAGTTTTTTTTGAGACACGGTGTAGAAACGTAGTAGGCACTAACAAACAAAATGGGTGTCACCTTTCCAGTGTGTGGGGAGGGGGGGCAAATGACCTCTCATGCCCCTATGTGCGGGCGCCCATGCATGGTGTGTTCGACTGGTACTGGTCTTTAGCCTACTACGCAGGTTATGAGTTAGGAGTTAGAGTAATCGTAATCGTAATCTCGAGACTTCTACAGCGCCCACAAAAGCGAAGTCGCGGGAACCAGCTTATTCACAGGCACTTAATCAAAACAAAATCGATAGGCAGCGCGTCAATTCCGGAGAGTCTGCAGGCAGATAGATGGACGGCTAAGGTGGGTGATGTTTAGAGTTGAAATGACGAGGGATGTGAGGAAAAGAGGAAGAATCAGGATAGGATTTGTGAAAGAGCAATAGAGCCTCGCCCGCCACAGAAATAATCCATTTCCTTTAGAAAATTCAGCATATATATCTTTTTTCTGTCCACGCCAATTCTTTGCTGCTTTCTCCATTTCTTTCTCCATTTCTTTCTTCATTTCTCCTTTAAATTTCCGTCTTTCTCCCTGCAGCCTGTCTTTCCAACGTCCTTCGTTCGTTTCCTATATTTCCTTCGGCCCTTATAGGCTTACTGCCTTCTTCTCCTTTCATCCTTGTTCGTCAAAAATCACATGCGCCTCTCTTCACCCCTCTTCTCCCACTCCCTCCCTCCGTCCCTCCCTCTCTTCGACTGTAATTGGATTCTGACGACGAATTTCCTTCTATCTGTCGCCTGAGGTGGACCAGGACTTCAGTATTCCTTCTAGGAAGTCACGGGATGGAGGATGGAAGGGAGGAGGAAAAAGAAAATGCCGAGTAGGAGGAGGAAGAAGAGAAGGAGGAGAAAGAAAAGGAGGTGGAAGAGGAGGGGAAGAAGGGAGAGGAGGAGAAGGAAGAGGAGAGGAGGAGAGAAGGGAGGAAGGTAAACGAAAAGACCGAGTAGGAGGACGAGGAGGAGGAGGTAAAAATGAAGAAGAGGAGGAAGACGAAGAAGAAGAAGAAGAAGAAGAAAAGAAGAAGAAGAAGAAGAAGAAGAAGAAGAAGAAGAAGAAGAAGAAGAAGAAGAAGAAGAAGGAGAAGGAGTAGGAGTAGGAAGAGGCGAGGGTGGAAGAGGAGCAAACGAAGGAGGAATGGACTGTGAGTCTGTTGCGAAGAGATGTCATCGTGGTTTTTGGCCGTTCGTTTTAGATAGAAATGGAAATTGATTTTTCGACTCAATGATTCGTCTGCTGGTTAGAACCGAATTTATTGACAGATGAAGGGCTTAATATGTTCGAGAGAATTTCGTTAGTCGACAGAAATTGCATCATGTGTCGAGGGATCTATAAATAGCCTAGCACGAGCAATACGAACAGTCGTAGATTACGTATTAATATTTCGACGTTTGCTTAGCTCTCCGAATTAAAGTCTTGTCAAGAATAATTGATAAACCTAGCAGTGTTCAAACTTGACGTCTCTGGGAGGGAAGTCCCCCAACACAAAAAGACAACCCAGAAAAATCTTGAGCTGTTGTTCACACATAGGCTCATATATGTAGATCTACCATTTTAATAAAAAAGGAGAAGGTCATCAGATTTTAAAGTACCGGAGTCGGTATGTTTTCGGAAATTTTGGGGAGAAAGACTACAAAAAGAGGTCGTCGGTCAAAGGGTGTTGTAGGTGTCTGTATACATGTATGTACGCTTGTAGGCCTATGTGCTTATGTATTTATGCACGCACGTATGCACATACGTACGTGTGTACATGTATGTTTCTGTTTATATACATGTATGTATGTATGTATGTATGTATGTATGTATGTATGTATGTATGTATGTATGTATGTATGTATGTATGTATGTATGTATGTATGTATGCATGTAACTATGTATGCATTTACGTAGCATGTACATAGACTGTGTATGTATGTATGTATGTTTATGCTTACATACATACATACACAAACCATACCTACATGTATACAAACATACGTACATACATAATACTCACTTACATACATGCATACTTACAAGCAATCTACATATATATATATATATATACATACAATGTCATATATGCATACATGCATACATACATACATACATACATACATACATACATACATACATACATACATACATACATACATACATACATACATACATACATACATACACACATACATACATACATACATACATACATACATACACACACACACACATACATACATACATACATACATACATATATACATACATACATACATACATACATACATACATACATACATACATACATACATACATACATACATACATACATACATACATACACTGGCCATAAATGTAAACAGACGGGGTTAATGGCGGGGGGAATGGCAAGGGGTAATGGCAGGAGGTAATGCTCGGATCCCCGAATAGGGGGCCCGGTAGCGCAATGGATAACAACGCGCTGGCGTAGAGAGCGAGAGGCAACGAGCTCGAGCACCCGTTGGGCGTAGGCTACATGCTTTGTATGCTGTTATTAGCACTGTATATTTAATTATTCGTATGCTCAATTACAATTACAATATTGCAGGCTGTCTGTTCTGGTAGTATAGTTCAGCTTGATGTTAATTATGATTACTGCAGTAGCCTACTGCATAATTTGTTCAAGTAAAGCTCTGTGCGTTTGCAGGCGCTTCATTAATTAATTAAAGAAAAATTATTATTATTGAAAAAGTACATGATTGTAGGCTAGCCTTTACGTGTACGCCTTTAATGCTGCCCAGAGTTAAAAGACAACACAGCGCATTAGTGCAGCCGCGCAGACACGTTTTGATCGAGTTATTAAATTTTATTGTCTTACCTTATAAGCCGTCTGTTCGCAACCGTAGTCTCCAAAATTTCTAAAGCGCCAATCGAAAGCCAGGGCACCAGCTTATTCACGAGCGTCGATTGCTAGTTCGTCAGTCCTACAGCGTCTGTTGACATATCATGCTGGCAGCCGCACAAATGACCAATTTGCTCATTTTCTCTGCCAATTATAAACAGACCACCGTCGGCTAATGCATGGAAGAAAAACCAGTCGTCAGCAGTCAGCATTTCCTTTTGAAATTGATGCTCACCACAGGGGCATATATGTTAACGCTTTAGCGTCCAAAGTTTACTAAAATAAATGTGAATATTATACCCTCGGTTGGTTAATGGTCAAGATTGCCGACATGGTTTGCTTAGTTAGTTAGCGCTTTAGGTAGGCCTATTATAGGCCACAATTTATTAAAATATTGGCGCCAATTAACCCTTTATTTATGATTTCGCTCGAATTTGCTAGACATGGTTAGCGTCTTACGTTGGTCGTCTCGAGCTGCACACAGTGCACAGCAGGAAAAGCACTCAACCAATTAAGAAGCTTCAGCGACAAATAAACCTATACAAGAAGAGACGACATTTCACATATAATAGGCTACGGCATATATGGATACATTTTTCATTCTGCTATTATATAGGGGCCTATATAGGCCTAGGCCTATCCTGAAGACAGACTACAGATTATTAGACAAAAGCAAAGAAATAAGACAGAAGTTCAATCATAATATGTAGGCCTACAGACAAAACTACTACACTACATGATGCAACAAATGTACAGAATGCTCACGAAAGTTGTATGGTATGCCCTACAGATGCTCTTACAGGGTGATCAAAAAACTATTAAAGCCCCTTTGATCTTTCCCCTTCACATTCTTGCCACATAAACATTTAACTTAGCCTAATGCCTTTGTGAAAACATATTAACTTAGTGCTTTTTGAAAACATATTAAATTAATGTAAATACTTTGTGAAAAAATAATAACTTAATGCTTTGTGAAAACATATTAACTTTATGCCTTCACAAAACATATTAACTTAATGCCTTTGTGAAAACATATTAACTTAGTGCTCTGTGAAAACATATTAACTTATGTAAATACTTTGTGAAAACATATTAACTTACATGTAATGCCTTTGTGAAAACATATTAACTTAATGCCTTTGTGAAAACATAATATTAGCTTAATGCCTTTGTGAAAACATATTAACTTAATGCCTTTGTGGAAACACGTATCGAAGTATAGGTCTACCTATATAGTCAATCAATCAATCAATCAATCGTAATTTATGTAGCGCCCCTTCAAGGTACCTACTCAGAGGCGCTCCCGGCCGAGATCAAGCGAAAAAAATAGTCTTCAACAGTTTATGAAATTGAGAACAGCTTGGGAGGTGTCGCATAGTCAAGGGAAGTCCATTCCAGATTGTTGGACCAACTATATAGATGAAAAAATTAAACACAGAATCCTAACTAGGCTACGTGGGTTCCATCACAAACCTAAAAGCCCTAACGATTGGTGAATTTCATTTCCGTGCGGCATAAATAATAATAATAATTATTAGGCTCTATAAAATGAAGCGACCTTACGTATACATCTGCAGGAAACGAAACAAGAAGCGAGAACACGTCTGCTGCACCACCGGTTCGTCACGTGTTCAAATGCACTCTCGAAGCCACCACGACGACGACGCTCCTTGTCGATGTATTATCGACTGTATACAGCTTGCAACAGTATATCCGGCTGATGCGGCCCTTGGAAACTGCGTAGGAGTATTTTATCCCGTGGCTATATACATACGTGTATGCAAGGTGCATGCTATGTATGGGGAAGCAGCAGACTTTGTCCAACGTCCATCCATCGCGGTGGCGGAACTGCCTCCCTGTCAACCCGACGTCAATGTAATTCCAGACGACGGGTTCGGAATATATGACCACAGTGTAGAAACAGAAACCTGCGCGCACGCTCGCTCTCGGTGTATGTGTGTCCGTCTGTCTTGTCTGTGTGTGTCTCTCTATATATATTTCTCTCTCTGTCTGTTTCTATCTCCGTCTGTCTGTCTGTCTGTTTCTGCCTATGTCAGAGACACAGAGTGAGAGAGAGAGAGAGAGAGAGAGAGAGAGAGAGAGAGACAGACAGACAGACAGACAGACAGACAGACAGACAGAGAGACAGAGACAGAGACAGAGAGAGAGAGAGAGACAGATACAGAGACAGACAGAGACAGAGATAGACAGAGAGAGAGAGAGGACTAGAAAGAGCCAGAGAGAGAGAGAAAGAGAGACAGAGGCAGAAAGAGATACATACAGTCAAAGAAACGGAGACGGAGACCATAATATCACGAGAATGCAGCAGTTAAAAATTGTAAGCCCACAACGTACATGTATGTGCAATTGTGCAAACAGGTAAGCCTACACAATGTGTACTTTATTCAAGTAATTAGGGTGCATTTCGAAGGGGGGGCCAAAATTTTGGGTCTTGTTGTTGCCGCCGAAAAACTGATGACCCTTTTTTTTAGTCATCGACCAATTTTCCAGGAAAAAGATACCATCTCAACCGCCGCTAAATCGACGGGGTGGGGGCCACGCCCCGTATACAATTTTTTAATAGGGAGGTCCTGTTTTTCTCTCCCACTACATTTATTTAATGGCTTGTTGACACCAAATGGGGGGGCCACGTCCCATGCAATTTTTAAATGGGGGGGCCATGGCCGGATTGGTCCCTGGATCCGCCCCTGGTTGAAGCAACAGCCAGTGTGTAATCTAGTCCACATCCTCTTGTGGAAATTGAGGTTTCTGGGGAGTGGGGCAAACAAGCAAATAAAAACTATTGTCAGTTTGTCAATTTTGTCTGAGGGGAACAAATCCCTCTAAAGAAAACACTGGTCTACAAGCAAACAAGTATAGGCCTACAGCCCTACACCAATCAAGCTCCTAATACACCACACGGATATTATTGCAACATCTCACTAGGTTAGACCTGCCCATCACCCGTGGTTCTCTTTCAACAAAATGACTTAAAAACCACCTGGATTCCGCTGTACTTGATTACCATAACTAAGACGGTCCTAGAATCTAAAGCTTAGACTGGAGTAGGTCTACTGGACAATGGACATGCTCATTTTGTGAAAGCGTAGCTCGTCTGCCTACTGGGTGGCTTCCATTTTAAGGCTTACGTCATGCTGCATGCACAGCACGCTGAGATGGCATCGACTTTACAGAGATAATCTTGCAAAGTGCCGGTGTCACAAAATAGAGTATCCCTCTAATAATTATTGTAACCCCCTTCAAATGAAGAGAAGTTGAAAAAAACCACTTCCGCATGTGTTTAATTTTGCAAATTAACTTCCTTTTTTGTTTTGAACATTGCCACTAACAGATGTGTTATTGTGTTTATTCCTACTCACCTACTGCCTCACTTTGTCTGCATTGCGTCTAGAACACTTATGACCATTTAGAACACTTAATTATGAACATTTAGAGTCACTAACTAAATTCGAGTTGCCTTGCTTAGGACACACATTTTTAAACATTTATACGCTGGGGGTGTAGAATGGTTTACTCCCTCGGATACTCTATACCCGGAATCTTCCATCCGGGGATAGATTAATTCATTCCACTATAGATAGCCGCTTAGGGGTTACTCTATTTCCTCACACCGGGTCCTAAGTAGGTGCGTGGGTAGTAGAGCAATCATCCGGGCATTATGGAGTATCAGATTACTGCTATTGCGGTGAAATTCATATTATGCAAAAAAAACCTGCACGTGCCAAGCCAATGCATTTGTCAACAACTCCTACGCATTTTCTTGTGTCTCATGAGCAGTGTAAACGTGCGGAAAAATAAGTGCCTGGAGGCCCCTTAACTTTCCAAAAGAAGTGCCTGGACGCCCCTTAACTTTCCAAAATAAGTGCCTGGATGCCACTTAACTTTCCAAAAGAAGTGCCTGGACGCCCCTTACCTTTCCAGACTGTGCTGGCCAATAAGTGGCAGGACGGCGTTCAGATTTTAAAATAAGTGCATGGACGCCGTCCATGACCGTCCATGCACACTTTAAGCCCTGCTCATGAGTGAATAAAAAATAGTTGCAAGACATTGAGTAGAAGCATTGCAAAATTGTTAGAGTGAGTAATAATATGAAGTAATTTAATAAGTCTGTTTGCAAAGTTGGTGCATCCTAGCAAAAAATAAAAGTTACCAAAGAACCACCTGCTAAGGTCAGCACTCAGCAGTATGTACCAGAGCTATGGATAAAATCAACAAACACCAATTGTTCATAACAAAATCCTTTTCTCTTTGCAACAAAGTCTTTCTCAAACTGGGAAATGACTTATAAATGGTGACATCCTGGTGAAAAGTTACAGGTAGCTTAAACATTGACAAGAAGCTCTTCCAGAATGCACAGTTCTTTGGCCAATGTTGCTTCCATCAGCTTTTGCCACCTCTTTGTGAGGACTGACCATATTTACTCCGCAAGAGAGTACCAGTACATCATTTAATGCTGTCTCTCGTGAAATAAATTTTTTTAAAAATATTTTCATCAACAGATGCATTTTCAGTTATATGAAGCAAAGCATGAGCGACTTCAAAAATCTGCTGTTATACGTCATAGTTCATTTAAATACATGTATATGATCATTCAATGCAATGTAATGCAAGTACACTTGTTAGATGCTAATAAAGCTTATTTAAGCAGACCAAGGAAGAAACTTCCTTGGTCTACTTAAATGAGCTGGAAGATAAAACACATCATGATTCATTTTAAGATGCTGCTTTCTTGACCCCAAACATTCCAGAACAGATGACCAGTTCACAATTCTTGCAATTCTTACACCACGCTTCGGGAAGAGAGCCCACAATCCCCTTTTAGCCACATTTTAAACACAAGCCGCAAATGCAGCGTGCGTAAATAAAACTACCACTGCACATCATTTAAAAAAATACAGTGACAGTCAAATTCAACTCCTATAAAACTTGATATCATCTTTTCCTACTATAATATATAATCTTACAGCGTGCATGCAAGTTTGAATATAAAAAAAGATTATTTTTATTACTACGATTATTTTTTAAGAAGGTTTGTTAATAAAAAAAAAGTAAAATAAGGTAAAAATAACTTAATACGGGTTTTAATGTGACTTTTATTACTATTATTATTACTACTACTATAATTTTTTTTAATTTGCCCAAGGTAGAAACAATCCCTAATATTCTTAGAAACTATCCTAAATGTCGGTTTTGCTCTGGAGCTAGCAGTATTATTATTAGGGCCCCCAGAAATTTGCGCCAAAAAATTGAAAAAATTGCGCACCAAAAACGAAAAATTTGCGCAAATTTTGCGCAAGTTAAAAAATCAAAATGTTCGTTATTTTTCCATTGAATCAGTGTACCAGAGTATCTAACAGTGTTTTTGTCATTTAATGTAAAAGTTTTGGCGTTCTAGAAATTAGACAATCAAGCCAAAAATGCAGTTATAAAGTTCCTATAACCATAAGATTAATGTATTCAGACGATCGCAAATAATTTGAATTTTGCAAAATTTACGCCCACCGAAATCTACGCTCATTACAAATGTAACTTCAAAATAGTATTATATAGCCTATATTATAATGAATCACCAAGTTACACAACGTGCTGAGTACTAGCTTTCCGTCTTTGTGTGCACGCCTGACGCCTATAGATTAAACGCGTTCGTTCTGTCATAAGCCGAGGCAGCAAGCGAGGCGGCTGTGTGACCGCTTTGAGAAACTTCGTCTAACACATTTTATTGTGTGGCCGTGAAGTTCTGGAATTTTGTATACTATAAGTTTGTGCGTTACTACCAAAAATATCGATCTGTAACTAAAAATTCATCTATAATTTTATCCCATTCGGCGGACGCCATTTTGATTATCGCACATCGGTTGTCGTTGTTATGTTGAACTGTCATGGGCCGCGGTGATTTTAAGTCAATCAAAGCCCAATTTAGATAAATTAGCAAGATTTGATCAAAATTTGCCCTAAAATCGCGCGGATTGCCAATTTTTGCGCTCTTGCGCCAAACCTGGAAATTTGCGCAAAAATTGCGCGGCGCAAGATCGCGAATTTCTGGGGGGCCTATATTATTATCATCAGTGCTTAAAGTGTGGAAAAATAAGTGCCTGGACGCCCATTACTTTCCAAAGGATGTGCCTGGACGTCCCCTAGCTGTCCAGGCTGTGCTGGCCAGTAAGTTTCAGGACTGCGTTCAGATTTTAAAATAAGTGCATGGACGCCGTCCATGACTGTCCAGCCACAGTTTAAGCCCTGATTATCATTAAAATTATTAAATCAAAATTTATTGTTTAATAATGAAAAGTAACGCTGATAAAATGCATTTATCATTATAAGTATTGAGGTCATATTAAAATCAGTACATTTCCCATACGTGAAAAAAGAATGGTGACATGTCCTATTGTCCTTGACCATCAAATACTAGAATCCATGTTTAAAAAACAGCATACATGTCCTAATGCTGACTGACACTTCCACACACTCAGGTCATAAACTGACCTTATCTCCACCAATGTACCATTTCAAATTTCTCATTTCTTATTTAAGCACGATTTTGTATACAGCCACACCGCGTCCAATCCAATTCCAACTTCTTTCTCTGGAACAGCGGAAGTGAATGGAAAGCGACACGCAATTACTTGACACCGCGAGCCCATTTCTTTCGCAAGTTTCTCACGCAACTGGTCCATCATTGTATCGACACCAAACACAACCACGCGATCGTAACTGCTCAGGTCATGCTTCCACAGGTTACGCGTATAAAAGTTCGTGTTTCTCCAGGTTCCCTCGCGCAGCGATCGCAGTCTTGAGTACCAGACGAGCCACGGATTGAGCTCGATTCCCTCGGCGTGGAAACCCCGCTTTGCCGCCTCTATGACGATCCGTCCGTCCCCGCTTCCCAGATCCACCAGCTTTCCGGAATGACCTGACAACAGGGTCATGACGTTCTGTACCTGCTGAGTCGTGGCTGGAACGTAGGGAAGGCAGATCTTCCTCACGGCAGGCAACAGAAACGGTGTTGCCACGGCACAGACGGTAAAGAACGATGCGCCGGTTATTCCGAGGAGGACTTTTCCGGTTTTCGTCAGCGGTGGTCGACCACGAGAACCTCCTGTCAGTTGAGCATCGAGGTCTTCCAGTGTGGTACTCATTCCGCTAAAAAAGGAAATTTCTCTTGAAATGCGAAGGCTATTCTCGCCACCAAAGTTCTATATTCACATTTAAATACTAATAATTGGTTGTGACAAGCAGCATGCAAGCAAAGGACCGAACTGGGTGTCTAGACGTGTCTACCCATGAAATGGTCATATCGTTACAATGACTGTCACTTACAGAAGAAGGTTGCTGCTTTACAGCTATGTATGTGAAATCAATTAACACATAACAATACCACACAAGGCTGTAACTAGGGTGCTTTGGGCGTTTGAACACCCCCCAAAATGAAATAATGCAAAAACGAAATAATGCATTTACTAGCACATGACGTAAGAACTACAGTGTGTAAACTAAAATCGCGGAAAATAGTGTTTTTTTGGACCGCCATGAACGTATTACGAGCCAAAGGAGGTATGAAAAGCAGGCGATGACTAAAAATGTTGTCACAAAATTTCGCCCAAAAGAAAAAGTTGAGAAAAAACCCGAAATAAAATCCTGGCTACGGCCTTGATACCACATAACAGGAAACCTTGATAAAACCTTTATTGTGCATCCACACAGGTCTCTACAGCTACTGGAGCATGTGTCATGTTGGGCTGCAAAATGATAACATGATGATGAAAACTTTCATCATTAAGATATTTACGATTTTATATTTAGGATATTTTTAAAAAATTTGACACTTTGACTGTTAGGATTAAATTAATGGATTCATGTATGTTTAATACCATGTCTGATTGTCTGTGCACCAAAATGTAATTAGCAATTGGTCAATTAAAGAATATTCTTATCTTATGAAACCTTTGGCAAAATCTTCAATAAAGGATTTTTTATTTTACGCATTTGCTATAACACCCCTACAAGCGCTCTATTCAGAGGCGCTCCCGACTCCAGTGAGGACAAGGCATCGAAGTTTCATGCTAAAGTGCACAAGTAATTGCGAGTGAAGGGCTTGCTCAAGGTATCTATGACGGGGATTCGAGCTTGGAACCCTCCAGCTCCAAGGCACGAACCCACAACTACACTACCAACCCCTTCCACCGTAGAATACTTTATTTTGACTCAGTTTGGGGATTACGGTAAGCCCTGCATAGCCTCCAATGTTCATACCTAGTACTCGTTTACAATTACACACAATTCAAGGCAATGTCTGTGGCTGCACAACTGGAAATGCGATACACAAGAATTTCTCAAAATGTCATCGTCAAGGACAGGGGGGTCAGTACGCCCAGACCTCTGAGCAACATGACTTGGTCCTGGCTAAATCTGAACCACGGAAGAGGGAGAGACATGATCAGTCGCCTTTCCCACTAACTAATCATGAAACTCAAGTACGGAAGAAAGAGAGAAGTGGAGAATATCCACAAATGAGCGGCTGTCGTGTGAGAGAGCATCGCCAAAGCCATAAGTCAAGGACTTTAACGCTGAAGGTTTCACCCATGCCCGCTCAATTATCGCTCGCTTATAACATTGAAACAAAGCAATTTGTTATCAACCAACTATACCAACTCTGTCGTCTGTGTAGAAAAATATCAGAACGAAAGTAATATTTTAACTGCGAGAGATAAAACTGAAGCAATTAATTAAATCGCATGTTGCCAGTAATAAACACCGCTCGATTAAACCGACCGGTTGAATTATTAGTAAAAATAATCGCATATTACGAACAGTTTAATCGCTAGATGACGATGCGATTCCTAGATATCCGAGTATGCGAGGACTATGCGAAGCAGCGTTGCCAGACCTTGAGTTTTTCCACAAGATCTTGGGTTTTCGATCCAAACTTGGGAAATGGGGCTTTTGGGAAGAACTTGTTTTTTGCTTGTTTTTTTTCGACGGAAAAACGGATTTTTTACATTTCCGGGAAATTTTGGACATTTTCGGGAAAAAGGTCATCCTGAATTTTTGGAAGGGAAATTATAGACATCGGGAGGAGGTCCGTAGCTCAGTTGAGACTTGAGAGAGCGTGGTCGATAAACTGAGTATACACCGCGTCTCAAAAAAAACTGTGCAAAATTGTTTTTTTCAGAACTTCGTCAAATTTCCACCAATCTTAATAACTTTTGGTAGGTAGACGGCAAAGTGGCTGAAATTTCATGTTATATATAAATTTTCCACCTCACCTGACTCATATTACCGCACTACCTTGTTAAACACAGATGTACGAATTTTTCATATAACGCTTAAATTTTATTACCTGCAACAAACTATCTGATTACTGAATTAGCATGCAGTAAGGTAAAAATTGTTTACTTAGCACAGTGTCTTAATAGCTATGACAGATCTGCTTAAAAGTGTTAGAATTGGTGCTCGAAATGCGCCCCGAATATACGGACACAAGCTCTTAGACGGCGACGCAACTGGCCGATAGCAGCATCAACGATCGACTGGTCAAAGCGCGCCCACTCGTCAAGCAGGAGCGTTTTGAGTTCGTCGACGTTGGCTATTCTGGACCGGTAAACCTCCTGCAGCACACTCCATATGCTATATATAGTCGACTGGGTTAAGATCCAGTGAATTCGGTGGCCACAGTGTTGGAGGGATGAAGTCGGGCGTCTCTAGCTCCAGGAAAGAGACAGTGTCTTGCGCTTGATGCGCCGGGGCGCCATCCTGTTGAAAGACAATAAAATCGCCCTGGGATATCCGGCGTATGTCTGACGGTATCTTCTGGGTAAGAAGGTTGTCGCGATAGTAGGCCTACTTTGTCACTTTGACATCCGGCTCGATGCAATGAATTTCAGTGCAGCTAAGCTTCGAGACGCCGTTATATGAAAAATCGGTACATCTGTGTTTAACAAGGTAGTGCGGTGATATGAATCAGGTGAGGTGGAAAATTTATATATAGCATTAAATTTCAGCCATTTTGCCATCTACCTACCAAAAGTTATTAAGATTGGTGGAAATTTGACGAAGTTCTGACAAAAACAATTCTGCACAGTTTTTTTTTAGACACGGTGTAGTTATTATCGCGGCCCGGGTTCAAGCCTCGCTCAGGGCAAGAAATTACTTGAATTTTCTGTTAGCTGCAGTGGCGCTTTCTGTTGTGTTGTTTGCCTCAGGTCTGTTGAAAATAAAATCGCCCCTCCCACTCCTGGCTTGGCCGAATCAGGAGCGTTTCAGCACTTAGGCCATTAGTGTTAAGTTACCGAGCCTGTTGTAGCCGACCTGCGTGTCGTGCGAAACTGGCCGTATTTCGTATAACTTGTACCTGTAATCGTTCTGCGGTCTGTCAGATTGAATGTCAATAAACGAATATTATTATATAATTATTCGAAAGATTTGCTGAATTTGGGTTTTCTTGGTTTTTTTGCCCATCCAACTTGGGTTTTTCATTTTTTAGAGTGGCAACGCTGGTGCGTAGTCAATAATCGCGGCTTTTTTGGTGTTTAAAAGTTATGAAATTAACTTTGCTTTTGTTTTCGCGCACGTGAAGGTAAATAATGGCTTCTATATTTGCACACTATAATTTTATTTGTTGTAGAGAAGTTTGTCTGATTACAGCCGATCATTATTCTTTAAATTGCTTCTTTTTAAACCTTTTAAATCTTTAAAACTGTTTCACAGACGTAGAATTTAACAGAAGTAGATAGGCCTGGTGTAGTCAACTTTTATATTCCTTCATTGTATAGGCTAATAAAATAAGTTGCGGTATGTCTACTTAATTTTCTTTCCTTTCAGCGTCATCATTTTGCTGAGTTTGACGATGTCTGAATATGCAAGAAAGAGTCAATTGCAATGACAAACTTTTAAAATCTGAAGTCTGTTGCAAAGAATTTTCATAGATCTATTTACAGTCTTGAATTCACATAAGAAAACTGAAGCTATAAAAAATCACACTGGTGCAGTATACGGCACAAGTCGTGTACACGGAAGCATCATCTTGAGGAATTCTAATTTTAAACTTTCAAATGGCAGACAAGCAATTAAAGTGCAATATATGCAACAAATCATTTACACAGTTTCGTCATCTGGAAAAGCACACAAGGACCCACACTGGAGAAAAACCATACATGTGCAATTTATGTCACAAAGTATTTTTGTTGAAGAATACTCTAAACCGACATGCAAGAATCCACTCTGGAGAAAAATCATACAAATGTGATATATGCCACAAGGCATTTGCACAAAGAAGCTATCTTAAAATACACAAAAGAACCCATACTATAGAAAAGCCATACAATTGCAAATGGTGCCCAAAAACATTTACACATAAAAATGGACTGAGCCAGCATACAAAGGTGCACACCGGGGAAAAACCACACAAGTGCAATTTGTGCAACAAAGCATTTTCGCGGAAATTTTATCTTAATTTACATATAAGAACCCACACCGGAAATAAACCATACAAATGTAATCTGTGTCACAGGGCATTTACACAGATAGGCAATCTTAAAACACACAGAGGAGTCCACACTGGAGAAAAACCATACAAGTGCAAATTGTGCCAAAAAACATTTACCCAAAAGAATGGTCTTACCCAACATACAAAGGTGCACACTGGAGAAAAAAAATTCATATGCAATTTATGCAACAAAGCATTTAGAAGGAGAAATTATCTTCAAAAGCATTCAAGAACCCACACTGGGGAAAAACCATTCAAATGCAATTTATGTGACAAAGCATTTGGACAGAGAAATGATCTTCAAAGACATGCATGTACCCACACCAGAGATAAAGCATACAAATGCAATCTGTGTCACAAGGCATTTGCACAGAGAAGCAATATCAGAACACACATAAGAATCCACACTGGAGAAAAACCATACAGATGTGATGCATGCGACAGAGCATTTGCGCAGAGAATTAGTCTTCAAAATCATTCATTAGCTCACATTGACGAAAAACGATTCAGATGCACTTTATGCGACAAAGCATTTAGACAGAGAGTTTATCTTAAAATGCACAAAAGAATTCATACTGGAGAAAAGCCATACAAATGCAATCTGTGTCTCAAGGCATTTGCACAGAAAAGCAATCTAAGAAGACACAAAAAAATCCACACTGGAGAAAAACCATACAGATGTGATACATGCGACAAAGCATTTGCACAGAGAGCTAATCTTCAAAAGCATTCATTGACTCACACTGATGAAAAACGATTCAGATGTACTTTATGCGACAAAGCATTTGCACAGAGAGTTAATCTTCAAACGCATTCATTGACTCACACTGATGAAAAACGATTCAGATGTACTTTATGCGACAAAGCATTTGCACAGAGAGTTTATCTTAAAATACACAAAAGAATTCATGCTGGAGAAAAACCATACGAATGCGATCTATGTTATAGACGATTTTCAAATAATGTTACTCTTTCAAATCATGCAAGAAACCACAATGGACGAAAAACTTTTAAGTGCAACACATGTCTGAAGAACTTTACATGTTGGAGTTATTTGGAATGCCGTAAACAAATGCTTACTACGGAAAAACTATACAAGTGCAATTTATGTAGCAAAGCTGTCACAAATAGTGAAGATCCCAAACTGAAGCAGAGAAAACATGCTGGGGAAAAGCTATTTGTGGAGAAATTATGTGATTCTCCATTTTCACATGGTGATATTCTCATCTGCAACGATACAACCAAAGCTGCCAAAGGCAAATTAAATGAAAGCCTTGTTTTGGCAGAGGCACGAAAATACCATAAAATGATGTTCCACAAGAGGTTCACTGGTGACTGTGAATACAGTGTTGATGGGAAAGAGTTGTCAGCTGCTTCAGAAACCCTGCAAGACCTCTCCATGACGAAAAAGAATCCCAGTGAGACTGAAAAGCAATGTTATGAGAAATGCTCTAGAATCAGTGATGATGGTGGTCATTCTACTTCAAGATCATATGGATGTGGAATTTGTGATGGATTATTTGAAGTTGAAAGGGAATTTTTTGAACATTGTTATCAACATTACTGTGATGCTCCAGAGAGAGATACATTTCTAGAAATATTGGAAATTCAGCTACATAGTTACTTTCCTAGAAAACAGAAGACAGATTAATTAGTTCATGAGTCTATATAGTTCAGACTGTTCATGTTTAAGCCAACTTTTTGCATTATCAACATTTGTTGGCTGCCTCTGCTATTCCTATTTTGAATTTCATTGGTAAAGATAAACATCATTAGCCTACTGTTGTTTTTCGTACTAGTTTCATAATTGAACAACACGAAAATTTTATAACTTTTTTATAATACTTTGCATCAGGCCTACAATTTATTTTAGTGTACGATCTCTGATCCTTCTCGATGCGACTCTAAGGCGGTGTTTGTCTAGCACATGTTTATTCCATAACCAATCCATTCTAATATTGCATACGTCTCTGTTTAAGCAAGCAGGAGGTAAATTAGAATGTACATGTACTTCATTTAGGGGCGGATACTGATATTTTCGAAAGGGTCAAAAATTTTATTTGGTGATCTTTGACAGGAAAAATCTGATGAATTTTTTAAATTAGTCATTTGGTCGAAATCTCTGGAAAATATACCAATTTTCTCTGCCAAAATAACTGATGACTTTTTTAGTATTCTGGTCGTAATCTCTTGGGAATATAATATTATATACTATGACCTCTCTAGTTGTATGCTACTTTTTCTCTCTCGCCTTATCCCGCTGCATTGATTTAAAGCTTGTTGAAACTGAATGGGGGGGGGGGGGGGTGGCACGTCCTATGCACTTTTGGAATGGGGAGGACCATGACCGGATTGGCCCCTCTGGATCCGCCCCTGACTTCATTGAACTGCCAGCAAATGCAGCGCAGGAACATCCGATATTAAAGAACAATCACAGAGTGTACAATCACGAATAATCATACTATGCAATTACAAAGCATAACAATGTCTACAAAGTTCTGAGAGAGTAGAATAATACGTAGAATAATAAACGTATAAAATACAGTATGCGACTAAACCATATATATATATAATTATATATATTAGATATATGTATATATAATTATGTATATATGTATTGTATAATTATACATACACATATAGTTCTTAATTCCTTTTGCTCATACTACTACCATGAAGAATCGAGTTTTTCTGTGGTTGGCCCTGTGGTCTGGAATGGCCTTCCTTTTGAGCTATGCCTACACCCTGGGACTCTACCAGGATCCTTCCTTACTAAACTTAAAACTGTTCTTTTTCGGCAAGCTGGAGTCGGGAGCACTTCTGAGTAGTTTTTTCTTGAAGGAGCGCTATATAAATGTCCGAATAAATGAATGAATGAATGATTGAATGAATGAATATGTGTGCAAAGAAATCTGATATGTACATTTTTTTATACTCAATATTTCGTAGGTTTACTAAAGATTGCAATTTCTTTTCAATAACATACAAGGCATTTCTGTTAACAAATCACGTAAGAGTAAGACCGCAATCTTTCAGATATAGAGATGTGATGTAAATATTCATGATAAAAGTTATGTAATGCAATCTACCATTTACGTCAGAATGCCATAATAGAGTGAAGTCACGTTTCCCAGTCGGGCATTGTTTGTCAACGATAATTTTTGTCGATCCAATGCAGGCACTGCTGAATCAACATCCAAATTTGGACCTTGAGGCAAAGGTAACTAGTTACTGGCAAGGAATTGTAACTAATTACTCCAACATACCGTAGTACTTTTAAATCGCCTGTTTTAAATTTTTCCTCGACATTGCCTTAAGGAGAAAAAATATTACCCAGTACTTAACTGAATACAGTTACTCTGAAGAAAATAAGTGAATTTAATTATTGTAAGTGAGAGTGTTCACTTTGAATTTTCAATTACCTTCATAATTTGAAATTATTTTTGAAATTGATGAATAAAAGAGAAAGAATTCAGAGACATGAATGCAAAATATGAAATCTTTGGGTCACTTAACAAAGAATTTACAGGTTGATGATTGCAATCCTTCAATGATATTTACAGTGTCATAATCAAACTAGATGGTCAATGCTAACTTCTAGGTTGAAAAGTTTAAGAACTGAGCTGAGTGCAGTACTGTGATCTTACTATTTAAACAATCAGTTACCACTGTGCATTACTTTTGGTTAAAAAGGTAACGTGGTGATACATAACACTGACCACCACAGCCAACATCTTTTATCATACATGGAAATTGATGCTGTCACATCTGCACGCTACTGTTGTAAATAAGTAGACTTGATGACCTGTGACGAACGCAGTCAAGTATGGTGAGTTATCTTTACTGACATTAGTGCTCTTTGTGTTTCTGGAACACTCTTTAGGGCTGCACCTCCACAGCATGTTTTCTCTGCTGTGCCCTGCTATCTTTCTATTCTTCACCTATGGTGTTTTTGTTTATGCTTGCTTATACTCTCTAAACTGTCTTTTTGTCTCAAAGGAAGTAGGAATGACAATAGGAATTGACCAGATTTTAATTCTGTTTTTGTTTTATTGGTTTGGGTATAATATACAAATTGAACTTATGATGAAAATGATTGTAACAAGTTGAACTTATGATGAAAATGATTGTACTGGTAAGGATGCTGATGATTCATAAGTCTGTAGTTAAGATTTAGTTAAGATTTTTCCTCGTGCTTTATAATTTGTCTAGATTAGACTATTTAAGTGTAATATTGTTTTACAAGATGTGTTGCTACTTTAGGGGGCCATACCTAACGAAGCTGCAAGACCCCTTCAGGGTCTCCTGGGTGACCCTGCTTTTAGCTTCTTTGTAATGCTACTATTCTTGATTTGTCACGAATTAAATGATTTGATTTATTTGATTTTTACTGCATTTGGTGATGATGCTAATGACTATGATAATGATGGAGAAGAGGCAATATTATCATGATCTTAATCATTTTGCTGATGATGACAGATGACTTTATAAATACAAACTCAATAGTGGCGGTATATAGAGTAAAGCTGATCATGACTGAATATATTTCTAGAATCTGCAGTCATCACAAGAAAAATATTGCAATCTCAGAAGAATCTCGGTTACCGGGAATGTTCATCATGGCCGAAGAAACAAACGGTGGGCATGAAATTAATGGTCAGCTTGACCGGTTTGTAATTGTCTCATAAGAGAGGACGCTGGTCGCTGACCGCGTGTGTGACGCATGCTGGCGGTTGTCGTCGATGGAATGACAAGTAGTCCTTGCGTGGGACTTATTAATTCCCTCTCGACTGAAAGAGGCGATTGCTGCATGGATGAAATTCGTTGTTTGCCGTTTCAGATGATGACTTCCTGTCTATCAGGTAAGAGATCACGTTCGGACTAATCTGTTGTTTAGTCATCTTAGGCGCCCTTGTGTTATGATGCCATAGAAATTGTCATTGTTATTATTATTATTGTTGTTGTTTTTAAATAAAAACATCTGGAGTGGTACTATTATTATTATTGCTGGCGATGCTTTTTAAATAAAACAGCTCAAGTGGCATATTATTGTTATTATTTTTTCGCAAAGTAGTTCTAATCCCTTGGGAAGCAAAACATTGTCCGGATATTATTATTATTATTATTACTATTATTATTACTATTGTTATTTATTATTTTTATCATTATTATTATTTTACTGTTTGTAGGCTGACTTGTTGCGGCTGTGACAAGTGCCTGGCTTTGATTGTTAAATCAAATCAATCAAATCAATTTTATTGATATGTGGAGTACAGGACGTCAAACAATAATAATAATCAACCTGATAATCGTAGACAAAACAGCACATTGCAAACGAAAGAATATTGCAGATTAAATGGGAACAATGGGTAAGTAGCATATCAGAAGGGAACTAGTCTTAGGGTGACTGATGAATAGCATGTATACGTTTGAAGTATAATTGTAGTGATAAAATGTTAGAGTGGTTGATGCTGTTATCCTATTCCATGGTCATATTTTTCATTGGAAAAGAGGAGCAATAGACCGGATGGGGTCTTATTTTTTATACTTTGAATTTTGAGCAGATAACAGAAATGTAAATGGATACATTTATACTTATTTCTTGAATGGATTTAAAGCAGTGTTGGTAAATTCTTCTCTTCATTTTGTTTGATGTGCCCAACCACTGGGTCTGTAATTAACACTGCCTCTTAAATTACAACTTAGCAATATGATTTTATTTTTTCTAGTAATTGTAATTATGACTCTTGTGGTAAATTATAGCTACAGCCATTCTGGTGATGTGTAATTATCTATATAGGATTTTGAACCAGTTTCATTTAAACTAACAGAAGTCAATATATTTATTAAGCTCTGTATGATTGATCATGCTGCAGTAGCAGTGTTGCAGTAATTTTCTGCTGATTGCTTTAGTTTTTGAGTTACCGCAAATCATCATACACTTCATTTAACTTGAATTTCAGCATTTTAAAAATTTAGTGAAACGCCTGTTTGGAAATTTTGGCTATGAGTAAAATTGATATGAGAACGGACATTCTATTGACATAACATGACATGAAATTGACATAATTCCGGAAACATATGATGATGATGATGAGTTCTCTGCCCAAAGGCAGGTTCATTGGCTTTACACCCCTGGGGATGAGATGAGTGAGGTGGTTTTCCGTTGCCTTCCTCACAGATAATTGTGGGTGAGCACTGAGCAACTTGTCCAAGGTCCCTACATAGTGGCTTGAGGTGGATTCGAACCTGCGACCTGTCGGTCACAAGGCGGCGAACTTACTTCTACACCACCACGTCCCTCGTGTGATTCACTTATAACACCTCATGGTGTCATAATATTGACTTTGAGATGTAGTGCTGCCAATTCATTCTTTTCAATCGGGCTTTTAGTTAAGGATATTCGAAACGCAAACACTGAAATTAGTCGGAAATGAGCCTGCGCCTGCCGCAAATGGACTAACAAAAGTTGGATTGAAATCCCACACAGCCAGGACTCAACAATGACAATGCTCAACACAAAGAAGTGTTGGTACTCTGTTGAACCCTATTCTACAATAACAGCTTAAGTTTAAATGCAAGAAGGATTTTGTGCTGCTGAAACATTCTGTGGACATTCCAGCAGAAAGTCACAATGCAGTGCTTACAATAGAAGCAAACTATTTGCACAGTTATATATTAAAGCAAGCAGATGTACATTAGCATATTTATATATTGTATACATATATTATATATATACATAGCCTATATATATATTATATAAATGAGCACTAGCATATTTATAGTTAAATATATTGATATATACTGTAATACATATAATATATCTATATACATACATATTATGTTACACAAAGCTATATCTGAATTTATGTGTATATGGATATGTATAATTGTATATGTGTATGTAGGTGTACGCATTGCCGTAACATGTATTGGCTTTGTTCAATTTGTTTTGATTATACTTTGTCTAGAAATTTTTACTCTTTTCTCAAGTATTTATATAGCACTATGAGCTTACCTTAGGCCATGCCATGAGTGGATACTGCTTGTCATTCCTAATGGAGGTGTGAATTGGCATGTTCGATATTACATATGAAGCTCTAGACCAATTAACACCCCAGGTGTTAGCAATTTTTATATACACTGTCACGTCCTTAAAGGCAAATCCAGTGGGGGGGGGGAGGCAACCTGACAATGGTCCCATGTCTGATTTAGAGGGCATGCCATTCAAACTTAAAATGTTTTTTACAACTTTTTCTGATTTTAAAGCATTGAATAGCTTCCACTTGTGATCTTCACTGGACAGGTGTCATCAGTTAGAGAAATGCTGCAGATGACTAAGAGAGACACGAACAAGTTGCTAACGTGAATTTCTAAATCTACTTAAGACAGGACTCTATAGCGCTAACAATTGCATGCTTTGAGCAAGGGCGGATACAGAAATTTTCGATGGGGGGGCCAAAATTTTGGGTCTTGGTCCGGGAAACCAGGACAAAATTTCCGTCTCCATCCGCCGAAAAAGTTGATGACCTTCTTTTTTTTTTAGTCACATCAACCTAGAATTTTACAAAAAACATACCTTTTCCCATCCGGCCTTCACCCGAAACACTGATGACCTTCTTCGCCACTGCGCGGCACGGACATTCGGAGCTACTCGCGGGGGGGGGGAGGGACCAAGTCAACTTTTCGGGACAGAATAGCTGGTAAAAAATAAAAAAAATTCTAAATGGGGGGCCATGGCCGGATTGGCCCCCCCTGGATCCACCCCTGGCTTTGAATATTGAATTTAATACAAGCACATTACCAGAGTCTCAAATCATGCTATAAAATTATAGAATTAGCTTCAATCAGGGTTTAAAGTGGGTGGGAACGGCGTTTCCAGTGCTCTTGAAATTCTTTGCTTGCATTCAATGCTTGCCGTGCTAGAACCATGGGAAACACATGCATTCCAATAAAACTCTTCCTTGGCGTTCCAACTGCTCACCCACTCTGCGTTCTCACTGCTCACTTTAAAAAACCACTTTAACCACTGGCTTCAAAGTGTCTCTGGAATGCTTGTCTGTTGCACTTTTCATTTCCAACTGATGGTTCACGTGTTAAACACAGTATCTTAATGTTACGTGTTTACTTAGTGCCACTATATTTTAACAGCTGGAGCTCTCTACTCAATTGTTTGGTCAAGGTTTTCCACGAACATCTTTGAGGATGCTTGATCTGCACACAGACACACACTGTGACAATGACATTCAGCGCAACAAAGGACAGAGACAAATATTTTGGACCACCCTGCAGGAATTTTGATTGCTCAGGTAGTCCTGTCTTTTCAGTAGGCATGAGGTAACCCATTTTTTCAGGATTTTAGCTCAGTGCAATCTAGTTTATTACCTCATGAACACCTGGTTGCAGTATTTGAGGGTGGTTTTGCATCTATCTAGATGCAGTAATCAAAAGTGTTACACAAAGCTTTATGACTAGTTACAGAAGAAGAACCTTGTTAATCAGTATTAGATTTGTTGATAAATTAATGAGGGGTCAGACTATGAGCCACGTGGAGTTGGGGTGTGAAAGGAAGACTTTGCAATGAGGCCCACAGCAAAGATTGGGGGCTGCACCCCTCAACCACCCCTCCCAGCAATTCTCACGTCCTGCCTTGTTTAGTCATAATTGTCTGAAAATCTGGCCAAGAGGTAGCACTTACATTGGCTGTTTATCTGGGTCTTGTGCTGCATGATGTAATGGGCACCGGTTGCAAACACTACAGTTAGTTCAATAGGTGATTCGTTGCATCAAAGCCACATGTGGACAGTTCTCCACTGTGTATGCCGACTGTATAGCAGCTGACCGGTGATTTACAACTCAATTATTGGCAAGTTTTGGAAAAGATCGAGGTGCCACTTTGCCCGAATGAAAGAAATTGCGTTTAATGCCAGATTGCGGGAACCTGTTGATGTTATTGCTAATGGAACATTTTTATTGTAATTCCAGATTTATATGCATTATGTATTAGGGCATATATAATATATAGCAATTTTAATTATCTGACAAGGCACTTTCTTTATGCTAGTCCAGAAGGCAAAGCCATGCTTTCTCGGTTGCTGGCCTGCCGCCTGGCCACCTGGAATGGGCCTCCTGTGGCACTTTGCCTTTTGCCCAGAATCACTACACAATGTTCTTTTCTAGCCTTAAGATTGTTCAATTTGGCCGAAATTGGATTGGGAGCACTTCTGAGTAGATAGTCTTGAAGGAACGCTATACTAGTGTTCCTAATAAATAAGTAAATGAGGATGTTAAATTTCATTTGCAACTGGACCATCATTACATCTGGAGCAAGACAATGCACAGTAAACTAGAAATCACCACTGGTCCACACATGCACATGAAGCCAACCAAAGCACATTCCCATATGACAGATGGCATGGATGTAAGACATCTATGAACTCTGTCATCTCAGTTTAACTGATCAGTGTCACTCCCGACCGAACAACTTGAAACCACAGAACGATCTTCAAGCACTTGCGGAAAAGAGACAAAGTGAGGCTAAGACACTCATGTTACAGGTTCTTATATATAGTCAATGTATTACAGAAAGAGGCTAATTTTCTGTGCTGGCCCGTGGAATGCTGGTTTGGTGGAACAGCCAAGTCATGTTGTGCAGGGGAGTGCAAAATATATGGATGGAATTGACCAAGTTGCAATGTTCCTAAAGATAGAGCACTCCCTCATGCACAAACATCAAGATCTTGAACTCCATGATTCTGTAATCAATGGTAACCAGTGCAGTTCTTCCCATGCAGATTAAGTAAAAACCAAGGCATGCCACTAAATAGCCAAGCCGTAGCATTTAAAGCAGATTGTGGCTGATTAGTGTAAAAAACGAGTTGGGCCTGAATGAATGGCATTGCCATAATCAACCCTGGAAGTGCCTAAAGTGTGGGAAAATAAGTGCCATGGACGCCCCTTATACCTCTACAAAAGAAGTACCTGGACGCCCCTTACCTTTCCAGTCTGTGCTCGCCAATAAGTGGCTGGACGGCATTCAGATTTTAAAACAAGTGCATGGACGCCGTCCATGACCGTCCAGGCACTCTTTAAGCCCTGAACTCTGGGGATTATGATTTTGTGCATCAGGTCTGTGGCAGCTTGATTTGTTAGCAAATGATGTGATGTATTGCATGAATTCGAAACAGGTGGTAAAACCATGTTTAACATAGGCCTGCACATGTTGGACTTATTTAAGAGTTTACAGTTCAAACCTCGAAATCACTACCAGTAATTGGCAATTTTTCTATTCTGCGGGCGTGTCCAATGGGAAACCCAAAGTTGTATAAAAAGCTAAATTGTTTTCTGGCTGTGCTTCTGTACATACATTCCTGTCATCCTCCAAGAAGGTAAATTACTAGGTCCAGATCATCAGCGAAGTGGTGTGTAGATTAGGCAAGCCGAGTTGGAAAATAATCTCCAGTTTCAAAGTCAGATTAACTGGGTTTCCAAGACTTCAGTTAGAGGTGGTTGGATGACCTCCAGGCACACATTGCCTGGATTTCTCTCTTAATTGTTTCTTACGCTTTATTCGATTGAATGTAGAGAATGCTCAAAAACAGGCCAAACACCCGCCATCATAACCAGGGCACATTTTATGAAATTCCAAATAGGAATTTCAAGCTGTATTCATGGTATCCAGGGGTTAAATATGAAACTAGTATAACTGCAATTTTTGCATTGGAAAATTTACATAGGCTACTGCATAATAGGCTACAACCTGAAAAGACAGGCAGTTGGTAAGCAATAGTTTAGAGTGAGTTAAAAATGCTTTATAATCCTGCAAGCTTAGTTAAACTTTAGCGGATTAAGTAGTTGAGTTGAGCAGATGCATGAAGCACATTTCATCAGATATAGACAAGAGTGAATTAAGTTACGTTTTTTTCTCAAACATGATAGGCTTAATGAAGGCATGATGATGCAACATTCATCGTAAAAATGTGGCCTCTTCAATAATTATATAACGGAATTTGAACCAGTGGTAATATATAAATTTATTTAACCACCCCAATATATCCACTTCCCATTAAGAAGAGTGCACATAGGTTAGGAACCAGCATCCGTAATTCTATAATTCTATTAACCTCGAACGGAGAAGATTAGTGTTAAAACACAGAAGGCTAAAACGTATTAAGGGCTATTTGGCCCGATGCTGATAACGTAATTGTTCAATGAAATTAGGTAGCCGATAACTGTCGGGGTCTTGCGAGCAAGAACGAATCGGACGTTTAGAGATGTTATCATGATGAGATAGTGTTGTTTCCTGTATTATATCATAAACAAAGTTAACAAACACTGATTTGTTTATGATTATCCGTTTATCCACCGCAATTAATCCAATTACGTCCGGTAAATCTGAGCCCAGACTGGTTCATATAGATGCCGAGATTTCGAGCGGCATTAGCTGTGATGTTAGTAATGAGGCCGTTGCGCATGGTACGGTAGCGGCCGCGCTAGGTTTCGGAAGACGCTGCGAGTGCGTTTAATTGGGCCTTCTGTTGAAAGCAGCCGGAGTAGCAGTAGCCCCAAGAGAAGTCTTGTTGGGAGTTCCCGTTGTAAAACGATTTGCTCGCAGTCCCCTTGAACTTTGTACTTGAGTAGTATGAGTGAGATTTAGAGCGCTGACAGGTAAAACACCATTATGTGTGCCCGACAGAGTGGATGGCTGCGTGAGCCTGCGTGCGCCTCTCCGCCTGTGCCTCTGCCTATGCTCTTAGTTAATCTTTCAGCAATATGGAAGCGAGGCAGGCGCCAACTTGTCTAGCAAGAATTTGGTCATGCCTTGTTGGCTCAAGCCATGCGCCTGCCTGTGAAGGCAGCCCTTACAAGTGGCTATTGACAAGAGACTTGAGGCATTCCCCGCCCACCCCCCTCGACCAGGCGCCGGCGCCGCCGACGTTGGGCCAGACAGGCTGGCACCAGGGATATACCACTCAGCTATTTGTAGCTGTCGGCGGTGAAAAGTAACACCTCGTGAGGGAGCCCCAGCGGGTCGAGTGTTTGCCGAAGAAGAAGAAGAAGACGACGACGAAGTGGGGGTATCTTCGTCAACCTGGTGCACCTCTACCCGACTGCAGATGGGTTTTTGCAGAGGGTGATGCTTTTGTGCCCGAGCCAGAAAATTTTTCTACCAGGGCCAAGCGCCCCCTGTTCTTCTCAAGTTGGCTGGTGGCGGTTGGAGGATGCTATAGCATCATATCAGCAAAAACTTTGACTTGTTCGGGATCAGTTGGTTGATGGAATGAGAAGTTTGAAGTTTTTAGGTTGTCGATAAGTTTCGGAAACTTTGGATTCGTTGCCGCAGTTCCCGCTGTTGACCCGTGATTGTTCGTTGACTTCGTGTAGCATGGCTCTTCAGTTCAGAGTATGAAAAGAGTGGAGCAGATTTATTAAGATGGATTGTTGGCGGCTACAAGTAGCAACAAGTAGCAAAAAGAAGCAAAGAACTGTTTTAAAGGAAACTCTTATATTATAGTCGACTCTGGTTGAAGTTCTTCAACAACAACAAAAAACAGCAAGGCATGCAGAAATTAAAAAAGCAAATAATTTGAGCTTGACTTTATACACTATAGATGATTTTATCCAGTGGAAATAACTCGAAGGACATGTATACGAAGGTGTCTGGTCTACACTGTAAAATGCAAGCCATTCTTGAGCAGATCAATGATTTTGAGTTGGTGGACACAGAATTTTTGATGGAAGGATGATGTTGATGAAGTTCGCTACTTCTCGGGCGATTTGACAAGCTCAAAGTCTCGGACTCGCGCTTGAGCAAAGAACTTGGCAGCATGGCTGATTGGAACCAACCTGGTTCAGCACAGTTCACGAACGTACCAGGAGGATATACACCTTCACGTTTTGCCTCACCTGGATCATGGCTGCCTGGCATGATTGCACCTGGGAAGGACGGCCAGATGCCTGGCCGTAGTGGTTCATACGGTTATCCCCAGCAGGCACAGAACTGTGTGCCTGTGAATCCTGCTGTGCACGCTATGCCAGCTGCTTATCAGGGTACAAGACCACCGTACAACAGTGACCGGTACATGACGTCAGTGCCTCATGACTCTTTGCAAGGGATTCACGAACGTCATGGCTCCTATAGAAACAATAGTAAGTAACCCTTTCTTAATTTCTTCAGAAATCTTTTTTAAGTGAGTCATATTGCAGTTTAGGGATGGATTATCTGTTAATGCATTGTCAGCATATGGTGAAATGCGACATAGGTTGATGAAGATGGTGATAGATTATAGGAGCAAAGATTGTATTGTATCGTATTGTATTGTTCTGTTAATTGCTCTGTTATCCTCTCTGGTAGTCTTTTCTCATCTTTCTCTTGCTTTAAAACCTACCTTTTCTCTCGAGGTTGCACACACTGGGAGCGCTTCTGCAGTAAGTACAATATTGTAAATGACCATTTTATAAGGCGCTTCTCTCAGCACGTCTTTCAGAAGTGCTCCCGAGTGCGAGCGAACCTTAGAGAAAGGATTTCAAGCGAGAGAAAGATGAGGGAAAGCTGCCAATTAAGAGCGCACTCATGGTGGAAGTCCGTCCATCCATTCCATTTAGAGAGGCTCCAATGCAATATGCAGGGAATGCATGTTGATTGAGCCATGGCTGTCCTGATGCAGGGAACATAGAGGTCAAGCCGATGTGTGAATGATGATGATGATGATGATGATGATGATGATGATGATGATGATGATGATGATGATGATGATGATGATGATGATGATGATGATGAACATTTTGATCGCAGTTGTTGCTGGTAGCTTAAGTAATTGAACTATAACTCCATCTTGTCTTAAGATCTATGCTATCATTGCTATACTTACTTTTCAGAAATACATCTCAAAACACATTTTAACATCACATTAAATTGCACCTTTTTGATTTTTTCAGTTGCCTTGCTTTAGTAAATTTGCATGTTTCTGAAATGGTGCGACGATACCAGTAGCTAAATGCTTACATACATACAGACATACACACATGCATTGCATACACATACATGCTTGCATATATGTGCATATATATACAATTATACATGCCTATATGAGTATCATCTGTATTTTTGGCAGATCTTTTCCTTGAGCAGAGCAATGTAGTTGGCATGTGTTTTGGAATTCCACTTCTTCAGCAAAGCACAGCACAGAAGATTTGTATAGTTGGCCATCAACTTCAAATGTTCTTTTTATAAAAACCTTCAGCATGAACAATGAGCATCTTCATCTTTTATTGCCTGTACTTTTTCCGCTAGGATTTGTTGATTGTGGTTTTGTTTCTGGAAGTATGTCCGTGTTGCTTAATTTAGCAGAGTTATTGCCTTCATTTGAGAATTACCGTCAGTCTTTTTTCTAAATAATGTTGTATTGTCAGGGGGAAACCCCGGCAGTGATATCTTCCAAATTTGTACCGAAACATCTTGCAACTGTTGGTAAAATACATGAGTTGTATTGCCTCCATCTGGTTCAGGTCGGGAGCACCCGTACGCAACTCGCATAAATCTGGTGACCCTCCCTGCATGCCTGCGTAAGATATGCACAGCCTCTCTAATTTAAATCCAATGGTTGCTGATGTTGGTTATGCTGATGATAAAGATGACGTTGTAACGCTTGATGTGATGGAGTGTTTTACCTCAGAACCTATATTATGTCATGTTATTAAGTAAGGAAGTATACAACATGTGGGCTATAGAGAGTTTTGCACAGGGCTTAAAGTGCGCCTGGACGATCATGGACGGCGTCCATGCACTTTGTTTTAAAATCTGAACGCCGTCCAGCCACTTATTGGCGAGCATAGACTGGAAAGGTAAGGGGCGTCCAGGCACTTCTTTTGGAGAGGTAAGGGGCGTCCAGGCACTTATTTTTCCACACTTTAGGCACTGGTTTTGCATCTGAAAAACACTAAAAGAGAATAAAAAATTGAGATGGACTGTACGTAACTAAGGATCCTTTTTTATAGCCTGTCTAAAATTAAATGAACCTAGTCAATGGTAATAACTAACAAACAGCTGACCATGTAAGAATCAGTGTATACTATAAAACTCTTCTTTTACGCACTCCCATTGATAATTATATTGTCTGCTTTATTAGGTTGATAGATGTAGCGGGTTGCAGAACTTTGTCATCCCAAACTCGATAATAAATGAAGATATAATACATACATGTATAACTTGAGCATGCCGTATTATACCAGCAATAACTCCTGCAAATGATGTTACAGTATAACATCACCACTACTCTCAGTATCATCATCATCACCACCATCATCATCATCATTGCTATCATCATCATCATCATCATCATTGCTTTCATTATCTTCATCAGCATTGTTGTCATCATCATCATCATCACCATCATCATCACCACCATCATCATCATCATCATTGTTTTCATTATCGTCATCAGCATTGTTTTCATTGTCATTGTCATCATCGTTGTCGTCATCAGCATCGCATCTTTGCTCTTATCTCCATCTTCATCAACCAATGCTCAATCCACATTTCAGTGCATTATCTGAGATCCACATACTGTTGATAATCATTTTATTAATAGCAACAATCAAATGCACTTACATCCAGCAATTAAATTCACACACACCGACGCACACACACACACGCTCACACATGTATGCACTTATGCATATTTGTGTGCATGCATCTATGGATGTTTGTGTTTGGATGTTTGTATGTCAGTCTGCTGGTGCTGAGGATGATGTCAACAATGATGATGATGATGACAGAGGAGATGATGTTACTGCTGCTGACTGATGATGATGACGATGATGTGTGCTTACGTTCTCATTGTATATGACTTATTACTAGCCATCTGGTTATATCTTAAGGAGTGCTGTTTGTCAGCAGCTAATTGGGTATGTTGAATGGTATAGACAAACTTACTTGTACTGACGTTGGTTTGGATTATCCAGTGATTTATTTGGTCCAAATTACTCTGGCCAGTTTTCCCCCAGTTCTCTGCCTTGACCGGTTAGAGGTGGCTATGTGCATCTGGGTTTTTATCAACAAAGTAGCCTGAACTTTCAACCAAACTGCCTGTAGTCAATGCAGTAGGGAGTTCCAGGTTCGAATCCACCTTAAGCTGTTGTAGGGAAGTATATAACATGTGAGCTATACAAAGTTTTGCATCTGAAAAACACTAAAAGAGCATAAAAAATGAGATGGACTGTACATAACTAAATATCCTTTTAAGCCGGTCTAAAAGGAAATGAACCTAGTAAACAAGAATAATTAGCACACATCTTGAGCAAGTCCTTCACTTGCCATTGCTCGTGCGCTTCGGTGTGAAACTCTGATGCAGTGTCCGTGTTGTAGTCTTGGGAGCGCTTCTGAGTTGAGAACTTGAAGGAGCGCTATGGCAAATGCAAGAAATAATTCCTTGAAATGCTGGTAGTTTGATGCATTTCTGTAATAATTATGATTTTTAGAAAACATGAGTCTCCAGTGAAGGTGAATCTAAACCAAGCTGATGTTCTGTGTATTTAAAGTGGATAGGTCTTCAGCCAGAGAGAGATACAGGAAATAGTGGATGCGTCCACTGAGAGAGAGAGGGAGAGGAGAGAGAGAGAGAGAGAGAGAGAGAGAGAGAGAGAGAGAGAGAGAGAGAGAGAGAGAGAGAGAGAGAGAGAGAGAGAGAGAGAGAGAGAGCCTATCAGTATTCTTGTGTCAAAATTAACTTATAAATCCGGAGAAATTGAACCAACAACTTATTAATCAGCTTGACGACTTATAGACCAAATCTGCCTCAAGGCATACTGAAAGAAGGGCAGAGTTGACATACCGTTATTGGTGAATAATACTGAGCTGTATATGTAGAGGAGTAACTGATAGATGATGGTTAACCAGAAAATATGCTTATCATTATGTAATTTTTATGTAGGTATGCGTATAAGCCTTATATTCATTTATTTCCAAAACAACAGCAGGTAAATGCTGTAGGCGTAACAAACAAATATTGATTGATTGGTTAGTTGGTTGCTTGATTGATTGATTGATTGATTTATGTACGTCAGCACAATTGACAATTAGGGCTTCTTAGTACTTATGGTTGAGTTTGTTATTACATGTTTTAGATAACAATCTTTGGTTAAAAATTCATTGAGTTTTATACGTGGCACATGAAGCATTTATTAGCACAGTTTGAAAATTGACCAAGTGGTACGAAATGTGAGGAGATGTCTTGTTTCTAACGAGTTTTATTTTGACGCTGTGATACTTTTAAGTGTTAAGTGTTCAAATGACGTCAGTGTTAAAATGACGTCAGTGTTAAGTGTTCAAATGGTGTCTGGTCCTTCCAGCTATACTCACAGACTAATCTAAATATGACCGGCAAGGTCAAACTCAGTTTCCGGTTGAGTGGGTGCACAGCGGGTGATAGAGGGCAGAGATATGGTCACGGACATGGAGCAGGTCGGTGTATTTTATTCAACAGCCCAAGATGATGGGCAAAATGCACCGTGCAGGTGTTAACTATGCTAATTGGTGTTAATTATGCTAATCGCATACAGTGTCTCTCTCTCTCTGCCATATTCAATTATGCCTTCTTTCGTTTTTGGATGGGTGGGGTGGGGTTGGGTGGGGGGCATCGTGTCCGGCCTGTCAGTGGAATTTTTACGTGCATTGGTATGTATGTATGTATGTAATCTCTGAATGTGCCAGTTCCTCTGCTCTGCTCTGTAGAATTGTTAATTTTGGAGGTGATCACTGATTTTCTAATTGGGTTGAGGGCTAGATGACTCAGGAAGCAAATTGCCCTACAAATAATGTACATGCTATGTATATGAACTTTAGTAGCCTGGGCCATTTCTATTTATACATACACACTCATGAGTGTGTGTGTGCATGTGTGTGTGTGTGTGTGTGTGTGTAGGAACTGTATTTCCTTTATATATACATTTAGATTTATTTATATATCCACATTGTACGTATATATATATATATATATGTATATATCCACATTACGTATATAATATTATAATATATACTTGGATTGGATGTGCATACTGAAACAAAAATATATATACTTATATATGAATATATATGTATATAGTTCTGGTACATATTTTATTTTAAAGAAATGCATAGATGCGTACAATGTATTTTAACTTAGTTCAAGCCCAGAGAATTTAGGTAATAGAGATATATTTAACTAACTATAGATTTAATATGCATGATATATATATTTATATATACTTATATAGTGAATATAATTATCATATAAATTTTTTTATTATCATTTATACATTTATATAAACTTGGAATATATCTGGCACTGTCAATACATATTATTCATGCTTACTAGCTCCATGAAGGTTGTTTTAGATTAGATAATAGTGATGTTTATCGGCTGACCACTGATCAGCTATAATTACGGTAAGTTAGTGAGTAACCTGGGCGTTTAGATTAGTGTATTCCACTTCAGCCAGAATGTTAGTTTTATGCTTTTGGCCTGCCATGAGAGACTTTTATCCAAGTCACTCTTTCTACGTTACTGCAGTAGAGGTCAATCTGAGAAATACGGAAGACCATGCAAAAGTCATGAAACTTTACTAGCTTCAGAAAAGCTTCTTGGGACAGGCCACGGTTTGAACTACAAGGTGGATTCGTAAAGGACCCGGCTTATTGAATGACCAGATACAGAAATCAATGCTGGCTGCAAAGTGATGCTGCTACAGCGATGTAATGATTAAATTAGGTTAGTGATCTGCCCATTAGTTACTTGCTACATAATAGGGGGGATGGTCGAATGGCCATTGGATAACACATAGTGAGGACGTTAAGCTCTTGCATTGTGCAAACTGTGGATAAAAGCAACAAACTTTTTTGTATTGAAGAAAAACATATTTTAAGACTTTTCAGCTAGCGGCATCAATTAATTCGATCCGGAACATAACTAAAAAAATTAGTGAAAAGTCCGAAAAAATGGGTTCCTTTTGCTGTTAGTTCGACCATTTGGGCGACTTTATTGGGCTATATTCGCTCTACAGAGCCAACATTGTGCGATAGCTTGGCTTGTACACTAGGTTTCGTGAGCGATGATAGGATTATTATTATAATTGGATTGGGACTAAAAACTTAATCAAAGTTGTATTTCGCTCGTATTGTGCGCAAGAACATTAATTTGTTTGAACAAGGATTATGTAGATTTGCATGCATTTGAATATTTGTGTTTGGAAGGTTAGACTTTGGTTAACATAGCGATGTCTAAGCAGTGCTTTTAATCGACTTTCCAGTTAATTGGACGCAGTGTGCGTGTAATCTATCGCTTAAATAGCGTTATAAAGTATTCGCCTATCGCAGCATAAGTATTTTTTCATAAATCCTAATTCTGTTTTGGCATGAATACTTTTCATGGTAATTTTGCAGACTACGGTCCTGTCCATATAAACAGTATGGCCGCCCAAGAAATCGCTAAAATAGAGCGCTGCGACTTATCAGCTGCATCCCATGATGCAATGCTCTCATTAAGTAATTAGCGCGAAATCCCAAGTAAAAAGGTTAAGTTAATAGGTAAACACGCACACTAAAATGAAATGTCCTATTTATTTACTTAGAAATTGTGTTAATTTGTGTTGATTACTTACTTGCTCAATGCATTGCATCATGGGTCAAGCCGATCAGAGGATCTGAGAGGACCAGTGGTGTGGCAGAGTGGACATGAACCATGAGATCACAATGATGCTTCGGAGAAAGCACTCACTCAGCACTCTATTTTAGCAATTTCTTGGGTGGCTATACCGCTTGCTTGAACAGGGCCGTAGTCTGCATGATTACCATTTTCACTGATCTAGCTTCCATAAGTTTCATCAAGGCAAGAATTTATTTTAAAATCAGTATTACTTTTATTTGGGCAACAACAATTACTTCTTGTCAATCTATATTTAAATAAAATATATTGTTAATCAATCCAGCTTTAATTTCAGCAATTTTTTTTCATTTATCCCACTTCTATTTAAGTAAACATTTTTCATCAATCCAACTTCTGCTTAGTGAGAAATCTTTTCGTCAATCCTACTTGTCTGCATCGAACACTACAACCCACTCAATGATGAATAATTTTTAGAACGCTAAAGTGATAGATTACCCTGTGTGTTAATGTGTGCCAGAATAAAGTTGCTGTTGAGCAAAAAGGTGGAGCGAACTGATGGTGGAATTCCATTCTACAGAGAGGGACCTATGCAGGCAAAGCAACTGAATTGAGCCAGGGCAAACATGAGGAACAAAATAATAAGTCAGGAGGATATGAGAAGACTACTATATTCGTTTAATAAAAATTCATTCTGACAAACCGCAGAATGATTACAGATACAGGTTATACGAAATACGGCCCGCTTCGCACGACACGTGGTGTGGCGGAGAGGAGACGAAGCATGAAATCACAAAGATGCTTCGGAGAAAGACCCAATTGCGACATAAAAACCAAAGCAAGAATTTTTTATTGTATATGGTCAGAGAGCGGGATCTAGTAAAGTTATTAAATCATGAATGTAGGATTTGTTTCAAGCTCGGAATCACACAAAACTTCATGTTGCTCAAAACTACTGATACTGATGTTGTTGTTCCAGCAGAAAAAAATAGTGTCACAAATTTTTTGTGACAATAGGGGCATGGTCTCATTTTCAACGCATTGATGCTCATGAGGTTACTTGAATTTTTAGTCCAGAACTAGCCTTTGCATGATGACCCATGTTCAATGCATTCATTATCTGTGACACAGTTTCAGCCTTAGTTGGCCGGAGCAAAAGAACTTGTCAGGAAGTATTGCATGAAAGGTAAAACAATTGAGAACATTCCGCCAAGGCAAGATGCATTGTGTAACATCTCAAGCATTCTGGGTATCAGGCTGGATATGTTTGGAGTCAAACTTTAGGGACACTGCCTGTCTTGCCAATTCCTGAAAGCTGTTCTACAAAAATTCCACTGCTTTAAAGATTACTTACTTAGAGTTTGGTGTCAATAAAAAGGGCTTTCTTCAATTTCTCCAATGACATGTATTTGACTTGTTTATAAGGTGTCCCACATACATACCCATTTAGTCAGTTGAAAGTGAGTGCTATCACGGAAATGAGAGGTTTGTGGCTAATTGCTGCAACAGTTCCTGTCAACCAAGACACAAATAAATTGCACGCTTAATACTCTTGTTGTTGCTAAATTAAACCAAACAAAATTATCTAAGACTGTAATGTACTAGGAGGTGTAATGTGTCAGCAAGCATGACAAAAATAGGGTTGACAAGAAATGTTTGACACTTTTCAGCAACTGTGGTTTATTCCTCATACGAAATAACAACAAATTCACTTGATCATACAAATCTAGGCAATGTTCAGAACTCAAAACTGAAAAGCAAATTAATGTGTTCAGCTGCTCAAGATCAAAAGTTATTGAAGAAGTCTGAAAATGTCATAATTTACCCAGATAAAAATTCATGTACATTTTGTTCTACCCATCCAACGTTAGCAGCCCACATACCTCAGCCAGTTTTTCACTTTAGGCACTTCAAACTTTCCAGTTCTTCATACCAAATGACCAGAAATTGTTACCACTAGTGCTGGTTGTCAGCGTGATCATATGAGACAACCAACGGACAGATCGTGAATAACTGGACACTCTTTGCAGAGAAAGCACTTTGACATTGTGAAAATAGTGATAGAAATAAATGACAGCATATTTTAACTAAATTTAATTAGGCCTACTAGTGATACAAAATGTAAATCAAATATTTTCTAAAACTTGTGATGCCAGCATGCATTTTTATAGGAAAATTCCCAGATGCAAAAAATCCTGTTCTACAAGTGGAATGTGGACATGGTGCCTATTTGTGACATTATTTTGTTGTTGTGTCTTCCATGACGGAAGCACGCTGATATTAGTATTATATCTGCTGAAAGTACTCTTCAAGTCATTTGTATTGGTGTGTCAAACATTGTGCTACCCCACATGACCATATTGCAACCGAAAATTGTAATGTTTATGTTGTCATAAGACCACATATTCTGCATCTAAGTGCAATATGGATATATTGGCTCTGGAAACTGCAGTTTTAGCATACTTAAATGGTATACTGGAGCTACATCAAAATGTGTAATGTTCGAATCAGATTAATCTGAAATATTACTAATTAGTAATTTTTCATGTTGTCTAAAGACCACATATTCTGCATCTAAGTGTAATATGGAGTTGCATTTCAGCTCTGGGTATGTGCAGTTTTAGCATATTTTCATAGTATACTTAGTTATATCAATTGTCCCACACAACTATGCATATGTGCAATGTTTATTTCATATTAGTAATGTGTCATATTGTCAAAAGACCACATATTCTGTATCTATGTACATAAAGAGTTGTGAATCGGCTCTTGAAATGTGAATTTTTAGCATACTTTCATAGTATACTTGTGCTCTATCAATTGTCCCACACATGTGTGTAATGTTTTAATTAGATTAGTAATGTTTCATGTTGTCAAAAGACCACATATTCTGCATCTATGTGCATAAAGAGTTGCGTATCGGCTCTGGAAATGTGAATTTTTAGCATACTTTCATAGTATATATGTGCTATATAAATTGTCCCACACTGTGTAATGTTTGAATCTGATTAGTAATGCTTCATGTTGTCAACAGACCACATATTGTGCATATTAGTGCAATAAATAGTTGCGTATCATCTCTGGAATGTTAATTTTTAGCATACTTTCATAGTATACTTGTTCTATATGAATTGTTCCACAATGTGTAATGTTTAAATCAGATCAGTAATGTTTCATGGTGTCAAAAGACCACATATTCTGCATCTAGGTGTAGTTTAGAGCTGCGTATCTACTCTAGAGCATGTGCATTTTTAGCATACTTTCAACCTTCTGTTTAAGTATGTTCCCATGTGAATTTTTTGATGCAGCTAGCTGAAAAGTTTTAAAATATGTTTGTCTTGAAGCTGTAAAAATTTGTTGCTTTTATCCACAAGATGCACAATGCACTGCGTTTTTGGACCTTAACCTCCTCACTAGTGAGGACGTTAAGCTCTTGCATTGTGCAAACTGTGGATAAAAGCAACAAACTTTTTTGTATTGAAGAAAAACATATTTTAAGACTTTTCAGCTAGCGGCATCAATTAATTCGATCCGGAACATAACTAAAAAAATTAGTGAAAAGTCCGAAAAAATGGGTTCCTTTTGCTGTTAGTTCGACCATTTGGGCGACTTTATTGGGCTATATTCGCTCTACAGAGCCAACATTGTGCGATAGCTTGGCTTGTACACTAGGTTTCGTGAGCGATGATAGGATTATTATTATAATTGGATTGGGACTAAAAACTTAATCAAAGTTGTATTTCGCTCGTATTGTGCGCAAGAACATTAATTTGTTTGAACAAGGATTATGTAGATTTGCATGCATTTGAATATTTGTGTTTGGAAGGTTAGACTTTGGTTAACATAGCGATGTCTAAGCAGTGCTTTTAATCGACTTTCCAGTTAATTGGACGCAGTGTGCGTGTAATCTATCGCTTAAATAGCGTTATAAAGTATTCGCCTATCGCAGCATAAGTATTTTTTCATAAATCCTAATTCTGTTTTGGCATGAATACTTTTCATGGTAATTTTGCAGACTACGGTCCTGTCCATATAAACAGTATGGCCGCCCAAGAAATCGCTAAAATAGAGCGCTGCGACTTATCAGCTGCATCCCATGATGCAATGCTCTCATTAAGTAATTAGCGCGAAATCCCAAGTAAAAAGGTTAAGTTAATAGGTAAACACGCACACTAAAATGAAATGTCCTATTTATTTACTTAGAAATTGTGTTAATTTGTGTTGATTACTTACTTGCTCAATGCATTGCATCATGGGTCAAGCCGATCAGAGGATCTGAGAGGACCAGTGGTGTGGCAGAGTGGACATGAACCATGAGATCACAATGATGCTTCGGAGAAAGCACTCACTCAGCACTCTATTTTAGCAATTTCTTGGGTGGCTATACCGCTTGCTTGAACAGGGCCGTAGTCTGCATGATTACCATTTTCACTGATCTAGCTTCCATAAGTTTCATCAAGGCAAGAATTTATTTTAAAATCAGTATTACTTTTATTTGGGCAACAACAATTACTTCTTGTCAATCTATATTTAAATAAAATATATTGTTAATCAATCCAGCTTTAATTTCAGCAATTTTTTTTCATTTATCCCACTTCTATTTAAGTAAACATTTTTCATCAATCCAACTTCTGCTTAGTGAGAAATCTTTTCGTCAATCCTACTTGTCTGCATCGAACACTACAACCCACTCAATGATGAATAATTTTTAGAACGCTAAAGTGATAGATTACCCTGTGTGTTAATGTGTGCCAGAATAAAGTTGCTGTTGAGCAAAAAGGTGGAGCGAACTGATGGTGGAATTCCATTCTACAGAGAGGGACCTATGCAGGCAAAGCAACTGAATTGAGCCAGGGCAAACATGAGGAACAAAATAATAAGTCAGGAGGATATGAGAAGACTACTATATTCGTTTAATAAAAATTCATTCTGACAAACCGCAGAATGATTACAGATACAGGTTATACGAAATACGGCCCGCTTCGCACGACACGTGGTGTGGCGGAGAGGAGACGAAGCATGAAATCACAAAGATGCTTCGGAGAAAGACCCAATTGCGACATAAAAACCAAAGCAAGAATTTTTTATTGTATATGGTCAGAGAGCGGGATCTAGTAAAGTTATTAAATCATGAATGTAGGATTTGTTTCAAGCTCGGAATCACACAAAACTTCATGTTGCTCAAAACTACTGATACTGATGTTGTTGTTCCAGCAGAAAAAAATAGTGTCACAAATTTTTTGTGACAATAGGGGCATGGTCTCATTTTCAACGCATTGATGCTCATGAGGTTACTTGAATTTTTAGTCCAGAACTAGCCTTTGCATGATGACCCATGTTCAATGCATTCATTATCTGTGACACAGTTTCAGCCTTAGTTGGCCGGAGCAAAAGAACTTGTCAGGAAGTATTGCATGAAAGGTAAAACAATTGAGAACATTCCGCCAAGGCAAGATGCATTGTGTAACATCTCAAGCATTCTGGGTATCAGGCTGGATATGTTTGGAGTCAAACTTTAGGGACACTGCCTGTCTTGCCAATTCCTGAAAGCTGTTCTACAAAAATTCCACTGCTTTAAAGATTACTTACTTAGAGTTTGGTGTCAATAAAAAGGGCTTTCTTCAATTTCTCCAATGACATGTATTTGACTTGTTTATAAGGTGTCCCACATACATACCCATTTAGTCAGTTGAAAGTGAGTGCTATCACGGAAATGAGAGGTTTGTGGCTAATTGCTGCAACAGTTCCTGTCAACCAAGACACAAATAAATTGCACGCTTAATACTCTTGTTGTTGCTAAATTAAACCAAACAAAATTATCTAAGACTGTAATGTACTAGGAGGTGTAATGTGTCAGCAAGCATGACAAAAATAGGGTTGACAAGAAATGTTTGACACTTTTCAGCAACTGTGGTTTATTCCTCATACGAAATAACAACAAATTCACTTGATCATACAAATCTAGGCAATGTTCAGAACTCAAAACTGAAAAGCAAATTAATGTGTTCAGCTGCTCAAGATCAAAAGTTATTGAAGAAGTCTGAAAATGTCATAATTTACCCAGATAAAAATTCATGTACATTTTGTTCTACCCATCCAACGTTAGCAGCCCACATACCTCAGCCAGTTTTTCACTTTAGGCACTTCAAACTTTCCAGTTCTTCATACCAAATGACCAGAAATTGTTACCACTAGTGCTGGTTGTCAGCGTGATCATATGAGACAACCAACGGACAGATCGTGAATAACTGGACACTCTTTGCAGAGAAAGCACTTTGACATTGTGAAAATAGTGATAGAAATAAATGACAGCATATTTTAACTAAATTTAATTAGGCCTACTAGTGATACAAAATGTAAATCAAATATTTTCTAAAACTTGTGATGCCAGCATGCATTTTTATAGGAAAATTCCCAGATGCAAAAAATCCTGTTCTACAAGTGGAATGTGGACATGGTGCCTATTTGTGACATTATTTTGTTGTTGTGTCTTCCATGACGGAAGCACGCTGATATTAGTATTATATCTGCTGAAAGTACTCTTCAAGTCATTTGTATTGGTGTGTCAAACATTGTGCTACCCCACATGACCATATTGCAACCGAAAATTGTAATGTTTATGTTGTCATAAGACCACATATTCTGCATCTAAGTGCAATATGGATATATTGGCTCTGGAAACTGCAGTTTTAGCATACTTAAATGGTATACTGGAGCTACATCAAAATGTGTAATGTTCGAATCAGATTAATCTGAAATATTACTAATTAGTAATTTTTCATGTTGTCTAAAGACCACATATTCTGCATCTAAGTGTAATATGGAGTTGCATTTCAGCTCTGGGTATGTGCAGTTTTAGCATATTTTCATAGTATACTTAGTTATATCAATTGTCCCACACAACTATGCATATGTGCAATGTTTATTTCATATTAGTAATGTGTCATATTGTCAAAAGACCACATATTCTGTATCTATGTACATAAAGAGTTGTGAATCGGCTCTTGAAATGTGAATTTTTAGCATACTTTCATAGTATACTTGTGCTCTATCAATTGTCCCACACATGTGTGTAATGTTTTAATTAGATTAGTAATGTTTCATGTTGTCAAAAGACCACATATTCTGCATCTATGTGCATAAAGAGTTGCGTATCGGCTCTGGAAATGTGAATTTTTAGCATACTTTCATAGTATATATGTGCTATATAAATTGTCCCACACTGTGTAATGTTTGAATCTGATTAGTAATGCTTCATGTTGTCAACAGACCACATATTGTGCATATTAGTGCAATAAATAGTTGCGTATCATCTCTGGAATGTTAATTTTTAGCATACTTTCATAGTATACTTGTTCTATATGAATTGTTCCACAATGTGTAATGTTTAAATCAGATCAGTAATGTTTCATGGTGTCAAAAGACCACATATTCTGCATCTAGGTGTAGTTTAGAGCTGCGTATCTACTCTAGAGCATGTGCATTTTTAGCATACTTTCAACCTTCTGTTTAAGTATGTTCCCATGTGAATTTTTTGATGCAGCTAGCTGAAAAGTTTTAAAATATGTTTGTCTTGAAGCTGTAAAAATTTGTTGCTTTTATCCACAAGATGCACAATGCACTGCGTTTTTGGACCTTAACCTCCTCACTAACACTGGCATGGAGATCAGTGGAGCTGGGTTTGATTCCCAAAGCCCACGTGGGATAGACGAGCTTTGTAGGCTGCTATTTGCGCCCGTTGTCTTGCAGGCTGGCTGTTCTGTTAGTAATTAAGATTGATGTTAATTAAGATTGTTTCATGTAATCATACTCTGTTTGTCAGAATGAATAATAAAGAAGAGATTATTATTATTTATTACAGATATTAATTAAATTTAATTTGGCTAATACTGTTTAGCCGACTGAGGACGAGTGTTAGGTATACGCGCTATGCGGTGAAAAGAGAGTATGTAAGGCAGCGTTTCCAAAAGTTGGTTCCGCGGGACGAGTACAGGGGTTCCACGAAAAGTTGTAAATATCGAAATTTTAGTGAAAATGCATCGATAGTTTGAAACTACAGTCAATCAATCGACTTTGTGTTTTGTCCTCGCCCATTAAGCGGCTGTACGAACTTTCATTGCCCATTAGAAATCCAGTTACAATTTATAGACACCGATCACTACTGAGACATACGTAGCTATGTGTACGTAGGTCAGAGCTGTAAATCTGAATTGTGGCGTAGCCATCCAACGAAGCTAATCTGAGCATGATTAGTCCTAAACGCAACAGCTTAAAAAGTACCGCCAAGTCGGATTATCGTATGGCGGAGTTGTGACAAATAATAATTTTTTGCAGGTAAAATTTGCCAAAATTCAGTAACTGTCTCGTAAGCATGGGTTCTAGGCCGCTCTTGTTGACTTAAATGATACAGCTGACAATAAGAATCCAGCTTTCAAATGTCAAGCCAGTAGTAAAAAAAATGCATTTAATAAGAAGAAAAATTAAGGGCTGTTCGAGTCTTCGTATTCTAAACCTCATGTGCGTCGCTTCCAGTATTGTGATACACGAGTCGTGGTTTTCAAAACAGTTCAAATTAATTTTTCATATAAGAGAAATAAACTTACTACAGTAGTGTTTTGGTAAACCTATGGTAGACCTTGGGTAGGTTTTGTAGCCTAACCTACTTTAGTATGCTTCCCAGGTGCTATGCATGCTTCAGTGTATTTAGTTGAGATTGGGGTTCCGCAAGAAAATATTAGGACACGAAGAGTTCCGTGGCCCAAGAAGTTTGGGAAACGCTGATGTAAGGTAACATGGGTTTTAGTTGTACAGTATCACTATTGTGTAATAAATGTGTTTAGTTACCAAACACAGATTCTGCTAGACTTTTCATAACTTGTTAGATATATAAGATGGCTAATATTTTACTTGATTATTTGCTTCTCAGTTTCATGATGCACCTCCTGGCATTAGAAGAAAATGCAAGTTCTCTGTTATATGGCCACTTGCATGCTGTTCTGTTCCAAGTTGAATGGTATTTATCTCTTAAATCTCACTTTTGCAAGACTACTCGTTTGCTGAGCATTATTAGACCACATCTTTCATTCTTGGTCGCGGTGGTGTAGTGGGTATGTTCGTTGCCCAGCAGCCGGAGGGTTGCAGCTTCGAATCCACTTAAAGTTGCTGCGTAGGGGCAAGTCCTTCACTCGCATCTGCTCAGCGCTTCGGCGTGAAACTTTGATTCAATGTCCGCGCTGTAGTCGGAAGCTCTTCTGAGTAGAACTTGGGTGGGGTGGGCGTTATGGCAAGTGCACATACAAACAAATACATTACATACATACGTACATACATACATACATACATACAAACAATTACATACATATATACATACATACATACATACACACACATACATACATACATACATACATACACACATACATATACACATACATACATACTCGATCTGCTCTTTTTCACCCTGACTCCTCAAATTTAATTACTTGCTTTGTTATCAGAAATGTCAGAAGACTTGGTTGAGGTTTCTGCTCCACTTGCCTCCCCCATGCCCCCCCCTGCTCCAGCCAACCCAGATCTAATGAGTACAATGATCCTATACATTGTCTGTGGAAAGATGAGACATCGAGGGAGATGACTGTCAACCACCTCTCATATTTTTGGGGTGGGGAAAACGAAGTTGCTAACATATCATCATGTCCATGGCTGCCTCAGAGCTTTAGCTATTCTAATGATTGTTCTTTTTTCTACTGGTTGCACTCTGCCAGTGCCAGTCCCAAGCCTGGATAAAGAAGGAAGGCATCACTAATGATCTTTGTTATCACACAGTGATGTTAGACTGCAATTACTTTCTACTGAAAATTTTCTTCTTGTAGGTCTAATGCTATAATCAGCGCTTAAAGTGTAAAATAGGAAGCGCCTGGATGCTCCTTAACTTTCCCGTGTGTGCTGGCGAAATAAGGGCAGGACAGCATTCAGGTTTTAAAATAAGTGCATGGACGCCGTCCATGACTGTCCAGGCACACTTTAAGGCCTGGCTATAATTATATACTGCGTACATGTATATCATACATGTTTTTCATACTAAATGCTCGTGCAGAAAGTTTATCTGTTGGAGAAGCCATGCATACATTCTTTGAGTATATGATATTGAGAAAGTTAAATTCTGGCATGTAAGGTTTCAGGTTCAACGTGCCTTGATATATAATCTTTCAGAGTAAAATTATGTATGGGAAAATGAACAGAGGAATGCGCTGTACGAGTATGATGGGTGTACTATGCACTTGCAAGGCAAAATGAAAGTTGAAAAAGAGATTATCAGATGAATTCCATGGCTTCTATCTTTCTGCACTGTCAAGATGTTGCTCAGTGCTTAAAGTGTGGAAAAATAAGTGCCTGGACGCCCCATATCTTTCCAAAGTAAGAGCATGGACGCCCCTTACCTTTCTAGTCATTGCTGGCCAATAAGTGGCTGGACGGCGTTCAGATTTTAAAATAAGTGCATGGACGCCGTCCATGACCATCCAGCCACACTTTAAGCCCTGATGTTGCTCAACTTTATAGTTGCTTGCGGTGAAGAGGTTTTTGGGGAAAAATGTGATACCTCCAGGCATACTATTCACTCTTAAACCTACAATGAAAGATGCTGCAAATACATGTAGCCTACCTTGTAGCACAGAGGTAAGAGGAAAAGATCCGATTAATGTACACACATAATGGACACGCACACACATGCACACTCATGCGCACGCACACACACACACAAACCCACGCACATAAGCGCACGCACATGTGCATGCACAAGGAACAGACGTAGGTACAAACCGCGTGGTCTGGCTGAAGAATTGTTTTTAAGTGCATCTCCTAAGTCAGCCTTCCAAGGAAAGTTCAGAGGTCAGTTAGGTCACCAGATGCTTAGAAGCAAATCAGTGTCATTGTATTTGCTCAATTCCTCTAGCTTTGATCACCCCGCGTGAGGAGACCTCCGATGGCCGGGCAGTAACCAAACGGTACCCCATAAACTGGGATTACCCTATATACTGGCCCTACCCATCATGGGATTCATGATGGGATGATAGTACTATATACTGTAATTAAGAGACCCAGATCCCATCAAAAAGACCGACAAAATCATTGACAAACAAACTGCGCGCCTTCGGAGTTTTTAATTAAACTCTCGCGGACGCGCCACGCCAGGTTGTGTGGCTTGCAAAGTCTGCCAAGTTTTTCGCACTGCTGGGGCATCCCTTCCCATTCAGACCTATCGGTTCGTATAGTAAACGGTTGTGTTGAGGTAGACACAAAGGCGCCAGCAGTCGGCTCCAGTCAGCTAGACGCGATGGCGCCAATGCGGCCTGAATAGATAAGGCTTGCCCTGTGAACGGTTTTTGTGTACTGTGACCTCAAACCCGAAGGAATATTAAGTGCCTGTGCTCGCATTGAGTCACCGACCAGCTTGCTTATTGGTTGTAGAACACACAGGGGACCTGAATGTGTGTTAAAACCGACTGACGAAGAGTTGGGTGAGTTAGTGTAGCTGGGAGCCCCGAGTTTTGTGTTATCTAATTTCACACGGACCCTGCATGGCCGTACGTACGTACGTACGTAGGCAACTCAGCCCCCCTCCCCGTACCCAACGCGTACCACACGGGTCTGGCGTTTTTCACTTGGCCGGCTGATTAAATGCTATTTATTTCTGATCTTCCTCTCTGGTTTGGGTTGGTCCTTCTACTGTGGGGTAGGAGGGTTGTTAGGAGGGTGGGGCAGGAGCTGCTGTAAGGGGGAGGGGGTAACCGGTTTGTTGTGGTGATCTCTGGAGGTCAACATCCAGGTCGTTTATCCGCATCCATTTCAGGTTTTATTGCCCCAGGCTATAGGAGTGTCTTAGGAATGCCGAGCCGTCAGAAGAGAGGGAGAGACAAATAGACAGACGGACGGACAGACAGACAAACAGGCAGGCAGAGAGGCAGAGAAAGAGTAGGACCTCTGATTCTATGGATCATTTATGCCCAGTGTGAGCTTTTCCATGTTGATTTGCTAAGTGGAATTATAGCATAGCGCTCAACAGGATGTGGATAGAAGGATTTGAGCCGCCTAGTCATTAAGAAGTAACCAGTGAGAATCATATTCTGCTACTGTAAATATTGCCCAATTCCATTATGTGTGCCTCTTGTTACTGTCCCAATTAATATTAAATTAAAGCTGCTGTTGATAGCTTGTAATTACTGCGCTTCACATTATTAGCTTCTGAAAAGTAATTATTACTGCGCTGAACTAATTCTCATAGTATGTTTCCATTGCCATATTTTATATGTTTCCATTGCAGTTTTATTGTCAAATCTGTTATTGTCAAATCTGTTATTGTCATATCTCTTAGACTTATTGTCATATCTCTTATTGCTATCTCTTATTGTCATATCTCTTATTGGGCAGAGGGGGGAAGTGGAACATTGGATAACACATTGGCATGGAGATCAGAGGAGCTTTCGATTCGCGAAGCCCTTCCCCTCTGTAGAAAGACATGCTTTGTAGGCTGCTATGCCCGTGTATTGCAGGCTGTCTGTTCTGTTAGTAGTTAAGATTGATGTTAATTATTAAGATAGCTGTTATACCGTACTGTAACCGGTTGCAGGCTGTCAACTGCATTGTCGAATAAATGAAAATTATTGCCATCATGATGGCAGTTTGTACTGAACAACTTTAAGTAAAGCAAAATAGAATGGTGAAAAGATTCAGGGGAATTTAGGTATCTGCGGTGCAGCATAGTTTTACCATGCACAGGGAAGAGCAGAGGATTGTTTTCAAATATCTGATACATGCTTATGGGTAGCATGTGCTATCTATGAGGACTTACATGTTCTTTGAAGGGATATCCACACACTGGGGTTAGCTGTATGTCCAAGGATATCCATTCCCTGAGGCTATTTGAGCAGTTTTATGACCATCCCGTGTCGTTTTACCGACCTGCTTCCTGTACCAAGAGACCAAATGACCCTAATATTCAAACTTTCAGACCACTGGATTGGGTGTTCATATTTACATTAACATTTTACAAACTATTATTATTATTACTATAAGCCTTGGGTGTAACTTTATAACTACTTTAAGTGCGTGTATTAGTATAAATGTTACTTCTTTTTAAGTGTGTATAGCAGTATGAAGTACAATTTCGGCATTGACATGTGTCTGTGTAAATGTATACCTATTATTTCTATAAACCCCACTTAGTGTAACTTATCACTTCTTTAAGTTTGTGCAATGGTTTTAAGTGCAATTTCTATATTTCTATGTTAGCATTTGAATGTGTGTAGGTATACTTATAATTACTATAATCTCTTGGGTGTAACTTACCACTTTAAGTGTGCATATTAGTTCGAAGTACAATTTCTGTTTCTATATTGACATGTGAATTTGTGCATGATTGTATATGCCTGTTGTCATTACAATTTGTATATTTCTTTGCACTATATTTGCCATATAATTATGTGTATTATATATATATATATATATATATATATATATAATATAATATATATATATATATATATATATATATATATATATATATATATATTGTGTGCAGAGTATTTTACAGGATTTTTATTTTTGCTTGAGACAGGTTATTGTTAGTGCCATATAAAAACCATATATAATGTCAGCTTATCTGATGGTTGGTCAAGGGATGAAATTATAACATGTCTACTTGAAAATTGGAAGGTTTGTTTAACAGTGTATCTATAGTGGTTAGAAGATCACACTTGGTCATGGCGCCCAATTGCCTTAGAAAGCAGCCAATTATCTTGGTACAATACTGTCCCTAACGTGGCAGCTGTTTCACTATTAAAGTTTATCCTAGAACCCTGACCCTATAACCTCGTGTTAGGCTGATGTTAAAAAGATGCTATAGCGTGGCCAGGAATGGTTTGAAATGTTTGTATTCTCGAAATGCTATGAAATGTTGGCTGTATTAAGAGGTAAACGGTTTTAGGTCTTCACCGAACAGTTCCGATGTGTACCACTATCTGTGCCACGTTTTATTGATGGCCAAACACCTCGCAGGGCACCTGCTCAGTCTTAGGAATTACTCGCACGATGTGATGGTTCGAATCCTGAGCACTCCTGTGTTTGCGCGTTGTTTGTTTGTTTAGAACTAGATAACCAGATGCCCGAATCTTACGTTTGGAAACGAGACTGAACGGAAATGCTTTGCACTGGGCAAGTCGAACCCGATCTTCGCGTGGGATTCCCTGAAGCGCTGTTGAGAAGCTTGCTCCTCCATCTGAGCTGGATTTTTGGAAGACCACCCAATGTATTTTAATAATGAGTGTCTATGGACTCCTGTGTCTGCAATTGAAGCCAAGTTCCTCCTTGTTTACTTAGACAGCCCCCTTTGTTTCTCTAATAAATCTCTTACAGTCTACTGGAAGTCCATTCAATGAATTTTCTTTGTCATGGTTTGTTCCATTTCGTTGGAAATGCTGATTAGAAAATGGGCGTTGGGCACAACACATTCAGTGGCGTAACCAGGAATTTACGATGGGGGAGGGTTGGGGGATTTTATGGCCTGGCCGGATGCCCTTTCTGACACCAACCTAGCAGTATTACAGTAAATAAAAAGGGAATAAAGTAACAAAGGGAATAAAGTAAGAAAAACAATTATTACTATAAGCAATTGTTTTATTGCTTCCCTGAAATTACTACTCGCTTGTAGGCAATTTGTAATTATAGCTAATTTTCTTATCTATATTAGCAAGTAAAAATGCGTAACTGTTGTACTTTTTCTTTTATGGAAGCAATAAACTTGATTTGATTTGATTGATTTGATTTGTTTTTTCTTATTTAAGTGGATAAATAACATTTTTAAAAAAATTCCTAGGCCAATGGGGGGTTTAACCTCTGAAACCCCTTGTCTACGCCACTGGGGCGTTGGGCACAACACGTTTGAAGTGCTGTGGGTGTTTGCAGCACTTGCCGAGTTGTTTTCTTCCTTCCGCCTCATGGTCGGGGGTTTGATTTCCGATGAGTAGTGATGTAGCTTTTCCGGAAAAGTATTTTGGCGGAAAGTTTCCGGAAACTTTCCGGAAACTTTCTGGAAACTTTCCGGAAACTTTCCGAAGAACCGGAAAATACATTTTAACTCAGAAAATATAAGAATTTCACTATAAGAAATTTTTCTTATGGTTTAAACTCCTTTTATTTACAGTACTTCTGTCGATGCAAACAATGTTGAACTTAAAAATAATTAATATTAGCAATAAACACTGTTCATTAGCATTTCAGACTAGAGTAGCCTATAGAAAACTAGTTGCTTGCATGTCTGCAGTCATCTCTGTTCCAGGAAATGTGTAAAAAAACTGATATAAACATGAAGTAATACAGCATCAATTTCTGTTTCTGTCTTATATTTTCATAACTCACAAATATGAAGGTGACTGAATAACAAAAAATATTTTCTCTAAATTTACAGCAAAGTTTAATTGCATTTAATTCCTAAATGTACCGGTATTTTTGGGCTGTGTGAACAATTATCACTAACGCTAGCAGTGCCATCTATTGAATAAACTATTACCTATAACCACCTAAGACTGCTTAGAGTGATGGATGTATTTAGTAGCATTATATTGAAAGAAAATTTCGGACTCCTTAGAATTGAGTATGTAAAACTATGTATTTAATAATATTTCATTGGCGGAAAAATACGTCGGAAAGTTTCCGGAAAAATATGAAACTTTCTGGACAATTTTCCACCTCACAACACTAACTTCTGATAGTGATTGATGTATTTAGTAACATTATATTGAAAGAAAATTCGGACTCATTAGAATTGAGTATGTATTTAATAATATTTTATTGGTCGAAAAATATGTCGGAAAGTTTCCGGAAAGATTCGTCGGAAAGTTTCCGAAACTTTCCGGAAAGATATGAAACTTTCCGAGGAAAGTTTCCGCCTCACAACACTACCGATGAGTCTTGTTCGTTTGGTTAACTGTTGTTCATAGATGGTTGTCCTGTTGCTTAATTGAGCACTGTTGCCAGGCTTCTGCTTCATTTCAAAGATCTGTGATCTGCAGACTTCCAAATGAATTGTAATTGTACATTTATATAGCACCACTTCAATGCACAGCATTCTTTTGTTGACCCAGCGTTGCATGTAATTAAAGAACTATTGTATTTCAGTATTTATGTAGCACCTTTCAACAGAATCTCGTAATGTACTTTTCCAAGTCTGCAGCCTCATACGCAGCCTGCATTACTTATTGCTGTTCCTCTGGTAAAGTAGTTTTCTAAGTTTTTTGTTTTTAAATTCCGGGATATTCTGGAAGCAGGCCAATCTAGTTGCCTGAACAATGTTTGCTAACTGATAAATTTGATCTGTTCATAATTATATTTAACATTGTGAGGATAATGCACAGTGCGCCTCAAGTCTTTGTCAACTTTTTCATTGGAGAAATGAAGTGACTGTCTCAAACCTGCCAGCCCCATTGTCAGGTTACAACCGGTAGATTGCACCGATTCTTTTTGTTTATATATTCATGCATATATATATGTTTATAGTGTATGTACATCTGTATGCATATATGTATATGTCAGTATAATCTGTATGTATGTTTGTATGTATCTAGGCAGCTATTATTATAGCACTGTAAGATATCCCTAAAGCACTTTCTGCACTGACCTGAATAATGCTAAGTCGATAAACAAAAAAATGTTTATCTATAAACTTAAATAGTCAAGATGACTAGAACCACCATTGGTGAACTCCCTCAGACATGTAGAGCCCAACCAATGACTGCATACTGAACTGATAGTAGAAGCCATGCTTGGAGTTCCTAGACTAAGTAGAGTTGTAGAAGGTGAGCATCAAGTGGGGAGCTTCCCAGCACGTGAGCACACACTTTTCAGATGCTCACACACAAGTGGTCAAATACAATAAAAAAATACGATACAATGGTTTAAGGCACTATATCCAGAGATGCACACACTTTTCAGATGCTCACACACTGCGGAGGACGACATTCTTCGATAATTAATCAGCCAGTTGGTCTTTGCAGTTGAATGGTCAAATGGCGATGCGTCCATGGACTCTTGGCCTTTCCAGTGGATGTTTAACACTTATATTTTTGTCATCTGTGCTAGATATGCACTATACAGAATTCGCTTTTTACGAAGTTGTCTTCTACCTTCATGCTTGCATTCGAATGCATCGGAGTGGACTATGGTTACTGCCATTTATAAAATAATACAAACCATCTTCTCTATCTCTCTCTCTCTGTCTTGGATTGATCAACTTTAATCCATTTCAAATTCTGCAGCATTTCTAAATTGATGGGATTGCATAGCATAGTAGGCCTAATAATATTGATATCTAATTACATGCTGGATGAAGAGCACTGTCTGCTCAGTGCTCAAAATGCAAAGATGCATTGAGTTTAAGATCCTTATGCTGGTGTGTCCCTGCATGACCATATACCATCCTACCATAGAGAGGTCGGCTATGTGTTGTAATCGTAAACACCAAACTTCTAAAGCGTCACTCGTAAGCCAAGTGTAGGCACATATGCTTCATGAGTGTTGCGTTAAGTCCAGCAGGTCGTCTGTAGGAGATGCAAGTCCTGTTGGCAAAAGTCAGAGTTGGTTTTAAGATGGTAGTATATCTCCTAATGTCAACCCACTTGTAACCCTTCTTGTTCCCTGTCACAGCACCACCCGACTATGAATTGCCATCCAATTATAAGTTACCGATGATTACGAGTTACCCAATGATTTCGAGTACCATGGGATTATGAGTTACCATCTGATTTTGAGTTACCTCTTGACTGAGTTACCTTTTGATTATGAGCTGGCAGTTGATTGTGACTTTCTGCCTGAGTATGAGTTACCACCTGATTATGTGTTGATATCAGATTATTATTATTATTATTGTTATTATTATTATGACACAATCATTTATTAAAAGACCAATCGAGCTTAAAACCAGACTAAAAACAAAAAAGTATTCAAGCATAAAGTGCATTGTTCTCGTCCCCGGTGAGTGGTGCAATTATTATTATTATTATTACTATTATTATTATTATTATTATTATTATTATTGCTACTACTACTACTATTATTATTATTATTATATATTATTAGTTACCTTTTGTTTACGAGTTATCACCTGATTAGCTATTAATTTTTATTCTATTGCTTCAACTTCTACAATTTTAATACGTGTGCTTCAGATGTTGAACATAAACACAGCATCTTCTGACTTTAAGGAGTACAAATCGCTGACCTAGTAATTATCCGTTGCTGCTGTCCTTTCCTTGGAAGACGAGACGATTCAAAGGCGAGATTGAAGAGAACGGGGTCACCCAGCCACCCACATATTACTAAGTTAGTTGCCCATTAACCCTTTAAGGCTGTTCTGTTTGCTCACCATTGAGTTCAGTATGTCTTAGAAATGGCCGAGTGAACCAGTTACCATTGATTCGGATTTACTGCATGTTCATACGGCTTCTGAGTCATTTGCCTAAGCCTGAATGCCTTCGCCAAGCCAACGACCACTGACCAGCGAGAAATGTCACTGTCTTGATAGTTATATGACAGAACTAGGCTGTTGTGGCTTGCTGTATATATAGCCAGCTGACTTTCGGCTGCCCAAACAGCTCCTCCGCTGTTTGGGCTATGACAGTGCCAGTCCCAAGCCTGGATAAAGGAGGAGGGTGACACTAATCATCTTTGTTAAGATGCAGTGTTGTTAAGCAGCAACAAGGCTGCCGCACATAGTTTATCGTGGTCCAGGTTACCAGCCATGATGATGCGTTTGTGTATCGAAGTAATTTTTGTGAGGAAAAAGTGGAGGAAGATAGAAGAGGGATGTTGGCTTAACTAACCACATCACACACACACACACACACACACACGCACACCTACACACACACCTACACACACACACACACACAGACACACACACAGACACACGCACATATGAAGTGTTGATTACTTCATTGTTGTCTTAGCCTTGCACATTGTTTTATTGAGGGCTATCCTCATCTCTCTCTCTCTCTCCAGTTCATCTACTCACGGATACTATATGGCAGTGTACTCGTTTTATACCTGAGTTAGAGAAGACATTAGTGGTATAGGAATCATTTATCTTACTAGCCTTGTATAAACGGAACCACCAGCCTTTGGTTTGAGGGTTCAGCGTGTTAACCTATAGGATAGGATATAAATCTATATTGTTTACTTGACAGGGATTTATCACCAGAATGCTGTATTTGTTTGACGCTAATACCTTAGTCATTTCATTCAACTTGTGATTTAATATCCACCTTTTATTACCAATTATTTCTTCTACCTATTATGACGATGTTTTATGTGTCCAATTGTGCGTTTGCAAATGGAGTAATAAAAAAGATATTTACTTACTTAACCACTTAACCACTTGGCCATTATGCTGTCATTGTAATTTTGATGTAAAATCCTGCAATGTTGGAAAACTCAGTTTCAGGAAGGTTGCTATTCTATTTTAGCATCTTTTGTAAGCAGCTGAATACTTGCAAGAAAAGTATAAATAGTATTTCAGAATCCGTGCAGAACAATACTTACCTAATAGAATGACTTCTATAATGGAGTGGGCGGTTTAGGTGAAGAGTTCACTCAAAGAGCAGAAGATGATCATGAATGGACATGGGATCGATTCCCACTATCCTCTCAAAAGCTGACTCCTCAGCCTTTCAGGTGGTAAAATGAACGGTGGTGGACAGATTGCGCCCTGCTTGGCTGCAGCACAGTTGAATGCGACTCATGTAATAACTTGTGATCATACTGCAGTATGTTAATAGTTCGAATTAATAATAAACACAAATATATTATGTTATGCTATTGTCCGATGGACAAGACGTAATACATCTTTTCTTTAAGGCATATCTCTGGCTGATTGTGTGATCATGTCTGTTAAGGCACCCTTGTGACAGCACGTGCCATGTTACTGCCATAGAAAGTGTCATCTTCATTATTATTATTATCATTATTATTGTTGTTGTTGTTGTTGTTGCTGCTGCTGCTGCTGCTGCTGCTGCTGCTGCTGCTGCTGCTGCTGGTTGTTGATGGTTGTATGACTTGTTCAATGGATTTAAGTTTTGACTGCAATATCACTTGAAGTGATATCATATGATCGATCAGCTGTTGCCCTGAGCATTCTTATAACAGAGCTATATAAAAGTCAGTTGACTAGATTAAATTAGAAACATCATGATGCATTGGAAGAATCTGGCGAAAAATCCAATCAATCACAATTTCACTGATCATAATATAATGCAGCGTAATTTATAGAGCAATAATTCCAGCCAACTGCGCACTACGCGATGAAAGTGATTGCCAGGAACCAACACACCTGCTGATCGCTCAAGTGAGACCCAGTCGTGTGTGTAAAATCTTCAATGTTCAGTTCGTTGGACAATGATTGTATGAAAACTCTGTTGTAGAACCGCAGTGCATGGGCTCCTGGCCATCTCCGAACTGTCATTCCAACTCTCCGTATGAATTCCAGGTAAGATTTACGGTAATTGCGTTTAGAGTGAATTACAATTATGGTAGGTCGTATTTCTATTCGCTCCTTTAGCTATCTGGGCGTTCTTCCATCTCTCCTCTTCTTTCGAGCACGCTGGGCAATTTGCATAGCTGTGATCTCTTACTAGGTAGTTGACTTCTCTTACATGTTAGAAATTTTGCTGTTGAAATTTATTTATTTCTCGCATTTGCTATAGCGTCCCTTCAAGCTCACTGCTCAGAGGCGCTCCCGATTGCGGCACGGACATTGCATCGGGGTTTCACACCGAAGTGCACGAGTAATTGCAAGTGAAGGACTTGCTCAAGGTTCCTACTTGAGGTTGATTAGAACATATAACCCTCTGGCCCCAAGGCAACGGGCCCACCACTGCACCACCGCATCCTTGCAATATAATATGAATGCAATAGAATTTTGAAATACACTTTCTTTTGTAATTCCTGTGATTTCAAATTGGACGTCATCTGTTGATTCCACTTGGCTGCAGATTCGAGTACGATACTTATTTCAATCAATGTGAAGCTTCAATTACTGAAAAATTGATTAAGATGATTGATTGATTATTCTTATCGATTATGATTATCGATTATATTTGCCCATGAGGGAAATTGACTACTATTAAGATGAGACTCGAGAGAACGGTGTCACCCTCCCACGTAATGACTGTCAGTTGTCCATTAACCCTTTAAGGCTGTGTCTTGTTTGATCATGAGTTCTAGTGCACTGCCTCCTGCATATAATATGCAAAATTTATATTTATTTTAATTCTAAATTGCATTAATAGCTCTCATGTGTTCACCAGTGTTTTGTCTGCTTGTTTAACGTACTTTTTTGTGAACACACTGTCACATTTAATTTTTCCAGTACTGTAAATTCAGTTTAATATATTGTACTTAAATTGCTATGTATTCACATCAAACTTTTGTTTTATTCCCACTTCTTTCCTTCTTTGATCCTCCTATGTATCCTTGGATCTTCCATCGAAAATGGAGCGACGTCCCATATGGATGTTAACTGATTTTGAAAGATTTTCCAGTGATTCAGCACCTTGTAGTACTGTATATTACCTTTGCACGCATTTCCCTGGAGTAGTGTGACCTGTGTGTAAATTACCTTTCAGCAAATTACCTTTCAGTTAGTAAGTTTTAAGTAAATTACATATGAGTAAATCACCAAAGAGTAAATCACCAAAGAGTACATTACCTTTGAGTTAGCCATCTTTGAGTAGATTGCTCTTCAGTATATTACCTTTGAGTTAGTCATCTTTGAGTAAGTTACATCTGAGCAAGTATTACTAGGGCTGCCAACTCTTGATTTCGCCATTCCGGGACGCCCGCAGTCACTAGATATGGCATCTGTACCAATTTACACACTGTCCACTGTGTCCACATAGCCTATATTGCATATATAGACACAAATCCATGGAAAAATCAACACGTCATCTCTAAAAATGCATTACAACTAACTAACAGTAGGCCTACATAGGACACAAAGTGTAAGAGGTTTGTAAAGTTTTCAAGACTTGAACCCAGCGCTGTCCAACATTCGATGTTCAGCCAAGAACGTTAGGTTTAACAGCACAGAACGCAAAATCATCACACAACTCGCTGAGTTTAATGTGCAAAATTACAACATTTTTTTCTACCACAAATTCCGGGACAATTTGAGATCAATCCGGGACACGGGACGCACAGGGCCGATTCCGGGACTGTCCCGGCGAATCCGGGACGGTTGGCAGCCCTAAGTATTACCTCTGTCGACATAGTTGTATGAGTTCTGACAGGATATATGTAAATGCAGACTCGTAGAGTAAACGGAAGTCTATCAGATTTCCAGCGTTCAACAAAGCTGCATTATAAACACCTGCTTATGCACCAGCACTGTTTCAAATCAGGCTCGGAAACTGGTTGTTGGGGTAACCTCAGTACCAGGTTGGGATTTGTGCTGTCAAGTCATCGTGGGTGGGTTACACAGTTTTGCTATGGTGGAATGGAGTTTTTTCCTTGGTCTTAGGATAGCGTGGGCCGCGGTGGTGTAGTGGTGGCGTCGTTGCCTTGAAGCCGGAAGGTTCGAGGTTCGAATCCTCAAGTCGCCGCGTAGGGACCTTGGGCGAGTCCTTCACTCGCAATTGCTCAGCGCTTCGGCGTGAAACTCTGATTCAGTGTCCGCTCTGCAGTCGGGAGCGCCTCTGAGTAGAGAGAGCTTGAAGGGGCGCTATAACAAGTGCACATACAAACAAACAAAGCACCAAAGGGGTGGCTGTGTTGTACAGTACAGTTTGTATTGTATTGTCTAAGAACATTTAAAATGTTGTTGTGTGTGATCAGTTCATGGTAATGATTATCCTTCTTGTTGCAGTTCTGGTAATTGTTAGAGTCCGATTTGTCTTGATTTAACAGAGCAGTTTTTCTGCTTAAGCAAAATGCGGACTCTAACTTGCATAGATCTTAAATCAAGTCTTAACTGACTGATGTATGTTAATTGAGGCTGCTTTATCTCAGACTTTTTTTATCAGCCTTTAGCCGTCAGTGCTCATGAGCCCTGTGGATGCTATGCAAATGAACTGGGCCTGTGGGTTAATGTGGACGAAGTTGATACTTTTCTTAATTGTTGGGAGTTGTATATGTGATGAAGTTTTAGTGTGAGAAGTGAAGGTGGAGTATAAGACGTATACTTTATACCTTATCTACTGTAATATCTATCTAGAATGACTTTTTACATTTTGTTGGTTGTTTTAACTTCAAAACTCCTACGTTTTGAAGAGTTGTTTGATCGTGATGTTGTGTAGTTGAAGTTCTGATAGTGACCTTAATACCAGGGCAGACATTTTGGCCTTGTAATGCAATTGATGTAAGTCTCCAACATTTCTCTATTCCATACTAGAGCTGTGTTAGGAGACTAGCTTCTGTACCAATGCTACATGCTGTAGCATATCAAGCCCAATATGCAAAAAAATTGCTTGGTCCGTTTAAGCACTAAGTAAAACTGTGAGGAGGTCAAACATAGGAGACAGTATTTGAGTAGGTACATTAAGAGACACTATAAAAGAATGAATGAATATTGCCACAGTGGCAATCATTGGTAGTGGTGGTGGTGGTGGTGCGGTGTAGGAGTGCATCCAGTATTATAGGATGGCTTGGAACGAGCCCTTTGTCTGTAGTTGTTAGTCATTTAAGTTATTGTCTGTGTTTTTCTAAACTTTGGACAGAGTCTTTGATTTGTTCTTTAAGTCAGCTGTTCTCTATGAGACGTATATAAAGACCTTGTTGAAATGTTTTTGCTTAATTCATTGCATTTTGGATAAGGCTCTTTCCATTAATTCAACCTTAGTTATTAACTGACTTGTATAACTGACAAGGCCTGAGAGACCAGGCTTAGATGGTATGGACATGTAATGAGCAAAGAAGAGGATAGTTGTTTCAAAAGAATCATGCAAGCAAAGATATAATGGTCGACACAGTTGGGGACGATAGAAGAAAAGATGGGAGGACGTAATACAACAAGTCCTGAAGCTGCTTAAACTGAAGAAGGGAGACACTGGAAACAGAGGCAAGTGGAGGAGAAGGATCCGAGTGGCTGACCCCCTCGCCAGAGGGATTAATTCTAGCCTGAAGGGAAAGAAGAGTTATTAACTGGTACCCCAATAACATCTTTCTGCTATCTCAAAGCTATTTTCTTTTCTCTGGGTATTTTGCACTGGGAGCGCCTCTGATTGGAGTGCACTGTGAGAGGCACTTTAAAAATTTATTGATACAATACGAAAGGTGTTAAATTTATTGATACGATACGAAAGGTGTTAAATTTATTGATACGATATGAAAGGTGTTAGTGCTGGTCTCAAAAGCTGTAGGACATTCATTAGTCTTGATTCTCTTAAACAGATATATTGAGCACGTTTATATTTTATCCACGGATAACAAAAGTATTGATCTTGACCTGATTTGATAATTATGAGAAATGTTATTTTAAGATGAACTTTAAATAGTACCATAGATCTATTGTCCAAGTTCATTGATATCAGCTTTGTTCTTTTATGAGCAACGTAGGGCTAATAAATTTGCATAGAGCCAAATCAACGGTTTTTTATGATGAGTAATAAATAGCCGATCCCCTCTGTTCAGAATTAAAGTTTATTGCTTACCTACAGGTATCAATAAAGTAAGCAATCATGATTACTCTTCGTCTTAATATATATGCGACAGAAGTGCAAGTCTTGATTTGAGATTGATATCGATGATGAAAGTCTAGGTCTGGAGAGCTTTTCAAAGAACACTGGTGTAGCAAACTCGGCACTTGGTATCAATCAATCATTCAGTCACTCAATCAATCAGTTTGTCCTTCATTATTGACTTGATATAGCACCACTTCAAGATAGCTAGTTAGGAACTGGCTCGCTTAGCTACATCAGTAAGAGCGCTGGCTGCATGTCTGTATGCGACTCTGTGAAAAAGAGAATGTGCGGGCCGCGGTTCGCTTCCCAAAGATGACTATTTACGAGATTCAAAATCTCGGGCTAGCACGGTCCGTCCACGGGGACCTAAATGGCGTGGCGACACTAATCATCTTTGATATGGCAGTGTCGTTAAACATGTAACAACCGTACCTATATACTTAGGGCTGCTCACGGACCAGCCGCGGCTGAGAAGAATGATTTTAAGAGATAAGTAAAAGCATGAGAGAATTGCCCTTGGTAGTGTATTTCGCTCCAACGGAAGGTCACTTCAAATTGTTATGCGGACGCATGGCAGAAATGCGGATGAAGAAAACAAGCAAGTCCCCATTGATCGCAGAATGTAGAGATTGGTGGCCACTGTAAGAGCTTCTAAGTAAATGGACACTGCACCAAGAAGTCAATGCCCAACATTGGCAGGGATCCTGTGGGTGTTGGAATGTTTGCTGGACCATGCACTTATTTTCAAATCTGAATGCCGTCCCACCACTTATTAGGCACACAGTTTTTAGCACTTTAAGCACTGGATATTTATGATGTGTACGAACATTTATATGTATGTATTTGAACATTTATATAGTGCCTTACAACAATCTCACGAAGGCGCTTAACGTAGCTGCCATGGACAGTTCTGAACACAAATGCGACTTATTTACTTATTTATTGCCAAAGAAACAAAAAGAACATGTGTAGGCTACAAGTAGTAGATACAGAAACGGTCTCTTAAGTGACTTTGAGAATGTTTCATGTGATGTGATATCACGAATTGTTAACAGAAGACTGAAACCAGTACCGGATGTCATGCAGATATGTACCAGCCCTTGTGATGTCACTGATCAATCTTGCATCGGAGTGCAGTACCCACTCCAGATGCCCAGTTCGAAACTCGGGAAGGTCAACATGAATCAAGGTCTTTCAAGGAGCGATAATTAATTAAATCCCTGATACGAGAGATTATCATTTACTTAATTTGCATCCGCTTCAAAGTCTCTGGTTCAGTTCTTTCGACGATCGATCGATGACGTTAGAGTTTGGCGAACATTTGTCATCACACGGGCGACCCTTCAGTGTCTGTTGAAGTAGAACTTTGTATAAGTATTTCACACTTTCTGTGTTGTATTTGGACGTGTCGGTGGAATCTAATGGCCACTTGGTCGATGCGTATGGTCCTTCATCTGTATGACTGCGTTGATCAGCGATGGCTAGTTGACCTCTTTGAACAGCGTTCTACGTTATCTTGGGCGTAAGATGGCAGCTGTGTATGCTTTTCTGATCACTTGAATTATTCTCTGTTTAATTAATGTGAACTCTGTAATTCGGACTGTCTGTGAAGAATTAGGGGAATTATCTTACTGTGGTTTCTGTGAGGCTATGCTATCTTTGCGAACTTCTTTGTGACTGTCGGATGAGGAATGTTGAACTGTTGTTCAAACATTCATATTTTAGCTTGTGGGAATGTTCATTCATTCATTCATTCATTCTGAGCATTTATATAATGCCCCTTCAAGAAACTACTCAGAGGCGCTCCCAGCCCAACCACGAACAAGAAATGTTGCAATAGTGTTGCCGTGTTTTTCTGCTGAACTGATTCCTATCAACGATATTAATAAGGCATTTCATCGTCATCATCATCACCACCATTATCATCATCATCATCATCATCGTTTCTCTCCTCCGTCCGGCCGCACCGATGATGAGGCCTTTACTTGACGTCTCCACCCTGCTCTGTCCTTGATGATATTAAAGGCATTCCTCATATCCATGCTCCTTGCTTCCAGATCTTCTCTTATGTTGTCCATTCAGGTTTTCCTCTGGCACCCTCTGCTTCTCTTTCCTCCACATTGCCGTGTACAGGTACGTTCGCAGCTGGTAGTCTCCTGCAGTGTGGAAAAATAAGTGCCTGGACGCCCCTTAGCAGGCTCTACTGGCCAATAAGTGCCAGGACGGTGTTCATATCTTAAAATAGTGCATGGACCGCCGTCACACTTTAAGCTCTGGTCTCCTGTCATCCATCCTTGATACATCTCCAAACCACGTGAGTCTTCTCTTCTTGATCTTGTCCACTATTGTTTCTTTGGTTCGTCATCATGTAAAAGATTCTTGGTCCTTTGCCAGGCATTGATCATTTCTCTCCTGGTAGGGTAAGGAGGCCGTTGGGTCCTATTGGACCTCTTCCTCCCTTAGGTGTCCTTCCAGCACCCGCCGCCTGCGTTGGCCAGCTGTTTCAGGGTTCTTGGTGAGCCTATCCACCTCGCTTGATACCTTAGGAGGTCCTTCGGCCGAAGCTTTCTCCCCTGATGGCATAGCTTCACCTAGCATTCCCCTGCATGGCTGTTCAACCCACCAACCACGTTGAGGTGCAGTTTGGACTTGGGGGTGGGGGAATTGAGGCATGTAATACTCGTCAAATCATTTATTTTGGGTGGATAAGAAAGTCTTGTTCATGATGTGTTCTTGAGTCTAAGTTTTCTTACAGACTTTTGTTTTTGTTTCCTTGAGAAAGTCTTGTTTTTGCTTTGTTCTTACAAATATTCATGTGGATCTCGTGAGAAGGTTGTGTTCTGTGGAATGACTTTGTGAAAAAACAATAAAAGTAATACTCGTTTTTATAGGCAATTTAAAAAGAAATAAAACTGCAAGATATTGATTCTTCTGCATGCATGGTCACAACTCACCACCCTTGATTTATTTGCTTTCTTTGTTCTGTTATGTTGACTTCGCTATTGGATGATCTGGTCCAAGCACAGAAAGCCTATAGAACTGTAGATCTTTGATGATTTCCATCATTGTTGAAAACATCTGTGAGGATTTCAATCCAACAATATGGGAAAAATGATGCAGTAGTTTTCAAAGTATTCATGTAATTATTATGTATATGATAATGGTTGCTCGTGTTTAGAGAAACTGTTTATTTTAATAATTTTTATTACATATGTGGTAGGCCTATGCTTGTTCTTCGTTAACGCACCTTACCTATGGTTGCACCTTTTATTTTTACCAATTTAGGAATGCTCTTATATTTTAAACTTGCTCTTCAGTAGTCTGGTTTTGAATTGGTTTACTAGAGTTTTGACGTTTTTGCCTTAAATAATTTTAAAGGACATCTTGATATAAAGTCCTGTTTGTGGTTGCCCAGGTTTAGCGGAATCACTCCCTTTCTGGGTTACCCTTTCTAAGGGGTCTTTTACCTGATAGATGATATTATTAGCTCCTCATTTCACTGCACACTGTTATTTTTTGTCATTTTGCTGGTTTGATTTGTTGATCTCTCTGAATAAACAAGTTTGAATTGAATTGAATAAGGAGTGAAGATTACCATTTACCAGTAGTGTTAAATGAACATATAATATTACTGCACCCTCCCTTACCCATGCAACTGCCCCCCCCCCCAGTAAATGGTCTGTTCATGTGTAGGTGCACACAATGACTTGAACCTAATACTATTTTTCAGAGATGCACGACGTTACTGCTATGAGAAAAGGAGTCTAAATGTGTGTGACAACTGAAACGTGTCTCTTCGCCATGGTTTTATAAACTGTGGAGAAACTTTCATTGTGAACAGTAACTCAGTAATTCCGCACCTCGGATTCACATTTCGGCATGACCTTGCACGCATTGCATATTCATTTAATAATAATATTAATAATAGCTCATTTAAAAGGCCATTGCCAAGCATGTGATGCACTGCACAGCACGGAACACCAAGAATGCCGCAAGATGTTATACATTTTCAAGCAGTGCATTTAGCCTAATCCAATGAAATGCGATCTAATGAATCTGCAGGGTAGGCAAGGCAATCAGCTTATCGTTCCAAGTGAAACTGTAATAAGAAATTAAAATCTGCGGGGAATTCCCATGTGAAATCTGATAAGCCAGAAAATTCGGTAAGTTTAAGACTGTGTGAAAGACTGAAATCTCACGAGCCAAACAGTCCGATAATTTAAAGGAGACTGTGAAAGACTGTAGAAATGTTTAGTTTTGTTACCCATAAGCGCCTTTGTGAGAATCATGTTAAGGCGCTATATAATCTTGTGGGGCACGGTGGTGTAGTGGTGGCATCGTTGCCTTGAAGCCGGAAGGTTCGAATCCTTCTCAAGTCGCTGCGTAGGGACCTTGGGCAAGTCCTTCACTCGCAATTGCTCAGCGCTTCGTCGTGAAATTCCGATGCAGTGTCCGCTCTGCAGTCGGGAGCGCCTCTGGGTAGGGTGCTTGAAGGGGCGCTATAACAAGTGCACATACAAAAACAAACATAAATGGCCGTATGCATGCATACATACTTAAGTATGTATTGGCATACTTGCTTAATCACTGGTTTTGTTTAAATTGCAGGGCACAGACGGATATGTTGCCGGTTCGCCTAATGCAATTGCTGGTACCTCGGCCTACATGGATGATGAGGTCTACCCCATGAGGCGACCGTTTGGCAAGTGTCAATCTCGCTTAGCATAGAATTAATTAGAATTCATGTCTAGAATTTAAGCCGAGCAATAATGTATTTAAATCTGCGTAATCCAACAACGTGCTTTCTGATGTGAGCAAATTTGCTAATGCTCGTGGCTTGAATTTGAATCAGGAATATTGTTTTACAGTGACTATCTAATTGCTCGGTTTCCTACTGTTGTCAATTATAATTATAACGGTGCTGTTTTCGCATGTATATTGTATAATGGTATTTTTACTTTCGTTAACTGCTTTATCACTTGAACAATGGTGTTTTTGACATTGTTATACGGAACAATGGCCTTGTCACTGCTGTTCTAAATTGTTGTCCGACTACAGCATGCACTTCTGAGCTTTGTTAGGAGGGTATTATTAAGTTGTATTGTATTGTATTGTGTTGTATGAAGAGTAGGAAGTTGGGAACGGATATCTTGGGGCAGCTATGAATTTTTGCGTTGCTCTTTTCTTTAAGATGTTGAGATGTATTTTTTGTATTGTATTTTTTTTATTGTGTTGTATAAATTTCGACATTTCTATGGCATTATTATCTCCTTACTCTAATCGCTGCTGATATAATCTAAAATGATGATTTGAAGGTTCTTTTCAGATGTAGTTAATAATAATAATAATAATAATAATAATAATAATAATAATAACAATTTATATGACGCTGTAACCTGGTCATACCGCTAGCTACAAGAGCGTCTCACAAACAGCTAACTGCTGCATAAGCCTTTGCAAACAGATAAGGTTTAAGCTTTGATTTAAAAGAGTCCACTGAGGCAGCCAATGTAGTTAGATGCACACTTTAGCCGTAATCTGATTAATTTGTTAGAGGCAGCAACAGACTTTGTATCTTTTCATCTTTCATCAATGTCTAATCCACTGACCAGTCAAAATCCATCCAGAGTAAATCTACATTAGACACAATCATAGACAGTTTCTTATCTCTTCTTGGCTACCACGAGTCATTAAACTGAGTGATGGTTTCCAGACTCTTTTTGTCTAATCTTCGAGATTCGTTGTTGTCGGCAGGATAAAACATACGACGTGCCAAGAGATGGGTGCTGGGTTTATACACCGTTGGAATCTTCATTAGGTCTGCTGATAATAATTCAGTACCGCTTTACTGAATTATTATCAGTACCGCTGTACTGCTTCCCCGGAAATTTCTGGCGCGTGTTGACGCTTTTTATGGATCGATCGTTGTGTTATGCTACAGCGGCGGATATTGCTGAAACTGAGTGTTTAGTTATTTAGAATAGTTTATGCATGTTCCCTTCTGACATAAGTTGAGACTTTGCTGCCTTAGGTTAGAGCCACCGCTCCTGCTTGAGGGTCTTCTGCTTGAGCTTTAGTGCTTGGTGTTTTTTTATTGTAAACTAGCTAGAGTACCCGGCGGTGTCCTGGGAAATTTAGGATTCACCCCGCTCACGGCCAATTCCTTACTTCCCCACCTTCACTGTCGGCTCCCCAGCCGCCCGCTCCCAAACCGCCCGCTCCCACCCTCCCCTCCCCATTACATCCCACCCCAAGCATTGAAATACCACATGCAGTGTTTTATATTCATACATACAAATCAACTGGTTCCGTAATCAAACTTTAGCATCGCTGCAAAAATACAGAGTTTATTGTTACGACGCTAATCACATTTTTGTGGCTATCATCCATGTTTAAGTGACAATTTCTGTGCACTTTCATTGCGCCAATTGCTATCTTAACGTTGGAAATGCATCGCTTCGAAACTCAATTGAGTCAACGCCAGATCCCGAAAAGGAGAAGACGTGCGTTTCCGTCTGCTCATCGTAAACCGTCCGGCGTTATTTGCCGCGGCGTATCTTGCCATTTTGCTGAATAACTGAGTGATTTTGCATCATCTGAGGAGGAACTAAACGACAACGCGGTCCTGTCCATCCGAACGTCACGCGTTGTTAGTTATGAGCCATTTCCATTTTGTGCAACAGTCTTCCTCCGCCTGCTTGTCGATGCCGGTCAGGTCCGTGCCGATGCTTGCTGACGTCCTTATTGGATTTGTCCGGCGTCCCGCCGACTACATGCACCCGATCATTGTTGGAGCGACTCCACAAAGGGACGTCCGACCGGGCGGAAAGTTATGGTCGTGGCAATTTCGTGTAGGTACACCAGTTGCTAAGCAGGTTCGCTTTTATCGGCCATAAGTCGACTCGTACCATCTCTGCCGCGTGTCTCTCCGTGTCTCCGTCTCTTTCCCGTTCGTAAGTCGCGGTTAACAGCGCGGAGTGGTTGTCGGTATGACCGTGGCTGAGTGTTGAGTTGGATCGTATGTCTATGAAACGGCGAAGTCTGTTTATTTGTCGCGATAGTGTCTAGCTCTGTCTCGCCGCAGGGAGCTCGCAGCATCTCGGACCTTTGCAGGTGCTTTCGTTTTAGTTTGGAGATTCCTTTTAGAAAAACCTTGCTGCTGATATTGCAGAAAAACTGCCGACTCTGTCAACTATGGTGTTTAAGTGAATTTTACGAGTTTGCAGCTTTGTGCATTGTTTTAAGCAAATCGACTCCTGTAGTGTCTTGGTTTGAGTAAAGATGCATTCAACACAGTGGCGTAGCCAGGAATTTATGATGGGGGAGGGGTTTGGGGGTTTTATGGCCTAGCTGGATGCCCTTTCTGACACCAACCCAACAGTATTACGGTAAATATAAAGGGAATAAAGTAACAAAGGAATAACATAAGAAAAACAATTGTTACTACAAGCAATTGTTGTTTTTTTTCTTATTTAAGTGGATATATAGCCTTTAAGGATAAGCCGAGACGAGGAGGAAGTAACAGAGAAAATAAAAATCAATGGCGAGGAGGTGGAACAAGTCAAGAGCTTCTGTTACTAGGGAAGCATAATAACAGCAGATGCAAGGTGCCAAAGCGATATGAAACGAAGAATAGCAATGGGAAAGGATGCATTCACGAAAAGAGGAGAATTGTTGAGAGGAGGATTAAACAAAGGCTTAAAGAAAAGACTGGTCAAAACACTGGTATGGAGTGTGGCACTGTATGGGTCGGAGACCTGGACTATCAAGAAGGATGATATTCAGAAATTAGAGGCTTTGGAGATGTGGGTTTGGAGAAGGATGGAGAAGGTGAGCTGGACGGAGCATATAACGAATGAGGAGGTGCTACGAATGGTTGGTGAAAAGCGATCGCTAATAACAACAATAAGAGAAAGACAAAAGAACTGGGTTGGGCACGTGTTAAGAGGAGACTCCCTCCTGAAAGAAATCATAGAAAGGAGAATGGAAGGAAAGAGAGGGAGAGGAAGACCGCGGCAAATGATGCTTGGAGGGATTATGGTCAATGGATACAGCAAACTGAAGGAAAAGGCACAGCACAGAGAGGAGTTGCGTCATTGGAGGTTGGAACCTGCCGAAGGGCAGAGAACCTAAAGAAGATAGCCTTTAAAAAACTTTTTCCCTAGGCCAATGGGGGTTTTTAACCCTCGAAAACCCCTTGTCTACGCCACTGATTCAACATAGCACTCAGAGTAACCATTAGAGTTTAAAGAGATAAACACCAAAGCTGTGGAACATTATATATATTGAAAATGATAAGTTACACAGAAGTGCATTAGAATATTGATATGTGGGTTATTGTAATAAATTCAGTGCTTGGAGCTTTTTGTCTTCACTGTTGGATGACCATTTGTAATGAATAATTGTTGTATTTTCAGGTAAATCTTGCAATCCGATGCCTTACTATAGAAATCATGGTTCACAACAGGTACATGACATAAGTTGTTTGCATATTCTTCTTTCTTCTGGTTCTCTGCCACTAATCAGGTCCGAATGTCCAATATTGCCACTCCTCCCTCCACTGGATCTTCTCCTTTTGTCTTTGATATTCCATTCTCCAACATCGACTATATTGCATATTGTATATTTGCTTATTGTATATTCAGTGGTTAAAGTGGTTTGGGTGAGCAGTGGGAACGCTGGATAAGAGCAGTGGGAACGCTGATGAAGAATTTCATTGAAATACGTGTGTTTTAGAGTTCCATCATGATGAGCAGTGGGAACGCAAGCCAAGATTTTCGAGAGCAGTGGGAACGCCGTTCCCACGCGTTCCCACCCACTTTAAACCCTGTGTATATTGCATATTGTTTATTTGCATATTGCATATTGTATATTTGCTTATTGTATATTGCATATTGTTTATTTGCATATTGCATATTGTTTATTTGCATATTGTATATTGCATATTGTTTATTTGCATAATTGAGCATATTCAAATGCAATGCATATATATCTCTTCTAATTAAAACATTGATTTTATTTTATATCCAGAAAAAATTATTTTTCAGTCACAAAAGATGTGCGGCAATAATTGTACATTTGTTTGTGGATTAAATCTTGTAACTATATTATAGCTTGTATCTCAGTTCCTGTGAGCATGTATTAATTGATTACATTTTTTATTATACTTTTTATTGTTGGCTCAAGATGTTAGTTTTAGTCCAGGCTCGATTTGTCGTGCTTATGAGTAGTTACCTTGAAGGAATGCGTATATATTTCCCCAATGAATGAATGAATGAACGAATGAATGAATGAATGAATGAAGATGTTGAATTTGCTGATCATATTTGAGAATGTCTAAATTTGTTTTTATTGCGTAGCAGTTTGGGGTAACTGCTTCGACACCCTCAGTATCTACACAGTTGCCAAAGACATACCACCCCCAGTCTTATTACAGACCAACTTCAGCAGGTAATGCGTTGTCTTTGACATGAGCTCTTCTGAAATGCTAACAAGATCTTCTTGCTCTTCTAACTGGTCTGCACAAGTTTAATAGATATTTATTTAATACATATTTAGGATGCTGTGTATTTTGGATCATAATTAATTATTAATTATTAAATCATATTTTCTTGGCTAACATTGACATCTTCGTTAGTTAATAACAATAAATGTACAATAGTTAATTACGTTGGTTATGATATCTTTGTCTGAACTGTTGCGGTTTGTTTGTTCTATTTAGAAAGGTCAAACGGCGGAGCAAATTTAGCTGAAATTAAGCGAAGGACCAATGCTGCTGCTACAGTAAGATATAATGCAGAATATGTTACCGTACTGTATTCAAGGCAATTTGAGCTGTCTTACTCACCAGCTCATCTTGAATGCTTTTCGTTTTGAAAGAGCATTCTTGCTCTTGCTGTTCACTGCTCAGATGATTTGGTGTCTTGATTATCTTAAAATCAACTCGATTTTTTGGATTTCTTGCTGTCTTTTCTTATGACTTAACTGGCATTCAAAATGAAATGTATTTGATCTGGATGTATTGTATTGTATTTATAAATTTATAAAGCGCCTCTCACAGTGCACACCAATCAGAGGCGCTCCCAGTACGTTAGACCAAGAGAGAAAAAAGTAGTCTTGAGACACCGAAAAGAGGCATTAGGCCAACCAGTTAATATGGAGTAACGCGTTGAAGGTGGAAGCTGGTTCCACAATGCCGGGCCAATGAGAGCAAAGGCACACATTTTAGCTAAGGCAGTCCTAGCTTGCTGGACGAAGAGATCATGCCGATCAAAGGAGCATAGCGGGGGAAGAATGTATATAATTATTACGTACCTCTGTTATATGCCTCTGTCAACAACTCAACATAATGATTAGGTACGTTTATGAACTGATCCAATCTAAAGTAATGATTTCCTTGATTTCTAACTTCCTGTTCGCCGGGGTAACACACTGATTAATGAATCCCTATGAAAACTGTAAGACTAATCAAGATTTTAGAACTAAGGTAGTTCAATATTTGAATAGCCAATCTTGTATTATAACTGTGCAGAGATGGCTGAATGCTTTGAAATCAATCAATCAATCGTAATTTATATCGTGCCCCTTCAAGGTACCTACTCAGAGGTGCTCCCGCCGAGATCAATCGGAAAAAAAAACAGTCTTCAACAGTTTGTGAAATTGAGAAGAGCTTGGGAGGTGTCGCTTAGTCAAGGGAAGTCCATTCCAGGTTGTTGGACCAACCACAGAGAATGATCACCTCTGCATTGTTACAGATGTTGCGGATATTGAAATATTTTGGTTCCACAGTCATGTTTCATCTCATGTTATATAAGCTTGCATTTAACATGTTGCATTTTGCATTGGTGCTAATTTTCAGCTGTTCTGGACTTTCACTTTTGTCATATATGTGTTTTGATTAGGGATACTGTAACTCCTCGGAAGAGATACAACCAAGGCTTGCTGCCTACAACCAAGATGCACCATCCTCATATGGCACTAGGGATTATTCGTATTTTACAGGTCAGAAAACTATTGTGATTGATCTATTCATTCATTCATTCAAGAATTTATATAGCGCTTCTTCAAGGGGACTACTCAGAAGCGCTCCCGACTCTAGCACGGCAGAAAAGGAGAGTTTTGAGTTTAATAAAAAAAATGTTTCAGTAATAACCTCAGCAAGTAGACTATGTTCAGATGCTGGTAGGATCTAAATTAATGTTTATTCGTGAATTTACGTGATTTGTTTTCTCATTTCATTTGGTTATTGATCAAATCTGAATGCTTATCACATGCTTTGGCTGTTTGCTCTTTTGCAAAAAAATGTGTGTGTGCCACTTTGTGTCTGGTAGTTTGCATCAGTTTTGATAGAAGATGTCTAAACGAATATCTCGTACTGGATTTTGTTACTTGCGTAATCATCATTGCATTCATCATCATCGTCGTCGTTGTTATCATCATTGCCAAAGAACAGTGATGTTCTTGTAGACCTAATTCATTCATGCATCCACTCAAGAATTTCTATGACACCTCTTCAAGGGGGCTACTCAGAAGCATTCTAATGGTTGATATGCTTCCGGTACATCTTCCCCAACAGCTAGTTGACATTTACACAGCCTTTACACTGACAATAATTCAATTTAATGGGATGAGTGACATAGCCTGTACATCTTTCAATACAGATGACACAGTTATCTCTTCAAGCTATAGGAGAAAGAAAAAGCACCGCAGGATGATGATGATGATGATGAGGCCCTTAAGGCAACAGCAGGGTCACCAAGTGCTAGTCAATTAATTTTCTTAGCCTCATGGGATAAAAGAAAGCGTATGGTTCTTGATTTTTTATTACCCGCTGTGCTCATGCGGCTGTGCTACAAAGGTACCAGGCAGCCGTATTTGTTCCATACTTCAGAGCTTGCAAGAAAAATACGGTCTGATTTAAGTCTGCATTATTATTTTGAGAAAAGAATTAAAAATGCAATTTTTTTGCTGTATTGGATTCGAATTTTAAAATTACTTTAAGGATGTGTTGTGATTAGTTCTTTGACCTTGGAGACCTGCTAGAATCTGTTAATAATGGTTAATAATGGTTGTGAATGTTGTGATGTACTTAAAGTAAGAAAAATGACAAGGTTTCAAATATTGGTACAGTATAGTGTTGTTGTTTCTATTCTTAGTGATTTGTTGATGTAATTTTTAGTGCATTTGGGCTAAAGTTGGCTTTTATTGCATCTAGTGTGTGATTATGTTAGATAATGGGATTTTTGATGAAATCTAGTCCCACAGTTACCGGTACTGTAGTGTTCTGTTGGTTTGTGCCAAATAATTTATTAGAATTTCTATGAAATTTGATGGCCATGTCGTTTTCGTAAGTTCTTCATTGCAAAGGTTAGCACATGTCAAAATGACAATTGATGCACTATGGCAACCAAAATACTTCCTAAGTCTGTAGGGGGAAATAAAAAATTGCACTCTTATACTGCAGACCTGTAATTATCAACTGACAGAACTTTGTGCTGCAATTATCAAATTACAGTTGTACTGTGATGAATGATTATATTGTTTAGCTGTTGAAACTCCTTGCCAGGGTTGTTTGTCATCCTGGAATAGATTTATATCAGCATGCAATAATAATGGGTTCCATGTCCTCTGCGCGACTTTGTTATGCGCTTTACTTTGTCCATGAACCACATTCAGTGCAATCGTTGTTTTTTGTTTTCCGGCTTCAAGAGAAGCATGTTTGAAGCGTTTCTTCTTTTGAAGAGGAGCTACTTAAATGCATGATAATTATTATTAAGACCGATGTGCTTATTTTGTGTATATATATAATATATATTGTATATATATATATATATTGTATTTATATATTTATGTATTATATATATTGTGTGTATTATATATATTGTGTGTATATATATTTATGTATATAATGTGTTTTGTTATTGTCTTCTTTTTGGGCTAAGGTGTTAATCCGAGCATGATGGGCGATCCGTGGGGATCCGACCAGACAAACAGCAATTGTTCTTCTGCCACCAACAACTACTCGCCTTCCCTGCTGCCGAATCCAACGGGCTACATGGACCCATCGCCTTCATCGTCGTCATCATCCCCGCGGTACCAGGGTCTGCCCGTTAAGAGGGAGCAGCAAATGGTGAGCGCCGCTCGTCGAGTCGTGTTTGTTTAACGCAGGCGCTCCTTATCGCCTCACAAATCTACTCGTGTGAGCCTTCAGAATTCTGTACCGTTGGCACTGCACGCAGTTAAAAGCTTTCTCTGACTTCAGAAGCTCCATCACTTAGCTCCAGTCCTCTTCCGATGATACCCTTTGAACTCTGCTCCAGATTTCGCGTGGACCTTGAGGCTTTTATGGGTTCGCTGATGGTGTTGCCGAATCTATAAAAAAATTATTTTTCTCCGTGACGTGCGAAAGAAACCGTTTTGGCTGTCCTGGGTTATTTGTCTTCGTTTTTTTGGGTTGTGCTCCTTGTAAATTGTTGATTGACCCTTTAACGACCAGTGTTTACTAAAATCCATGGGGAACATACATGTATGTAACTGGTCATTAAAGAGTTAGTTAAGGCTAACGTGCAATCCATTTTCATTCATTCCACTGGTTTTCTGGGACAGTTCCTCCTCCCTCCCCAAAAATTCACCCTGTTCTACTGAATGCTCTTCACACAATAGTTTCATCTCACGGAAAATGGATACTCCTATTTTCATATCTGACTGATAACTAGAAATCATGTGCTGATTGCCTCTCAGTCTTTATTAAAGTACTGCCACAAAACAATGTTGTCTTTCTATAATTACCGTATTGTGTGCAATTCAGTCAATTAATTTTTATGCACTTTTTGGTTCCTCTGTTGATCCTTCTGACTCCTGACGACCAGACTCGGACTCTTTGGACAATCCTTTTGACTCGACGCAGCGCTCGTGAATAAGCTGATGCCCTATGCTTAGCATTCAAATGGCACTCCAGAAGTTTGGAGTTTGCGATTTCGATTGATTCAGGGTGATTGATTTAGAACTGGATGATCATCTTATAGGCACGTCTGTTTCTTCATGTAGATGTATGTTTCTTCATATAGATGTATGTTTCTTCATGTAGATGTATGTTTCTTCATGTAGATGTATTGTTTCTTCATGTAGATGTATTGTTTCTTCATCTAGATGTATTGCTTCTTCATCTAGATGTAATGTTTCTTCATCTAGTTGTATTGCTTCTTCATCTAGATGTATTGTTTCTTCATCTAGTTGTCTGTTTCTTCATCTAGATGTATGTTTCCAATGCACGAGATGCGGCGTATGGCGCCACTGCATCTGCAGCCACACTGCCACACATGCCACCAACAGGTCAGTTGACTATGATTACATAAAGGGGTGCTATGTAAATTCTTGAAATAAATTCTTGAAGTTAACGAACGAATGAATGATTAGATTTTCCCTTTCTTGCCAGAAGATAAATTTTATGATTTTGTCATCAATAATATTGTCATTCTCTTTATGACTTGGAGCAATTCTTGTGTGATCAGTTAGTCAGTTAGTTACTTTGTTGTCTGACATTTATGTGATGCTGGTATAAGTTTGTTTACCGGCTGAATGTATTTTGAGAATGATGTATGGTCCAGTGGATGAGAAAATATACCATGCTTGTGTAACTGTACAGATGTGTTTTGCTATTGTTTGTTTTGTTTGTATGTGCACTTGTTATACCGCCCCTTCAAGCACCCTACTCAGATTCGGTCCCGACTGCAGAGCGGACACTGCATCGGAGTTTCACGCCGAAGCACTGAGCAATTGCGAGTGAAGGACTTGCCCAGGGTGCCTACGCGGCGACTTGAGGTGGATTCGAACCTCGAACCTTCAGGCTTTAAGGCAACGATGCCACCACTACACCACTGCGCCAGAGTTTGCAGAATGTGGTGACTATCTGACACAGAACAGGGAGCTAGTCATGAATGTTTTATCTCTGAAACAATCACGCCAGTACCTCAGTAAATATGCAACTTGCTGTTGTCTGCTATCCTAACTAGCAGTAAATGGTTTGAAGCGCTTAGTGGTGAATCTTATTCATAAACTACAGATTCTCTGGTGTTACTCAAAAACCAAGGACAGGGCACGAGCTTATTCATGAGCACAGCGTCGTGTCAGGTTGGTTGTCCAGTGCTTGTGATTTGAAATATTTCTTTCTGCAATGCTGTGTCTACAGAAGTTCCACCGTGGAATTACCAGGAAGTTCATGACAATTCTAACTATGACAGGCGGCTGTCTCTCAGGGTAGGTTCATTCTTGTTTTATCATAAATTCATTACTGCTTTTATTCTTGTTTAAGTTCCATAAAATACTAGCTGATTGAGCACTGGCACTGTATTGTAGAGTGTATTTGTTCGAAGTCCGTGTGAGAAAAGTGAGTAAATTTTTAGCATAGAATAATGCTTTAGACCTTATGTTTAATTATGTAGTTCTGCTATGCTTGAACTGTGTGTGTAGTACTACTTTATTGACCTTTCTGCTTCTTTTCTTTCTCTTCTTAAGACTGTCTTATTTGACCGGGTTGGACTGGGAGCGCTCCTGAGTAGTTGACCTTGAAGGAGAGCTATATCAAATTCTCAGTAAATAATTAAAATACTCTGTAGAAATTCGACAGTGTCCTACTTCAGCATGTGGCATTGCATGTTGAAGCTGGACAACAGAAGAAATAATTAGCATTGAGCCCCTCCTCCCCAATCTTTTCACAAGGGTTATCATGAGAATTTTTCAGATAATGGATGTACCGGTATAAAGGCACGCATTACAACTGTCTCGGCCAGGAATAGCTTACTACTTAGTATGATGTTGAAACTGTCATCTTTGCAATTTAAGAACCTTAAAACTGTTTTATTTAGCCGTGGTTGGGCCGGGAGCACTTCTGAGTAGCCTACCTTGAAGAGGCGCTATATAAATTTCTGAAATAAAATAAATATATAAATTTGCTCAATTCGTTTAGGTTGGTGGAACGGAGTCTGCCCTGGTTGACGAGCGATTGAGGAACAACTCCGCGTGTAGTGGAAACACGGCCAATCTCCTCAGTACGTTTACCAGTGAATAATAGGTTTAAATTGTTAATGGAAAAGAGGCCTAACAAGTTAGATTGTCACTTTATACAAAAGTTCTAAAGTTCTCATTGTGTCTGGTTGGAAGGTTTTGTTTGTTGTCATTGGGACTGGTATGATTTCTGTGATTGTTTGTGTGAACTTCGAAGATGCAACAGTGTGCCTTTCCAGTGGTTGGGTTCTTCAGATCTGCATGTTCTTTTTAGCTAGGGACTCTGCCTACACTGTTTTTGCAATTATAGGAAACTGTTCTACGTTGCTGGAGTTGAGCTGGGAGCACCTCTGAGTTAGGTATCTTCAGAGGTGCTATATAAGTCCCCTGAATGAGCAAATAATCTTTTAGACACCGTGAAGAGGGTGTTGCAGTTGTACATTGTGATGCACTTTTATTTCTTACCATCAATACATTAAGAACAAAGATTACGAAGATGATATTATGTGTGTCAAGGCACCCTTGTAACGGCATGTGCTATGTCATAGAAATTGTTTGTCATCATTATTATTATTATTATCATTATTATTATATTTTCTATTATATTTTCATTTTTGTCTTCAACGTCTGTTACAGACAATACGATTTAAACGGGAAGCAGTGGCTATTGTTCTAAATGATAATTAAATTGCCGATATTATTAAGTCTCTCCCCAGGTCTGGCACAGCTAATGTGCCTCGAAAGGTTGTCGAATTGAACAGCGGGACAGTTAATGACATTATTATTATCATCATCATCATTATTATTATTATTATTATTATTATATCAGCGACTCCACTGGTGGGATTCCATGTCTGTGAGAGTGACTTTCTTTCAACTTTCCAATTTAATTGCATGCAGATAAAACTCCTCTTACTTAGCCCATAAATCTTTCTAGGCCATAAATCTTTCTCACTTATAAGGAGTGATTTCAAATGCTAATTAGAAGCCATCTTCAAACGCTGTAGATACATTACTTAAAGCGATTCATCAAACTGAATTATTACACTTTTTTGTCCATCTGCTACGATTGGGTCAAAGTTTTCGAGCTGCAGATGCTGTTCTCACGCACGTCAAGAGTGCATTCTGTCATCAGTGCTGCAGAGAATGATTGATTGATATTGATTGAATAATGTATTGATTGATTGAGTGATTGATATTAATTGATTGATTTTGATTGATTGATTGATTGGTATTTATATTGATCGACATTTATATTGATTGACATTTATTGACTTATTGATTGATTGATTGGTGTTTATATTGATTGAATACTGTATTGATTGATTGAGTGATTGATATTAATTGATTGATTTTGATTGATTGATTGATTGGTATTTGTATTGATCGACATTCATATTGATTGACATTTATTGATTGATTGATTGATTGGTATTTATATTGATTGACTAATGTATTTGATTGATTGATTTATATTAATTGATTGATTTCGATTGATTGATTAATTTATTGATTGGTATTTATACTGATCGACATTTACATTGATTTACTTATTTATTGACTTATTGATTGATTGGTTGATTGATATTGATTGACTAATTGATTGATTGAGTGATTTTTTATATTAATTGATTGATTTCGATCGATTGATTGATTAATTTATTGATTGGTATTTACACTGATCGACATTTACATTGATTGACATTTATTGATTGATTGATTGATTGATCAGTGTTGCAGAACGACGTCCATTCAAGCGAGGGTTTATCCGGGTCGATGAGGAAAGCAGAGAAGTGCGCCGAGATGGCCGCCGCTGCCGCATCAGGAATTTCAAAGTACGCTGGAGACATGGAACAGTTCTACATGTCCTCTGTCGGAATGGCGTGCAATGCTGGAGGCGGTTGTCTGTCCTCGTTAGGGCCGTCTGCCAAGCGACCAAGGTCTGGGTCAGAGGAGAGTTTTAAGTAAGTAAGTAGGTATATTCTTTAATATGACGAGCTGCCAAACAGTGCTCTGGTGAACAAGTAGCGCATAGAGATTCACTTTTTTAATAAGACATCAAGAACTATCAAGCATTTGATTTGTCTGCTCTTGGCGGTGCCGTGTCATGGCGTCAGGGGGGCATAGCTTATGACCCTTTTGCTTCGCTGGGGGTGGGGGGAACTAACTCGTGGAGGATATAGTCTTGCAATATCGGCGTGGCAGCATAGTTCTTCGAATTTTGGAATATCACTTGGAAGATATCACTGGAAAGTATCACTGGAAAGTATCACTGACGGATCGGCCTATTCATCAGACTTGAGGCCTTCTCCTTCCATCACAATTACAACTGACTCGGGAACAATGGAACATGCATTTTTCAATGCAAGTCTGTTGAAATACTATTATGTTACATTACGTTGATTTGGATCTTTTATTGCATTTGGATTATAGTTGCACTTTTCACATGCTGCCTTAAAGAATCGCCTGTTGAAATGGCATCTGATATGATGCCGGTCAATGTGTAGAGTGATTGAATGCACTTGATTTTGAAAAAAACTCTATAAAAAATTTGATATGAATACTGTCAGCATATTAAGTTGCTTACCAGTGAAAACATGTTATGTATGTTATGCTATGTTATATTTTTTATATCTTTTACAGGCTTTCTGTGATGTCTTCCACGGATAGCAATAGTGGAAATGATGTGTAAGTTTTTGATTCTTCATTAATTAGCCATCTTGACACGAAAAACTTACTTTATGCGAACTGATGCAACTGATTAAAATTCATGGTCAGGCATGTTGTATACAGCTTAATAAGAAATACAGACTTAGATATATATTTGAGGGAAATTTACCCATGATGCAAACTGATATGCACTTGGATTTCAAATTGCAGCTTATTCATGTGGCTGGCTATCCGCACCTTGGATTCACATTTCGGTGTGACCATTGCATGCGTTACAAATTTAATTATATTAATCAATAATGAAAATGAGGTGAAACATTATGTGTTCTACGGTGGTGATTGGCGGAAACCAGTCACATCAAGTCGGCTTGCACGCCCAGAGAGATACAGTGCTAGCCGACAGTTTGCATTAATTAATCTCGGTGTATGACTTCACCTCTGAAAGTCAAATCCTGACAATGGTTATATCCAAAGTCAATAACTTTTATATCCAAAGTCCAAGGTGATAAGTTTTGTACAGCCCCAGATGATGTCTGGAATGACTGATACCATGATTTATATGGTGCTAGCTTGCTTATACAGTGTCACAATTAGTCAGCCTGGGAGGAATATAAGTTGTACAGTCGTCACAGTATTTTATTATACAATTTTTTTTAATTCCTTTTTTAAAATTTATTTTTCCTCCACCAAAACAACAAAAAACATGATACAATTATGGCATTGAATAATCCTTTAGCATAATTTGGTGGAGAAGGGGAGACCCAGAAGGGGATGGACAATCCCGCTAATAGGGCCACCCATAATTCATGTAAGATATAAAAAAACATAACAATGGGTTACAACTGAAATTTAATTATGACTCTGACAAGTTCAGAAATACACACTGGATCCAGCAACAGAAGCATCTGGGACCAGGAAAAAGGTAAATTCGCGATTCAGAGCAAAAACGGATGTGGAACAAACTTGAGTGGTCCCTAACTTATCTGGAGGGGTGGATTACGGCAGTATGAAATATGAATGATTGCGTCTTCTTGACCTTTGTATGTTGTAAGGCAGCAGTTCATTCCCTTGCTGTGTTGGCTTCCCATCAACGTATAGTACAGTGCAAGTGCATTTCCTTTACGAATTGAACTGTTGAAGTATTTGTCTGTCATGTTGATTAAATTTTTTAATTTGCTTTTACGATGTGATTTCGCTACAGCAACAACAACGATGATGATGAAGAAGATGATGAGGATGAGAGTCCGGAGACGAAACTGGAAAGGGAGAAACTTCGGCGCCAGCAGAACAATGCAAGGGAGAGGTACATATGGCGGATGGATGACAGATAAATTTTAATTAATTTCTTGCGTTTTTTTAGCGACTTTGCTAACTGATTGGACACCACTACTACAACGATCAATAGAGTAACAGTGTGCTTAGTAGATTCTTATCAGTTGGTAAATTGCATTAAATATAAATATAAATTTGCTTCTGTGTGCAGATTCTAAAATTTTTATCGCTTGAGCTCTGTGCATGCTTTGGACTACTGCTCAGTTATAAGCTGTGCGTAAGTTGACCCTCTGGCTGGAACTATCCGAAGAAATTGCAGCTTCAGCCCGTCAACCTTTCTCCCCCATTTCGAAAACATCTAAAGTCCACTTTGTTTGTTAGTGATGGCACGGATGACTTGTTTGTTTGTAAGTGCACTTGTTATAGCGCCCCTTCAAGCTCTCTACTCAGAGGTGCTCCCGACTACAGCGCGGACACTGCATTGGAGTTTCACGTCGAAGCACCGAGCAATTGCGAGTGAAGGACTTGCCCAAGGTCCCAACGCGGTGACTTGAGGTGGATTCGAACCTGCAATCCTTCAACTACAAAGCGACGAACATACCCACTACACCACCGTGCCCCACTTGGGTCGGGATCACTTCAGAATCGCTGCCTCATAGTTGTTCGCTTTCTTTTACAAAGTATGTGGCGATGCTTATCAGGCTGGGCACCCTCTTATCTGTGTGACCTTTGCCTCCCTCTTTCCACTTGCGTAGGCCGCCGCGCACTGCACTCTGCTGTCCATGGTGACTTAATGGTTCCTTTCACTCGCTCTGTAACAATGCAGAGGCGCTCATTCTCTGTGGTTGGTCCAACAACCTGGAATGGACTTCCCTTGACTATGCGACACCTCCCAAGCTCTTCTCAATTTCACAAACTGCTGAAGACTGTTTTTTTCGCTTGATCTCGGTCGGGAGCGCCTCTGAGTAGGTACCTTGAAGGGGCACTATATAAATATTGATTGATTGATTGAACAAGTTCGAGTGTTTGTCATCAAGAAGGAATTGATAAACTAGACTGCCGTTGTTGTTGTTGTGTTTCCTGGCAAACATAGAGTGCGCGTTCGTGACATCAACGAAGCGTTTAAGGAGCTCGGGCGAATGGTGACGCAGCGATTGCATTCAGACAAACCACAGACGAAGCTTGCGATCCTCCAGCAGGCCGTCTTTCTCATCACGTCTCTCGAGCGACAAGTGAGAGGTAATCCTCGTGGAAATCCAGTTCGCTTGAGTAAGGCTGACAGATTGACTGAGCGTCTAGGTAATTGTATTGTGGATCTATAAATTCTAGTTCATACATGCATGCATGCATGCATGCATGCATACATACATACATACATACATACATACATACATACATACGTACATATATGCATACATAGTTATTGCATACATACATACACAGATACATACATACATACATACATACATACATACATACATACGTCATACATACATTCATTCATACATACATACAGCTCTTATTTGCCATGCTAGAGCCTGGAGCACTTCTGAATAGCCCCTTGAAGTAGCGCTATATAAATTGTGGAATGGATGAATGAATGCATACGTAATTTAACTAGCATATCGCTCTCTAAAATTAGACTCTGGTCTCATCTCATCACCCAGATTGTCTTGTGCTCTTTAATTTAATTAACTTAATCAACTAGTTAAAAATCATGTTTTATCGTACACTCGTGTTTTATTTGTAAGCCTACCTAAATATATTTTGTTGTTTCTGGTGGCCGCTCGTGGAACCCAGATTCCTTAGAGTTGTAGTAATATTGATCCCAAGTTGCTGGTACTCAGTTTTTCTCTAATTCTCATGAAGTGTATGGTTATGGTTATACATTGCGCACGAACACACACACGCACGTGCGCATACATACACACATGCACTTACACACATACATCATTAAATTTCAGTTGTAATGAATTTCAGTTCGTTTGAGTGAAAACGACAATATTTATTGAGTGATGATTAATTACTTAATTAATTCATTGATTCGTTTATTCAGAGCAATTGTCTAAATAAGTGTTGTAAATGACTGAATGAATTGATAAGACTTAATCACTTGCCAATCATTCAACCACTTCATTGCTGCTCTATTTGTCTGAACGCTACATGTTTGAGTTTTTATTTATTACATAGGCATACAATATTTGATGATAATGTTAGAAGGATGGGGAAGCATGTATGCAGAGCAAATAATGCATTTTTCTTATACTAGATGTGTTACCCGGCGTTGCCCGAGAAATTTAGGGTTTTAAACGCTGCTCCACTGTGGTACCCATCGTTGACCGCTAAGTTTCGGGTTTTCGCAACCCTCCACCCCACCCCCGCTTCCCCAAAAAGCCGTGACTTGCCCCTGCGGGGAGCTACGGAAATTATTACTGGGCGAGTATGACGTCATGCGGACTTTATATAAATAATTAGTTTTATATAAATTAATGTCTAATGAAATTTGAACAAACCGACAAGTCGTGAGTGCAAATGTTGATAACCGATTGTATTATATTGTATTTGAACATTTACAAATATAAAATACTTTTCTCAGCAGGTGCCTTTCAGAAGCGCTACCGGTGCGAGTGACCTCAAGAGAGATGCCAGGATTTGAAGTTAGAGAAAGATGAAGAAAGTACTAGAGAGAATGGTGGAGCAAACTTTTGAAGGAGTCCATTCCATAGAGAAGGACCTATGCAGGCATAGATCTGGATTGATCCATGACTGTCCTGACGTGATAGGACATTTTCAATATTTTGTAATAATACAAAGATTATATATTGTTGAGAAAATTTATGTTGTGTGTGAGAGAAAACCCATGTGTCATATGAAGTCCCTGGTGCTACGATATTACTTTTCAAGTAAATAAATAAATAATTATTATTGACTTTTATTCATTCATTCGGACATTTATATAGCGCTCTTTCAAGAAAAAACTACTCATAGGTGCTCCCGTCTCCAGCGCGCCCAAACAGAACAGTTTTAAGTTTAGTAAGGAAGGATCCTAGTAGAGTCCCAGGGTGTAGGCGTAGCTCAAAATGTGATTTATATAGTGCACCTTCAAGATAAACTACTCAGAAGCACTCCCAGTCCAACAACGTCTAAATAAGGCAGTCTTTAAGTGAGAAAGAAACAGTGTTAATAATATTATGTTGTGTGCTTGGTTATTCCAGACCAGAATCTTACGCCAAAGAACGTCTCTACGAAGCGAAGGGGGGAAGCTGGAAATGCTGCGAGTGACCTTCCATCTTCTTCAACGTCAACTGACCATTCATCTCCATCAGCAGCATCCGTAGCAGCAGCAGTGGCGGCGGCAGCAGCAGCCATAGCAGCAGCATCAGCATCATCAAACCAGGCGCAGAGCAGGCTACATCCTGAGCAGGTCTACCCTAAGTCTTAATATTATGTGACCTTGGTCGAGAAATGGGACTGCTGGGCGGAATGAACTTAATATTTTCAATAGGCTAAATATCCATAAGGAAATCAGGCTGAAAATGTCACAACATATGACCCAAAAATTTATGCACTTTTTAACAAGTATATAAAATTATCATTTGTAAGAAATTGTAAATATTAGGCCTTCTTTTACTCCATGCATTAATACCTGTTTTAGTGTTAATGCATTATGTGGGGTAATTTAATTTGTGCTACAGTGAGGTTTAGCTGCAGGATGCATTACTTTTGACACAAAGATGAATATTTATTGTATTCTTAAGGTAAAGTTCATTTTCAATGTGATTTAGAAAGTAACAAGTGGTCTTTTTCTCCGCCGAGGTCACTTGCAATTGTTTTTCTATGTTTGCATGAGAGTGTTTAATGTCTGATTAATGGCTGATTAGCATGATGACATCATAAATTTTTAGATTTTTTTATACTATATCTGCCAGTAGTACTAGAGTACGAAAGTTGGAATGTACATGTGGGTATACAGCGTATACTTACCTCACAAGGATTAAGAAATAAAAAAGTTACATAACAAGGAAAAGTAATAAAATTTAAGGTTGACTAAAAAAAGTTCGTCAGAAAGTCGATTTTTTTTCGGTTGTAGCGTGTACTCGCCTCAAAATTAACCCTACAGCCCTGATTTGAAGCAATTGGATAATAAATGCAGCAGTGCTTGTTGTTACTTTCGGTGATGTGTTGATCTTTAGGATTCTGACGTCAAACTGTCGACAGGCTCTCACGTTGATAAACAAAGTCACGGATGACAACAGGCTGTGGATGATGAGCCGTGGATGACTGACTGACTGGCTTCAGACAATATTACGATGACTGGCTTTACATACTGAGTGTTATTTTCATAACAGTTTGGAACTACTGCAGCCATTCTAAATGGCGTTACAACAGACTGTGCACTCGTTTCAGGAAATGTCGTTAAACTGTACGTTTCATAATAATAGTCTACGGAAAGTGGAGTTAACAATCGTGATCCCAAGTACGTATGGTGTGTAGCAGCCATGTTTTTGAAATCCACTGACTGTATGAGGAATTTAGTTAGGCAGATGAAATTTTACAAATAATGTCGGCTAAATTCATAAATTGTTTAATTTGTTATTGTTTCGGTTTCACGAAAGATTTGTATAGTAACAGGATTATTTGTGTAGCATTGTTCCCATTCACCTGTGTAGTGTGCGTACTGCTAATAGTGATGTCTGACTCTAAATGTTATATTTGTTGAAAGAACTCTAAGCTCTGTAACGTTGCTGTGACGTCGAACATTCAGGTAGCCGCTTAAAACTGTTGACTGCAATTGTAACGGACATTTTATGTTGCGCCGTTTTGAAGGAAACTGATCAGAGGAGTTGATAAGATATACTGGTTGGCTCATTGATAAGATATACTGGTTGGCTCATTAATAAGATATACTGGTTGGCTCATTGATAAGAAACTGGTTGGCTCATTGATAAGATATGCTGGTTGGCTCATTGATAAGATACTGGTTGGCTCATTGATAAGATATACTGGTTGGCTCATTGATAATAAATACTGGTTGGCTCATTTATAAGATATACTGGTTGGCTCATTGATAAGATACTGGTTGGCTCATTGATAAGATATACTGGTTGGCTCATTGATAAGATACTGGTTGGCTCTTTGATAAGATACTGGTTGGCTCATAGATAAGATACTGGTTGGATCATTGATAAGATATACTGGTTGGCTCATTGATAATAAATACTGGTTGGCTCATTTATAAGATATACTGGTTGGCTCATTGATAAGATACTGGTTGGCTCATTGATAAGATATACTGGTTGGCTCATTGATAAGATACTGGTTGGCTCTTTGATAAGATACTGGTTGGCTCATAGATAAGATACTGGTTGGATCATTGATAAGATATACTGGTTGGCTCATTGATAAGATACTGGTTGGCTCATTGATAAGATATACTGGTTGGCTCATTGATAAGATACTGGCTGGCTCAGTGTTCTAAGTTAAAATGCAGGGCCTGGGTGGAATTTTTGGTGAATGGTCTGTAGTGGATCATTGATGTCATGCTGAAATCCCTACGTGGCGGCTTTAGGTGGATTCGAGCCTGGAACCCTCTGGCTCCATGGCACCGAACCCACCATTACACCACCGTGCCCCCACACTGTTGGTGGTAAGATCAAGACGACTAGGGAGAGGACTGGCCGCTGAAGCTAAGAAATGAAGTCACCAACACTTCATACCTTTGAAGGGTGGTGTAAAAAATTGCTGTAATAAAAATAATAATAATACCCAGTCCTGCCTGTTGGGTTAAGCTGCTGTATTAGTGCCGTCCTCCTTCTTTATCCAGGCTTGGGACTGGCACTGCTAAAGCACGAGCAGTTGTGACCTGTTGGGTTAGCCAAAGGGATTGCTCTTGTATGGTTGTGCAATAGTCTGGTGCATAGGTGCAATCACGTCCTAAAAGTTGGGGGGGACCAAATGAATCACGTCCTAAAAGGGCCAAACCCTTTTGGGGACCATAATAATAAAGTTAGGGGACCACTCAAGAGTTGGGGGACGCGTTCCGTGGGTCCCGTAGGGTGGTTGCGCCTATGGTCTGGTGGTTAGTGGGTCAGTGTGCTGGACGGTGAACTCCGGAGTAAGGGTTCAAAACCCTTTCAGGGCAGACAATTCTTTCAAGGTTTTGGCTCCACCTGTACTCCTTAGCCAACTGGACTGCAGTAAGTACAGTAATCGTGCGCTGTGGGAAGATGGGATGGCGAGGTAGAGGGCTGGACATTGGCCAACCAACTTCCATGTCATGGTAAGAACTGTAAGTTACCCATACCCATGGCTGTGTTCCTCAGGCTAGCTTCAGGAACTGTTCTTTCTATTCCTAGAGGCTAGAAAGGTAATCATACGTGGTTGTCATCTATATGTAAATTTATAAAGCAAACAGTTTTTGTTAAATGTTCTTTGATGTAAGTTACAGCAATGACCGTTCAGAAGTTACTAATCTTGGATTAGAAAGTTATTTTGTATTGTTTTTAATGTGAAGAACGTTGCAATTCTTGTAAGCGTCTGCTGTCAAGACAGAAGTTACTAGATTTCGCATTAAACTTTTACGTTAACAAGTTAATAAACCTTTACTACATTAATTATTCATTGCATCTTGACTATGTAGCGGATAGTGCAAGTTTGGCCCAAAATTTTCAAATTGTTTTAAAATATTTTTCATCTGTTACCTGTACTTAAATATTATGATGCGGGTCTTCTCTTCCAGTGATGCTTTGTCTGGTTTCATTGTTACTGAAAATGTATTGTTAGTGTATTTTTTGCCGTTGTGTTTATTTGCTTTCAAGCTTTAGTTCGTTGACGACCAGTTTATAGCAACGTTTGCACAGCTAGCTCCATGAACAAGGATTAAAAAATTCAAACCTGATTGGCCCTGACAGCCATGCTCTTTGTGACCAAAGCATGCCCACAACACTATACCGTACTGTATCTATAAATTTATAAAGCGTTTCTCAGCACCCACCAATCAGAGGCGCTCCCAGTGCGAATAACCCAGAGAAAATAAAGTAGTTTTGAGACAGAAAGATGTGCTTGGGGTACCAGTTACTAATGAAGAACATGTCAATGGAAGTGCAGGACCAATGTGCCACTGATAACAACTGATAGCCCACTATGGGCCTAACAGTGTGGCAATAGGGATGTAATACAAGGTCCTTACCATTTCAAAATAGCAAATGAAAGCTGTTGGGAGAAAAATGTGTTATTTTCGTGATGTCTTACGTAACAATGCCATTGTAATTTCAATGCGTTATTTTTAGTGTCTTGATGCAAACAGCATAATACACTGAATATAGTTATCAGTTGTCGTATGATCGGTTGATGGCACGCCAGTGCCTGTGTATGCACAAATCAAGTCACTTCTGTAAGCCCAGGCTGATGAGGCATCAGCAGACTAGTATGCCAGACAGCAAGCTTCAAGACCAAGACAGTAGGTTCCATATCAAAGACAATAGGCTCCGAGACCAGGATGCAAGATCCGAAACAGTTCAAGAATCAAGTCTGCAGCTTTCGGTATTTATTCCACAGGGCGGGACACAGTTCAGAAACAACAATAAAGCAACTCGTGAAGTACGGCAGTTTCCGGGTTTCTAAGTCATTCTCGTGTAACAATATTTGTTTATGTGGACACTGGAAACAACAAATGATTTTGCAGTGAAAAACCATGGGTGCAAATTTTAAATTTTTCCAGCAGAATTATTCCCAATTCGAACTAATGATGAATCTCAACAGAAAATTAGACCCACAAAATTTATATAACCAAACAACAGAAAAATGTACGTACAATTTATCAACAAATTAACATAAAAATTGCATAACTAATCCATTGATTATGAAAGTCATGGGTCATTCAGCACATATGCTCTCCTACCAACTAAGCAACTTCCATATTCGTATGTCCACATGACCATTTTCTTTCTCAAGTGGGCAGCTTCACAAATAAAACTTCGTAGCCTAATAACAATGTTATACTCTGTATAGATGTATTACTCTCTGTATATGTATATTCATCAAGGTGCAGATATGAAGTATAACCGTGTGGGGCGTGGTGGTGTAGTGGTGGCGTCGTTGCCTTGAAACCGGGAGGTTCGAATCCACCTCAATTCGCCACGTAGAGACCTTGGGCAAGTCCTTCACTCGCAATTGCTCAGCGCTTCGGCGTGAAGCTCTGATGCAGTGTCTGCTCTGTAGTCGGGAGCGCCTCTGAGTAGGGAGTTTGAAGGGGCGCTATAATGCACATACAAACAAAACAAACATAACAATAAAGATTATACTTACATACTTATAAAATTTCTCAAAGATGAATCAAACCAGCCCCAAGAGCAAATCTTGAGGGAGCCATTGGTGTGAGATGCGAGTTAGACGTGGTTCAATTAAGTTGTTAGCCATCTGGATCTTTCACCATCTAATCTTCCCAATGAACTAAGTTCATACTTCATAGTCATGGCTTCTAGTGGAACAGAAACAGGATTTAAATGTCCAACCTCTGGGTCTAACAATCTGAGCAGCCAACCATTAGAGTCACTTGCACATCCCACAAACAGTAACACACTATTACAACAAAATTACACAATAGATATGTTAGCACATAAACTTGAATAATCCTCTTCCGCAGTTCTCAACAGGCACCATATAAAATATATGCGGATAGTGTAAATGCACACACAGTACGATAGACATATTTCAGAGTTAACCGAGAATGTCCTTAATGCAAGATGGATGTACATTACACATTTAACAATGAGACAGATTAGTTTTATATGTATTAGAGTACATACTCTTTGTTAAAGTGTGGAATGTTCAAAGACAAATCACAATTGAGTCAAATTCCATGTGCCTGCAAAGTTTTCCTTGTCAATGATGAAGATTTTCCAATTAAATTAAGCGATAATAACAATAATATTTTCTTACGAAAGGTCAACGTAACTGCCTAATGTTGAGAATGTTTCAACTAATCTCTAGAAAACAATCAACTTTTTGATTCTTTGTGTCACCTGTCCGCATCTCCCACCTAACAAAAAGTGTCATGACCATTGTTTTTTCATTTTGATTGTTCCTCGGCATTACTATTCTCTCCACGTCCTTTATTGGCGTCACGTGGTTTCACTTTTGTAGCAACGGTATCACCGTTTCCATCAGCTTCATCATTTTCATGCATCACGCCATCAGTCGTGTTTGAATTTGCGTTTAATCCTTTTGACTCGTAACGACCTCCGCTTCCTTGAGTGATTCCTGTGCTTTCGTTGTTTGATTTGTGTCCATAAGAATCATCATCTGCAACATCATCATCATCATCATGTGATGTACGCTTCCCCTCTGCCTGTTCTCCATCTCTACTGCCTGTCATTTTCGTCCTATCATAAAGATCCTTCTTCTTCTCATCAAGTTCCTCATCACGTTCAGGTTTATCATTTGGTTTATCATATCGTTCTCCATATCTACTGCCTGTCATTTTCGTCCTATCATAAACATCCTTCTTCTTCTCATCAAGTTCTTCATCACGTTCAGGTTTATCATTTGGAAGTTCATTTACCCATGCATCTCTAGGTTGAGTATTATGCTGTTCAATTCCCTGCGTGGTTCCTGTTGTTTTGATGTTTGATCTGTGTACACTCGCTGTGCTGTCAATGTTGCCTGAATTCTGCAACGAACTCACTTTATTATCATCCTTAGAAGAGTAATCACTGTTTGCGGAACTGCCTACATTGCTCTCTCTTTGTGTCGTCTTTTCTTCATGCAGTCGATTCTCACTGAGTGCAGAAGCATCGTAAGAATGTCCAGAATAGTTTCCAGATGTTTTCTGTGCTTCGTTTCGCTGCTCATTGAAGTCTACAAATGAAAATTCAAATAAAAGAAAAAGTTAGTTAGTGCAGTAGGCCTAATTAATTAAAATTGACCCAAAAGCCTAGCCTAGTTCTTGAGGAAGGTTGTTACCACACTATACAAATGTTCTGATACATGCATGCATTCAAACCTACATACATACATACATACATACATAAATACATACATATATACATACATACATACATACATACATACATACATACATACATACATACATACATACATACATACATACATACATACATACATGCCATGCCTCTGAATGAAGTACTGAGGTCTGGCATGTAAGTCTCATATTTCCATTGCTCATATAGATTACACACAATACATAATCTATACCTATAAAATCGAAAATCTCTTATCGTATCCTTGAATAAAACTTCTTATCCACGCGACCGATTTTTCCCAAAATTTACAAAAATACTTTTTAGCACCCAATAACAAACCATAAGGGGTTCGCGATTCAAAACTCTTACCCTTTCCCAAGCATGAAAATTTAATTTTCCATCCGAAACGCTGTAGGTTTAGCACGCCATTTTGCCTACAGCACATCGATATTAATAGACCATTTTTCATTGAACCAACGAAGATATATATATTGATGATTCAAGCCAATACATTAATGACGTCATGGCCGTTTCTTATAGCGCGTTACGCCGTTAAGTATTTAAGACGCAATAATTTTCGCCGATCGATTTTCCACGAACCAATAGATTTTTAACCTCATTTTCCGCCGAGGGCAGATCTTTTGACACGCGGTTTCGCAAAAATGCTCACTATAGCGTAAACATGGACGGGTGGGAGTGGATTGGGCCGAAAACCTAGGGTAGGCCTACCCGGCAAGGCGAAGCGAGGTGAAAAGGGCCGCGTGGGAGCGGGGTCGAGCGTTGCTGGGAACTAAAAACCGAAATTTCCCGGGCAACGCCGGGTAATTCAGCTAGTACATACATAATGGTAATTGATTCATTAAAAGATTTCCCGGTACATAGCAAGCACAATTTTTTTACAGCGCTACATAAAAGCTTTATAAGCAAAGGGCATCTCAGCTTATTCTTGATTGCTATGTTATGTTTAGATATACAAAGTGGAGATTCTAATCCAAGATATTAAGTTGGGTTTCAATCATACATGCATGCTCACAAATGCACACACACACACACACACACACACACACACACACACACACACACACACACACACACACACACACACACACACACACACACACACACACACACACACACACACACACACGTATTGTGAGGCGTGGTGGCATAGTGGGTATGTTCGTTGCATTGCAGCCGAAGGGTTGCAGGTTTGAATTCACCTCAAGTCGCCTTGTAGGGACCTTTGGCAAGTCCTTCACTCGCAAATTGCTCAGCGCTTCGGCGTGAAACTCCAATGCAGTGTCCGCGTTGTAATCGGGAGCAAGGCAACCATACCTGATACGAAGCCAGAAATAAACCACGAAATATGAGCAATTTCATCTGTGAATTTCAAAGTCTACCTTAACACCTTCATGATGAAAGTTTACTAAAAATGACTGGGAAACTGACAGTTTGTCAATAAAGAGTTAACAGACGCACACACACATCTATATATACATATATATATATACATTGCCCAGTGCTGGAGTACTCACACTCATAGGCGTACGAGGCGGGGGTACAGTACAGAGGGGCAAATGCACCCACAAATTTCGGGCAAAGCTTTTTTCGGGCAAGCAGACCCAGGAAATGACTAAAAAAAGAAAAAAAGGTCGTCAACTTTTCGGGCAATTTCGGGTAAGTCTGCTTTTTCGGGCAAGCAGACCAGGAAATGACTAAAAAATGATTTATTTTTCGGGCAGAAGTTAAATTTTTGCCCCCCCCACACTGTTGAAATCTCCCGTACGCCTATGCTCACACTCCCCATTGTCAAGAAGACAACACATTATTGTTATAATATAGCACAAGGCATATTAAGACTGATTTAGAATTTACACAGTTTAAATAATCTTAAGATGCACATTCTTACTAGTCTTGGTGTTGTCCAATGTACGTCCTCCAAATGAATTGTCATAAAAGTCTTGGAAATTTTCCATTACTTTTGGCACCTTTTCCAGAAGATTCTCTTGTCCTCTGGCAATCAGCTCATAATGACCTTTCTTGAAATGGACTTCAATGCCGAGAATCTCCATAATTTTGCTGAAGAAGTCACGAATATCAACATCTTTGTCCTTTTTTGTGAAGATCAGTTTGATAGAGATCTAAAACAATGTAAATAATTGTCTAATAGAAATCTCGAGAACAATTTAGCTGAAGTTATTTGAAACAAACTTCCAAGTTTATGGGATCATTCTTCATAAATAGACGTTAGTCGGGAAAAAATTTCGATTGAATGTGCAATTTTATTTAGCATTTCTTCAAATTCAAATGGGAAGAAATCAAGTCCTCTAATATGACAGCACTTATGAATAAGCTGTTGCCTTGCAAAAAGCTTAAGAAAAGCACTTCAACGGAATAAAAAACAGGCTCCGCATAAGAACAGCTGATCCTGGAAAAGTCACTATTTTACTGCACAGAAGTTCACGCAAGACGGTGCATTACATGATTTGTAACTTAACTAGCTTTGGGGACATACCAGGTAATGCTACGCAAAATTTCACACAAACTGGGAGCAAGTAAGAGTCCATACTGTAATCATTCTTAAAATAGTACTATATATAATTATGTAAACATGCATATATAAAAGGGCATATCCAAACTGAAGAACATTTTTAAAAATTCATTCCTATTTTTAATGATATCACTCCCTGCTTGCAGATAACATACCAGGGCTGTTTTAAAGAAATTTTTAGAACTGCACAACCCCTTCTTGCTTTTCCTATTCTCCATGGAAATTACTTCCAATTGGAGGACAATGAACTTTTTTGCTAGTTTTAACTGTACAGAATTGCTTCTACAACTGCACAAATCCGTTTAGAACTGCACATTTTTTGTACAACTGCACGTTAAAGAAACCCCTGTAACATACCAAACTGCACTGAATGCTAAGAAGGCAGAGTGAATACAGGTTAAAAACTTGGAAAAACTCATGCACGCTCAATGCTCATCTTAGACTAATGCAATCAATGACATACATGTACATGTATGAAAACATGTAAGTAAATTAAATCAATTACATCAAAACTTTTAAGTAAAGCAGCTGCTTACCTCATCCTGGCTGTTCTTGAAATTAACCTTGCAGCCCTGAAAACCAAAACTTATCATCAATTAATAGTGAAACAACAAATTAACCTGAATTAATTAAATCTTTTAATCACTGATTAGATTTCTCGTGAATTCAGGTTTAGTCCAAATAACTGAATGGCCTTAAAAATATGACAGTGCTGCCGATAAAAGCTCTCTATTTTTAGGGCACCAGCCATTTCATCAATCAATACACACAATGAAATTGAACATAAAATTCAACTCTAATTTAATATTGAACTTTGCAACCCATAGTTCAAATAGTAGCACTAAAACTAATTCTCCAACTTTTTCTGTTCATAATGAACCTCAGCCGAATGACCTTCACAAATAACACCTGAAGCCTAAATAGCCTGCTTGCCTCCATTCCTCCAACTCTGCCATTGGTTGCACTCTGCCAGTGCCAGTCCCAAGCTTGAATAAAGGAGGATGGCATTGCTAATGATCTCTGTTATCACACAGCACTTGGCATTAAACTGAAACTACCTTGCCTCCATTCACTCATTCCCAGCACTAAAATCATGTTAAAGCCTTGTGGTAACCATGGCCTCTGGAATTGATGTCTCAATGCCTCATCTTAGTAAATAATTTAGTCATAACATTGGCAAGATTCTGGTGTGATTCCGAACTGTTGGACTCAGGGTGCAGCTTGCTATAAAACAATTATTCGAGTCTCCAGGTTTAAAAAAAACTGCTTTATCGGCAAGGCCATAGCCAGGATTTGATTTCGGGGGTTGCTTCTTCAGTTTCCCATTCGAAAAAACTGCTGACCTTTTTTTAAGTCATCTGGGGCCAAACTCTTCAGGAAATATCACCAATTCATTCAATTTTGTTACATTTTTTCATTGGGGGAGGGGTGTTTTCATGGTTTTATTTCATGGTTTTTACATCATGTCTAGTTAATGCATTTTTTTCACATTTTCCATTTCGGGAGGTGTTCAAACACCCCAAAACACCCCCTAGCTACGGCCTTATTTATCGGAATAAGACTGGCATTTATAGCTTCCCATAGTGCATGGCACAGCCTTTATTATACGCAGTGTCCCTTTCAACTGTTAGGCCTACTACAGCGCTACTGCACTGTAACTAAAGTTCTACCTATCGTCTGCAGATATATCTATTCCAATTTATGCAAGAACGTGCCTTTCGTCGATATTCAGTCATTCCTTAAAATGCTGGAATCAATATAACAACAATAAAATGTTACTAGAAACGTCTAACTTAAACAAATTTCAGCCGATTACGAAAATGAAAAGTGAAACTATAGAAATCTATGGAAAACCAGCGCAAACGTCATAAGCTCCAGCGTTGCCACTCTAAAAAAATGAACAACCCAAGTTGGAGACGCAAAAAAAACCAAGAAAATCCAAGTTCAGCATAGGCCTATCTTTCGAAAATGTCACGAATTTCTCGTCTGAAAATTCTTTTTTCAGTCATCCGGCACAAATCTTTCGAAAAATGTTCAAAATTTTCCGGCCCGACATTTCTTATAATAATAATATTCGTTTATTGGCATTCAATCTGACAGACCGCAGAACGATTACAGGTACAAGGTTATACGAAATACGGCCAGCTTCGCACCACACGCAGGTCGGCTACAACAGGTTCGGTAACTTAACACTAATGGCCTAAGTGTTGGAAAGCTCCTGATCGGCCAAGCCAGGAGTGGGAGGGGCTAACTTATTTTTCAACAGACCCGAGTCAAACAACACAACAGAAAGCGCCACTGGCAGCTAACAGAAAATTCAAATAAATTTTTGCCCTGAGCGAGGCTTGAACCCGGGTCGCGCGGATGACTCTCAGTTTATCGGTCAACGCTCTCTCCACTCTCTCCTCCTATTTCTCCGCTGCCTCAGTTTCCACTCTTCCTACTCCCCTCACCCACGCGAGGGCTGCAGCGCAACAGCCGCAGCCACAGCCACAGCCGAATTTGGCGCCCTGACAACCATTCCTTTCTCATACTTCTGCACACGAACTCGAATTAACGTTAAGTCTGATAAACTATTTGCCTGTCTATTTCTTTTTCTGCTTTGCGGAGACATCAGCTTGAACCCCGGTCCAATTTCTTCATCTCACTTCAATCTTTGCACACTCAATATCCGGTCGCTTCTCAACGAAATACACTACACTGCGCTACATGACCTAATTTCATCCTCTAGTCACCCTTCTGACGCAATCGCCCTAACCGAAACCTGGATAACCTCATCTGCCACTCTTGCTCAACTTTCTAGCTGTATACCTGACGGATATTCGCTCACAAGTTCACCCCGACAACCTAAAAAATCATTCAAAAGTTCATCATCCAATATTGGAGGCGGAATTGCCTTCCTAATCCGCGAACCAGCAACTGTTCTTGCATCACCCACTTACTCTTACAAAACCTTCGAATCAGCTTCAATCACACTCAAACTGCCAACATCTAAACTAACTATCTTCAATGTCTACCGACCTCCTACGTCATCATCCTACTCTGCAAATAACAGTGATTTTCTCGAAGAATTCAATTCATTTCTATCTGTCGCTGTAACAACACCTCATGAATTTGTCATCACTGGCGATTTCAACATCCACGTCGACACCCCCGCCGTTCCATCTGTACGTCAGTTCCTTTCCACTCTGACTGCTTTCAATCTGATCCAACATGTTTCTTTCCCAACTCAGAAATATGGCCATATTCTTGACTTAGTCATTTCCTGTGTCTCATCCGTCCTATCACCGATCCTCAGCCGTGAATTCAACACACCCTCTGATCATTACCCTACGTACCTTCACTCAACTCAATATCGAACCATCTCCTCGCCCTCCACCCAAACAATGCTCATTCCGCCGCATCAGCTCCATCGACCTTGATGCATTCAAACTCGACCTTGAATCTTCCTCCCTTCTCCTCAACCCTCCAACAGACCCAAATGATCTCCTGTCTGCTTACAACTGCACCATGTCCGAACTCCTCAACAAGCACGCTCCTATCATCACCAAACCAGAAACTCACGCAAAAAATCCGTGGTTCAATTCTTTTCTTCAAGCCCTCAAATCGTCGCGCCGTCGCCTGGAACGAGTTTACAGGCGGTGACAAGACAATTCGGCGCCGGACAATTCGGCGACAGACAATTCGGCGCCAGACAATTCGGCGACTGACAATTCGGCGACTGACAATTCGGCGCCGGACAATTCGGCGCTCAGACAATTCGGCGACAGACAATTCGGCGCAAGCAGGTAAATTTATTTAAAATAGTTCCATATATAGCGCTTAATATTTAACACCATAAAGACAGTCTAATTTTCGATTTCTGTTTAATAGTGAACTAACAGTAAATATAAAGAAATCGTTTCATCCACCTTCTATTTATATGACAATTATTTTAGTCCATCTAGCTCCAATTTAAGGAAGAAAATTTTCATCAATCCCGCTTCCATTTAAGCAAGAACATTTTCATCAATCCCGCTTCCATTTAAGCAAGAACATTTTCATCAATCCCGCTTCCATTTAAGCAAGAACATTTTCATCAATCCCGCTTCCATTTAAGCAAGAACATTTTCATCAATCCCGCTTCCATTTAAGCAAGAACATTTTCATCAATCCCGCTTCCATTTAAGAAAGAAAATTTTCATCAATCCCGCTTCCATTTAAGCAAGAACATTTTCATCAATCCCGCTTCCATTTAAGCAAGAACATTTTCATCAATCCCGCTTCCATTTAAGCAAGAACATTTTCATCAATCCCGCTTCCATTTAAGCAAGAACATTTTCATCAATCCCGCTTCCATTTAAGCAAGAACATTTTCATCAATCCCGCTTCCATTTAAGAAAGAAAATTTTCATCAATCCCGCTTCCATTTAAGCAAGAACATTTTCATCAATCCCGCTTCCATTTAAGCAAGAACATTTTCATCAATCCCGCTTCCATTTAAGCAAGAACATTTTCATCAATCCCGCTTCCATTTAAGCAAGAACATTTTCATCAATCCCGCTTCTATTTAAGTATCAAGCCCTGTTTATGCCTAATAAAAATTTTACATTTAAATTTACATGCTGGCGCCGAATTGTCTGTCGCCGAATTGTGTGAGCGCCGAATTGTCCGGCGCCGAATTGTCAGTCGCCGAATTGTCAGTCGCCGAATTGTCTGGCGCCGAATTGTCTGTCGCCGAATTGTCCGGCGCCGAATTGTCATGGAACCTTACAGGCGTACACGCGACGACTCTATCCTGAAACAACTCAAAACCTTGACAAATAGATACCACAGCCAACTTCTTTCAGCCAAAAACGCTACCTGTCATCTCTTGTTCATTCAAATTCATCCAACCCTCGAAATCTCTGGAAAACTGTAAACAATCTTCTTCACCGCGGCACCTCTCACCCCCTTCCGAACTCAATCCCATCTGCGTCCATTGCTGACTCTTTCGCATCCTTTTTCACTGACAAAGTTTCCACCCTTCGTCTCTCACTACAGACTCTCTTATCGAAATCTACCAGCACGCAAACCGACTCTTCCTATTCAGACGCAACTTTGCCACCTACAATATCTTTCAACCTCTTCGAGCCTGCTACCGAAGCAAAAATTATCACCCTCATTCAGGCCTCTCAAAACAAGCAATGCGACCTTGACCCAATCCCAACATCTTTGCTAAAAGACTGTGTAGCCCTTCTTGCTCCCACGATAACCAAGCTCATAAATCTGTCACTCTCAACCGGTACCTTCCCTACGCTTTTCAAAGACTCAGTTGTTAAACCACTTCTCAAAAAACCATCTCTGGACAAAGAACTCCTATCCAACTATCGTCCAATTTCAAATCTGTCATTCTTATCCAAACTCTCCGAACGGATTGTCCTCTCTCGTCTCAACAGTTACCTCATCTCCAACAATCTTCTAAACCCAAACCAGTCTGCCTACACTAAGCATCACTCTACCGAAACACTCCTGGCCTCGCTCTACAACAAGCTTGTGATGGCGATAGGCCGTCAACAAGTCTCTTGTCTGTGCCTCTTAGACATCTCTGCAGCCTTTGACACAATAGATCATGCTATTCTTCTCAATCGCCTCTCCTCTGTCTTTGGAATCTCTGGCACTGCCCTCTCATGGATCAAATCATACCTTTCCTCACGCTCTTTCATCGTTAGCGCTTCTGGTCACTCATCTAATCAACAAATCCTCACCTGTGGTGTCCCTCAAGGTTCAGTCCTTGGTCCTCTCCTGTTCATTCTCTATACCTCCCCACTCAGCAAACTCATTTCATCATCCTCTGCTGATCATCACCTCTATGCCGACGACACTCAACTATTCATATCTTTCTCCCCTCGCTCCTTCTCAGACGCACTAAATCAGCTACGTAACACAATCACTCAGATTTCAGCCTGGATGACCGCTAATCTGCTCTGCCTCAACCCCTCAAAAACAGAATTTCTCATCATTGGCCTACGCGAGCAATTAAACAAACTAGACTATCCTTCTGACTTTTCTCAAACAGACCCAACTCTTCCTACGCCATACTCTTCTCCTGTCCGCAATCTCGGAGTCATTTTTGACAAAAACCTTACTTTTTCTGACCACATCACCCAGCTATCCCGCACCTGCTATATGCACATCCGCGACCTCCGTCGATTGCGTCCAATTCTAAATTACAAGACCGCCTGCACAATAGCCACCTCAATAGTTCATTCCAAACTCGACTACTGCAATTCGCTCTTCCATGAAATAGATTCTCTTCAAATTAAACGCCTCCAAACTATCCAGAATGCTCTTGCCCGCGCAGTCACTAAGACGCCCAAACATCACCACATAACCCCTGTTCTCAAGTCTCTTCATTGGCTAAAAGTTTCTCAGCGCATCCATTACAAAATTGTTTCTCTAACCTACAACGCTCTTCAAACCTCTCAGCCCTCCTACATTCGTCAACTAATCACCATCCAACCGCACAGGTCTACGCGCTCATCATCATCCTCGGCTTGACCTCCCCGGATTTTGACCTGGCACCGGAACGAAAACGGCAGCTCTGGCTATTGCGGACTTGATTTGATATAGCGCCGGTGAATAAGCTGGTCTCCCTGACGTGGCTTTTGTGGGCGCTGAGAAATTCTCGAAGATTTACATTACATTACATTACATATCTTTCTCTCTCTCGGCCTCCAGTATCATCCTCTCTGAAATTCTGCGACCGCTCCTTAGTCTATGCTGCACCAGCTCTTTGGAACGGACTCCCAACATACCCCCGCATGTTCGCTCACCCTCCTATCTCTCCTGCAGTCTCACCTCCAAACAATAATTCAACCTCTCCTCCGCTTGCACTCTCCTCTGCTGCATTCCATTCACGACTGAAAACCGAACTCTTCAACCTATCCTATCCAGATTCCAATCAGGTTCCATCACCCAACCACCACCATCACCGACAACCACCGTAGCACCACGCTGTCTCCTCGGCTTGACCTCCCCGGATTTTGACCTGGCACCGGAACGAAAACGGCAGCTCTGGCTATTGCGGACTTGATTTGATATAGCGCCGGTGAATAAGCTGGTCTCCCTGACGTGGCTTTTGTGGGCGCTGAGAAATTCTCGAAGATTTACATTTACATTACATTTCATTTACACTGAGCTACGGACTTTTTCTGATGACTTTTTAAGTCATCCGCCACAAATCTTTCGAAAAATGTCCAAAATTTCTCGAAAATGTCGAAAATTTACCGAAAAAGGTCCAAAATGCACCTAAAATGTCCAAAATTTCCCGTTTTCTCCCGTCAAAAATAACCCAAGCAAAAAACCAAGTTCCTCCAGAAAAAAAACCATTTCCAAAGTTCGGATCGAAAAAGCAAGATCTTGTGAAAAAACCCAAGGAGTGGCAACGCTGATAAGCTCACTTCTTGTTGTATAGATGTCGCGGCAGAGAACCAATATTGCCACCTTTTATAACCATTGCCTATGATTGCTACTACAATGGACCAATGGTTGGTGGTTAAGGTAAATTACATGAAAATTAATAAAGCCGCTGAGTGTGTTAATTTATACTGAGTCATCGCAGCACCCGGGCCAGCACTAGTCTTAATGCGACGCTGATAAAGGGCCACGACACCTCTAGGTTTCTCAGCGTAGGCCTAATTGTAATTGTAATTGTAATCAGGGGCTTCTATCCCTATACATGGCGGGCGCAGCTTGCGCCCAGTAAAAAATAGGGGGGGGGGGGGAATCAAAAGACAGCCAAAATTCACGTTGGCTGGGGGGGAAGGTCGGATATCGAGGGCAGCGTTCAATCTAGGCATCACTAGGAGGAAGATCCCCCAGAAAATAATTCCCTTCCATATAAATTTGGACAAAATGGCAAGCCTAATAGTTTTTAGCAAAATGTATATTCTTTATACACTTTGAGTTTTTAGTTAGGTTACTCTCTGCATTTTTGAATTACATGAACTGCTACAACAGCTATAATATACCATAATAAAAATCTCCAATTACATGATTACATGTTTTTACTATTTTAATAAAATAATAATACAATCATATTAAAATTGGAAAAAATAATATCAATACAAATACTATTTTGCACAACTAAATGGTTTCTCTCCAATGTTATCTTTCAAATTTCAGGCAGTCAAATTTGGTCCTTGAACAATTAGTAAAGCAACATCATTATTACGTGGGCTTACAATGTAGAACCTACAATGTATTTTATTGTATTGCATTGTGCTCTAAAAATTTATGTAGCCTAACGCCTCTCGAGCGCACACTGATGAAGGAGGCAAAACATATGGCTGCCCAATTTTGGCAGCAATTCCTCCACTCAGGGGCTTCTATCCCCCCTAAGCAGCCGGGCGCAATCCATCTTCTTCCCCCCCCCCTTTTCCGAACCGGCCTTCCTCTATGAGTCTATGTATGCAATATAATGTAATCTAGCGCATGCCCTCCTCTAGTGTGGGAATGAAGGTTTGTTTGGAGGGGGACAAACGAGCATCCAGCAGACGATCGCCGAAGTATGTATAGCGCCGAGAAGGGACCCTGGCAAGGGCGGATACAGAAATTTTCGAAGGGGGGCCAAAATGTTGGTTCTTGTTGGTGGGACATGGGAAAAATTTCGATGTGCCGCCGAAAAAACTGATGACCTTTTTTTTTGTCATCGACCAATTTTCCGGGAAACACCATCTCAACCGCTGCTAAATCGACGGGGGGGGGGGGCCACGCCCCGTACGATTTTGTAATAGGGGGGCCTGATGTCCTGTTTTTCTCTCCCACAGCATTTACTATTTTCCGGGAAAAAGATACCATTTCATCCGCCGAAAAACTTATGAACTTTTTTTTAGTCATCGACTAATTTTTCGGGAAAAAGATACCATTTCATCCGCCGAAAAAACTGATGACTTTTTTTACACCATCTCAACCGCCGCTAAATCGACGGGGGGCCACCGCCCCGTACGATTTTGTAATAGGGGGGCCTGATGTCCTGTTTTTCTCTCCCACTACATTTATTTAATGGCTTCCTGAAACCAAATGGGGGGCCACGTCCCATGCAATTTTTAAATGGGGTCCATGGCCGGATTGCCCCCCCCCTGGATCCACCCCTGGACCCTGGTATGGGGAGAAGATGTTCCCTCCCCATAAGAAATTTTTGCGATTTCCGCATTGCAATTTCAGCATTTTAAGCTGTCCTCTTAGCAAAAAACTCTATTATTTCAGTGGAGGAATTGCTGCCAAAATTGGGCAGCCATATGTTTTGCCTCCTTCATCAGTATGCGCTCGAGAGGCGTTAGGCTACATAAATTTTTAGAGCACAATGCAATACAATAAAATACATTGTAGGTTCTACATTGTAAGCCCACGTAATAATGATGTTGCTTTACTAATTGTTCAAGGACCAAATTTGACTGCCTGAAATTTGAAAGATAACATTGGAGAGAAACCATTTAGTTGTGCAAAATAGTATTTGTATTGATATTATTTTTTCCAATTTTAATATGATTGTATTATTATTTTATTAAAATAGTAAAAACATGTAATCATGTAATTGGAGATTTTTATTATGGTATATTATAGCTGTTGTAGCAGTTCATGTAATTCAAAAATGCAGAGAGTAACCTAACTAAAAACTCAAAGTGTATAAAGAATATACATTTTGCTAAAAACTATTAGGCTTGCCATTTTGTCCAAATTTATATGGAAGGGAATTATTTTCTGTGGGATCTTCCTCCTAGTGATGCCTAGATTGAACGCTGGCCTCGATATCCGACATTCCCCCCCCCCAGCCAACGTGAATTTTGGCTGTCTTTTGATTTTCCCCCCTATTTTTTACTGGGCGCAAGCTGCGCCCGCCATGTATAGGGATAGAAGCCCCTGCCTCCACTGAAATAATAGAGTTTTTTGCTAAGAGAACAGCTTAAAATGCTGAAATTGCAATGCGGAAATCGCAAAAATTCTTATGGGGAGGGAACATCTTCTCCCCATACCAGGGTCCAAAGGTGGATCCAGGGGGGGGGGGCAATCCGGCCATGGACCCCATTTAAAAATTGCATGGGACGTGGCCCCCCATTTGGTTTCAGGAAGCCATTAAATAAATGTAGTGGGAGAGAAAAACAGGACATCAGGCCCCCCTATTACAAAATCGTACGGGGCGGTGGCCCCCGTCGATTTAGCGGCGGTTGAGATGGTGTCAAAAAAGTCATCAGTTTTTTCGGCGGATGAAATGGTATCTTTTTCCCGAAAAATTGGTCGATGACTAAAAAAAAAGTTCATAAGTTTTTCGGCGGATGAAATGGTATCTTTTTCCCGGAAAATAGTAAATGCTGTGGGAGAGAAAAACAGGACATCAGGCCCCCCTATTACAAAATCGTACGGGGCGTGGCCCCCCCGTCGATTTAGCAGCGGTTGAGATGGTGTTTCCCGGAAAATTGGTCGATGACTAAAAAAGTCATTAGTTTTTTCGGCGGATTAAATGGTATATTTTTCCCGGAAAATTGGTCGATGACAAAAAAAAAGGTCATCAGTTTTTTCGGCGGCACATCGAAATTTTTCCCATGTCCCACCAACAAGAACCAACATTTTGGCCCCCCTTCGAAAATTTCTGTATCCGCCCTTGCCAGGGTCCCTTCTCGGCGCTATACATACTTCGGCGATCGTCTGCTGGATGCTCGTTTGTCCCCCTCCAAACAAACCTTCATTCCCACACTAGAGGAGGGCATGCGCTAGATTACATTATATTGCATACATAGACTCATAGAGGAAGGCCGGTTCGGAAAAGGGGGGGAAGAAGATGGATTGCGCCCGGCTGCTTAGGGGGATAGAAGCCTCTGAATTTGTAATCGTACATTTATATAGCGCCACTTCAAGAGAACTCCTCAGAGGCGCTCCCGACCTGACACCAAACCACAATCAAAGAGAATGGTTTTCAAACGCTTGCGGAAAAGGGGCAAAGAAAGACAAAGAAGTTCATTGCGGAGACTATAGTTATAATAGGCATAGGCGTAGGGGACATTTCAGCGTTGGGGGGCAAAATTTTCCTTTTGCCCGAAAAATTAAACCCGGAATAATTGACGTCGTGCACACTTAGCCATCTCTATTCTTGTACCCACACCCGGGAACAAAGGTCAAATACATCGGGACCCGACCATATTATAGGGACCAGGCTGGGTAATTTTAGGCTTATATGCAAATTTATTATGTAGCCTATGTAATGTATATATTCCTGACGCTTAATCAGTTCAAACTTCACACGAGCAACTTATTAAATTCATAATTGTACATTGTTTTGTATTGTATCTAATCATCTACAAAGAGCCTCAGTCGGGTGAACCGTTCAGAGGCGCTTCTATTGCGCAAGACCGCGCTCGAAGAGGCATGTTTTAAGATGAGAGAATGAAGAAGAGAGACTGCCACAGAAAGTGCATAGAGCGAACGCAAGGAGAAAGCTCATTTCAAATAGAAGGACCAATTGAGGCAAATGATCAAGACTGAGCCATTGCAGTTCTAGAAGGCGGAAGCAAGAGTCAAGTCTGCTGGATGAACGAAGTGGACGGTTGGAGGAAGCTCAGTGAGTCGTTAGTATAATGTCGGTCAGATATTTGGGGTAAAACCCTGCTGAGCCTTGAAGATCGGAGTAAGGAATTTAGATTGTAGGCCTATGTGAGCACGGAGAGGAAGCCAATGGGTGGGGACAGAACAGCGAAAGATCCTGAGAGCTGAGACACCTTAAATGAAAATAAGAGGAACGTGTGCTTTTGGAAATGTGCTCAGTTAAGGTATTATCCTTCCCGTAATATAAGTGAGCTATCAAGTGCAACACCCTGATCCCGCACACTTGACAAGAAGGAAAATATTGCAAATTTTCAGAGAGCAGACCAAGATCTGCACGTTCAATGTTGATGATCGCAAGATTATCGTGTCTATTTTACCTCATGACCAGCAGAAATTTCGATGTCATTCAGGCAGTGAATTTCGTGTTCCATTGCACCTGGCTTGAACGCTGTGAATTTCCCCAAATGCCACGAATAGTCGCAATTTTCGGTCAAATTTCGGCTTTTGAATTTGCTGCGACTATAGCCATTATTTAACGTGAATTCAGAACCTTTCGGAATTTCTGCCATCCATATAGCCTGTTGTAAGCTAATATCTAACTCGATTCGGGCAAGATTTTCGGGCAAATTTCGGCTCTTGAATTTGTTTCGGTTCTTGCCATTATTTACAAAATGCTACAGTGAATTCAGAATTTTTCGGGAATTTCTGCTATCAATGGTTGTGAGTTAATATCTACATGTAACTCGATTCGGGCAAGATTTACGGGCAAATTTCGGCTCTTGAATTTGCTGCCATTCTCGCCATTAAGCTTATTTATAAAATGCTACCGTGAACTCAGAACTTTTTCGGGAATTTCTGCTAACTATGGTTGTTGACACTTGTTGTGAGCTATAATATCTAACTCGATTCGGGCAAGATGGAACTGGGAGATAATGTGGTATATACTAATGAACGTTGAACTTCAAGAAGTTTGGTTAATATTTTCCCGGGTCTACTTGCCCGAAAAAACAGGCTTGCCCAAAATTTGGGGGGGCATTTGCCCCCCCCCTGGACCCCCGTCTCCTACGCCTATGCTAATGGGTAACCTATTCCAGAAAGACGGACCAACTATAGCAAAGCTTCTATGTAGCACTGTGGCAGATCGAGCCCTAGGGACAACCAGGTCACCATGCGTAGCAGAGCGAAGGAATCTATACGGCCTAAGCCTATAGGTTTTAACCAGCTCTTATCATTTCCTCTAACCTTGCTTGTATTATAAAAAATAATAGGCTATTCTTTATTGAAACAGTCCGGATGACAAACCGCAACCGGCAGTAGCGGCGCTGGGGGTCTGGGGGGCTAAGCCCCCCCTACAAGAGGCTCAGCCCCCCTAAAAAAAGGGCCATCCGAATTTTTTACATTGAAATATCCACGATTTTCGGGTGACGACTAAAAAAAAGGTCGTCAGAAATTTTGGCGGCCGCGAGGTTCAGCCCCCCCCCGAAACTGAAATCCTGGCGCCGCCACTGGACCTTGCGCGTGTAATAAATTTATGTAATAATAATAATAATAATAATAATAATAATTATAATTAATAATAATAATAATAATAATAATAATAATAATAATAATAATAATAATAATAGTAATGATAATGATAATGATAATGATATGATAATAATAATAATAATAATAATACTATTAATAATGATAATAATAATAATAATAATAATAATAATAATAATAATAATAATAATAATAATAATAATAATAATAATGATAATGATAATAATAAAAATAATAGTAATAATAAAAATAATAGTAATAATAATTATAATAATAATAATAATAATAATAATAATAATAATAATAATAATAATAATAATAATAATAATAATAATAATAATAATAATAATAATAATAATAATAATAATAATAATAATAATAATAAGGACTTGCCCAATGCCCAAGGTCCGTAGGCCTATACGCAGCGACTTGAGGTGGATTTGAAACCTTCTGGCCTCAAAGCAACGGCGCCACCACTACACCACCACGCCCCACAGTGTCTATATGTCAATGGTAAGTAAGTAGGTAAGTAAGCAAGTAAGTGAGTAGGTAGGTTAGTAAGTAAGTAAGTAAGTATGTAAGTAAATAAGTAAGTAAAGTATTTATTACTCCATGTGAAACGCACACAATTAATGGAATATCGACAAATAATGCAATATAACACAACATATATATATATATATATATATGTAGTAATGAAAATAGTAATAGGCCTATTATACATGAGCAGTAATGTAAAACAAATGTTAATAAATTCTTAATAAATGTTAACACATGTTAATAAATTCCGGTATAGAGTAGTGTTTAACACGCTGTCCAAGAATGCGAGAGGTAGTGAGTTCGAGTCCCCGTGACATGACGTCATGTTATTATATAATTATGCTGATATCATTACCTACGTCATTTGTATACATGGAAGAAAGAAGTGCATTATGACGTCATGGGTAAGAACTATTAATAGACAATGTAGGCTCCCCAGATAATATTAGAATGCCTCGTCGTGGCTTTTCATGGAAGTTGTTGCTCTGTCTTTTTTATTTCGGTCTATAAGAAACTTTTTAAACAAGACATAGACGTAATATTTATATAGGGTTAAATATCTTAGGTTTAGTACAGTAGGCCTTAAATGTTGCAAACGGTGGCGCATCGAAGTTGAATTTGCAACCAAAACTGTCGATAACAGTAGCCTACTATAGGCCTATCTTTGTAACTGGAAAACAAGAGCAAGAACATCGGAAAAGTTGTTATGCAGATGTATATAGCGTATCTTTGTCGCTGGAAAACAAACATCGGAAAAGTTGTTACGCTGTAGGCCACATAGCGATTTTTTTTAGAATGATGTAGCGTCGTAACTGTTAAAAAACCGGTTTTGTAACTAAGCCTTTGTGATCTTTTTGTGTCTGTTGCTTTCCGTTGTCGGTGAAGCGGTCGCTGAAACATTTCTTTTCAAGGTCATCCGACTCATCTGTCTTCGGGGACAGCAAGGATAGTCAGGCGAATTGTCTTGAATCGGAAGGTGGAGATTCTTGCGACTGGGACGACATCTGGTCAACAACGAAGTCGTATCAAAGACGATTAGTGTCGCCCTCCTTCTTTCTCCACGCTTGGGACTGGCGCTGACAAAGAAAGAGCAGTGGCGACGTAACAACTATAGTCTATATACTATAGTTGCAACACTAGAGTAGGAATAATCTGGAAGGTTCTTATGGGGGGGAAATATCCCTAAAACGGAAATACAGTGATCATTTAACAAAGTTAAGTCATAATATTGTCTTGTTACATTTCATGATTCCACATCTATAGCTATGTTAAACTTTTCTGTTGAATTGTGTAGTTGCATGGGATGCTGATGCCGTTCACTATCGTCGCCAAGATTCTACATGAAGAAGATTGTACGTGAAGAAGATTGTACATGAAGAAGATTGTACATGAAGAAGATTGTACATGAAGAAGTTTCTACATGAAGAAGATTGTACATGAGGAAGATTGTACATGAAGAAGATTGTACATGAAGAAGTTTCTACATGAAGAAAATTCTACATGAAGAAGATTCTACATGATGAAGATTCTACATGAAGAATTAAGATTCTACATGATGAAGATTCTACATGAAGAAGGTTCTACATGAAGAAGATTCTACATGAAGAAGATTCTACATGATGAAGATTCTACATGAAGAAGGTTCTACATGAAGAATTAAGATTCTACATGATGAAGATTCTACATGAAGAAGGTTCTACATGAAGAAGATTCTACATGAAGAATTAAGATTCTACATGAAGAAGGTTCTACATGAAGAAGGTTCTACATGAAGAAGGTTCTACATGAAGAAGGTTCTACATGAAGAAGATTCTACATGAAGAAGATTCTACATGAAGAAGGTTCTACATGAAGAAGATTCTACATGAAGAAGGTTCTACATGAAGAAGATTCTACATGAAGAAGATTCTACATGATGAAGATTCTACATGATGAAGATTCTACATGAAGAAGATTCTACATGAAGAATTAAGATTCTACATGAAGAAGGTTCTACATGAAGAAGGTTCTACATGAAGAAGATTCTACATGAAGAAGATTCTACATGAAGAAGGTTCTACATGAAGAAGGTTCTACATGAAGAAGATTCTACATGAAGAAGGTTCTACATGAAGAAGATTCTACATGAAGAAGGTTCTACATGGAGAAGATTCTACATGAAGAAGATTCTACATGAAGAAGATTCTACATGAAGAAGATTCTACATCCGTCGACAGATGGAGCTTCCCGTGAAAAGATTGACTAGCGACACCTGTCAACAGCTGTAAGTTATTAAAACCAAGCCTATACATATAGAATATCTTAGTAAGTAGTCTTGGAGATCCCTCTCGAAACTCAGCCTCAGCATTGCTCGGACAAAGCCAGCCCCTGTCCTTGACGAAGAACGTCTGACCCTGCTGGTAGTCTATGGTATCACAAATTGTCATTAAACTGAAGCTAACGCTACCCCACTCTATGACTTCCACTGCAACCGAGCGCCTCTGAGTAGTTTCCTTGATGTCATGTCGTGTCGCCATCGTCGCATCGCGACGGTTGGCTACCTTGTCGCAGGGCTGTTTTTAAGGAATTTTTAGAACTGCACAAACACTTCTTTCCTTTCCCATCCTCCATGGTAAATTACTCCCAATCGGAGGAAAATGGCCTTTTTCAACTAGTTTTAACTGCACAGAAGTGATTCTACATGTTTCTACAACTGCACAAATCCATGCATTTAAAACTGCACATTTTGTGTACAACTGCATGTTAAAAAAGCCCTGCCTTGTCGCGCTCATTAAGTCAGAGCCTACAAGACAGTCCTGTCCAGTTCAGGACGTTGTCGATCCTCGGCCCTCCTCGTCCTCGGTAGGCTCGGTTCCCCTCCACAAAACCCGTCATGATGCTGCTTTCGATGCTATCGTTTTGCTGTCTCATGCTATGACCATAACATCGAAGTTTTCGAATTTTGGTTTCCTTGAAGAGGCGCTATATAAATACTTGAATGAGTGAATTAAATTGCTGCTATGTATACCTAACTCTTTTTCTGTAGAGGAAGAGGGCGAAGTGGCTTAATTGACGATTGGGCAGCGTCGTTCATTCTCTGCTGCAGCTTGGAATGGTCTCCCTGTTACACTGCGCTTAATTCCCAGGAGTCACTCCGCTCTGTCCCTTAAGAACCTAAAAACGGTTTTATTTAGCCGTGGTTGGGCCGCTGATGATGATGACGCTGATGATGTTAATGATGATGATGGTGATGGCGTTGTTGTTGTTGATGATGATGATGATGATGATGATGATGATGATGTTGTTGTTGATGTTATTGATGATGTTGTTGATGATGGTGATGATGACGTTGCTGTTGTTGATGATGATGATGATGATGATATCGGCGCTATTATATGATTAAGTTAGATTGTTGAATGCCTTAAAAATGAGTTAACTAACATCTTTGTTAAATGATCACTATAAGGTATTTCCGTTTTACCCCTAAATTATTGTTTCAGTTCTACTCCGGTGATAATAATTTATTTCTAGTTCTCTGTTCTTTTTGTCTCTTTCAATCTTTCTGGATTTGCGTTCGGTCTGACCCTACTGCCGTCTTTCTTTAGGTCGTTTTGGCGATTATCATACTTGTAGCCTACATCAGGCCCGGCCTTAGGCATAGGCAAAGTAGGCAGTTGCCTAGGGCGCCGCAGTCTTTGGGGGGCGCCGCAGTCTTTGGGGGGCGCCGCGGCACCGGCGATTTTTATTTTTTTACTCTATATTATTCTAAACTGAAGACTTTGGAAATAATTTGAAATAATTATTGATTTCATTGCACCAATTCAGGCAGGCTTAATTTAATTTCAAGGAAGCATAAATTTTATATCGAGTAATAAAATTCGATTTTTAATGGCATGTCTTACTCTTTGCTCTGTAGTCTAGGCTCATGTCAATAATAGACACGATGGCTATGGGCTGACATAGTGACATCTTTCGACTGAATGCGCCAACAACTGAAGAATTGTTGTGTTATTTATAGTCGTTGTGTCTGGTGTGAATATTTTTATCTTAGAAATTAAATGATATCAAACCCTATGATTCCATGAAGCGTGAAAAGTTATCGGGTGCCCAAAGCCGTAAGAAAAAAAACTGGCACAACTTTATCATTATTATTCTGTCAATGTTAGCGCCCAATCGTCAGCTATAGACCTAGTAATTCGGAATACGCGACGCTCAATTTCGATGGTGAAGACCAGGGCATACCTTAGGCACAGGCAAAGCAGGCAGTTGCCTGGGGCGCCAAATTCTAGTAATTGAGGGAGTCATTTGCTCAAAAATGTATGTTAGCCTTTTTCACTTTTATCCCTTGTGCACGAAATTGAATTTTATCCATCCTTCAGTGTACTAATAAAAAAATATAAATTATTTAGCTGAGTGTAAAGGCTCTGTTTGGTTCATCTTTTGATTCTGACGTAGGCTGAACAATTGAGTTTCAGTGGGGATCTGAGGGCGCCAAATGCATGCTTTGCCTAGGGCGCCATTTTAGCTAAGGCCGGCCCTGGCCTACATGCTATATTTTATGATCACTATTTTTCCGTTATGGATCGTCGATTTTTTATTGTTAATTATCGCCACACTACAACAATTCAAAAGAGAAATATGTGCAAGATTTTAAATGCATCAGGGATGAGAGTGGTCTGAAGTTTAAGAGTCTGCCATCTGGCTTACGTGTAGAAGGGAGGGTGAGTGCCGTGACTCCCGTCACCTTCCCTTCTGTTGACCTGCTGGCTCCCTCTATGCATACTAGCTATACCGTGTTTGTCTGCAAAATATTATTATTATTATTATTATTACATAAATTTATTACGCGCGCAAGGTCACACCAAAGTGTGAATCTGAGGCGCGGATAGTTAGATATTCCCACTCAACCGAGTCTTTTAGACCTAATGACTATTAACAATCGAATATGCCACTGGCCAGGGCCGTAAATCTGCTTTTAGATGTGGGGAGGGAAAATTTCCCCTTCGGAATTGTGCGCAGTATACCGGTACCCTGTCAAGGACCCACTGGTCACTGAGTTCAGTGACTCCCTATATATATATATATGGGTTAGTGTTAAGGTTAGTGCGAAAAATTGTAGATTCACACTCATCATCTTGACCATCCTCAATGCTGCGGGTCGGAGACCAGAGCCAAGTAGATTTGTCTAATAATAATCGCAGTGACGTCACAATAGGCCTTGTCTATATTCTCAAAATGCACTTCTACAATAGAAGTAATTGTTATCTTTTTGTTGGGATAATGCTCGGAAGTAGCCTGCTGCATTCCCACAGGGACCTATTTTAATAACAAAGTAGGATAAATGTCCGGGGTGTCTGGAAACTGTATCGGAACTTCTCCGAATGGTGCAATTGAAACCTAACCGGAGCTGCTCCCAGATGCGCTTTTGATAACTGAATCAATTTGAAAACTACATCGTAGCCTTAGCATCGTGTATTGTGGCGTGCCAGACTTGAACAAACACCAGAAAGAGCAGATGCATCATAGGATTCAATTAGGCCTAATCTACCTTGTTGCACGAAACCACAGAATGGATTGCATGCCTAAATTTCAGCTGCATACTATCTCGTGTGGCAGGCAACTCGAATTGAAGGAACTGGTATCATGCAATCCTGAGGCTGCTTACGCTATAAACTCCTCTACGTGGTTCTCTTTCATTTGCTACGGGGGATGTGCATTAACTCTCCTCATTCTTTGACGTGGATCCAAGTAGCCCAAGGATAGTTTTTATCGATCGTGCTTCAGCATAGCCTACAGCCCTACACAAAACTGTCCATCGTTGCCTCTTATATCTCTCATCATCACCTGTCAATCATTTATTCCTGCTCCAACAACTTTCCCATTAATGTAGCTCTATGCTTCTTCATTGTGCTTCTTTCCTTTATCCATAGCCTAATCTCTCTTTCCTTTATCACATAATTATTTGTGTTTGCTAAGCATCTTCCAGCTCAGCTAATGGCATGTCAGTTGTGATCAAAACAGCATCGCCATTCTTCTTTACATAGTAGGCTATGCTATATTAAGATCTCTAGGCCTATATTTGCGCCTCTGAGTAGAGATCTTGAAGGGGCGCTATATAAATTTATGTGATGATTGTTTGATCTAGTATTTTAATGATGATCTAGCAGCTGGTGGCCCTACATGTTGGCACAGCTACAGATATTTTTAAGGCTACACAATGAAAGCACTTTTAAATAACTTAGCATAGTCGTAGGACCTATATACTTCCCACGTTTCACCGGTTCTCGGTACAATTGCGAAATTATTGAAAATCAAAATCTAATGGCCTGTCATCTTTAGAGGGTGACTTCTTGAACCCATGCGCAATCGGCTACCATGGTCCCACATCAGCAGCCCTGTGGTATCGAAATGCTGCATCTGACACTAGCATTACCGTATAGCCTACTTCGATCTGACAATCTGCAACTTATATGCGTGACAAAATATGCTTAGGCCTAGGCTACATGCTGGGGAAAAAGACTGTCTTAATTGTCATAAATTTATTTAATCAGTGTCAGACTCAAAGTGATCAGTCACTTTCACTAGTCTTGCGTGATTATCAACAATTATTACAATAATATTTGTAGACAGCATTAACCAAGGTCACGAAAATGATGTTGAATCTGTATGTCTAAAGAGAACAACTAGCGTGATAGATAAATTGACGCCAGTGGTATGTGTGCTTTTTAATATCATGAAACTACAAATCGATGTATGCGGTGCTGGACTCCATCTAATTGAAACAGATCTCTGACTGGTTACTTTTGGCAAAACACATAACATTATCAAAGAATAATAAGTGGAGTCTTCTAACAATCTCAGCCACGCAGTACTCGTTAGAATGCGGATACAAAATTATCAACTACAAAGAACAGTGACGTTGTTAGTGACTCTGAATAGACTTGATTCCTTTAAGTTAACATAACGGCATGCAGTTACTTACCGTTGCCAGCAGTTCTAAACAGGCTTACAATTATTCTAGATTTATAGTTTAGCCTATGGATATAATCTCCCTGCTAACCTGGAAATACTTTACCTCTCGGACGTAAGCAGTGCAATAAGAAGCAAATATAATAATATGGAGGCTATCGATGTTCTTTTGATCCTCTTGATTATCAATCGCATCCTTTCCTTCGCTGGTTCAGCTGATATACCAGGATTAAAGGACAGGAGCATACCTCCAATGCTGGCAAAAGAGGGAGACATAAACATCGGGCTGGTTTTGAACATGGCGACTTCCAACAGAGCCACTCTACAGTGCACGTCGGATCCGGTTCCTGCCGGATGCCAGTGGTTGGAAATGGCCATTTACGTCGTTGACAGAATTAACAGTCGCTCAGACCTACTACCCAACATCACCCTTGGTTTTGTGGCCGTCGACGGCTGCTCCAACGATCTGCGAACTCTAGAGGTGGCGACATACTTGATTAAAGACGACAGTACCTGTTCTTCATTCCATAATCAGAGTCGCAACCAGACTTTTTCAGTTTCAATCAGCGATATGCTGTCCGACGAGCTGAAGCATTATGAGGTGGTTGGACTGGTAGGGATGAGCTCGAGTAGGGTCTCTACAATGTTGTCACCTCTGATGAGCGTCTACAAGATTCCAATTATCAGCACATACGCTACGAGTGACGAACTGAGCGACAAAAGCCGCTACGAATACTTCACACGACTGGTCGCCACGGATAGGTATCAAGCGTTGGCGGTCCTTGGAATAGCAAGATACTTCAGATGGAACTACGTTTCACTTCTGTACACGGAAGGGGCTTACGGAGAGAATGCTTTCAAGCAGATCGACAACCTCTTGCATGGCATAGCTTCGAGTTACGGCATTTGTATCGCAGTTGCCATTAAGATATCTTCACTTGCCGACGACGTTGAGTACGGTGCAATTGCTGATACCCTGATTGTCAATCAGAAAGCCAGAGTCGTGATCACCTTCGTTGAATATGGGGACATGTTTCAGCCACTGTTTACTGCCATTCGCAGAAGAACGGAGGCTGGGACTTTCATCTGGCTCGGAGCGGACTCGATGGCCCTGACCGAACAGAAATCCGTTATTAAGGACGAAATGTTGGAAGGTACAATTTTTGTTGAACACTCTGCTTTTGCGATGCCCGATTTCAACGAATTTCTTAAATCGGTCACGCCTCAAAACAGTGAAGGTAATACGTGGATTCAACTATTATGGGAACGCAGATACCAATGCGTATTTAGCAGAAACTCAAATTCGACACCTGGTTACAACGTCTGCAGCGTGAACTTACACCTCGATTCGACCATTTGCCCTGTCCAGCCTGCAATCGTGAACCGCGTCCATGACGGCTTCTTGATATTTGCGAAGGCCCTTCATGATCTCATTTTGGACAAATGTTCGGAGGGGTTTAGAGACAAAAGAATACTGATGGAATGCATACGTGGCGATGATTTGTTGCGAATGATAAGGGAAACCACGTTTGAAGGAGTACTGGGGAAAATTCAATTCAACGAGGACGGAGATTTTATGGAAAATCTCATCGTGAAACAGTTTTATTTGGCGGATGATAATGTGCGCAGATCAAAGGTCGTTGGATCTTGGAATGCAACTGATCACCACCTTCTGATTAATGAATCGCTTATAAACTGGAGACCATTCAACAGGAACCTTACCTCTGCAGACGAACACAAGCTTCCGGTGTCGATCTGCAGCCAGCCATGCCTTGATAAGCAGTATATTGTGAAGCAGTCTTTGACATGTTGCTGGATCTGCGGAGATTGTCGTGACAACGAAGTCATTCTTGGGAACCGAACAGGTTGCCAGCCATGTCCGATGTTTACTTGGCCCGATGAAGAAACTGGCACAGCATGTGTTCCCATTGATCCCGTTTATCTTCACTACTCAGATATCATATCAATAGTTCTGCTATGCTTAGCCGTTTTGCTGTGCATTCTGGCCGTCTTCTGCGTTGCCGCTTTTCTGACGAAGAGGGACAACAAACTAGTGAAGGCATTGAGCATTCAATTGAGCATGTTGATACTTTTCGGTACTGTTGTTGTTTGCGTCACCGCAGTATTTCTTGTTGTTCCAGCGGGTACCTCTCCGTGGATATGTGTTGCCAGAAATATAGGTTTCCATTTTGGAATCAGCCTAATATATGCACCGCTCCTGGTGAAAAATATTCGAATCTACAGAATATTTGCGTTTGCGAAGAAGAGCGTACGTGCACCGCGATGGGTCTCAGATAAATCACAAATCTTATTCGCAGTCAGCCTGCTTACGATTCAGGTAAGTTAGGTCTATAACTATCGTGATGCGACTCGGTTTTGGCCCTGCCACTTAAAATTCTACATACGTGTCTCTAAACAATTTCTATTGTAGGTCTATAATGTCCACAAAATACGATGTGACATAACATAGGCTATCTCTGGATTATTAATGGTCCTTCAAAGAGGCAAGTTTTAACAACATATTGTTTTAAAAGATTCGGATTCAGATTAAAACGCGTAGCCTATAAAAAGTAAAACTGAAATAATGGCTAGTTTGTGAAGGTTTGAGCATAATAGACAGACCTACTGCATGGTAACTGGATACCGTTTCCAGTTTAAAGGACTTGAAACTGGATGAAGCGCTTCAATGCAGAAGCATTGCTTGAGCAGTTCTGATTGAATGCCCATTGTTGCTTCACACGATTACAGCCAGGATTCTGACTAAGAGCCCAAAGTAATAAGAAAATTAAGTAGGGTCACTGTTTTTCCATTGATCCTGTGTATCTTCACTACTCAGATGTCATAGGCCTATCAACAATGTAATTGCAGAAAAAGAGTGAAGCGAAAAACCGATCAGACAATGTGCTGTCTATTAGGCCTAAGGAAGATTAGATTCGTGTTAGAAAATGAGAAGAAATTTAGAGACAGTCTACAAGGTGATGGAACATCAGGCTTAAGATGTTACTAAGTAGACCAAGACTTCCTTTAGTGTCTCTCCTGTCTGTAATCTTAGCCCTTCACTCATTCATTCTTGCCCAACTAAACCTACTCTCCACTCATCCTTCTTTCCTCCTAATTATTCCACTTGTATCTGGAAACATTAACTACAACTCCACCTAAAATATTAGGTATAGGCTATGGTGTCGAATTTCCACTGTTTATTATTTTCTCTATTTTAACAGGTGATTCTAGTGCTGGCGTCGGAAATCTCTTCAACTTCAACAGCGATCTTAAAGATGCCAACCATCTTCGAGAAGTACGTCGAACTGTACTGTTACAAATCGACCATCTGGTTCCTGATTCCTCTCGCTTACAATGTCCTCATCATGCTGTTCTGTGCATGGATTGGATTCATAACAAGGAATCTGCCGAACAACTTCAACGAATCCTGGTTCATATTCATTTCGGTTGCTACGACCTTATTTGCATGGGTTGTTTTCATACCAGCCTATTTCACCATCTCCCAGGTGTACCTGCAGTCAGCGGTTTTGGGATTTGCTATGATACTCAATGGTTTTGTGACTTTGATTTTCCAGTATCTGCCAGTACTTTACGCTCTGGCGTTCGTGGCTTTGGAGAACATTACCACTTTAAACACAATCATGAGCAAAGTAGGGATGGCAACTAATGCCGTTGCCCCAAGTAATTTAGGTTGATTTCTGAAACGGTTCTTGTAAGAAACTTTATCCGATGCTTGGCATAACTACGAGCAACAACTTACAGCAAGACATTACAAAACTGTTGATTGTCCACCTTTGTAACCTTTTAAACATAGTTGTTTAAAACGTGTGTTCGTTTTTATTCTTTCACAAAAAACGTCTTTTTCGTTTTTTATTTCTCGTGTATTTTTCCCCGTTTTTTTATGAAACTTTATTTATTTACTATCTGTTATTATTTTCCATAATTTTATTTTTTATGACGTTCCTTATGTTTTCGTCGTATTCTCAAGGATTCAGCTAGCCTAATTATGTCATTATTTCATTGCTTAACACAGCGTTTCCCAAACTTTTTGGGCCACGGAACCCTTCGCGTCCTAATATTTTCTCACAGAACCTCAATCTCAACTAAACACATCAAAACAAGCAGAGCGACTGAGAACCATAGGCCTACTAAACTCGCACTATTGTAGAAAGTTTATTTTAAAAGCGAGGGCACAGACTGGCTGGAGGATGGTCAGCGATTCGAAGTCGGAGAGACTATGCACGTAGTATTTGTTTTGTTTGTATGTGCACTCGTTATAGCGCCCCTTCCGTATTCTACTCAGAAGCGCTCCCGACCACAGCACGGACACTGAATCCAAGTTTCACGCCGAAGCGCTGAGCAACTGCGAGTGAAGAACTTGCCCAACCTACGAGGCGGCTTGAGATGGATTCGAACCTGCAACGCTCCGGCTGTAAGGCAACGAACATACCCACTATACACCACCGCGCCCCACAAGTACTACAGAAGGGAATCCGTTAAGACATAAGTGTAACTGCGCTGCTTGCTTGCTTGCTCGCTGCGGTCGAGGCAGGTCAACCGACAACCGTAGACGTCGCCAACGACAGCCAACGTTACAGAGCAAGACGTGGACGATGGCTATACTCAGTGGCGTAGCCAAGGGAGGTTTCGCGGGTTAAACCCCCCATTGGCTTAGGGAAAAGTTTTTTAAAGGTTATTTATCCACTGAAATAAGAAAAAACAAAACAACTGCTTGTAGTAACAATTGTTTTACTTACATTATTCCCTTTGTCACTTTATTCCCTTTTTATTTACTGTGATACTGTTGGGTTGGTGTCAGGAAGGGCATCTGGCCAGGTCATAAAACTCCCAAACCCCCATAATAAACTCCTGGCTACGCCACTGGCTATGCTACCTACAACCTATCTACAAGGTGAGGCGCGGTGGTGTAGTGGTGGCGTCGACGCCTTGAAGCCGGAAGGTTCGAATCCACCTCAAGTCGTCTTGTAGGGACCTTGGGCAAGTCTTTCACTCGCAATTTCTCAGCGCTTTGACGTGAAACTCCGATGTAGTGTCCGCTCTGCAGTCGGGAGCGCCTCTGAGTAGATAGCTTGAAGGGGCGCTATGACAAGTGCACATACAAACAAACAGACAAACCTATCTACAAACTAGGCCTATCTATAATTATCACAGCCGGAACGTGGTCGAGATAGAGAATAGTTAGGTGAATTTCACTTGATGTAGCCTATGCTGCTGCAGTTGTCTGAGGCGGATATCTTAGCTGAGATACTCCCAGACTCTTCGAGAGGTGATTTCTCATGGCTTGTCATCAACAGCTACCGAGAAACTAACACATTATTACATCCCTCATCTCGTCCAGGTTGAATTTAGTAGTTTCTTCTTTACGAGTTTCCTTGCTTTGGCGAAGATCGAGGAATCCTGTGCTGTCCGGTGCTAATTGATTATAGGCCTATAGGCCTTCACAAGTCGGAACATGTTGTAATGTGTCATATTTTGCTTATCACCAGGTCACTGCGACGCCTGATTTTGATTCCTGTATTGAGACATCGTGGTACGGTATTCGGACAATCTTTTTCTGTCAGCATACAAAATGTAGGCGTTAAATTCAAATGCTCGTCACCAGTAAGAGAGTTCATGATATGAACTATGACATATTGCTATCATTCACAAGGCTGTCTTCCTGATAATAATGTTGTGGTCATAAGGTATAATTATCAACAGTTAGTCCTTTCTATAATTTGGAATCCCGCTGCCTATTGCCAAAACTACATTCGGGATTGTCATAAAGCCATTATTTTGACAGAGCCTACTAAATATATCAGATATGTCAGTTCAACGTCTTGTCTGTCGTTGACCTTGATCTGTAAAGGAGTTGCAAGCCTGCACATGCGAATATCAAAAACGTGCCGAAAAAGGTAGGACTGCTGCTAAAGCTTCAAGTCTAGTCTCGGGGCTTATAACTTCTTGAAAGAATAACCTCTGACTGACTTTGGATTTGTTAAAGCGCCTTTGTAACAACATGTGTTGCTTTAGCGCGCTATAGCCTAGCTTTTTGCAAGTTTCATCATCATCATCATCATCATCATCATCATCATCCTCATCATCATCATCATCATCATCATCATCATCATCATCATCATCATCATCATCATCATCATCATCATCATCATCATCATCATCATCATCATCATCAAGGTGGCTGTGATGATCTCTCGAGTGATCTGGTCGTTTTGAGTAGGCCAACCTAGTAGGCCTCGGCCTATGTCTTTCATGTATCCTCAACAGTATATATAGCTTCCAAATGTGGAGCCTGGAGTTGATGTGCCTGTCCTGCGTAGCAACGTACCTAATTATTGATACATCTGCCATGGCATTAACCGAGTCCATAGATGTCTAACTCCGCCACTGGTCGCACTCTGCCAGTGCCAGTCCCAAGCCTGGATAAAGGAGGAGGGCGTCGCTAATGGTCTTTGTTACCACACAGTGACGTTAAACTGCAACTACACGCATAGGCTACACCATAGATGTCTCCTGGTTGGTGTTCTGCATATTTTGGCCCATCATATTATTTTCGAGAGGAGTCATTTCTATTCATCTATTAAGCCTTGTAGACTAATACTTGGATACTATGGCATACAAATAGTTCCTCAGCGAGTTTTCAGCAGGTCAGACACGGTGTCGGCCCGCTATTCCGAGGGTCCACTATTCCGAAGGTCCACTATTTCGAATATCCGCTATATTTTGTTCGTTATCCTTGGTTGTTAACCCGGTTAGGATTACGTGGGTTAGGGTTGGGTTAGAGTAGGGTTGGGCTAGGGTGGGTTAGGTTTGGGTTAGGGTGGGTTAGGGTTAGGGTTAGGGTTGGGTGGATTAGGGTTAGGTTTAGTGATAGGGTTATGGTTAGGGTTGGGGTTAGGGTTGGGGTGAGTTAGGGTTATGTTTAGGGTTAGGGTTATAGTCAGGTTTATGGTTAGGTTTAGGGTTAGGGTTCGGAATAATGGACCTTCGGAACAGGGCCGTGTTTAAGGTTCTTCGAGTGTCGGTGCAAAGTGTTACAGCAGGGGCAAAGTGTCGTTTGGCAGTCTACAAGATTAGTCATTTACAAAAATCCACTGTTCAATAGGCTAGCCTATGTTTGTCGGTTGTGGCGGCTCAGTGAACAAGCACGCAACGTCGGAGAACTTAGTGAAATTAATGTTTTCTTATGCTTACTGATTTTATGAAAGGTTTCAGTAACACTGAGACTCGCAAAAGACATGTGGCCAATGGCAACACAGCTTTCGGCTCAGAGGCATTCGGTGCAACGCACCGAATGGACCTATGTTAAACACGGCCCTGCTTCGGAATAGTGGACCCTCGGAATAGTGGACCCAAACCGTCAGACACTGGGCGCACTAAGATGTGCTCTCATTCTCTGCCATAAACGGTGCACTTCTGTCATCGTTTCTTATGGTCATAAAATGAGTACCAGGTATTCTGGTAGCTGCTGGACACTGTGGTCGGCTATGAGAGTGTCAAATGTTATGCCCGGGTTGCAGCTTGTCATGCTGATTGACAATAAGCAGCTAAGATTATAAACTATATATATATATATATATATATATATATATACATAATATGCCGCTAGTTAAGATTAATAACCTTTGGCGTGATAATCCTCAGCGGCACCGTCCCAAGCCTGCATAAAGGAGGAGGGCGACGCCAAGGGCGGATACAGACATTTTCTAGAGGGGGGGGCAAAAATTTCGGTCCTGGGACAAAGACAAATTTGGTTGTGGTCGCCAAAAAATCTGATGACCTTTTGTTTAGTCATTTGTCTTGAATTCCCAAGAAAAGATAGCACTTAATCCGCCAAAATAGTTGATGACCTTTTTTAGTCATTTGTCTTGAATTCTCAAAAAAATATATCATTTTATCCACCAAAATAATTGGATACCTTTTTAGTCGTACGGACCTCGTATACGGACCTCGTGGGCGTGGGGAAGGTCCTTCCTACTCATGGGTGGGGAGCACGCCAACTTTCCAAACCAGAATAGCTGGTCAAAAATAAAGAAACTTCTAAATGGGGGGGCATGGCCGGATTGCCCTCCCCCTGGATTCGCCCCGGGCGACGCTAATGATTGTTGTTATTACACTGTGACGTTAAACTGAAACCGCTACAGTTCACTGTGCTGTAGACATGCAAATTTACACTTTCAGGCGAATTATTCACAAACATCACGAGAACCTGTTGACAATGATAATGCTTGATTTGTATCGATAGACTAATAATTATCATTCGTGGCTGCTTAAAAATTATTAGCCTACAACGACGAATCAAATTATTTCACCATGGTGACTGATTACTTCAGCTGAAACCATATGGTAGCTTGTTCGATTGATCGCTGGAAGTCTTAATAACATGAAAGGATGAAAATTTCAGCACTTGCTGCTCTGTGTCCATTCGGTGGCGCTACTGGCTTCACGTTGCAGATCGAACGCACTCTGTAACAGCATCGCTGTGTTAATTCACAAGACTAGATCTATCGATGTCAAGGTCGCAGTGACAGCTGCAGATGCTGGGCAGTGAACCTACGCCTTAGATCATCGGCGTAGGATTGAATCGGGATAGCTTTTGCCAATAAGTGGGACCCAAAGTCCTCGGTGTAGATTTTATATAAAGAAGGGACCCCGGACAGAACTTTGGGACAGACTTAACGAGGCGGGGTACAAGAAGATCTGTAAGTCCGATAGGCCACTGTATATGAACGGTCCTGACGGAAGGAAGTAAGTCAACTAAGGGAAATTCATGAGAGCACAAAAGAAGTAGAGCCTGCTAAGAGTAGGCCTAATACTGTGTCGACAGAGGTTTATACAGTGCGAAGAGGAAAAAAGGGTATACCCTGGGATTTGTAAATAATCTCATTAATATAAGAAAAAAGACGAACAAGTCAATAACTTTTCATTAAGCAGCAGATGCGCACAAGCTAATGATTAAGTACCAACACGCGAAACAAGATAGGCTATTGGACTGAAAAACATGCAGCAGTGTGGTCACATTATCAGGACGCATTCACCTATTGTAAATGATAAGAGAAGATTCACAATAGACAGGGACATTGTAACGACTATTTGACTGAAGGACATGCAGTACGGTAGTGTGGGCACATTGTCAGGACTATTTGATTGAATGACATGCAGTAGTGTGGTCACATTCTCAGGACTATTTGACTGAAGGACAGGCAGTAGCGTATACTCACCTTCTTAGGACGTATTCGCCCATTGTAAATGATAAATTGAGAAATTCAGAGAAAATTCACAATGAACTGCGATCGAATAACGTGTGCAATCATTTATATCCTACTAGTGAGCGGAAGCTTTGGATGTTTCGGATCAACGGAATTGCTAGGAACAGAGGGCAGAGCCTTAAAAGCAATGTTGGCCAGGCCGGGTGATGTCAACATAGGTTTGATTTCAGATATGACAGACTACGACAGAGAGACTAGCCAGTGCGTACTGTTTCCGACTCTCTTCGGATGTAGCCAATTAGAAATGGCCATCTACGTGACGAATGAAATCAACAGACGCTCAGATCTTCTCCCGAATATCACCATGGGTTTCGTCGGAGTCGACGGGTGTTCCAACGACATTAAGAGCCTGGAGATGGCGACGTACTTTACCAACGATAACGACGGTTGTTTGGATTCGGACGACACGGCAGAGGTCGCATCCAAGCGCTTGTCTGACGAGCTCAAGCATTACAGGGTGATTGGAATAACAGGATTGGAATACAGTCGAGCCTCTACCGCAGTTTCGCCTTTAATGGGTGTCTACAGGATACCGTTGATCGGCATCTATGCCACGAGTGACGAACTGAGCGACAAAAGTCGTTACGGATACTTTACACGACTTGTTGCAACAGATATGTATCAAGCTCTTGCCATCCTAGGAGTCGCAAGATACTACGGATGGACCTACATTTCAGTCGTATACACCGAGGGATCATATGGGGAAAACGGCATGAAACAGATCGACAATCTTCTAAACGGTGAGGCTTCAAGTTATGGGATATGCATAGCGGTTGCCATTAAAATATCGTCACTCGTTGATGAGAAAGAATACGATACCATCGCGGATACTCTGATTGAAAATGAAAAAGCGAGGATTGTCATTATGTTTGTTGAAAGGGTGATTACAATGCAGCCCCTGATGAGCAAAGTTGGCAAGAAAAGGGAGGTTGGGACTTTCATCTGGATAGGGGCCGATGGAATGGATGAATTGAATGAGAAACCAGTCGCCGAAAAAGACATGCTGGAGGGTGTTCTTTACGTCACGCATCCATTTGTTCTTATGCCAGACTTTGAAGACTTTCTGAAAACTGTTACCCCTGCAACCAGTCAGGATAATACATGGTTGAAGAAACTGTGGGAAGACAAATATCTTTGTCAGTTCGGTGACATGGCAAATCCCACAAACGACAGACCATGCAGCATGAACTTAACTCTCGATTCAACCATTTGTCCAAACGTACCTGCCCTATACAACCGAGTCCACGATGCATTTCTCATATTTGCCAGTGCTTTGCATTCTCATATTTCGGACACGTGCCCAATGGGATTCGTGGAAAAGGGAATACTGAAGGACTGCATTCGTGGAGACGCCTTGTTGCAGAGAATAAAAACATCGACGTTTGAAGGAATACTGGGCAGAATTCAATTCAACGAAAATGGCGATTTTATGGAAAATCTTCAAGTGAGGCAATTTTATTTGTCAGAGGATCACATTCGTAAGTCGAAGATTGTTGGTTTATGGAATTCTACAGACCAGCAGTTGTCTATCAATGAAGCTCAGATTGACTGGACATTGTTCAATCAACGCTACCTAAAAGTGGACATCAACCAACCACCTTCGTCAGTTTGCAGTGAGCCATGTCTTGATAATCAGTATATCATAAAGCAGTCTCTGTCGTGTTGCTGGACTTGTGAAGACTGCCGCAATAACGAAATCCTCCTCCAGAACAGAACAGGTTGCCAGACATGTCCGATGCTAACTTGGCCGGATGAAGAAACAATCACCGTATGCAAACCCATCGATCCCGTGTACCTTCATTATTCGGATATTCTATCGATATTGCTGCTTTGTCTCACTATTGTCGTTGGTCTCTGCGCAATTATCTGCGCCTGCGTGTTTATAACGAAAAGGAAAAACAAGTTGGTAAAGGCACAGAGCATTCAGCTAAGTCTGTTTATTCTCATGGGAACATTGGTTGTTTGTGTCACTGTTGTGTTTTTTGTCATTCCTTCGAACGCAAGAAATTGGATCTGCATCGTCAGATATGTAGGATTCCACTTTGGCATCAGCATGATTTACACTCCAGTTTTGGTGAAAAATGTTCGAATCTACAGAATATTTGCTTTTGGAAGGAAGAGCGTCCGAGCTCCGAGATGCATCTCTTCTGGATATCAGATGCTCTTTGTGGCAGTTTTACTTTTTATTCAGGTTGGTTGGTTCTTGGCATAAATTATCTGCTTGCATAAGCTAACATTATGAACAGATTTGTATTGCGCTTTCACATAACTCGTGTCTTTCTGCAATTATTTACCTGTTGCCAAGTGGGCTTTGAGAGCAAAATTGAAGCTTAATCATATAGCCTTCAATGATTGATAAGTAACCGCCATAATTATGTGTAGATATGAATGCGATGACAGGAGTGTGTCATCCACTATAATGTATGCTTGGGTAAATCAAACTGGTACTATCATGGAACAGACACGGTTGTATAAAATAATGTATAATGTATATAAAATATACAGTATACATATATATATATATATACTAGCTGGAACCTAGCTGAGGAATTTTAGGATTCGCCCCTTCCCGGCCAATACCCTACTTCCCCATCCTCAATTCACCCCATTACCACTTCTACTCCCCACCCATTTTTTCTCACAATCCAGTCGCAGATCGACCACCCCTAACCTGCCGGCCCACCTTACTCGACGTGTGTGGTAGACGGCATCTAACCGCTACGGATGCCACCTTTGAAATTTTGGTTTTCCGGCAAAATCCCCCCCAACAATGCACTGCTCCGACCGGGCCCCTGCGGTGCGAGGTGTGTGTGTGTTGGGGTACCCGGCGTTGAGCGGGAAATTTAGGATTCGCCCCGCTCCCGGCCAATTCCCTACTTCCATACAAGGGCTGTTTTTAAGGAATTTTTAGAACTGCACAACCTCTTCTCTCCTTTTTCATCCTTCATGGTAAATTACTCCCAATCTGAGGAAAATGGCCTATTTTTACTAGTTTTAACTGCACGGAACGTGACGGAAGTGCTTCTACAACTGCACGAATCCATTTAGAACTGCACATTTTGTGTAGAACTGCACGTTAAAAAAGTCCTGTTCCATACCCTTACTTCACTTCGTCCCATATCCTCGTTCCTACTCCCCACCCCACTTATTTCCCCATCCCACTCAGCCACCGACCCCCTAACCCGCCGCCCCACCTGGCCTCCACCTGTCTGGTGTACTGTGCATTGGCCGATAAATTTCGCTTTTGGCTCACTCCCCACCCCACCCAACTCCCAACCTCATCACACTCCGACCTCCTAACCGGTACGCCTCTCGTGATATTTGCGTTTACCGGCAAATTGTTTTTCTTCCCCCCCCCTAGCCTGCGGGTGGAGGCATGTGTGTATGTGTTGGGTGGGGAAGAGGTGGCCCCTGTAGCACTATAGTTGTGTATATAGCTGCAACGTTTCAGGTGAAAAAATGTGAAAGTATGTGAACGGAATGGAAATTTATAGCGAAAATGAGGGTTTTAGCCCCCACCATGGCCCCCATGGTGGCATATATTTGCCAACCCGTCCACCGGGTGTCCAATGCCCAGACCGACGCAGTAGTGAAGGTTTTGAGTGAAAAGCTCAAAAATCTGTGGAAATATATCCCGGTCAAAAAGACACACACACACAGGATCTTCTCTTTATATATACAGTGCAGTGAGCTGTGGCATGGGTGGTACGCTTACAGCAACATTTAAGAGGTGCTATATAAACCAGTGTGATGAATGCTTGTAATGAATGAGTAAGCCTTTAAGACGGTGATGCTCTTGAATGTATACAATGAAAACATGACTCAACTCTAACGCAAGCATTTGTATTATTATGCGATGACTCAGGGCTTTTTTAACGCGCAGTTGTACACAAAATGTGCAGTTGTAGAAGCACTTCTGTACAGTTAAAACTAGCAAAAAGGTCGTTGCCCTCCGATTAGAAGTAATTTACCATGGAGGATGGGAAAGGAAAGAAGGGTTGTGCTGTTCTAAAAATTCCTTAAAAACAACCCTGAGATGATTTGAATTTTTACAATATTATTACTATAAGATTATTTGTTAATTGTTCAACAGCTGATTTTGGTGCTGATGTCGGAAATATATTCTACCGCGACATCAAGTTTAAGGATGCCAAACATCTTCGAGAAGTACGTTGAACTCTACTGTTACAAGTCAACCATCTGGTTCCTGATTCCTCTGTCCTTTAACATATTGATGATGCTCATGTGCGCCTGGATTGGGTTCTTCACCAGAAATCTACCAAACAACTTCAACGAATCATGGTTCATATTCATATCAGTGGCCACGACCTTGTTTGCCTGGGTTGTTTTTATACCGGCCTATTTTACAGTGGCAAATGTCAGCCTGCAGTCGGCCATTTTGGGATTCGCTCTGATGCTCATTAGTCTTGTTACGCTCATTTTTCAATACCTACCGGTTCTTTATGCAATTGCTTTCGTACCTGTAGAAAATCTTTCTACCGCTACTACTACTGGATCAGTTGCGACAAACGGGGTGTCGTCCGCTAATGCAATAGGCCCAAGTAAAGAGGGCTAAGTAAGCGAATGTTGTAGAAGAGGAAGTGAGCGCAACAGAAAATGAAACTTGTTTTTATTCGTGGAATCTAATAAATATAATGGGCAACTATATAAAACGGGCATTGATTGAAAGGAATAGCATTTATAAAGTACACACTGTGCTGTAATGGTTTCCGATCAATTCGGAGCGGACAATTCGGAGCGGACAATTCTTCTCGTGAATTCAACTTTTATTGAAGAAATAACTTTTTTGATAAATCCAAATTGTATTTAAGCAGCAATATTCTCATCAATCCAAGTTCTGTATTGGCAAGAATAATTTTCTTAAATCGAACTTCCATTTGAACAATAATAGTGCATCCATAAATTCCATAAATCCACATTCCATTTATCCAATTTTTATTTAGGCAACAATATTTTCATCTATCCAAGCTCTATTGAAGCAAGAACTATTTCCATCAATCCCACTTTTATGCAAGCAACAATTGCATCCATAAATTCAACTTCTATTGATGAAAACTGTAGCCTACTCTAATAAATCCAACTTCTATTTTAAGCAACAACATTTTCATCTATCCGACTTCTATTTAAGCAAAAAATTCGTCGGTTCTTTCGAATTATTCGCTTCGAAATGCCCGCTCTGAATTGTCCGCTCCGAATTGACCGCTCCGAATTTTGCGGCTCCGATTTGTCCAGTCTCCTCTGAATTTTCCGCTCCGAATTTTCTGACTCCGAATTGTCAGGACACCATTGTAATAGACCTGTGCACAGAAGAACATAATATGGAACTTTGCAAACTGAATGTTCATTTGAACAAATTAAGCGTCCCATCCACTATACAATCGATCTGCGTATTAAACGCCCACACACAAGAACATTTGAATTTGATGATTGCTTTTGATGGCATAATTTCTGAGCCATTAAATATGTATACAATTATTGCATTCTATATAGTCTTTCGTTTATAGGAAATCGTGCGCTAAAATATAATTTCTCTCCTGCTGTTTTCACTTGTTGCCATTGCAATTTCTTTGACTCCGGCGTAGCGCGTAGTTTACTTATTATGGTAACATTGTCCTAAAATTATGAATAGCCTACTGTTATAAGGCCCATAATAACATGCATCATTGAACTGTGCGGCACAGGCTATCGCTCGAGTCAATAGCAAATTACACTAGCCTATTCAGACCTAATTGACTTATGACACCTGATTTTAATATCGACATTACTAGGCCTAATAACTGTTTGTTTGTATGTGCACTTGTTATAGCGCCCCTTCAAGCTCTCTGCTCAAAGGCGCTCCCGAATGCAGAGCGGACACTGCATCGGAGTTTCACGCCGAAGCGCTGAGCAATTGTGAGTGAAGGACTTGCCCAAGGTCCTTACGCGGCGAAGTGGATTCGAACCTCGAGCTTCCGGCTTCAAGGCAACGACGCCACCACTATACCACAGCGCCCCACTGTGTAAACAATATCATTGTTCGTTCACTGTACAGATGTAAAAATTTGAATAAACTGCATAGATAAAAAATGGAATAACACTGGTAGGAATAGGCCTTTTTAATCGTAGTCCCAAAGATCTGATCTGATTCTATTTTAGTCACGAGTGATGGCTATGTTCCGCCGATCAGTGCTATAAGAAATAGCTTACTAAAAATCTGCGTGTCTTTAAATGTCTATAATACCGGTAGCCTACTGCATCCGTTTTAACTTTTTTTGTTCGAAAAATGTGCAACTTTTCTAATTTTCGCCGCTGCATGTAGCCTACAGTTCTTGTAAAGGATGAGCGTTTGTGTCGTGCTAATAAATATTAGACTTCACTTTGATTGTTTTAATAATTTTTTATCAATCTGAAAGATTATTTATTAGCCACCTTGATGGTCATCTTGGTAAATGATGTCACAATAGCCTAACGTGCAGCCATGGGCGGAGTTTGGTTTCCGTTCTTGGTTCCGTTTCCTAGCCATCCTCGGTACGAGTTTCGGCCGCATCATGCACGATGTTCCTCCAACGATTCCTGTCCTCCGTCATTCTTAACATTTCTTCCATTTGCAAGCCCGTCCATGTCTTTATGTTGTCCAGCCAATTCCTTCTTGGCCTTCCTCTTCCTCTACCTCCAGGAATTGTGCCCTGCATGATCTCTTTCTCTATGCTCCGTTCTTGGAGGGGCAAAATATTTTGGGGCTGAGACTCGGTCCAGAAAACCAGAAAAATTTTCCCGGCAAAAAGTTGATGACCTTTTTTAGTCATCAGGCTCAAATCTCGGCGAAATCTAACAATTTCCCCGACCCCAAAAGTTTATGAGCTTTTCTAGTCATTCGTGTGTTTCGCGTGGGGGCTGGGCCCGAGAAAAAAATACTAGCCCCTGATAAACTTCGCCCATGCGTGCAGCTACGTTTATGCGCGTTTCTTTTTTAAATAATAATAAATAATAATAATTTTAAAAATAATAATGATTATCTGGCAATGTCATGTTTATTGGATAACAATAATATTATTTGAGATGTGACTTCATAAAATAGTTTTTTGCAACTTTTTGTTTCGATGTTTTCGGATCGTCAAAAAACAGTGGGTGGACTCACTAAAAGTGATGTAACTTTTATTCTGTTTTAAATAGTTTCTTGAAATTTGGCTGATGTAGGCATATATAATTTTCCTTTAAGCCTGTAAAAGTTGATTTGAAAATTCTTTCTCTAGCCGAGATATTGGCAAACCTTAGGTAATTTTTCGGCCCAACCTGCATATTTAAACACGATAATGTTGTCTATGTGTGATATACAGCATCAGGGCTTTTTTAAACGTGCAGTTGTACACAAAATGCGCAGTTCTAAATGGATTTGTGCAGTTGTAGAAGCACTTCCGTGCAGTAGAAACTGGTAAAAACAGGTCATTGTCCTCCGCTTGGGAGTAGGCTAATTTACCATGGAGAACGGGAAAGGAAAGAAGAAGTTGTGCAGTTCTAAAAATTCCTTAAAAACAGCCCTGAATTTTTCGATAAATCTTTCAGCAGTAATGTTCACAGCATTTTTGAAAGGTTCGTACAATTGCGATCTATAACAGTCCAGATGTAGCCTATGCATGCCCGGCCTATTTATAGCCTAAATTCATATAATAGAATGTAGACCTTCGCAATCGGCCTATGAAAAGTGTTTAGGGTTTTAGGCTACTGTCTCTTTCAGTTTTAGTTTCGGAAGGAAGTGGGAAAACGTGCACAAGAAACGAAACACAAACTGCTTCAACTCGGCAACTTCCTTCTAAGAATAAAATAATACTAAGCAATACTGAACACAGTGATGATTGTCTGCTCGTTTGCGGGAAATTCCACCAACAATCAACATTTTCAACAGCCAATATGGGTGTAATGTAATTTTGTCTTCAATGGCTCGAATCAACGGAGCCTTTCGAACACTCCTATAACCATGCAGGGCTGTAAGCCTACTCAGAACTTTTGAGGTGAGTACACGCTGCCGCCGAAAAAAATCGACTTTTTGGGCAAAGATTTTCTGACGATTTCTTTTTTAGTCATCGAAGATTTTGTCGTGATATTTCGCACGGAAAACCTTTAAAAAACCGTAAAACGCTCGACCTTGCGCGCGTAATAAATTTATGTAATAATAATAATAATACTTTTATGATTTTTTCCCTTCATAATTCGCGATTTTTGCCTGCGTGTAACCACCTGGTCTTACTAAGGTGGGTATATGCTGCATACCCGCGTGCACCCTCATTTTTGAGGTGAGTATACTCTGTTGTTTTTTTCCGGAGGTGAGTATAGGCTATACGCCGTATACCCGCGTATACCCTTGAGTACAGCCCTGCCTGTAACAATATGGAATTGTAAAAATATATATACAGGGTGGGCCAGCATAAATGCCCCGACTTTGAATGCTTATAAGTTATAACTCAGCCAATATTTGTAATTTATTATTTACTTAATGATCGTGTCGAATTAAAGAGAGTTCAGTCTATATTGAGCCGCAACAAAGACTAACTGGCACTGGTTTAAATTTTAATAAGCTTACTAAGTTTGGAAGAGTCCTAGCTTGGTATTAAATTTCTTTGTTTATAGTGCCGCAATAATGGTGTCGTTTCCCCGTGAAATTCACGTATCGTGCATTACCTACACGAGCATAGACACGATCGTTTTGGGTAATTGTAGGAATTTATACCGTGAATCAGTATCAGGTACAGACTCCTACAATCGTTAAACCATGTCCTTTCAATTATATCAACCGTTATGCGCTGCTTCAGACAAGCCGTGTCTTTGAATCAGTGTCGGAGAGCTGTTGGACTTCAAGTCAACAAAAATAATATCTTCAGCTTCAGATCATCTTTAACTTTTGCAGTGCGACTTACAGTGCTTCTAGAAATGCCTGTTTCGCGTTGAATTTCAAGGGGAGATTTAAAGTTTAATCATTTGAAACGAGTTAAATCCTTTATCCGTTCACAAAATCATGTTCAAAACCTCGATCATCGTCTGTTAGGTCGCCATATTGGGTCACTAATAGACCAACAACAAAATATGATAGCTAGGGCTGTTTCAAACAGTAAGCCTATCAGTGGTGGCGCCAGGATTTCAGCTTTTGGGGCTGAACTCACGCGGGAAATTTTTCCATTTCCAGCCCCCAAAGTTTCTGACGACCTTTTTAAAAGTTATTTGGTCGAAATCTCAGGAAAATATTCCATTTTCATCCACCAAAATTTCTGACGACTTTTTCAGTCGTTCGGCCGCCGAAATCTCCTGCATATGGTTTTCAGTTTTTAGGGGGACTGAGCAAGGAAATTGTCATTTTTACAAGGGAACAAAAATGAATAGCCTTTTGGGGGGCTTAGCCCCCTAGGGAGGCTAGCGCTTCTGAGGACTATATTAAAATTTAAACTAGTACCAGTTCGACTTTTTGATTCTAATACTAAAGTGAAATGGTTTTAATTTGACGCATCAAGTATATATAAATAAAAAAATTGGCTGAGTTCTAAGCATTCAACAAGTCCGTGCATTTATGTTGGCCCACCCTGTTAGTGTATAGGGTAAGGCAAGCGAGGCGCGCGTGTATTGTAAACCTGTGCTAAAGGATAGTCCCTGTATTATAGTAGATCTAATCGTAGTTGTAGTCTCCACATTTCTGAAGAGCCTCTCGAAAGCCAAGCCCCGGGCACCAGCTTATTCACGAGCGCTGTGTCTAGTCAAAAGGGTTAAGCAAAAAGCATAGTCCAAAGAAGATCTAGTCCGGTTACACCGGTACACTATAATTATGGATGCTGCTAAAAAATTCCCACGGTAGTCTAAAGATAGTCAATCAATCAAATATACCATGAGAATTTCTATTTAATTCCAGACACCTATCTTATTGTTTTCTTCGTGATCTTGTTTATGAAAATGCTTCATAATAATTGTTATAATTGTGATCCTATACTTGAAAGACGATCGCTCGGGCTGTAGGCTTAGCTTATGTAGGCTCTAAGCATGGGGTCGTTGAAATCAATGACCGTGACTAGGCTACCTGAAAGCATTTATCACAGTAAAAAGGGGGAATCACCCATTGTTATAACGAAAATACCCGGACGCTGTGAGACTAGTGAGCCCATGTATTTTGGTTATAGGCCTGCTTAGTCACCGATGGGCCATAATTATCGACATAGGCTTAGTGTAGATACCTATAAAAATAGACTATATTCTTTAAAAGTGTTTCGTGTCATTTTCGCTGTGACATTGCCGTTCAGCATGAAGACAGAGACAGTAGCAGTCTGGGATGTTAAATACTATGATACAACATGCATCTACTTTGTTTTGCTTTTGTTTGTCTTAGTTTCTGATATGCAAGCGACTGCGCAGAGGTGAGCTGATCCATGTCATGTGAACATTGCCTGACAACCATAATGTAAACTCTGATTCTTTCTTACACATTGCATTAAGTTAAGATCAAAGAAATGTACGTAGCTCATGCTGTGTACAACGCCCGAACAAACCGTAGCTCCTATGTCATCATATGACTGCAGTATATATCTATATCTATATCCATATCTATATCTATATCTATAAGAAAGGATGTGGATATATTTGTTCCCAATGCATTTCCACAGGTTTTGAACTTTTCACTCCAAACCTTCACTACTGTATCCGTCTCGGCACCGGACGCGTAGAGGAGGGTTTCGGGAATCTCTGCCACCATGGAGACCAGGGTGATGGGGACAAACCCCTCATTTTTCCTGTTGGACCTTGCCCTTTCAGGCTTATGACAGCACTTTTCTTTCTGGTCCCATACGTAAAACGTATAAAAGGAGCGGTTGACACCGTTTTAGAGGTGTTTAAGAACAGCGCTTTTGTCAGCCCGTCTATCGGTCCCATACGAATAAAAGCAGCGGTTGACACCGTTTTAGAGGTGCTTAAGGACAGCTTTTTGCCAGTACGGATTTCACGGGTCGCGCACTGGTGGAGGCGGGGGTGGGGGTGGGGGAGGTGGGTGGAAGTGGGGTGGGGATGGTGGGGTGGGGTGAGGTGGAGGGGTGGGGTGGTGGGGGTGGTGGGGTGGAGGTGAGGGGTGGTGGGGTGGGGTGGTGGGAGGGGTTGGGGGAGGGGGTCGAGAGGTGGGGTTGGGGTGGGGGTGGGGGTGAGTTGTGGGTGGCGGGTGGGAGTTGGGGTTGGGGTAGGGTGGAGGGTAATGAGGTGGGAGGTGGGGTGCAGGGGGTAGTGGGGTGGGAGGGGGTTGGGGGGGTGGAGGGGTGGGGTGGAGGGAGTGGGGGTGGGATGGGGGTGGATATTTTCCTGAAACCTAAATTTTTCGGGTGGCGTACGGTAGAGGTTGGAGTGTGGTGGGGTGGTTTGTGGTGGGGTTGTGGCCGGAGCGGGTAGAATCCTAAATTTCCCGGGCAACCCCGGGTACCCAAGCTAGTATATATATATATATATATATATATATATATATATAAACATACTAAACTATAATTATCTATAAAGCCATTGGAATTTGCTGACCAGTGCAATCCTTTCTGACAATTCCTTATTGTATCTTGCCGTTCTGGTGAGAATGTAAGACTCGACTTTAAGCCTATGTCGACTCTGTGACTGCCTCAAGCTGGTTAACATTTTTATCTCTTGAAAGGGCCTGTTCAAGTGGGTATCTTTATTTGTGGCTCTGCTCTTTCTTAATTAAACTTGCTTATACCTGACACAGCCTGGCTTTTCTGATATAGCGAACTTCAATTACGTTTCTTCAGTGGATTTGATTTTGACGGTGATTTAGGTGAAGCGGTCATTCACTGATGTCTTTAGCATTGCATTAAGAAAGCGGCGCTGTAGAAGTTATCATAATTATTGAATAATATCGGGTTGAATCACATGTAGGTGGAACTTTAATCGGATTATAGCCTACGTGTAAATGATCGGCCAGCGTATCAATTAATGTGCGGGACATTTACAAGTAAGCCCATTAGTGGAAACAGCGGGCTATTTTCGCTACAGGAGCATCATACATTATTACTTTTCTCTCTGAAAGTTCTGTATCGACTGTGTTAGCACGTTGGGTAAGCACTTTAGAAGTTGGTATGTTTCAGTGCTCCCAGGACAGAAAGACATTTACGGTTCACCACCTACCCTGGTTCTAGTCAGCGATATGTAATAAACGCGTCATACTTTAACTAAACCTAATGTTTGTGTAGATAATAACTGTGATAGCACATGTAGCCTATGTTCTCATTAGCAGCAATAACAGCCTGCTTATAATTCCTCTTGATACTAATTCGCAGAATTAGATATGGATAGTTCGTTCGGAAAAGCCATAATTCGGTGTCTGTGTGTTTTACAGTCATACAGAAACATATGTGATCTATGAAACAGGAACGCGGAACGTGTGTCCAGATTACACTTTTGTAGGACAACCAGTGTAAGCAATGCAACTTTCTTCACACGTCATCTGGCATAACTTGACGCATAACTTGACGCATAACTTGACGCATAACATGACGCATAACTTGACGCATAACTTGACGCATAACTTGACGCATAACTTGACGCATAGGCCTAGGTATACGTTCCTCAGTAACCACATAAGGTTTTCGGGTCATCAATAGGCCTATAAGAGACGTTCGACACAAGTAGGTCTATAACTGCTTTTTCGGTCATAGGCTAATTGCTTGCGTCTTAAGATAAATAACCATAGCACCACAACTATGAGTCTAGTGCAGGCCTATGTCTGATGCTAATAGAATTATGTAATAGCGGTAAGGTTCCGTATAGGAGTTTGACACTGAGAATAAAGACACAGATTTAGGCCTATATTACCTTCAATATCGCCTTTTCATATAAAGTCCAGAACTCATGACGACATAATATGTTCGCTGGTAAACACAAGCCCAAACACGTACTTCACCAACTCCTACCTCATCTCCGACCCCCCTCCTCTCACCAGTTAAGACCTAGAGCACACAACTTCACTCTCCCACTTAAGGACAACTCCCAATTTATCCCACGATCATTATATAAAAATATTTACTAGCTTATTTAAGACTAACTAATTGAACTTCGAACTTTAATTATTCTTTATCACTCATGTTAACATTTTCTGCGTTATTGTCAGATTGTCTTTTTCTCAATAAAACGAATATATATATATATATATATATATATATATATATATATATATAAACCCCAGAAAGTGACGAATAACTATTTCATTAGCAGGCTAACTTGGTGATCTCAACGCATTGGAGCAACTCATTGCTGGAACCTCTACTCCACTGGTCAATAGCTTAGCATTTTAAAAGAAATGTTTAAAACTGCACAACCAGCAATTTTAATCTGGCGTGGATTTGTTGGCAATTTTTTTAGTCGTTTGTCATAAATTGTCCCCATAAATAGCCTATCGCAAGTCGCCGATGATAAAATCTGCTGATCATTGTTTTAGTCATTCACTTGAAATTTGACCTTCTTGCTTATTTTTCACTGCACAAGTAGCCTACTTCGTTCCATTTGCCTCTTCCGTGGTTTCGTGGCAAACCGGGCGAAGCCACCTTTTTCCAATGATTATCACTGCGCAAGATTGCTTTTACAACTGCACAAATTCATTTACAATTGCACATTTTGTGTAGAGTTGCGCGTTAAAAAGTCATGGTTAATATAGACCTTAATAATATTATTTCATAATTAAGTGGGCCACGCTTTATATCTACGGTAGAACAACTTAGTTAACGTTGGAGCAATTGATAACCTATTTTGAATTTGAATATTCATTAATTCATTATTATTTATTGTGGAAATTCATATAAAATAATAGCACCTTTTCAAGGTGATAACTTAGGAGCGCTCATGATGATATCGAGAGGACAGACACTTTCATCGGCCTTGTCGGTCGCTGATGGGGTCGTTGAAATCAATGACCGTGCAACCTTTTGATGAATAATGTTTTGCCTAGATAGGATAGATTTAGAATTTGTTCGGTAATATCGAGCATGTGGTGGTTTGCGGATTTTTTCGTCGGTTTGTCAAAGATTTTGTACGTTTAGAAGGTACGGTATACGGGTATTTATCTGGAAGTCGTCTTAGCCTACGTGCCTGCATAAAGTCTTATCATTCTATAATGTGTCGTCGGGTCTGACGTCCATATCACCAGGATGCGTTTCCTCTACCCGGGTGTTTAAATACTGTCTTTGTTTCATCTTAACATCATAATCTAGCAATTATTGACTCTGGGTCTTCTTGGGGCTGGGGTGGCCTAGCCCCTCTAAACTCTTATAAAATCCGCCCATGCTCCTCTGTTTTTGCGGCGCTGCAGGCTATAACTATTCGACTGCAAAATTCATGGATATCACTAGTATATGACTATAATATTATTATGTTCTGTAATTGGCTTATCGTACTTTAGCGGCGACCGCAGGCGTACGCACTTACGCAAGTGCGTACAGCAGCGGCGCCCGCAGACGTACGCACATAGGTTAAGTGCGTACAGCGGCGGATAGAAAAGGTATGTTTTTGGCAAATTGCGTACAGCGGCGGATAGAAAAGGTATGTTTTTGGGAAATTCTAGGTTGATGACTAAAAAAAACCAAAAAAAACAAAGGTCATCAGTTTTTTCGGCGGACAGAAAAGGTGTAGGCTATGTTTTTGGGAAATTCTAGGTTGATGACTAAAAAAAAAGGTCATCAGTTTTTTCGGCGACCGAAAATTTGTTCCCCTGTTCGCCCCTCCGTCGAAAATTTCTGTGCGTACAAGAAAAAAATCCTGCGGGCGCCGCTGTCGTACTTAACAACGAGCAAGCGTAAAGAACAAGCATATTTTTATTTTTCAGTCGGTGCCGCTACCAGGCGACTGTTGAATCAAGAACTGCAACTAGATGCCAGACGGGTTGGACTCCATACCCAGCCTGCAATGGTACGATGTTCCTCTAAGAGGTTTTATTATTATAGGCCTAGCTGTAGTAAGGGCTAAGCGTGCTTTTTATCAAACACTAACCAATGGACTGTGACTAAACATAATGCATTACAAAGATGTCGTTCAGTTAAAAAAAATACTACAAACACCAAGCAGTCCTAGACATAGGCGCAACCACCCTATGGGACCCACGGGACGCGTCCCCCCAACTTTTGAGTGGTCCCATTAACTTTATCATTATGGTCCCCCAACTTTTAGGACGTGATTCATTTGGCCCCCCCAACTTTTAGGACGTGATTCATTTGGTTCCCCCAACTTTTAAGACGTGATTGTGCCACTGGTCCTAGACTATACGGAATGGAGTCGTGAAGAAGGATGTGAGAGCTTTGCAATACAGCAAAAAAGAAGAAAGCGTGAGATGTGACAAGCTATAGTCTTTACATCGCTTGGGCTACACTTAGCTGAGTCTGCCACCAGAAAGACACAGCGAGAGAGACAAACAGGCAGGCAGAGACAGATAGACAGAGACGAACAGACAGACAGGCAGAGAGGAAGTGAGACAGGCGAAAGAGAGAGAGAGAGAGAGAGAGAGAGAGAGAGAGAGAGAGAGAGAGAGAGAGAAAGAGAGAGAAAGAGAGAGAAAGAGAGAGAAAGAGAGAGAAAGAGAGAGAAAGAGAGAGAAAGAGAGAGAAAGAGAGAGAAAGAGAGAGAGAGAGAGAGAAAAAGAAAGAGAGAGAGAGAGAGAGAGAGAGAGAGAGAGAGAGAGAGAGAGAGAGAGAGAGAAAGAGTGAGAGAAGAGAACGCAGACATAGGTTGCATGTATTGATGCAAACATTACGTGCGACATTCTGCAAAAGAGCTTAGATCATGTAGGCTAACCGGGCTATCAGAGCGTGTCATTTTTTTAGCGTCTTCGTGTTACCAGTCTACACACAGCCATTCCCACACCCACACACCCACACACACACACCCACCCACACACACACACACACACACACACACACACACACACACACACACACTCGCGTTCATCTAGACGAGCAGTAGCCTACAAGATGCAATCAAGATCATTCTGGCTAAAGCTCAACCAATGCCTCGCACCCGACCCTCGCCGAATCGCTAGAGATTTCAACCGCTTTTTGTCTATGTATAGTTGTATACAATATACAATGGCAAAATTATTATAATGAACACCCAAACTGTCGGGAAACTTAATTGAGCGCATGGAATTGTAGTACTGTAATTTAACTGAATTTTTCAGAATTCAACGAGTGCACAAGAGGAACATCTGGATGCGAGCAATTATGCACTGACACTTTCGACAGTTTTATTTGCAGCTGCAATGCAGGCTACAGATTGGCATTAAATGGTCGATCGTGTGATGGTGAGTAGCCTACTGAACGCTCGCTGGAATGAGGGTTATAACTCGATCCCAATGATTATTTTGATTCGTGCATGGATAGATTTATAGTTATACATTCAGTGTTTTATCCAGACTTCTCTAGGATGGAGTTCCCCAGGAATGGATCCCCCCAGGAAAATTCGCGAGGGGTTGTATGCATATAAATACGTAACATTTTCCCCCAGAAAGTCAATGTGTATAGTGATACTCCTCCTCCCCAAAAAATAGCGATCGGGCTTGTGGCCATGCAAATACGGTCATGTTGATAACTTTTTTTAAATTGAAGGGGAAAGGTCATCAGTTTTTTAGTAGCGGAAATGTTAGCCCTATCGGAATTTTTTGCGAACTGGCTAAAGAGGTCGTCAGAACATTTTGCCGATGAAAATGTCGGCGATCCAGCCGTCCACACAAAATCAGTGTTACCACTGGAGTTTCTGAAATAAACCCAGATTTCCTTCCGAAAACCCCCCAGAAAAACCCAGACTATTCATTTAAGCTATTTTAGACCCCCTTTGTTCAAATCAAGTTGGTTTTTCGATTGTTCGCATGAGGATTAACAAAATGTTCGTCAAAAGACTCGAATAAAATGTAATTACAACTTTAAAATATCAATTGTCAAAGTTTTTAGAGACTCGGGATCCATAATGACAATAAGCTTAATCGATAATTATATTCGTGTGCGCATGCGCAGCGGATCGAGTCTACCAGAATCGTAGGCACATAACACACGTGGCTTAAGTTTACAAAGTTTTAAAGTTGTCCGAGGTTCCAGCCAAATTTTCTTCGCACACCAACAATCCAACGTTTAAACCACCTAGATTCCTAGAACATTAACACTCTGCAACAACTTGGCTATTATACCACTAGAGGATTGACCTGACTTACACTGTGTAACTGAATATGCATGTTACATAGATGTAATACGGTTTTACAAGGAAAGAGACGAGTGACCTGACCTATTTTGAAATGTCAAAATGGTTGATTTCTGTGCAAAACTATTTTTCAGGTTATAAATTATTTGTGAATTGACAACATGGGATCTTGATTGTGGAGTTTAAAATTAAAATTAGTGGAACAAATTATGTATCACAACCATTTTACATTGAATTTCACAAAATAATCATGTGTTGTAAGTACAAAATGTCAACTAACCAAAATAAACCCAGATCTTGCCCCAAAAAGCCAGAAATCCAAACGAAGGCCAAAAAACCCAGATCTAGTGGAAAAAACCCAGCTGTGGCATCACTGCCCAAAATGTCCGACCAAAACGGATTTTTCTCGCCTCCCCGTAACCCGAATTCCCTCTTCCCAAAGTGGGGGGCTAGATTAAACACTTCATTCACTGCGAACATTTAACCTACTCTTTGATCCAGATAACTGGAGGAGATTGATTCATTATCCATAATTAATCTGGTAATTACACTTAACAGCAAGACATTGGTATAGATGTTTAACCCATAGGCTACTGATAGTTGAATAGACCTAATTAAAATAATTATCTTTTTCTTGACGATCGATCGAAGTCTAATTAAACTCATTAAATACAATATAGCCTATAACCTGAATATATTGCAACCAAAATGCATGTTACAAAATGTAGATCTACGCCAATGTTTCCTTTCATGTAACTTACATATCTGCAATTGACATCTCTTCTGCAAGTGCTCTTCGATGCCTTGGATATATAGCCACACAGAACCATAAAGACTGTTGTATTACTCAATATAGCCTACTTAGGATTATTCGAAACCTATAATTAATGCAATCACCTGTAGGATATATGCCTACAGTTAGGACTACCTTTACCTCAGTTGTTCACGCTTTTGTCTGTTCTCGGATTGACTATTGTAGGCCTAATTCTGTCCTTGTTGGTCTCTCTAAGGTTCGGTTAGCTTCTCTGCAATCTGTAGGCTACTCAGTGCTGCTGCTAGGCTCATTGCCCGTCTTCCTCGATTCTCCCACACTTTTACATTCATGACTAAACAACTTCACTGGCTTCCACTCTCGGCCCGTATGGCCGTATACAATTTAAAGTCCTGATTTTGGTCCTTAAGTCTCAAATGGGTCTTGCTCCGAAGTATCTGTGTGATTATATACTTCGCCCCCTTTCTGCCACTTCGCTGCGTCCTCTTAGGTCCTCTGATCACTTTGACCTCTTTGTCCCCAGAGTCAGGACCGTCATGACTCAATCCGGATCATTTGCCTGCATTAGTCTTTCCCTATGGAATGGTTTCCCCATCAGTTCGCTCTTGTAGTCTTTCTTCGTCTTTCTTTCGTCTAAAAATTTGCCTGTTTTCCCGGGGTTGAACGCACTGGGAGCGCTTCTGAAAGGTTCTTGCTGCGATAAGCGCTTTTTAAATGGTCAGGTACAATACAATACCTGCTTGCAGATATTGATGAATGCAACGAGAAGACATCAAACTGTGAACAGATATGTTCTAATACGCGTGGAGGTTATACTTGCAGCTGTAATGCCGGCTATCGCCTGGCAGGAAATGGCCTGTCATGCGGCGGTGAGTGAAAATGTGTAAAAATCATGCTTTTCTTTAATTAAAGGGATTAATTAGGCGATAGCCTGCTCGTTTGCGTGCATATCAATGCTTTAGCTTAGATTAACCTAACTGAATCGGTCTCAGTTGTTTGTCTTGCGAAACTGTCAAAGTCGATGGTGGTCAATTCAATTAGGCCTAGGCTTCCAATTAATTTATTATGTTATAGTTACATTTAATCTGTAATCGTGCTTGGCTAACATTATCCATTGAAATTAGGTTGATTGGCCATCCAGAAGTTTGGCTATATAGTATATACCCTGTGTTCAGTGCAAGTCAATCTTATCAATATTATGCTAATTATTTGTGGTACCGCATACTATAGACACATTTCCACTGCAATGGTTTTTTTTATGATGGGACCATTAAATCAGGGTTTGGTCCGTCTGCAACTGGCGATTGACTATATTATTTACAAGGACAACTTTTCCACAACACCCTTCCATTTAAACGTATTTTAATATGGAAATCATAATTGTAGATATTGATGAGTGCATTGAAGGAAATTCTGGATGTGCACAAGGCTGTTCCAACACAATCGGTGCTTACACGTGTCGCTGCGCTGTGGGATATCGTTTAGCATCGAATGAACGATCATGCATTGGTAAGCTACGTTACGTATTTGTGATAGTAGCTTGCGTTACTGTGGCGAAAGGTTTTTATCGTCTGCTTGAAAGTAAACCACGGGAATAATAAGAAAACATTATACAAACGTAAACGGTTGCATCGTATTGCAATTATTGCATATCGGAAGCCAACATTGTTTCTTCAAGCGCATCTTTACATGATCTACAAAATTAATGCAACATTCACTCAGTGTCTGAGTACTTTCATCAAGTTGACCTCTAAATTTTCGCTCTCCGTGAACCAGTTGCTATATAATAGTCTACGATGACTCCTGTCAATTAACTGAGGCAATGCCTCAACACAGAGCTTTACGAACGTGTGAAACTTTATACTTTCAATTTGATTTAGACCAATCAATCACATAAATTTATGCAGCTACACTTCAAGATCTCTAATCAGAGGCGCGATAACATGGTTAGGTCATAGGACCTAAGTTCTATATAATGTCATTGCTACTTGCTAGTCGCCAAACGTTCAATGTCAGCAAAGAACTCGTCACCGTAATCTCCAAATGTCTAAAACGCCACTCGAAAGTAAGGCGCAGGACACCAGCTTATTCACGAGCGCTCAGTCTAGTCAGTTGGGTTGTCCAAAGGAGTTGTTTGAAGAAGTCCGGATAACATAGTATCAGAGAGGTGATTCCACTAATAACAGTTTCATTTTGTTCATTCGTTATCGTGTTAAACGATCATAGAGAGTTTTGAGTAATCAGAGTAAAATAATGTCAATGATCATTGGTTCCATTTATAGACGTGGATGAATGCGCCGACCTCGTAGACAACTGCACCGTGCCGGAGAACTCTATTTGCGAGAACGCTATCGGTAGTTACCGATGTGTGTGTAAGACTGGATTCGAGCGAGTCGGACCACTGGCCCAGTGTCGTGGTAAGCATGTTTAGACTTCTTAATCGTCTGTGTTCCTAGCAACCGTGTGACTGGCTGGTCCTTAGCGAGACATTATGCTATTCTTTGATTGCGAGTGTTTCTTTAAAAAATGTAGGTTAAGAAATAATTAAATTTTGTTACGCTCACGTCATAATAAACAGAAGATTTAGAAGTCTTTGTACGATTGTCATTTTTCAGTTTTGGTCTTGAGGTCTAAAGTCTTGATCCTGTTGCCATTTTTTGCCACCCAGACTCGAAACTGGGCAAACAGGGGCGAAAGTTGTTCCTATTAAACCACCACAGTTGAATTCGACTTTTGCACATTAGACTGACTTGTAAGTTGTAATAATTAATATTAGAGATTATCTTTTATTTTTCAGACATCAATGAATGCGAAACCTTCGTCAATAATTGCACTTTATACGAAAACTCGACCTGTGAAAACATCATCGGCAGCTACATATGTAAGTGAACATTTCGTATACATGTAGGACATTGTAGGTAGACATTCAGTGAGCTTCATCTTACAAGCCACTTTGGAACATTCGCCATATGAACCCTGTCCCGGCAGCTAATAAAGACACAAATAATATTGTAGGCATAAGTCTCAAAAACAATCCAGCAAAGCACGTATCGATTATGATTCTTTTTCATAGAATAACATAGAAAATCCTAACTGTTGTAGCTCAGTGCTCCCCCCGATCTATTTTTGGCTATGAAGCTCTTTGATAAATTACGAGAATTTTCGCAGAACCATATTCTCGTATAATATCTTGAAACAGTGATCGGGAATTCGGGACATATGCAATTTCTATCAATAAAACCAACACTTTTACCAAATTTAATGACAGAACACTGCTGTAGCTCCCATGGGCGCCCACAGCAAAGGTCAAGGGGGTCGCGTGACCCCCTGGAAATCATGACAAAATATTAATAATGACACTTTCTGGAAAAATGTCAGTGATAAAACGGGAAAGGATGCCAATACACGCGGTCATTGTGGTTATCTCCAAATACTGGGCATTACTGGAACTCCTTTCTCAGTCATATCAGAGACGTCATGGGGTAAGGGCATTTTCCTCTGAATTTAGCCAATTGTTCCAACATTTGACCTATTTTGCCTACGCCGTTCGGTGTTCAAATGACCACAACAAGGTATCCCTTTAATTCACCATCCAACCAGAATCACCATGACAACTAGTACCCTTATTGATAATATCTTTACTAACTCTGCTGATATGGTGACTAACTCCGCTATATTAATAAGCGACATATCTGACCATCTACCCATAATTACCTGGTTACATAACGAACCCCATGTATATGTCAATGCAACAAAATCAGAGTTAGTTAGAACTATAACACCAGAGACGATTGCTAAATTTAATACCTTAATATCTAATGCTGACTGGAATCCTGTAATCATGCAGTGTAAAGAGAATAATACTGATCTAGCTTACTCATCTTTTATAAACATCATTAAATTATATTATGACCTGGCCTTTCCTTTAAAAGCAAAGCAAATACTGGAAAAAGATACTTTTCGGCATCCCTGGATGACTTCTGGTCTAATGAAATCGGTTAAAAAGAAAGAAAAACTATATATAAAATATATTAAGAATCCTACTGTAATGAATAAGGAGAACTTTATAAAATATCGAAATAAATTCAAAATAATTCGTACGGAGATAGAACGGCAGTACTATGCGGAAGAATTTAGTAAAAATAGCAGTGATTTAAAGAAAACTTGGCAAATAATTAAATCTATTATAAGTAATCAAGAAAAAACTTCCATAATCAAGGAATTAAAGATTAATGAAGCCACAATTGAAGACCCCAAACTTATAGCTGAAAAATTTAACAATTACTTTATAGAACTGCCAAAATCTTTATCAATTAAAATTCCCCAAGCCACTAAACCATTTCACAACTTCATGCCTCCATCATCACTGAATTCCATTGTTATTCTGCCAACTGACACCCAGGAAATTTTATCTATTAATAAGACGTTAAAAATTACTCATAGCTCCGGACCAGATGAACTTGACCCAAAAATATTATCCCCATTAATGGATTTTTTTGCAGTGCCACTTGCTGAACTAATTAACTGTTCGTTCAGAACTGGATTGGTACCAATTGAAATTAAAATGGCAAAGATAACTCCAATACATAAACAAGGCAGTAAATCGGAAATTTCTAATTATAGACCAGTATCAGTACTAAATTTCTTTTCTAAATTTTTTGAAAAGGCAATGTACAATAGACTTTTTTCCTTTATAACGCACAGTAAACTCTTGTATCCACTTCAGCACGGATTTCAACCGGGACATTCTACGTCCATGTCCCTTCTTGACATACAAGATAAAATATCTAAAGCTATGGACAATAATGAATTCTCTATCGGTATTTTTTTAGACCTTGCTAAAGCTTTTGATACTGTCGACCACAAAATTCTTACTGCAAAATTAGAACACTATGGAATAAGGGATTTAGCTCTGGACTGGTTTAAAAGCTATTTGAACAGTCGTTATCAACAAGTCCTGTGTAATGGTAACCTCTCTGATCTTAAACTAATTTTCTTTGGTGTACCTCAAGGATCCATACTCGGGCCTCTGTTATTTTTAATCTACATCAATGACCTACCTAACTCATCGACTCTTCTACACTACATCCTTTTTGCAGACGATACTAATGCCTTCATATCTCATGCTTCGTATGACCATCTAATATCACTTGTAAATGAGGAATTGTCCCTAGCCAATGATTGGTTTAGGGCTAACAAGTTGTCACTAAATTTGTCAAAAACTAACTATATTTTATTTAGAACCTCTAAAAAATTAATTCCAAATTCGAAGATGGAAATTTTAATTGATGACACAATAATTCCTTCTGTTTCATCAACTAAATTCCTTGGAGTTCACATAGATCAACATTTAAAATGGAACACACATATCCTAGAAATTACTAAGAAAATCTCAAAAAACATAGGAATACTCAGAAGAATATCTTATTTGCTTCCACCACATATTCTGCGACAATTATATTCTACGTTAATTCATCCTTACTTAACATACTGCAATTTCATCTGGACTTCCACCTATGACACCCACTTGTCCAGTCTTAGAACACTCCAGAAGATGGCCATAAGAATTATTACTAAGTCTTCGTACAATGCCCATACAAAGTCTTTATTTTTAGAACTAAATCTCTTAAATATAACCCAAATAAGAACAGCTCAAACCCTGGAATTTATGTATAAATTTAATAACAACTTACTACCTACTGCCTTTACATACTACTTTCCTACAGTCAAACACACTCATTTTACTAGAACTGATCGGGAATACATAAGTGTTTATCCAAGAACTAACATACGGAAATTCTCCATTAAATATCAAGGTCCATTAATCTGGAATAATTTACCGGCTACTTTTAGAACTGTAAAACCCTTTTCCCACTTTAAACAATTAATCAAAGCACACATTGCAAAAAATGAAGTATGTCTCTAGGAATATAGAAGTTTTTGTATTACTTGTTCATTATAATTTTTTTATATAATCTTCCAGCCCCAATTGCTGATCTCCCAGCATCTTATAAGGTTAATCTTGAAAGTAGGGCCCCTACCCAGCGGGATTTTTTTCCCTTCAGGGGTTCCGTTTGTTTTCCATGAACTGTTAGTTGCATTGAATTGTTTATGTTCTGTTATCATATTTGTAGTATACTGATCTGCTTAAAAAAATAGAACTGTGTACAATTTACTTGGGAGCAAAAAAAAAATAAATAAATAAAAAAAGTATAGTCAAGTCCTGTAGCCTGTTGGAAACAGGAAAAACAGGGTCACAGACGCACAATTTATGTATTATATGTATATAATTCGTTCTATTGAGTTCTTGCTGACATACCGCAGCCAGTTACAAATAAGAAAGTGTAGCGACGTATGACTACGCTACAGGTTTCTGGTCGATAATATTATTATATTATTATTTTATTTAATTTTTGATCGGTTTCAGAGATCTGATATATATATATGGTTTTATTTCGGTGCCTTCCTGTGACCTAGATTTTAATGTTGATGCGTGCTTGACACGGGTCACGGCGACCGCTGATGTAGGCGTTGCAGCTGCTGTATCATATTCGTGTATTTTTCCCACGATATTGGCAATCGTCGCTCGCTGACTTGAAAGACCTCGCCGCCTGCTGTCAACGATTAGGCAAATTATCACACGGTTCGCCCGAGGTGGTCCGATGAACAGAGGGAGCGAGCAATACAGTCAGACAGACAAAGAGACGCACTGAAGAGGACGTGTTGGCCTGTGTATGTGTTAATAGCTCTCTGCTTCCTCAGGTTGAATTAGTGCATTTGAGGTTACGTGATCTCACGTCCGAGGGCGCTTTTCAGAAAGAGAGATAGAAGGAAAAAGACAGTGAGCTACAGACCGACGACAGACATACACGGAAGGCCGCAGCTGGCAGCTAATTCTTGCCGCCTTGAAACAGCTGCGTTGCTGCTGGGTTTGCGCGCGCGGCTCGCTTGCTGGTCATGCGCAGAAAGGGGGACGCGCTGGAAGTCAGGCAGCTATAAAAGCGAGAGCAGGCAGCAAAAGCGCAGTTGCGCACAGGATTTCAAGGACAGCGGATATATCGACAGTTGCGCACAGGATTTCAAGGACAGCGGATATATCGACAGTTGCGCACAGGATTTCAAGGACAGCGGATATATCGATAGTTGCGCACAAGATCTCAAGGCGGTTGGATGTATTGCGGCTTTTGGTAGTTTTAGGCTCGATCGAGTTGGTGAAGCGTGGCCAGGATAAAGCGCTCGCTTGCACTAGTCTTCTTCGTCGTTGCGCATACAAGAATTCTGTTGGCGATTCATTCTCTCTCGACATGGAGTCGAATAATTAAGAGAGTTAGTTTGTTGCGAGAAATATATCAGCGTTGTTGCGAGTTTTGCCTTCGCTTTCGCATTGGATCTACTCCTGGATTAATCGGTCAAGGCCTCTCTTCGCCCTGTCACACGGAGTGATTTATCGTGGGCTTCGAATCGTCAGCGCTCTGCTCTCGTTCTTTGAAATCGTGTTGCGAAGCGGTTGTTCGTATGTTTGCCTAAGGGCGTCTTTCTCAAACGGCTTGGATACATAGCCGAAATTGTTGTTCATTGCGAGAAATCAGCATCGGATTTAGCTGATCTTTTCGGGCGTTTCAAACTCGACGCCTTTCTGTGTGTTTCGTCGCATCTCTTGGATATCGTCTTCGTCGCTGTTCTTCGCACACGATCGGCTTTGTCCCTTGTCTTCGGACATAAGGTACGCTTTATTGGGGAATTAATACGATCGGTTATTTAGAGATTTTGGGCTGAACTGAAATTGGCTGTGGGACTTGAGAGTCAATCGGGATTTAATTTAGGCATACTCCGGTTGATAGGTGTTTGCATTGAATTGTTGCATTTGATTTTCATTGAATGTCTTTACAAAGGATAGGAACTGATAATTAAACTTACTGACTTTTATGTTGATTGCTTTGAACATAATTGATGTCAATTGAAGATTCAATTGATTGTGAATAATAAGAAATATTAATTAAACTTCTGACTTTGATCATTGATGGCATTGAATGCAACTGACGTTGAATGAATACTTGATTGATTGTGAGCTACAAAGATAGAAGTCATTTCTATAGCGCTATGGAGGAGTCTAGGCCAGTCACTCCTGCTCAGCCTTCTAGGCCCCCTTCTTCTATGGAGATATTGCTCGAGGCAATACAAACTAATGCTAGGTCTACTCATGAAGCCATTCAGACTAATGCTAAGTCGACTCATGAAGCAATGACTTCTATGCAGTCTTTTATGCAGTCGTCAATTGAGACTAATGCCAGAGACACGCAAGAGGCGATTGCCACGGTGGAGTTTAATGTCCTGGCAGTGCAATCAAATGTTAGCGATGCTATTTCCTCAGTGCAATCAAATGTTAGCGATGCTATTTCCTCAGTGCAATTAAATGTAAGAGAAGAGATCTCGGCGGTAAGAGATAATGTCAGGGAAGCGCTGACGGAAGTTGTATCACGCTTGGAAAGATTGGAGACATCGCCGGTGCCTAAGCCTGCTGTAGATTTGAACCCTGGTTACCTCACCGCTATTACCACTGCGGACGCGCCATACCACTCGACCATCGGCCTGGAAGAAACTTTGGGTGCTAGGCCTAAAGATTTCGCACACCCTGGTATATTGCGAAGAAGTGATAGATTGGCTAGTAGGCCGCCAATTGCATATAGGGAATTCGGCAGTCGAAATAACTGGCCGCCTTTCCATCGTTGGGATTCGAACCCGGAAGTCACTTCCTCCTGTCCTCCCTCTATCTCTAGAGCTCGTCTACAGCAGCACGCGGTCCCATCAGGCGAGGATCCGGAAGTGGCGACTCCGGGGAGGCCGATAGGGGCGGGCGTTACAAAATGATACAGAAAAATCATAATAATTCTATCAAATTGGCGGAAGTCAGAAAGAGGGGCAATGGTCGAGTATCTGTAAAAAATATGTGTTGTCGGGCATTGTAATTAGAGACGACTTGGGGTGTTTGGAGATAGCTCCTCTGTACTTGCGCGCCTTCATGCGGCTTCAACGTTATACTTAGCACATGCTTCAAAATTGTAGTAAATTTTAAATGACCGCGTAATGCTAATGATACTCAACGTTTTCATTCAACAAGGTCGGTCCGATGACAGAGTAATGTCAGAGGCAGCTGCGTCTAAAGTGGTGATCATCGCGGTCACAATCTGCGTCGTTGTTGGATTCGTTCTGATCGTTTTGATCGTCATAGCAGTTGTCTGCTTCCTTAGACGTGCAAAAGAAAGGAGAAGAAATGAAAAAGGTTAAATTTCTTATGCCTTTTCATGATTAATTAACGTATTCGCGCAGTGCTTTTGCTGTGCGACCATTTACTGCCAACTGTTTAATATGCGTCTTGTGTCGCTATCTAAATCGGAAGTGAATACTTCGCTATGGTGCAGCTAAACAAAACTGCATTGAGCTTACTGGTCATTATTTGGGGGTTGATGGAATAACATAGTTCATAAAAAATATTTATAAAGTGCTATTGGTTTTTACATAAAGAACTGCTATTAGTTTTTACATAGCCATAGTATTGTTGAAGATGATGATAATGATTTTTATGACGATGATGATGATGATGATGATGATGATGATGATGATGATGATGATGATGATGACGATGATGATGACGATGATGATGACGATGATGATGACGACGATGACGATGAAAATTACGACGAGTACAATACGAAATGATGAAGAAAATGAGGCCAACGATATAAGTAATGAAAATATAAATAAATAGAGAAATATGAATTTCTAAACACTGATAGATACATCAACGAGCAATACAGAAGTGACCTCACCGAATGTCTACGACAACATGACATCCGATTCAACACCCAATGAATTAGGTAAACAAGCAACTGCTTTCTTACATTCCGTTAAAATCGTTTCTTGGTTAATTGTATGTATGCATATGTATATGAACATTTATATAGCGCCTTTCAATAACCCCACGAAATGTAGTGGAGGCGTCGTTCTATTGTAAAACTCTTGGTCACTGACCATAGGGTTTCGAATGTTCCTATGTCACCAAGCAGTTCAACACCATGCCGGGATTTCTGTGGAAACTTGAGGGACCCATGTGAGCTCTGAACAGCTCGAATTTCCAAATATGGGTCCTGAACGGGCTACATGTGGACAGTGCTCCTGAAGAGGAGATATTAGGTATCCAGTAGCTGCACCAGAGGGCTAGGGGCTTAGCCCCATAATAAAGGCCATCCGTTTTTTCATGTAAAAATGAAATAGGTCTATTTCCATGATTAGCCCCTAAAACTGAAACATATTATGCATGAGATGATTTCGACATTTCGACCTAATGATTTTTAGAAAGTAGTCAGAAATTTTGGCGAGTGAAAATGAAAAATTTCCTCCGCGAGGATTCAGCCCACCCCCCAAACTGGATGAATAAAAATAGGCCTTTGAGTGAAGATTACACTAACTATGCATGGCCATTGTCTTTGTATGCTTAATAATAAGTTTCAGGCCACATGTGGCATATCTTTTGGTTTGAAAGAAAGCGTATCAAATGTGGCATTTTAACTCTAAAGATTCTGTACTTACGTTTAAGAGAACTCCCCAAGTCGAGTGTCTTCAGAAATTGTCTGCGATGAGTTTAACGACATCAAAAGTCAAGTGCGAAACACAAGCGCTCCCCAGATGGAGTTCTCAGAAATTGTCTATGAAGATTTTTCCGACGTCTCCATACCGAAGACCAAGCCAGAGACCAAGCCGAAGACCAAGCTGAAGACCATGCCGAAGACCATGCCGAAGACCATGCCAGTGCCAAAACCCGATGACTTAGACACACAGGAACAGTGTTGTTCCACGAACGTTCCGTGTTCTACTCCAGGTCTGTGATATTAAAGAGCGAATTTCGATTACTGCTCAGTTTATAAATCAAGTAATAACAGGCATTATAGATATGTGCTGGTTAAAAATTACTGTTTCGATAAAATATGAAAATAATAATTTTGGAATACTTTTTATAAATTATGTTAGAAAAGTTGATCAACTCCCTCGATATACTAATAGCTGGATAAAACGCTCTCTCGCTTTCTACTCTCTTCTCATATTAATTCCACTGGAATTTTGGAATACTTTTTATAAATTATGTTAGAAAAGTTGATCAACTCCCTCGATATACTAATAGCTGGATAAAACGCTCTCTCGCTTTCTACTTTCTTCTCATATTAATTCCACTGGAATTTGCTTAGGGAAAAGGAAGCTTTAAAATCTATGCCGTCGTGGGAATTGTTTTAGCAGTCTAATATCAAACCAAACAGAATTGTGTCATACTGCGAGCATACGTGGAAGGACTATGACAAAGACCTATGGATCTACTAATTGACTCTTGAGTAGGCTATATTGGAATTTAGACATCAAAAGTAATGTGCGGCCTATCAATGCGGTTGCAGAGACCAGGTTGCTATATAAAAGAAATTGAAATTAGATAACGAGAAAATCAAGTTACGATATTATTCAGCAATCATGCACAAGTACTTTTGTGGCTTAGGTAGCGGAAAAGCCGATCCTAAAGAAGCTGCAACAGGACAGACCATTTCGACCAACATCCACAAAGGAATTCAAAGAATCTTCAAATTTAAAAGTAGGCTACGTCATTTATTTTAAGTGTCTACCTGAGTTACACACCTGCGAAACAGGATAAAATATCAGTCTTTTACGTGGGCCTGTGTATAAGCAAGGGCAAGGTTTATTAGAAGAAGAGAACTGAATTGAGAGGTCCATTAGTATTCTTCACTCAAAATATTTCTTGCGGGAAGGCTAATTAGAAAAAAGATTATTTTCTAGATCTCGGACATAACTGTTAGGCCTGCACAAAGACGATTCTTCGGTAAAAGCTACATGGCGATAATTTATGACATCTCATCATTAATAATTATTTGTTTTTCAGCGGCTATAACATGTTTTTTGTTTTGATTGAACATAAAACAGACTTATTACTAGGTTTTATAGTTGAACATTGGACTTTATTATATGTAAACTATTTTTATACATAAAATAATCATGTCTAAAACATACAGAATCTAATATATTCCCTATGCGTAGCCTGAGTATACGTTTGTGGAATCGACGGGTACCCATGGTAAAAAATTCTTAATTTCTAGGTGCATTCATATTTTAAAAACCTAAATATAAGCCTACCATTTTGTGCAGAAATGTATGCTGAATCCATTGGTAAATTGCAAGTTATGATATCTCAAACCCTACCAAAAATCCAGGGGGTGGAAACCGCCCCCCTTGGTAGTCCGTGTTACAAAAAAGTTTGGTAGCCTGAGCCCTGAGGGTTAAGCTTATTCTCAATGTCTCAATTCTTTGACTTTTCGCGCATTAAAACTTTGCATATTACTATTGATAATTAATTATAATTATTATGAGTGCATACAGTTTCGCCCATAGCGACTTTTGCGCCATGATTTCGACCCTACAAAAGGAACAAAACAGTCATAAAATTAAAACTTAAAATTATTCATTATGTCTCTGCTATATATAGGCTTTACAATTATTATGCGATTTATTAGGAGTACAGGATCATGATAACGTGTAGAATAGATCACTAGCCTGTAGGTCTACATACGTGCTGCATTGTGCCTTTATATAGGCTATGCCACACGGATATATTCTTATACGTAAGAATAATCTGCAATGTTGATTTTCATTTTGTTTAGAGGCTAACAAAGATTTACAAAGCGAAGAAGCTACAAACTATTCTGTCTATCAAGATCTTGCAGCGGTGCCGGAAATAAATGGTGTTTATGAAGTCCTCAAAAAGCCACCGAAAGCGAAGAAAATATCGGCAAAATGAGAAGTCAGCGACGATTCAATTAACACATCAAATGGCGGAAGACCTTGCGAAACTTGCAATCCTATTAGCGTGGAAGCATTTTTTGTGTATTAAGATAGTGTTCGTCAAAATTATTCAGAGCAAAGTAATGTTTGCTACTTGATATAAGCTTAGGCCAAAAGCTGCTTTTGGAACTTTTGCAAACTTTTCGCGAAATCGAGTAAACAAACAACAATTATTCTCTAGCAAATCTCTAGTTACCAATCGCATAGTGATTTCTGCCGAGGTTCTGCAAGGACGATACATGTATGGCTTTGACCAGCGGTCCCAAAACACTTTCACAGGCTATGGTGCGTTGCTCTTGGGTGGTCAGGCATCTACATAAAATGCATTTTCCTTCGGATACAAAGAATTCAGTTAAAGCTCTTAACATATAAAACGACCACTGGCTGCTAATAGAACATTTTCAATTTAAAGAACAAAATAATTAGGCTGGTAGGGCCTACTGTGAATTAGTAATGCGTAAATGCTAGCAACACCGTTTGTAATTGAATACGTGTCACTTCAAACCAATGAGTGTAGGGTACCCGTTGATGACCGTTTAATATTGTATTGGTTGGTTGATGACGGACGCGCAGAAGCCTCTTGCGATTGCCATTCTGTCCAAGCGCAAACGCGTCTGTCTATGTCTGTCTCTGTCTGTCTCTGTCTGTCTCTGTCTCCCATCTCTCTGTCTCTGTCTGTCTTTCTGTCTCTGTCTCCTATCTCTCTCTGTCTCTATCTCTCTCACTCTCTGTTTCTATTTTTCTCCGTCTCTCTCTCTTTCTTTGTATCTCTCTCTTTCATTCTCTCTCTGTCTCTCTCTGTCTCTCTCTCTCTGTCTCTCTGTTTTTCTCTCTCTCACCCACTCTCTCTCCCTCTCTCTGTATGTCTGTTTCCCTCTTTCTCTCTCTCTATCTGCGTCCTGCGCGCGTCGACGCTGATCGCTGAATGCAGGCTTCAGACAATGCCAAAGAATATGCCTATAAAAAGGAAGCAGTAAATAACGGTGCAAGGTGATCCTATCATCAATTATGACATATAATAGAATATAGTTCTAGTACCCTGAACCAATTTATGAAAAAAGAAACTTGATTTATTTCGGGTCGAAAGACGAGTGACATTCGGCAGTTTTTAGCCAACATGAATAGACTGGGAATTTTAACGCTGCTCTGGTGCCTGGTGGTAGTTGGTGGTAGTTGCAAGGAACGTAATATGTGTCACTTACGTAGATGTTCCCAAAATTAAGCAGCGAACACTAAACAAAACGGGCTAAAGTCGTAGTACATAGTTGGCCTACAGGTCCTACATGTACATACAATTAGGGCCTACACATATTGTCAGGAGATGAGAGAGTTAGTACTACGTGCGTGCTTAATGTTTTGATGAATTGTATCAGCTGTCGAATTTGTTCGTGTCTACCAGAATTTACGATGATGATGATGCGCGCAGTAGTTGAGATTATGTAGTAAGAATTGGAAATAATCGAGAAATACTCGAGGATGTGGCAATGAATAATATATTTTTTGCAGGCAAATACATGATCGGCAGCGTCGACAGTGCACGATATTCGTTTCATACGACATGCACCCCTAACTAATTTGCACAAAGTAATTGACGCATATCACGAACGCTATTTTCGGTGGTTTGTTATCAATATTTTCATATGTAACTAAAATACTAATCGCCACTGAAGTTACACAGGAGAAATGGATTCGAGACTATCATTTTTTTTCGATCAAAAAATTGACAACATACCACGAAGTGGGATGAGGGATGAAAATCTTCAGACCAAAACAAGAAGCGGGATCATTTTTCTGAATTATTTAGTGCAATGAATGCGATGATTGATGCAAATCTAGTTTCCGGGGGGTAATTTGAAACCGGTTTCAAGTTACCGGATGGTAATGTTTAGGAGGGGGTAATTTGAAACCTTTACACCGGATTCAAATTGCTGGTTGCGGCAGTTCTAAACATCTATGCGAAAAAGCCCTGGAGTGTGCACGAGTGAACATCCATTTCGATTCTTTGTGGGTTGTGCGAATCGATGACAATAAAGCAATTGCCTTCCAGGGCGTGTCGTAAGAAATAAAGCATGCGCTGGAATAGCTTATAATTATTTGATGGTAGATTATGTTGCTTGACAATCTGACAGGTGACGATCAATACCTTATTGGCAAACATTGCATACGCCTCTGAGCGTATAACAAGACCCTTCAGAAACCGGTAGCGTTGACTATTTCATCACACTAAGTCTTGTTTCAGACCAGATTGGAATTAGGCTTCGTTTGGGGCGAACTGCAAGAGCTTGGCTGATTGTTAAAGTAAAATTTAATTATTTTACGTTTGAGCAGCCACACCTGATTTTTATACGTGTTTAGATATAATCGAGCTTCGGCATCTTTAGGCGAAGATGAATGAACTTAGGATTTTCAATGTTGTTTCTTGCCTGTTGGCAATTGAGTGGAACATGATGTGTTTCGCTTACATAGACGTTCCGAAAATTAAACAGAGAACACTAAATCCATTGATAGCCAAAGAAGGCGACATCAATATCGGACAATTGACAGATATAACGTATTATGACGATGCGACAAAAATGTGTGGACCAGATCTAACAACATACGGATGCGAAGCAGTGGAAATGGCCATCTATATTGTTGATCAGATCAACAGTCGAACGGACCTGCTACCGAATATCACACTCGGTTTTGTCATCGTTGATGGTTGCGCCGTCGAAATCAAAAGCTTAGAAGTGGCGTCATATTTCATGAAGGTAAGCGACACGTGTAGCGAATCAAGCAGTGATCATTTGAATGTATCCTTGTCGAGTCAAAAGAAGGAGTTTTCTGAAGAGCTGAAAAATTACGAGGTGATTGGAATTGTGGGTCCACGATACAGCAGCGTGGCGGCAGCAGTGTCGCCCTCGATGGGAATTTTTGAAATATCGATGATGGGCGTCCATCCGGGAAGTGATGATCTTAGTGATAAAAGTCGTTATGAATATTTCATTCGGCTTCTTGTTCCTGACAGTCGCCTCGTTGTTGCACTCCTGGAATTGGTGAATCATTATGGATGGAAATACTTGTCGGTGGTTTATACTGCGGGAACGTACGGAGAAAACGCATTCAATCAGTTGAACGATCTCGTTCAGGGTGATGATTCTGGTTATGGCATATGTATATCCGTGGCAATCAAACTTTCTACTTCACCTCAGCAAGCTGAATACGAGGCAGCAACTGATGCACTTATCAGTAATGAAAACGCTAAGGTTGTTGTTGCATTTCTCTATGGGACAAAGGTCGCCCAATCGGTATTTGGTACAATGCTTAAAAAGAGAGGCGGACTCGGAACGTTCGTTTGGCTTGGAACTGGTACAATGGTTGACTTTGAACATGAACCATCGATGGCGAACCTGTTGGAGGGTATCATATTCGTTGATCATCCGGACGTTTCGATGCCTGATTTTGAGAGCTACATAAAAGCTGTCACACCCAAAAACAGTCAAGGTAACAAGTGGATCTTAAATCTTTGGGAAGACGAATTTAATTGCACATTCGACAGTGGTTCAGCCAATGCGAAAACAAAGAAGTGCAGCGACAAATTGAACCTAGATTCAACAATCTGCCCGTTGACACCATCATTGTATAATCGAGTTCATGACGCCTATCTGGTGTATGCTCAAGCTGCTCATGACCATATTACGGCTGAATGTCCTGATGGTTTCAAGAATAAATCGTTATTGAGGACTTGCAATTGGGGGGAAGCATTTCTACGTAGGATCATGGCAAGTACTTTTCATGGAGTTTTGGGTAAAATAACATTTGACAAAAACGGTGATTTTCTCGAGAATCTCGTCGTAAAGCAATTCTATAGACCAACTGTCACAAGTGCGCCACAGTCTAAAATCGTTGGATTTTGGAATTATACTGAAGCACGTCTGTACATGAATGAGTCGGAAATCAGTTGGAAATTGTTCAGTAAGACTTCAGGGTCAAAGGACATTTTGAAGCCACCAGTCTCGATTTGTAGTCAGCCATGTTTGCAAAATCAGTACATGATAATCAAACAGTCACAATCATGTTGCTGGACATGTTTGGGTTGTCGGGACAACGAGATTATCATCAAGGACCAGTCTGGATGTCAGGCATGTCCGATGTTTACATGGCCAGACGATGAAACTGCCAGAAGTTGCCTACCGATTCCCCCCGTATATCTTCAACCTTCAAATCTTATATCAGTGGTCCTGCTATGTCTGGCAACAATTCTCATTCTTTTATCCATCGTATGCGCTGCAGTTTTCTTGACGAATCGTCAAAACAGACTGTTGGCGAAACTCAATATGAAACTGAATATATTGATCATTTTGGGTATTTTGGTGGCATGCGTGACGGTCATACTTCTAGTGGTTCCTCCAAAGTCAAGTAAATGGATATGTGCCGTAAGAAACGCAGGTGTTCATCTTGGAATCAACCTAATCTACACTCCGTTGCTCGTCAAAAATGTTATTATCTGCCGCTTCTATTTTCACCGTAAGAAGAATGTCTTGCAAGGGCCTCGATACGTTTCGAACCACCATCAGATCGTATTCTTCAACATATTGCTAGTGACTCAGGTTGGTGTGACAACCTGTATCATTGTTAATATAAAGTGGGGCGCGGTGGTAGAGTGTTAGTTCGTTGCCTTGCAGCCGAGTTGAGATTTAAGTCTATTATTGGCTTATGTGAGCGCGTAGTTATAATTCATATTTTCACAGTGAATTTAATCTAGCCTAGTATGTAAATTATAGACTAATTTGACAGTAGGCTACACAATGTTTTATTCAAATAAACGACAGTCATGCGTGAACTGTAATTTTCTTAAATTATACCGCAGGAATAAAATTTTACCCTGCTGAAAAGTTTCTCGGACTAAATGGCTCATTACTCATTAACAATTAATCAAAATTAAGATGAACTAATTATTTGCTTAGTATACGTAGGCTAATCATGCAATGATCCCTATTGCAGTAACTGACTAGACGCACACAAACATGTAAACCTACTCAGTAGGGTAAGTGGGGGCAAGTTGACAGGGTTAAGGGTTTTTTGGCCTCTGATCATCTTCTTTGATGCCAACAAAGTTGGGTTTTTTCCAAAACGTATTGATTGATAACACCTACATTATAGCACAAAATCAGGCATAACAAAATATTCTAAGTTTGATAAAAATGAACTTTAAAATTTTATAAAAGTCAGCCAACTTGCCCCTGTGCTGGGGCAAGTTGGTTGCCTGCTTGGGGCAAGTTGGCTAACAATCTACACATACAATTTTTCTATTTTCAATGATGGAAGTTGGTGGTCCAAAGCTTGGGACTGTGGTTGTTTTAGTTTAAAAACCTTCAGCATTAATAAAGATGTAAGAAAAAATTATTTAGGCCTAAGTAAATTAGCAAGGTATACAACACTGTAGTGTTCTTGGTTATCAACAAAAGTCTAAAACTATATAAATTTGTGTTGGTTAAGAAATTCAGTCGTGATAAAGACGATAGATAAATTTCTTGAATAAAATGTCAATATCTAAAAATTGCAATGTCTGTTGCTATTAGAAGTCTCAACAAAAGTCGCAAATAAAGCTTCCACGTCTTTCATAGGCTGAAAACGCTTCATGTCACCAGGTTTGGCACTGGTCGCGTTCCTCCAACTTGCCCCCGCCATCTTGCCCCCACAGGGGCTCTAAACAAAACTCGGGAGCTATGATTTGTATGCCAGCTGCTGATTCGGAAACACAAAATACATCAGTAACGACTCAAAATAAATGCTTAACAAAACGACCTATGTCTCAATTTTTTTGCATTCATGGGGATTGAGATAAACGTTATTTTATAACAACGAAATGTGTTAAGAGGTAGATAGGAAACGTTAATTTCAAGAAAAAAACAGCAATCGAAGCATTTTAGCACGTTGTCGCAATTCCCCAAAAGGACGAGCTTGTTTTGTTCTTTATTCCAGATCTTGTTAGACTGGTTTCCTGCCACGCACTATAATTTTATAGCGCAACAATTATCTTGCCCCGGCCGTCAACTTGCCCCCACTCACCCTACTGATGTATCGTATTTACAATAATATTAAAAGCGGTTGCCTCTGTTGCGCCATCACGCGTGGCACGTTTCTTTCACCCAGGTGGTATTGGTGATCGTGTCAGAATTCTTGTCAACATCAGAAACAGCATTGAAGATGCCAAGCATTTTCGAGAAGTACGTGGAACTGTACTGTTACAAATCAACCACATGGCTCATTATTCCTCTTGCCTATAACTTGATCATCATGCTTTTATGCGCCGGAATTGGATTCATCACCAGAAAGTTATCAGACAACTTCAACGAATCTTGGTTCATATTCATCTCAGTTACTACAACCTTGTTCGCTTGGATCGTGTTCATGGCAGTTTATTTTACAATTTCTTATATGTATATGCAGCCGGCCATTCTGGGATTTGCTCTGTTACTCAATTCTCTTGTCATGCTCTTTTGCCAGTATTTGCCAATTATCAATGCTCTTGTATTTGTGCGAGATAACACTGCACAGGTTGCCTTAGGAATAGCGAATGTCATACATGTAGTCCCTAATGTGGACCAATAACAGCAGTTGCTTCGATGCCGTGAGTCACTTAATATCCGTGGCTTCTGGTTTGTAATTATAATTAGGCCTACAACAGTAGTCATCTAGTCATTGTGCTCCTTATCGTGTCTGTTACTTGGAAAATAAACTAAACGATTAAATGGACAATTATTCAGTGGTCAGTTTTTGCTTTCCTGTCCAGTTCCTGTCTTCGGCGACATAATACTGAATGTAATATTCTGTCGTCCAGTTCATCAGCCGACCGAGACACCGCTCTCCTCAAGGTTATAACAGACCATACGGATGCGATCGATGCGGGCTTGGTCTGCTCGATCTCTAGGTCGCCACTGAAACGTTCCACGCCCGTAGTCCGCTGGATTTATGGCTATAATTGTGACCTGAATTTCCTAAACCCAAAATCAAGGAGACGCCAAATGGAGCAGAGAGTAGTGAAGGTCCTAGGAATTTGAGGCATCTGCTTCCGTTTTCAGCACTTTTAGCGAATTTTGCCAGGGTAATTTTAAGTTAAATATTCGATGGTTAGGTCTATGCTGTTTTGGTGTGCAAATTACAGATTAGGGCCTATTTAACGAAATTGTAAACAGTAGCCTATAGAATATTAGCCTACATTCATTAATATTAGAGCTGCTGTTCGATTAAAATTTGTAATCGCGATTAACCGCACGATTAAAATTTTTAATCGAAATTAACGCCATATTAATCGACATTTTTCACATTGCCTGACATAGCTGTTTTCTTGCTAAGCTTCTTATAAAACAGCTCAATTAACCATAAACCTAAAAGTAAAATATTGAATTCTTCATTAATAATGATTGCTAATTGTTATTCCTCTTAATTTCATAACAGTTCTGTGTAACAGAAATAATCGATTAAACACAAAACAGCAAACAATTTAAATCAGCCAGTGCTGCCAAAAAATTTCTGCTTTCCTTTTAGTTTCAGCTAGGCCTACCTTTACAACGATATCAACTTCCATAAAGTGAAAAGGGTGCAATTAGCACATAAAGGTGGAACTAAGACATTTCGATTAATAAATTAATTACTTAGCCAATTGCTTAAGCAAACAAGTTTGTTTACGATGGCTGGCTCAAGTGAGGCTCTTTTTTTATTCATAACATAACCAGATACAGAAAACAGAAGTTCACAAGGGAACCTAGCTGACCCCACTGCTGATCCTAGGTATTTCTTAGCTAACTTAGCTAGGGCTGGGTATTTCTCATCCTGTAAATTCCACCACTGCAATGGATCCAGGATTCCAGATCTTTCTCAATTTGTCGAACAAGTCTGTATCGTTCAGCAACTGATTTCGTGGCTCGTCTTCAGAGTCGGATGACAGTTCATGCAGTCGCATTTTATTTTAGGGTGGTTCTTCTACTGTGTGCTGAAGGTCAGCACGTTGGTCTGAGTTTTACTATTAAAGTTTTAATCAACCTGTTCATTTGGCGCTATATTCTACCGCACAAATCGGATAATAAAGATACCGTGGAGTGCAATGGTCATTATAATTGGTATTACATTAACGCGCGCGATTAACGCGTTAAAAAATTAATCGCACATTTTTCTTGATTTTAGGCGTTGGGCGAATGCGGCGGATGGCATGCATATGAGTTCAACGAGGGCCATGACAGTATTGGTAAGACCGTAAGCAGGGGCGGATCCAGGGGGCACTTCCGGCCATGCCCCCGTTTTGAAATTAAATTTCTGGCGGGGAAAGTGGACGGGACTCCCGTCAGTTTTGTTGGCCTCGCCCCACGAGGTTCGTGCAGCGTTTCAACAAAGCAGGTGACAGAGAAGACAGACAGAAAAAAAGTACTACCCGAGATTTCGACCAAACGACTTACAAAAGGCCATCAGATTTTTGTCAGACCCAAGACCGAAAATTTTGTCCTCCTGCGAAAATTTCTGTATCCGCCTCTGACCGTAAAGGATGCAACGTTTGCAGGCCTTGCAATGACCACGCTGCCTCGAACCCCTGCAACCGGAACCATGAAAAACCAGCTACGCCATGAAAAACCAGCTACGCCACTTGCTAAAAAATATTCTCATTGTACCGAAACAGCAAGTTCTCAAAAGATCCCGTTAAGATGAGTTAGACATTTTTATTAACTCTTTTATCTCCATCCGTCGAGATTTCTTTCCCTCGCAAGTGTTCATACAAACCCTATGCCGGGCAAAAGTGCATTATCTATTTGAAATCATGCATTTTTGACAGATATGTAGACCATAAGAAGCCCTGTCTATATTGAAAGGTGCTCATTTATATTGACCTTATTGAATTATAATTATGCAAGTAAATCATCTTAAAAGAGTTCCAATAATGGAACATTGAACAAAACGGGCTAAAGTCGTAGTGCATAGTAGTTCTACAGGCCCTACACACACTTACAAATATTGTCAAGAGATGAGAGAGTTAGTATTATGTGCGTGCTTAATGTTTTAATGAATTTATTGGATTAGCTGTCGAATTTGTTCGTGTCTACCAGAATTTATGATGATGATGATGCGCGCAGTAGTTGAGATTATGTAGTAAGAATTTGAAATAATCGAGAAATCATCGAGGATGTGGCAATGAATAATATATTTTTTGCAGGTAAATACATGATCAGAAGCGACGACAGTGCACGATATTCGCTTCATACGGCATGCACCCCTAACTAATTTGCACAAAGAAATTGATGCATATCACGAAGGCTATTTTTTCACGTCAAGAGCGTGATTTAGCCTACTAAGATTCTACGGAGAGTAGGCCTACCAACCGTTCGAAGTTGCCAATGAATATATCAGAGAAGGTCCAAGTGATGATTAGATAAGATAAGATAAGATAAGATAAGAATATTCTTTAATATACCAATTGCTATCCACATTTTGGTGTACATACAATTAAAGTATAATAAACAAACGTACATAATTTCTATATCCAATCAATGTCAAAGTGTTTTAGAATAGCATAAAATCCTAAGTCCAAATCCAATATAAATTTTAAATTTAAAAAAGAAGTTCTTTTAATGACCACCAATTTATGCTGCACTTTGGTTTATATGGTATTACATTTAAATATGATAAAGCATCCTTGTTATAAATGATTTCCTCATTAGGTTGTCCGCCCTAGGAATGATTCGGTCATGATGCCGTTCCAAGTAATAAGTGAAAACCTTAAAATTTCCAGGGTCAATCTTTAGTGCTCCGAGTAGTTATAATTGATGATGATGATGATGATGATGATGATGGTTCTCTGCCCGAAGGCAGGTTCATTGGCTTTACGCCCCTGGGGATGAGATGAGTGAGGTGGTTTCCCGTTGCCTTTCCCACAGACAATGATGGGTAAGCAACTTGCCCAAGGTCGCTCCGCAGGAGCTTGCGCACCTGCGTCCCATGCGTGCTAGCCCGAGATATATAAATCTCTGAATGTCAATTCCCAGCCCGGGGCTTGAACCGCAGTCCGTTGCAACCAACAGGCGAATGCCGCTCTCGCTTACCGGTGTAGCTAACAAGGCCAGTATATTTAACTTACCAATATTTTTATGGGGCAACCATGGGCGCATAAAGGTATTATATTGCTGCGCATACATTGGCATAATGCATACATATAGGTCTACAATTAATTATATAAATACATGCGTATGTTGAAAAGTGAAAAGAAGGGTCATTACGACAAAAGAAAGTCGTAAATGTTATCCGGAATTTCAAGGGCGGCTCTTTCTTTCAAAAAGGTGCACGGAGTGTGAAATCGATTTAGAAGTTGTTGATAAAGTCAACTGAAAAATGAGTGAGCTTATGTATGCCGTTTCCATCGTGACATACAGTCGTACAGAATGCATTTTGATAGCATCACTGTCGTGTTGCAGGCCGTTGCGGACAGCATAGGCCGTTCCTCAAAAACATTGTGCTCTTGGGCATCCAGGCCCAGTAGGCCTACCCAGAATTTTCTGGAAAATTTTACAAAATCACTCATAAACTGCTCATTGTGTTCGATTTACATAGCATTGGATCAATCAGAATTGCAGCATTTTCGATCACCGTTTAGGAAGACTTTGCGCGGTCAGAAAAGTTCTGAGCTGCTCCTCCAAAAGAATGTGCTCTTGTGTATCTATCCTCAGTACTCACGATGTTCTGACGGCGCTCTCAAAGGCATCCGAAGCTCCCAAAATCACTCGAAACCGTCCATCGTTCGAATTACATAGCATTGGAATCATAATCGAGCAGCAGTGGTCCAATCTGCTGGTATCAAAAGCATAGAGAAATGCAGTAGGAGAATGGTAGACAAATAACTGAGGGGTCAGACTATGATCCACGTTGGGGTGTGAAACTAAGAGTTTATATGAGACCCCAACAAAGACTGGAGGGTTGAATCCCCAGCCTCCACGTCAATTCTCACCCAGGATAAAGGCGGCTGTCGCGTCGTTTAACTGGGAGCGTGAAATAACTCGTTTCAGAACGACGATGGTAGGCCTAAGGATAGCAGTTTTGGGTAAGCTGGTCTATGTTTAAATAAAATTTAGTCTGTCGTAATCGTAATCTAATCGTGCATTTATAGGCCTATAGCGCCACTTCAAGAGAAACTCCTCAGAGGCGCTCCCGACCTGACAGGCTGACACCAAACCGCATTCAAAGAGAATGGTTTTCAAACGCTTGCGGAAAAGGGGCAAAGAAAGACAAAGACGTTCATTACGGAGACTATTAGGTAACTTATTCCAAACAGAAGGATCAACTATAGCAAAGGTTTTATGCAACACTGTGGAAGTTCGAGCCATAGGGACAATCAGGTCATCCACCATGCGTAGCAGAGCGAAGAAATCTAGGCCTACGGCCTGGAATGGATAGCGCAGGCACACAAGGCTCCCTAAGATAAATCGGAGCTTGGCAAGCTAGACACTAATCATCTACACACGAGCATTAGGATCTTAAATTCAAAACGTTTTTGTATAGGTTGCCAGTGCAGTTCTTCCCGTATAAAACCTGATATGTCGAAACTTTGGTATGCCGCCAGATTGTAGCTTATTAAGGCGTGACAGGGTTAAGGCCCTCATAGATAGCACTGCCATAGTCAACTCTGTCGGTCCAGAATGGCCCAAAGTCCTGGACCGAATCCAGGAAAGTATAGACCTCTTATGAGAGGAGAGCCTCACCGACCGAAGACCGGTCAACACTCGCCAGCCGTCTACGATCACCCAGCCAAATACATTGTGCGATGGAAGTGTTTCAAGATGAACAATTCTGGTGCTACTGTGCCTCGTAATATTGCAAACGTGGAACACAATAGAGGTTCCATGATATTGTATCAAGAGGCGAAGTGTTGCAGAGAGGCTGGTCCAATCGCTGCTCGAAAATGATTCAGGCGTCTGGCAGTAGAGCTGGGTGTGTCGCTATTCATGCCAAGATTAAGTTTTTCCAGATTCCATTTCGTTGTGCACAGCTTCGGTCATCGAGACATCGATTCATGTCAGTGGCAAATGTCATGCTATATGAGAAGATATCTCAGCTTAATGTGAATATATCTCTGCTACAATAATGTGAACATATCACTGTTAAAATAAATGTGAACCTATCTTTGTTAAATGTGAACACATCTCTGCTAAATGTGAACATAATTATCTCTGCACCTGACCTACCAACGCTAAGCACACGTCAATCCTATTTCTCTCCAGCGATGAAAATATTGAGACAACAGCGCCTGTGAATAAGCCGGTTCCCGAAACCACGGTTTGTGGGCGCTGTAGAAGCTTCGAGATTACGATAGCGATTATAATTAAATGGCCCAATGGGTAATGCTCTTTGATAACGTCATTAAAGGGGTCGACAAAAATCAAAAAGCTGATTAATAAATATTTAACTGAAGACCACGTGCTTAACATGAGCTTCAAAGACGATTCTCAATGTGTCTGTGTGAAAACTCTTCTCTGTCATAGTGCTAAGGCACAGATATCATTAGCCAAAATTATAGCCAAAAGTGGTGCGAAGATAATTAAGCTTAATCACTCGGCATCAAATGCTCTATTTGAGCTGCATCCTATTCATTCATTCATTTCAGACATTTATTTAGCGCCTCTTCAAGAGTATCTACTTATCTACTTATGGCCTATCTAGGACAAATTTTAGGTTAAAGAAAAGATCGAAGATGAAAAGAGCTGATGATCAAGTATTAATATATCTTGCTACACAAAGAATTCAAACTCGGTCACCACAACCGCCATTTATTAGTCTGACTGACAGCAATCACGAAACGAGTTCACTTACTAAACTGAGTATTCCTGCGATTTAATTACAATCGAGAAACCGTTTTTTAGGAATTCACAGGAAAGCTAGCAACTCATTCTTCGTTATTGGGCGAAACTGCATTAGAAGCAACAGTATTCGGCGTTGCTAAGGCACCCTGGCCTGCATCGTCTTCTACAGAAACAAGGGCATAAATTATGGGTAAATATTGGCAAATGAGCGTAACGAGAGAATTCAATATGAGGGCAAATCCCAAAATGGCCGGCTGCATGTACATGAAAGAAATCGTAAAATAAACCGGTATGAACACGATCCAAGCGAACAATGTTGTGGCAACTGAGATGAATATGAACCAAGATTCGTTGAAGTTGTCTGACAGTTTCCTGGTGACGAATCCAATTCCGGCGCATAAAAGCATGATGATCAAGTTGTAGGCAAGAGGAACAAGAAACCAGGCGGTTGACTTGTAACAGTAGAGTTCCACATATTTTTCAAAAATGCTTGGCATCTTCAAGCTTGTTTCTGATGTTGCAACGGTTTCTGACACGATGACCAAAACCACCTGTGCGATAAGATACCGATATAATGATTCTCTATTGCTCGTATATGAATATTGGATTAGTAATAATCACACCAAGAAAAAAATCGTGTGTGTGTGTGTGTGTGCGTGTGTGTGTGTGTGTGTGTGTAGATGCAACACCTTTTAGGTTCCTAATACAGCAATTAATAAAGAGAAAGAGAGAAATTGAGACATACAGACAGAGACAGTGATAGATACGGATACAACTACATATTCGGATGTAGATAGAGAATACATTGGCAGCCCGTTTAGGGTAAGGAATAAAAAAATAATTGAGTATAGTTTTAATAGAGGTGCTATTCGTTTAGGAGTCGAGATCCGATTTAGGTAAGGTTTTAGTTGCAGTTCAGTGCACCACTGGTGACGTCACATTTTGTACCCTTAGTGGTCTGGATGTTCGTTGACAATCCTTGTATACGTCAGTTCGAAATAGACGTATTTAGGATTTACCCGTTCTCCAATTTGAGTTTTCCGTTTTGGCATGACGCTTGTATTAGATGCTATATATTAAGTACCGGCATGTTTGGAAGATTCTGACTTTAAACGGTTGTGTGTGCGTGCGTGTTCATTGTAATTCGTTTATAACAGGATAGGCTAACGAGAATTTTAATCATTCTGTCACTTCTTCATTTCCAGTTTATTCATATAGACAACAATCTATAGGACCTATATACATATAGGCTATTAATATTACACATAATATAGACCAAGATGTAAATGAAGAATCCGCCTGCAATGTGATCTGTAATCTTGGTAAAATAAAATTCAAAATATGGATCTACCCGTTGAAGCACAGCTGTAGTATGTAATTTTTATATTGAAATACATACTGGGGTAACTAAAATAGTTCCTATTACTTATTAATTCAAACTCGAAATCACAATGTCCTACAGATTCGCTAAAATACCATCAAGCGGCGCTTCACATAATATATTATATTGACATATATAATTGTCTCGAATTAGACCTACTATCAAAGTTATATTGACCAAATTTCATATAGGCTAGTGTTGAAAGATAGGTCTACTATTAAGAACGAAATAATTAGTCACACAAACCTGACATAGGAGCAAGATACTGAAGAACACCATCTGAGATTCAGGTGATATAAGTTGAGGACCTTGAATGCTTTTCTTCCGATAGAAATAAAAGCGGCAGATGAGAACATTTTTGACGAGCAGAGGAGAATAGATCAGGTTGATTCCAACGTTAAAGCCTACATTTCTTACTGTACACATCCACTTATCGGCATTTGGTGGAACCACAAGAAGCACCACAGTCGAACATGCAACCAAAATGCCCAAAATGATCAACATATTCAGTCTTATGTTGAGTTTCATCAACAGTTTGTTTTGTCGATTCATCAGAAAAACACTTGCGCATATGATGGATAGAAGAATCAGAATTGTAGCTAGGCATATCAGAGTTACTGATATAACATTTGAAGTTTGAAGATGAACGGGAGTAATTGGCAGGCAATTTCTGGCAGTTTCTTCGTCTGGCCATGTAAACATCGGACATGGGTGACATCCAGTCTGGTTGTCAAAGATGATCTCGTTGTCCCGACAGCCCAAACATTCCCAGCAACAAGACTGTGACTGTTTAATCATCCTATACTGATTCTGCAAACATGGCTGACTACAAACCGAGATAGGTGGCTGCAAAATGCCTTGGGATGCAAAGTTCTTATTAAACAATTTCCAACTGACTTCCGATTCATTTATGTAGAGGCGTTCTTCAGCAAAATTCCAAAATCCAACGATTTTAGACTTGATTGCACTTGAGTTTATTGACTTATAGTATTGCTTCAACACAAAATTTTCTGAAAAATCGCCGTTTTCGTTAAATTTTATTTTTCCTAGGACCCCGTGAAAAGTAGTTTTCTTGATCTGTTGTAGAAAGGATTTGCCCCAGTTGCAAGTTCTCAGTAGCGTTTTATCTTGAAAACCTGCAGGACATTCAGCCGTTATATGGTCATGAGCAGCTTGAGCATACACCAGATAAGCGTCATGAACACGATTGTACTGCGCTGGTACTAATGGGCAAATTGTTGAATCTAGATTCAATTCGTCGCTGCACTTCTTTCTTTTCGCATAGTCTAAGCTACTGTTAAATTTGCAATTGAATTTCTCTTCCCAAATGTTCATGATCCATTTGTTGTCTTGACTGTTCATAGGTGTGACAGTTTCAATGTAATTCTCAAAATCAGGCATCACTATGGCAGGATGATCAACGAATACGATGCCCTCCACCATGTTCACCATTGATGGTTCTTGTTCGTAAGAAGCCATTGAATCAGCCCCAAGCCAAATGAACGTTCCGAGTTCTCTCTTTTTCAGCATTGTGCCAAATATTGACCGAGCGATCTTAATTTGTTCGAGAAACGCAATAACAACTCTAGCATTCTCATTTCTGACCAGTTCATCAGCAATAGCCTCAAACTCGCTTTCACTCGCAGATGTAGATATCTTGATTGCAGCAGCAATACAGATGCCATAGTCAGAAAACCTGCCATCTAACAGCTTACTAACCTGTGAGAATGCGTTTTCGCCGTATGATCCCGCAGTGTATACCACCGATACGTATTTCCATCCATAATGTCGGACAAATTCTAGAAGAGGAAGTACGAGATGACTGTCAGGAGCAACAAGTCGCATGAAGTACTCATAGTGACTTTTATCACTCAGTTCATCACTTGTGGCGCGGATGCCAATCATCGATATTTCAAAAACTCCCATGAAGGCTGAAACTGTTTTCGCAATTGTGCTAGTTTGTGGACCAACTATTCCAATCACGTCGTAACTTTTCAGTTCTTCTGAAAATTCCTGTCTTTGATTAGACATGGTTGCGTTCAAATGCTCGCCGTCTCCTTCTCTACACGTGTCGTTTACTTTGATGAAGTATGACGCCACTTCTAAAGCTTTTTTGTCTACAGAGCAGCCATCAACGATGACGAAACCGAGTGTGATATTCGGTAAAATGTCCGTTCGACCGTTGATCTGATCCACAATATAGATGGCCATTTCCACTGCTTCGCATCCTCTTATTGTTCGTGCCGGTCCACATGTTGTTGTCACGTCTGTGTAAACCGTTATATCTGTCAAGTGTCCGATGTTGATGTCGCCTTCTTTGGCTAACAATGCATTTAGTGTTCTCTGCTTAATTCGTGGAACATCTATGTAGGCGAAAGAAATTAGGCCTATGTTCCACTCAATTGCCAACAACCAAGAAAATGAAATGAAGTTAAAAACTCTTAATTCATTCATCTTCGCCTAAAAAGGTCGAAGCTCGGTTATCTATAGGCTAATTATCTAAGTACGTGGAAAATAATTTTTCCGTGTTTAACCGAATTAGAATCACTGAAAAAATTATCAAAAAATTTTCTGCAGCTCGTCCCAAAGAAGTCCAATTCTTTTCTTGTCTGAACCCTGTGCGTGATTAACCTATCAACGGCGTCTGAAGAGTCTTATTATAGGCATCAAGGCCTGCACGTTTTTCGTTTCCAATGTTTGCCAATAATTTATTGATCGTCACCTGTCAGATGTTCAAGTAAAATAATCCACCAGCTAATAAAATTACATCGCGCGTGCTTTCCAATTCTCTTACGACACGTTTGAGAAGGCAATTGCTTTGTTATCATCGATTCCCACACCCCACAATGCATCGATATGGATGTTTACACATGCACATTGCACACCTCTATTTGCTTTGTATTATGCGCATTATTGTTTCTATTTAACGATGCGGTGTTATAACGAAGATGGTAAGATCTCTGCTTATGCATAAGCTTACATGTCAAAGTTACAGAGATCCTAACATTCTTAATTTTTAACGTCTAAAGTAATAATGAACTTGATTCGACGATACCTATAATTATCGCATACTATTTTTATTTAGCCTTTGCTGTGTTTCAGGTTAAGTAATAAGTGTTCGGTTAATTATTAAGTATTGCTACCTATAAGTTTGACTGTCTTACACGAAAAGATTGACAATCACGCTGGATGTACACATAAAATTTGTGCCTCAGCATAATGTCCCAAAGTGCGGTATAAGAAGCTGGCCATGATTCAATAAAATAATAATGATAATAATGATAATAATAATAATAATTCCAGCGCCTGTCCATCTGCACACAACGCTACAACGCAATAGCGTTTAGAGGCACTTTTATGCACAACACCGGGGACGAGGTCCAAGAACCATAGAAGCGATACTTTTTCTTCGGAACTTTTGCTACATTAGGGTCGTGTCTGTTTTGCAATAAAGGAAGTTGTTTATAATAATAATAATAATAATAATAATAATAATAATAATAATAATAATAATAATAATAATAATAATAATAATAATAATAATAAATAATAATAATAATAATAATAATAATACGTAAGCTTAATCACTTACTAATCTCATAAACAGATCAATTGAATTGGATGTTTTCTCTTTACTGTAGGCCCTATACCTATTATCCTAAGAGTGTCTTGGTCACGGGTTACCACAAATCTTTAATTTGCCTTCATGAGAGTTTCCGAGAAAATTCAGAAATCTTCCAGTTTTGACTATTATTGTTCGGTATTAATTATTGATATTATTATTGTGATTTTATTAAAGCACATTAATCCAGCGTTTAAGGAGAGCTATTCTACACAACGCGGAGATTACAGCTTTGGCGATGGCCTGCCTTCACATAATATCCGGCGCTTCAAACGCTCTTCGGAATGTAACAGCTGTGTTTGATTATAATATTGTGGCAAGGGGTTGGAGAAAGGAAATCTCTTGGTTTTCAGTTACCTTCTAATTTGCGCTTGGGTCTCAGACATCTGCGACGACTGACCAAACCGAAAAATATGAAGACCAACGTATGACATTCGCGACGATTCATTAGGGGTCTCTAGGGCGACACGAACTCACTCTCAACAGGCTTGCAGGTTTTCATGATTGGCCATCTTTTCTAGGGAGTCCGCCCATCTCGTCCGCTGCACGTGCAGTATCGGCTGTAGGCCTATGAGGTAGACAACTCCACCACTGGTTGTTCTCTGCCAGTGCCAGTCGCAAGCCTGGATAAAGGAGGAGGCGACACTAATCATCTTTGATATGGCAGTGTCGTTAAACATGTAACAAGCTATGAGGTAGACATGTTTCGGTCAAGATGCTCACTACAATCGTGTTCTATAGGCTATAGTGTTCCCGCATGCCAATGTGTGAGAATCGCTCAATCTGCGCGCTTCCCATTAGACCTATCATATCATGATATTCGTTTATAATTGATACTGAGTTGACAAACCGCACACCAGCAGGCCCAACTGGAGAATACAAAATGCACTTGGCATGAACGATGGAAACCCACATGGAGCTGCCGGCTAGGCGACTATCAAATATCAAGTCATTTAGAACAGAATATTAATAATTTAACAAGCATAGCTCTGATTACTAGATTTGTCAATTGTCACCAGCGGCTGGTCACACGCGCTGACCCAACCAATAGCTTCGCGACTAGAGTTGGGCGATTGCAGCAACTTTAGAGTTTCTGATGCGCATAGAATCTACTAAAAGGATTATTATATTCGTTTAATGGTAGCAAAAATAAGGAGGGAATGTCGGTGATTGATGTGATCCACTGCCGATAAATAATCATAACGATGCTTCATCAATCATCATCGTAAATCTATGATAAAAAAAATATCGTCTGAAAATCTATCGCGAAGCCCTCAGACTGTCACACGCACAAGAGTATGTATCGCCCGAATGTCGACCGACTCACAGTCACAGGGCAGACATGCCGTGATTGACTCAATAAAATTATTGGTTAATAAGCCTTTCGTTCCGACCTTTCTCCAATTATCAACAGATCTAATTTCTTTTTAAACGTGGTAGTTATTTGACCAAGCTGCATGAAGATGTTAAAGCATTGCATTTCCGGTGAGATTTCTTAGTTTGTCAGACGAGAATGAAAAAATGTGACTTTAATTATCTCTCTCAAAAATATTAGTTTTCACAGTTTGCGAAGATCAGCAAAGATTAATGAGAGCTTATATTTGATATAATTTTTGTGTTATCTCCTTGAAAGCACGAAAAGCGTCTTTAAGGCAATTCTCACATTGGCCTAGTTTAAAATTCGAAATTTTCTGAAAACGATGATGCATTCTACAGGGATTTAAAGACATTGACCTCATTTGAACATCCATATTTGTTAAACAGCTTGCCAGGCAGATGTTACGCATCGCATTAACGCTGAGAAGTTTTCTTTGATTAGACGAGAATGACAAAATGTGACTTTACAAAATTTCGAATGTTCATTTTTCTTATTTTGCAGAAAACAGCCAAGATCAACGCAGCATTCTATTTTAGCTTACTTTAATCATAAATTATATTAATCTCCTTAGGGTATACAAAAACCTCTTTAAAAAACTATCACATGTTAAAAATTCTATTTTTTAATGCGTTAGGCCTATGTTTGATGATGAAACTAAATGATACATTAATGATTAATCAATAGAACGGTTAACGTTTTGTTTCATGATGAAACTCCATGAAACATTTCTGTGTAATGCGATTAACGTATAAATATTCCATTCTGAAACTTCTCGAAACATTATTCAATCGAGTGATTAACATTAAGCTTGTTTCGTGATTATGCTAAACTTAATGAAGCATGACTCAGTCGAGCGATTAACGCAAAGTTCCAAAATTGAATCTAACGAAACATTAACCAATAGAGCGATAGAGTTAGCGCTATGTTGCATAATGGAACTTATTGAAACATTATTCAATGAAGCGACTAACCTAGGCCTAGTGTTTCAAAATGGAACTTTGCCAAAGATTAATCAATAGAGAGATTAAGGTTATTTTCCGTAATAGAACTTTACAAAACTTTAATCAACATAGCGATTAACGTAATGTTTCATAATGAAACTTATTGAAACATAGCGAAAAAAAACTTAGCGAAATATTAATCAATAGAGCGATTAACGCTATGTTCCATAATAGAACTTAACGAAACATTAATCAATAGGGAGATTAACGTCATATTGTATGATGAAACTTAACGAAATATTATTCAATAGGGAGATTAACGTTGCATTTCATAACGGAGATTCTTTGTATTTTTTCTAAACCTTGAATGAAAGCAATTAAAGACTTATGGTAACCAAAAACAAAAGACTTTTTACAGGTAGGCTACAATAAACAGAAAACATGCAATTCAATTAGTCTGTTTATATGAGATATGTAAAGAGGCATAAGTGACTATACTACAATATTATAAACCGACTAACTGCTTCTGCCGCACTTCGGAAGTTGTAGGCCTACTAAGGCACAAAGTTAATTTATTCCATCCGGCGTGATAATCAATCTTCTTGTGCAAGACCGTCAAAGTTACAAGTAGCTTATAACTTAAGCTATCTCATAAGCCTGTTACACAGACCATTTTGGCCTAAAAAAATAGCATGCGACAGGCGTGCAGGTTTCACCGCGTCAAGGTCATTATTACTTCAGACGTTAAAAGTTAAAAAATTTCAGATCTATGTAGTTTTGTTATGTCTATGCATCTCATTGTCTTCGTTATCACGCGACGACGTTCGGCCTAAATGGAAACAATCATACATAAAATACAATGGATATACATATACAGTGTGCATGTGTAAACATCCATATTGCTTTGTGGGTTGTGCGAATCGATGACAATGAAGCAATTGCCTTCCCGGGGGCGTCGTAAGAAAACTTGAAAGAACGCGTTGCAATATATTTGATGGTAGATTATTGTGCTTGACAATCTGACAGGCGACGATCAATAGGGGCAAACATTGGATACGCCTCTGGGCGTATCATAAGACTCTTCAGATACCGGTAGCGTTGATTATTTCATCACACTAAGTCTTGTTTCAGACCAGATTGGAATTAGACTTCATTTGGGGCGAACTGCAAGAGCGTGGCTGATTGTTTCAGTAAAATTTAATTCTATGCGTTTGAGCAGCAAAACCCGATTTTATACGTGTTTAGATATAATCGATCTTCGGCATCTTTAGGCGAAGATGAATGAACTAAGGTTTTTCAATTTTGTTTCTTGCCTGTTGGCAATTGAGTGGAACATGATGTGTTTCGCTTACATAGACGTTCCGAAAATTAAACAGAGAACACTAAGTGCACTGATAGCCAAAGAAGGCGACATCAACATCGGACAATTGACAGATATAACGTATTATGAAGATGAGACAAAAATGTGTGGACCAGATCTGACATCATACGGATGCGAAGCAGTGGAAATGGCCATCTATGCTGTGGATCAGATCAACGGCCGAACGGACATTTTACCGAATATCACACTCGGTAATGTCATCGTTGATGGCTGCTCTGTTGACATAAAAGGTTTAGAAGTGGCGTCATACTTCATCAAAGTAAACGACACGTGTAGAGAACCAAATCGCGAGCATATTATGAATCTCACCTTGTCTAATAAAAAACAGGAATTTTCAGAAGAACTGAAAAGTTACGACGTGATTGGAATTGTTGGTCCACTATTTAGCTCAATTGCAAAAACAGTTTCGGCTTTCATGGGACTGTTTGAAATATCGATGATTGGTATCAGCGCCACAAGTGATGAACTGAGTGATAACAATCGCTATGAATACTTCTTACGGCTTGTCGCTCCTGACAGTCATCTTCTTGTTCCACTTCTAGAATTTGTCAGACATTACGGATGGAAATACGTGTCGGTGGTATACACTGCGGGATCTTACGGAGAAAATGCATTCATGCAGGTTAGTAACCTATTAGATGACAAGTTCTCTGACTATGGCATCTGTGTTGCTACTGCACTCAAGATCTCTGCATTTCCGAGTCAAAGCGAGTTTGAAGATATTACTGATGAGCTCATCAAAAATGAGAACGCTAGAGTTGTAATCGCATTTTTCGAGCAAACTAAGAGCGCCCGGTCTTTACTTGGCACAATGCTGAAAAAGAGAGAACTCGGAACGTTCATTTGGCTTGGGGCTGATTCAATGGCTGCTTACGATCAAGAACCATCGATGGTGAACATGGTAGAGGGCATCGTATTCGTTGATCACCCGGCCACAGTGATGCCTGACTTTGAGAGTTACATAGAAACTGTCACACCTATGAACAGTCAAGACAACAAATGGATCATGAACATTTGGGAAGAGAAATTCAATTGCACATATTTTGGCAGCAGTACAGTAAATACACAGAGTAGGAAATGCAGCGACGAATTGAATCTAGATACAACTATTTGTCCATTAGTATCAGCGAAGTACAATCGTGTTCATGACGCTTACCTAGTGTATGCTCAAGCTGCTCACGATCATATAACGACTGAATGTCCTGAAGGTTTTAAGAATAAAACGCTTCTGAGAACTTGTAACTGGGGCAAAGCTTTTCTGCAGAGGATCAAGAAAACTACTTTTCACGGGGTTCTCGGAGAAATAAAATTTAATGAAAACGGCGATTTTTCTGAAAATCTTGTGTTGAAGCAATACTATAGGTCATCAAACTCAAGTGCAATAGAGCCTAAAATCGTTGGATTTTGGAATTTTGCTGAAGAACGCCTCTACATAAATGAATCGGAAGTCAGTTGGAAATTGTTTAATAAGAACTTTGCATCTCAAGGCATTTTGCAACCACCTATCTCAGTTTGTAGCCAGCCATGTTTGCAGAATCAGTATGTGATAATTAAACAGTCACAGTCTTGTTGCTGGGAATGTTTGGGCTGTCGGGACAACGAGATCATCTTTGAGAACCAGACTGGGTGTCAGCCATGTCCAATGTTTACATGGCCAGACGAAGAAACTGCCAGAAATTGTCTACCAATTACTCCTGTTTATCTTCAACCTTCAAATGTTATATCAGTAACTTTAATATGCCTAGCCACAATTCTGATTCTTCTATCCATCATATGCGCAAGTCTTTTTCTGACGAATCGACAAAACAAACTGTTGATGAAGCTCAACATAAGACTGAATTTGTTGATCATTTTGGGTATTTTGGTTGCATGTGTGACTGTGATACTTCTTGTGGTTCCACCCAATGCAGTTAAGTGGATGTGTACACTAAGAAATGTAGGTTTTAACATTGGAATCAACCTGATCTATTCTCCTCTGCTCGTCAAAAATGTTCTCATCTGCCGCTTTTATTTCTATCGGAAGAAAAGCATTCAAGGTCCTCAACTTATATCACCTGAATCTCAGATCGTGTTCTTCAGCATCTTGCTCCTGTGTCAGGTTGGTGTGACTAATTCTTTAGTTCTTAGTAGTAGGCCTATCTTTCAACAATATATGAAATTATATCAATATCACTTTGATAGTAGGCCTAATTCGGGACAAAGATATATGTTAATATATCTCAAGCGCCGCCTAGTGGTATTTTTGTGAATCTGTAGGATATTGTGATTTTGAGTTTGAATTAATAAGTAATGGGAACGATTTAGTTACCCCAGTATCTCTTTCAATGTAAAAATTACATACTAGAACTATGCTTGAACGGGTAGGTCCACCTATTGAAATTTTTAGCATCTATTTCACAGATCACATTGCAGGCTGATTCTTCAGATACATATTTGTGTATATATGTTCATTGTATAATTATAATTTATATGCTTTTTGTTTATAATATATACAAGAACAATACTCATAATATACAGACAACAAGCCATATTATAGCTTGTTGTCTATATATTGTGGACATTGAATAAACTGGGAATGATGAGGTGACAGAATGGTTGAAATTCTATTGTCCCTACCATTCAAGAATTAGATTGAAGTCAGAATCTTCCCAAAACGCCTATATACATGATAACATTTAATATAATTAGAAGCGTCATTCCAAAACGAAAAACTCAAATAAGAAAACGGCTAAATCATGAATACGTATCCATTAAGGGCAAACACGAACTCTCGAATTGACTACAAAGTATTCAACGAACAACCAGACCACTTAGGGTACAAAACGTGATATCACCAGTGGTGCACTGCCGCTAAAACCTTAACTCATTCCGGTCTCGGCCACATAGGCCTACTACTTAATCATCCTCTCTTACACTAAACGGGTTGCAACTACAAGTATATTATGTATTCTGAATAATGTATATGTATCTGCATACGTTTCTGTCCCTGTCTCGTTCTCTGTCTCTGTCTCCATCTCTGTCTGTCTGTCTGTTTGTCTTCTTCTCTGTATCCCTCTTGCTGTTTTAGGAACTCAAAGGAATTGCGGTCAGTATCTACACACACAAACACATACACTTTCACACGACTTTTTATTTTTTTGAGATTGTCACTTATCAAATATTCATATAGAACATATTATTGCACAGGTGGTTTTGGTGATCGCATCAGAAACCGTTGAAACATCAGAAACATCTTTGATGATGCCAAGCACTTTCGAGAAGTACGTGGAGCTGTACTGTAGCAAATCAACCGCCTGGTTTCTTGTTCCTCTTATCTACAACTTGATCATCATGCTTTTATGCGCCGGAATTGGATTCATCACCAGGAAACTGTCGGACAACTTCAACGAATCTTGGTTTATTTTCCTCTCTGTTGCAACAACATTGTTCGCTTGGATCGTTTTCATACCCGTTTATTTTACAATTTCTTATTTGTACCTGCAACCGGCCATTTTGGGATTTGCCCTTATACTGAATTCTCTCGTTACGCTCATTTGCCAGTATTTACCAATAATTTATGCCCTTGTTTCTGTGGAAAATAACGCAGGCCAGGGTGCCTCAGCAACGCCGAATACTGTTGCTTCTAATGCAGTTTCACCCAATAACGAAGAAAGAGCTGTTAGCTCTCCTGTTAATACCTAAAAGCCGGTTTCTCGAATGCATTTAAGTTACAGAAAACACTCAGCCTAACTAACCATTGATCTTGTTTTGTGATTGTTGTCTGACAGACTATTAAATGGTTGTGCTGCCAGGGTTTGAATTCTTTATCAAACAAAATATATGAACTACATTATCAGTTCTTTATCATCTTCATCATTTTATTGTAACGTTAATTTGGCCGAGGTTCGCTGGTCCCTGTACAAGTTTTCCTGTTTTCCCCAATCAAAATAGAATTCACGAAATCTATTAGCCAATCTCTCAATTACCTTCACTGCACACCAGTTTATGACTTTGGTTTATGATTTCTATGCAGCCGACAGCAAGGGCGGAGACTGAGGGGAGACAGGGGATGGACCCCTCAATGTTTGTGTTGTGGGTGAATGTCCATGCATTTGTCCCCCCCCAACGATTAAGTGTTAGGACATGCACATTTGGTGAATATAGGCCTATTGGAGGCGTTAAAATAACGTAACAAGAGAGATTTTCGAACAATTAATAAAACGCCTAAAAAGGCAGGGAAAAGGGTATGGTTTCAGAAAATATCTACCTAATGACCAAAAAATGTCGTCAGAAAATTGCGTCGATGAAAATGAAAAATGTCGTCTGTCGCCGATCGGCCGTCCGCCCAAAATGTCGGGCCTCGGCGATTGTCCTTTGGCCGCTCGTTCGTCCCACCCAACTTCTAGACCAATTCTCCGCCTACATGTATGTCTGACGGAGAAGAGGGAAACAACTCAAGAACCGTCTTTGAAACTCATGTTAGGCACGTGGCCTTCAGTTAAATATTTTGGTGATCAGCCTTTTAAAACGTATAATCGAACTTTTTAAAGACGCTATCAAGAGCATTGTTGATTTAGAACCTTTCTTCCCGATATTTTCACGACAATAGAGATACAGGAATGACATGTAGCCTACCTAATATTGAAGAAGCAGCTTCATAGATGTGTTCACATTTGGCATGATGTTTGATGAACTGATGATACCATTGCATTGATCAACTGACCCCTGCATTCATAATGGGACTTTATTCACAATAAAAATATGAATATTTTGCAAAAAAACCGAATGATTGGAAACGCAAACAGCATTTCCCATGCGTATACAGGCCTACTTATACTGCAGGCTTATAGCGGGATGCTGCACATTGAATCAATTGGCGTAAGAAGACATGCAAATCACCACAAAATAGGGCCTGCCACACTTTTCAAGACAAGAGAGAAGTAGCTTTCGCATGCTCTGAACGGGAGCACTGCATAAGGCAGAAAATCAAAAGGCAGAAAATCATCCATTTACAAAAGTGGGGTGGTGTCCACTGTTTCAATTCTCAATCAATGCCTTCTTATTTTCCGCCTTTTCAGTTTCTGCCTTTTCATTTTCTGCGGTCAGATTATTTAATGCAAATAACTGCCGTTTGATTTTCTGCCTTTTGATTTTTCTGCCTTTTGATTTTTCTGCCTTTTGATTTTTCTGCCTTTTGACTTTTCTGCCTTCTTATTTTTCTGCCTTTTCATTTTCTGCCTTTTCATTTTCTGCCTTTTGTTTTTCTGCCTTATGCAGTAGACCCCGTTTCCTGGGACAAAAATTCAAAATAGACTACACCCGGGCATACATACATATCCCTGGATGTGATAAAAAAAACTGTGCTCCTTCGTCTCCTTATTAACGTTGAATGTCCTTAAGACACGGGCCGCGAATTGTTTTGTAGGCCTATTCGTTAGACTATTCAGCTGTTTCACAAATTATATTCATCGTGGGCAAACTGAAGCAGTTCAGAGGGGTCTACTGCATAAGGCAGAAAAACAAAAGGCAGAAAATCAAAAGGCAGAAAATCAAAAGGCAGAAAATGAAAATGACAGAATGACGAATGTCGGTTTACCAAAATTGTTGCAATTGATTCTTACCTAAATTTGTAGGTCAACGCAACTATTTGCAGCTCTCAATTCACTTTAAAACGAGAGGTGTTTTTAATTCGACGCGTAAATTTAGCATAGCCTACAAGCCATTACATGTTTACCGTTGGCCATCGCCATTAAAACAACAGACGAGAGTTCGCATGAGTTTGTCATGTCTTGATGAAGTTGATGTTATTCTCGCTTTTCGTTCATGCAACAATCCGGTTGACAAAACGCAACCGGTTACTGTGTACAATTATGCAGTTGAAACAATAATATTCACAAGAACGCAGATCACTGAAATCTTAACTATACTAACAGAACAGACAGCCTGCAATAATTGTATTAACCAAGTTATTAATAGGCACTCTCATGCAGTGCAGAAACCCCAGGAGAATATGGATGTGTGTGTGTTTGTCCAGAATTATAGGCCTACGCCTACAGTTTCGCAGCTATCGACCAACAGAACAACCCAGTTCAGGGGTTGGTGAATCTCTGTCACCAGGGGGTCCTGCGTGGGGACGAAAATCAGAAATTTCGCTATTTCCATATAGGTTATTCGCGCAGTTTCGCATCATTACCCTCAAACCTTGTAGTTAGAGATAGAGAGCGACCAGGGCCACTACCCACAGTCAGCACACACACACCCGCCCCGCAGTGACGGGTCATGCTTGGCTTTGATGGAAGCGGGGTGGGTGAAGGGTTGGCGAAAAACAGAAATTTAGCCCTCAACGCTGGGTACCCCAGATTTCCCGGGCAACGCCGGGTCCCACATCTTGTAGGCTTCATTATGATATTAGTAGATGCGAATGATCTTTCTGATAATGTATGAGCACTTACAATGACCTTGCGAATTTCTGAATTTTCTGCGCAAAAGTGTGCGCTTAATATAGGCCTACATCACAATATATTTGCAATCACAATATATTTGCAATGAATCGATGTCCCGGTGATGAAAGCTATGCACAATGAAATACGAGAATGGGGCCTGGAAAACTTGGTCCTGGCATGAATTGCGAATCCCACAACCGGTTCTAACAGCGTGAGATGCCTGAGTCATTTTGTGAGCAACGATTTGACCAACCTCTCTATAGCACTTTGGCCCTTGATACAATATCATGGAGCTTGCATTGTCTTCCACGTTCGCAATGTTATGATGTAAGAAATTGTGACTGCCAAAATTTCACGGCACCGTGTTTTTGATTTTTGCAAAAGCATTAAAGCATGCCGTGATTTTTTCACTTTTTGACTGTGAATTTGGGACTATCCTAACCAAGATTTACTCGCGTATTACCGTGTACCATGATTTTTACCCGCGTATACACAGGTTTTCGGGAGGTGAGTAGGCTATAATGTCACATTTGACGTTACGCAGGTGTCACTCTTGACCAGGGAGATCGCTGGTCTGACGACGAGAGCTCCGGAACCATAGCTTTTTCCACCTAGATCTAGGTGTTTTCGGGCTTGTCTAGGTTTCTAGGTTTTTTGTCAGGATCTAACCTTTTTTCTCACGACGGCTTTTTCGACTCTTTACATACAAATTTATTTTTTTTTAAACTGAAAATGCACAAAAGACGTGAAAAAATTCGAAAACTTTGCGAATTTGTTAAAACATTGCTCATTTTGGAGCGAAAGACTAAAAAAGAAGGTCATCAGAAATTTTTGGGAAGAAAAATAGAGCAAATTTTAATCATCGGACGACTAAAAATGGTCGTCAGAAATTTCAAGCCGGAAAATTGGACAAATCTGTGTATTTTACAGGGAAATAGTCAATCTAACCTTTTTTCGACCGGATCTGACCTTTTTTCAAAATCCAGCGTGGCATCCCTATCGGGGACTGAAAAGACTGGAATATAATAACTCTCACTCTAGTGTTAGCTTCAACCATAATATCTTAATTAGTTAATTAAACGAGTTACAAAAATACTACAGTTCTGACATAATCATACGATGACGTTTTTCGCCGGAGGTAAGTATACGCCGTATAATACCAGCGTATACCCTTGATTACAGCCGTGCCTACCACTATACCGAATAATTATGACTCTTGGTTTGTCATCGTTGATGGTTGCAACGTGGACATCAAAAGTTCAGAAGTGGGGTCATATTAATTTTTTTATGCAAAACGACGCATGTCGAGAATCAGAAGATGATCATTTGAAGGTATCTTTGTCAAATAAAATAGAGGATTTTTCAGAAGAGCTGAAAACATACGACGTGATTGGAACCGTAGGTCCACGATATGGCGAAATTGCAGACACAGTTTCAGTCCTTATGGGAGTTTTTGAAACATCGATGATTGGCATTTAGGGGAGAGTGCCCCAAGACGCCCATGCTAAGGAAAATTGTGCTTTTCTTTCGTATGGGTTCCAAGAGAAGTGCATGGTTGACCCTAATGTTGAGAATGATCTTTGGTAAAGCAATAACAGCAACTATAGAATTTAAATCAATAAGATCAATTGTGTAAATTTGAAAAAGTAGACCCCTCCAAACTGGGCGTCTTAGGAACCCTATTACAAGACGTCCATAGGATGGGCAGCATTGGGCATCCTGGAGTAATGGAAATTGACTAAAACAAGTGGCATTGCAATCATGCATTTTTATACTAAAGCAGTAAGCTGCATGAGAGAAAACAATTTGAACCAAAACTAAAAGATCCTAAAGATACAAAAAAAATCAAAACACGAGAAGCAAAAATCCGATCTCATGTTGTAAATCATTATTGTCATTTTCACTTTAATCACAGACTAGCGACAAAAATCACATGAAATCTTTGGATGTCTCTTCGTTTGTACAGTGGAGTTTGAGAATTTTCCATTTCCCCCTCAGAGTGTTGAAAGGTGTGTAAAATTAGTGACTGAAGCGGCTGCATCCATATGTGGTGCAGACAATAGAGATGGCTTTATTCGAGCACAGTTAAAATCGTGAGAACCATAGGCGTACGGGAGATTTTTTCAGCAGTGGGGTGGGCAAATATTTAACTTCTGCCCGAAAAATAAATCCTGAAATCTCGTGGAAAATGCTACTTTTTTGTCATTTCCCGGGTCTGCTTGCCCGAAAAAAAGTTTTGCCCAAAATTTGGGGGGTGCATTTGCCCCCCTTGACCACAGCCTCGTGCGCCTGTGGTGAGAACTGATGCCGATATTTGAAACCAAAAAGAACTACTGCTGCCACTCAAATTGACAGTGCTTGACAGAAACTCTTTGGAGCCATATTGATGATAACTTGTTGATTGAAATGATGATTCATGCGACTATTAAAACAATTTGTTTATTGTTTTGTGACTTTAAACTTCTCTGAAGTCAATACGATTTCAAACAGGCTTGTTGGGAGTGTTAAAGTTTAAAACTTTATTAGATATCATCACAAAATATCAGACGCGCAGTAAACAATCTTATATTTCAATGCACCTTTAGAAAGCTGGTCGTGAACTGAAGCGAATGACATAATTATTATTAGTTGATATAACTATATTTGTGATATAATTATCTTAAAGGATAAAAAAGACTTAGTGACATGTCGCGTACAGGAGGTATGGAAATTATAAGTTATATCTTCTACAAATATGGGTCTATTCTCAAAATTAATACCGGTACACAATTTTATTCAGTTTTAACAACTCTGTCCAACTGTATATTTATTGGCAGTTAATTGTTTTGCAATAAGAATATTTTATAAGAAAACCTGCAATTTTCTCTCAAACATGCAATTTTTCGTAACATTGACCCTCTTGTGGGCTGAAGACCATAATATTTAAAAAAACCTTTTTTCACATTTTGTGACCCCATCATCCCCATGTCATTGGGAAACTTTTGGCTGCTATTACTTTTCGGATTTCGGATTTTCAATTTTTTCACTTCACCCTACAGATAAACGAATATTATAATAGCCCCTGTAATCGGTTTGATGGGAAGCACGCAACACTCTAGCCAAGGATGCGACTGCAATAAGCATCTTGACTGAAAATATGTCTACCTTATAGTCTTATTATCTTATACAACCGATACAGCTGAAAACATAGAAAAGATGGCTATGCATGAGAGCCTGCCGCAACCTGTCGAGAGTCTTGTCTTGGTGAAACCCGATGAAACCATCATGGTTGTCATGCGTTGGTCATCGTCTGCTGTGATCAGTCGTCGCCTAAACGCGCTCCGGAAATCTCAGAATACAAAAAGACTTTCTTCCTCTAACGGCCACACGAATCCGACATGATCCATGGGCGCCCACAGAAATTTTTGCAGGGTGCACGGGGGCAAAATTTTTACGATAGTCACGGCTAAATTTTTTAGTAGGAAGAGCTTGAAAAATGCGAAGCTGGAAATTAAGAATTTAGACCTACGGGTATTTTTCAAAGAGTTTTCTTATGCAAATTATTCAGTTTCATTTTGTGTATAATTTTTAATATGAATAGTTTCCTTAGAAATTTGATAAAAATCAAAAAGATAATATTAAGAAGTAGTTCCCTAAAAGATCTCTAAACGTACATTTCTGACTTTCACTGTCTGTATCATTCGTATCATTATTGCATTATTGAAAAGAAATTTGTTAAAAACCCAAAAGTAGTAGCTAAAAACATAGACCTGTGCCAATTTTCTAGGGGGGCAAGTGCCCCCTTGCCCCTATGTGCGGGCGCCCAGGCAACATCGCAAGACTGCTACGTGCCGAAGTGCGTTTGAAGCACCGTATGTTTGTGGGCGCTAGCCACTTCTAAAAATATATTCTCCTTTGTAAGGAGTAGTAATGGTCAGAAATTTTGCAAAGGCGACGGCAGCACTAAAAACTTTAGACAAGATCTGGAAGAACAAAGCCATAAAGCAGGAAACTAAGCTGAGTGTACTAAGAACTTGCGTTTTTAGCAGCCTGTTATATGGATTCGAGGCTTGGGTAATAACAAAAGATATCGAGAGAAGAATATTGGCTTTTGAAAGAAAACGCTATAGGAGGATTCTGGGAATAGCGTGGACACAGAAAGTAACTAACGTAGAACTGTACAATCGGACACACCTCAAGGAAAACATGATGCAGATGATAATCCGTAGGAAACTGGGTTTGTTCGGTCACATATGCCGAATGAGCAATGACAGGAAAATAAAGACATTGGTGTTTGGAATGATGGACGGACGAAACAAAAGAGGGCGACCTCATAGAGAATGGGCGGATGATTTAACAGACTGGTGCGAAACATCACTGCAAAAGCTGAGCCACATCGCACTGGAAAGAGAACAGTGGAAGAACATGGTGAAAATGGCGTCAGACACCTACGGGCGATGAGCCCACGGTTCATGATGATGATGATGATGTAAGGAGTAGCCTTCCAATCACGCTGAATTTTGCCTTAAATAAATTGCAATTATGATGACATTAATGAATAATACTGAATAATAATAATAATAATAACAATAATAATAATAATAATAATAATAAATTGAAAATAATCTGTATTTTTTAAAACCTCGTATGAAAGCAATAAATGACTTATGGTTACCAAGAACAAGAGACTTTTATAGGAACAGTAAAAGGTCGTCTGATATTTTGGCAGCCAAAGCCACACCGGATTCAAATTGCTGGTTGCGGCAGTTCTAAACATTTTATGCGAAAAAACCTTGAAGTGTGCACGAGTGAACATCATATCGATTCTTTGTGGGTTGTGCGAATCGATGACAATAAAGCAATTGCCTTCCCGGGCGTGTCGTAAGAAACAAAGCATGCACTGGAATATATTTGATGGTAGATTATGTTGCTTGACAGTCTGACAGGTGACGATCAATACCTTATTGGCAAACATTGGATACGCCTCTAAAGAGGGGCGTAGGCTATAATAAGACTCTTCAGAAACCGGTAGCGTTATTTCATCACACTAAGTCTTCTTTCAGACAATTGGAATTAGGCTTCATTGGGGGCGAACTGCAAGAATTTGGCTGATTGTTTCAGTAACATTTAATTCTTGTACGTTTGAGCATCAAAACCTGATTTTATATGTGTTTAGATATAATCGAGCTTCGGCATCTTTAGGCGAAGATGAATGAACTAAGAATTTTCTATTTCGTTTCTTGCCTGTTGGCAATCGAGTGGAACATAATGTGTTTCGCTTACATAGACGTTCCGAAAATTAAACAGAGAACACTAAGTGCATTGATAGCCAAAGAAGGTGACATCAACATCGGACAATTGACAGATATAACGTATTATGACGATGAGACAAAAATGTGTGGACCAGATATGACATCATACGGATGCGAAGCAGTGGAAATGGCCATCTATATTGTTGATCAGATCAACCGCCGAACGGACATTTTACCGAATATCACACTCGGTATTGTCATCGTTGATGGCTGCTCTGTTGACATAAAAGGTTTAGAAGTGGCGTCATACTTCATCAAAGTAAACGACACGTGTAGTGAACCAACTCGCGAGCATATGAATGTAACCTTGTCTAGTAAAAAACAAGAATTTTCAGAAGAACTGAAAAGTCACGACGTGATTGGAATTGTTGGTCCACTATTTAGCTCAATTGCGAAAACAGTTTCAGCCTTCATGGGAGTATTTGAAATATCGATGATTGGCATCCGCTCAACAAGTGATGAACTGAGTGATAACACTCGCTACGAATACTTTTTACGGCTTGTCGCTCCTGACAGTCATCTCGTTGTTCCTCTTCTAGAATTTGTCAGACATTACGGATGGAAATACGTGTCGGTTGTATATACTGCAGGATCTTACGGGGAAAATGCATTTACGCAGGTTAGTAACCTGTTAGAAGGCAAGTTCTCTGACTATGGCATCTGTATTGCTACTGCACTCAAGATATCTACATTTCCGAGTCAAAGCGAGTTTGAAGATATTACTGATCAACTCATCAAAAATGAGAACGCAAGAGTTGTTATCGCATTTTTCGAGCAAACTAAGAGCGCACGGTCATTACTTGGCACAATGCTGAAAAAGAGAGAACTCGGAACGTTCATTTGGCTTGGGGCTGATTCAATGGCTCCTTACGAACAAGAACCATCGATGGTGAACATGTTGGAGGGCATCGTATTCGTTGATCACCCGGCCATAGTGATGCCTGACTTTGTGAACTACATTGAAACTGTCACACCTATTAATAGTCAAGACAACAAATGGATCATGAACATTTGGGAAGAGAAATTCAATTGCACATATTTTGGCAGAGGTTCAGTCAATATGCAGAGTAAGAAGTGCAGCGACGAATTAAATCTAGATTCAACCATTTGTCCATTAGTACCAGCGCAGTACAATCGTATTCATGACGCTTATCTAGTGTATGCTCAAGCTGCTCACGATCACATAACGGCTGAATGTCCTGAAGGTTTTCAAGATAAAACGCTGCTTAGAACTTGTAACTGGGACAAAGCTTTTCTGCAGAGGATGAAGAAAACTACTTTTCATGGGGTTCTCGGAGAAATAAAATTTAACGAAAACGGCGATTTTTCTGAAAATGTTGTGTTGAAACAATACTATAGGTCATCAAACTCAAGTGCAATTAAGCCTAAAATCATTGGATATTGGAATTTTGCTCAAGAACGCCTCTACGTAAATGAATCGGAAGTCAGTTGGAAACTGTTTAATAAGAACTTAGCATCCCAATACATTTTACAGTCACCTATCTCTGTTTGTAGTCAGCCATGTTTGCAGAATCAGTATGTGATCTTTAAACCGTCACAGTCGTGTTGCTGGGAATGTTTGGGCTGTCGGGACAACGAGATTATCTTTGGCAACCAGACTGGCTGTCAGCCGTGTCCGATGTTTACATGGCCAGACGAAGAAACGGCCAGAAATTGCCTACCAATAACTCCTGTTTATCTTGAACCTTCAAATGTTATATCGGTAACTCTAATATGCATAGCCACAATTCTGATTCTTCTCTCCATCATATGCGCAATTCTTTTTCTGACGAATCGACAAAACAAACTGTTGATGAAGCTCAACATAAGACTGAATATGTTGATCATTTTGGGCATTTTGGTTACATGTTCGACTGTGGTGCTTCTTGTGGTTCCACCCAATGCAGATAAGTGGATGTGTACAGTAAGAAATGTAGGTTTTAACATTGGAATCAACCTGATCTATTCTCCTCTGCTCGTCAAAAATGTTCTCATCTGCCGCTTTTATTTCTATCGGAAGAAAAGCATTCAAGGTCCTCAACTTATATCACCTGAATCACAGATCGTGTTCTTCAGCATCTTGCTCCTATTTCAGGTTGGTATGACTAAATCGTCAGTACTTGATAGCATATTTAGCAATATTATATGAAATTATATCAATTTCATTTTGATAGTACTACTAACTCGGAAAAAAGCACCGGCTGGTGGTTGCGACATTTTAATAGATAATTGGAAATTAAGAAGAAACAGAATGTTTAAAATTCTCGTTTTTTACAAGAATTAGAATGAACACTCGCGTTTGAAGTCAGAATCTTCCAAAGCGCTAACTGACACACAAACTCTCACACGCACGCACACACACACACGCCCGCACACACACAGCACAAGCACCGCTACACACAAAGACATACGATTTTTTCATAGATGTAAAAAATGATTAAAGTAAAATAAAAAGCGAAAAAACCTCGTTTTTTCGAAAAAATAAAAAACTACAAAACACGACAAAAAAGCGGGAACGGAAAATAATTTGCTTTTGTTACATCTGAAGCTTCATTTTAAGCTAAAAACCTTGCTTATGCAATTTTATCTTAATCTGCAAATAACACAACTTTATTATTAGGCCAAAATTAATTGTTATAAGTGACATTAATTTACCACAGTAGTTGTTTCTTAAAACCTTGGTTCGATAAGAAATTCAGAAAATTTAAAGGCATTGAGATCTTCTAAAATTTAAATTGTAAGCAAAAGTCCACATAAGTTTAGGCTGATCGACATAACAAAATTAAAATCTAATAAGAAGCTAAGACCATAGATGCGTACTAAATTATATATTGTACATTTGTACTTAAAATTGTTACTTTTAAATATTAATTATAGGCCTAGGCCCAAGAATTTTATGTCAAAATAACTCCTACAAATTTCATTTCTTGTATGGACCTACTACATGTATTTCTCAAAATTATAAGGACTCAAACAATTACATAATGACACTATGGTTAGCTGTATCCTTGAGAGTGCGTTGAAAACGTATGAAATATCAGACAAAAATTAAATTAAGGAAAATAATAATAGACAGTAAATAAATAAATAAAAGTTACATAAAAACTAAAAACGATAAAAAACGATGAGAAAAATGAAGAACGAAAAAAACAGGTTTTTTGGGAGAGAATAAAAAACGGGGGGAAAGCGTTTTTTACATCTATGATTTATTCCCTGTTGCGATTATTACTTATCAAATATTCCTTTAGAGCGTCATCACTTACACCTCGGTAACTTATCACACAGGTGGTTTTGGTGATCGCATCAGAAACCGTTGCAATATCAGAAACAAGCTTGAAGATGCCAAGCACTTTCGAGAAGTATGTGGAACTGTACTGTTACAAGTCAACAACTTGGTTTCTTGTTCCTCTTGTCTACAACTTGATCATCATGCTTTTATGCGCCGGAATTGGATTCATCACCAGGAAACTGTCCGACAACTTCAACGAATCTTGGTTCATTTTCCTCTCAGTTGCAACAACACTATTCGCTTGGGTCGTTTTCGTACCAGTTTATTTTACGATTTCTTATTTGTACCTGCAACCGGTCATTTTGGGATTTGCCCTCATACTGAATTCTCTCGTTACGCTCATTTGCCAGTATTTACCAATAATTTATGCCCTTGTTTCTGTGGAAAATAACGCAGGCCAGGGTACCTTAGCAACGCCGAATACTGTTGCTTCTAATGCAGTTTCGCCCAATAACGAAGAATGAGCTGCTAGCTTTCCTGAGAATTCCCAAAAGCCGGTTTCTCGAACGGAATTAAATCTCAGAGATACTCAGTTTACTCAGTTTAACCGTTGAACTCGTTTTGTGATTGTGTCTGACAGACTAATAAACGTGGTTGTGCTGCCAATGTTTGAATTCAATTTGAAGCAAAATATATTAATTAGGGCCTACATCATCAGTTCCTTGTCATCTTCAACATTTACTGGTGCGTAAATTTGGCCGTAGCTCAATGATCTCTGCACACATTTTCCTGTTTTTCTAATCGAAATAGAATTCACGGAAACTTTCAGCCAATCTCTCAATTAGCCTTGGCCTACTTTCACATCAGTTTATGGCTTTGATTTGTGATATCTATGCATACTATCTCTGACAGAGCAGCGTTCTCACGCAGACTACTCGAGAATCGCCTTTAAAACTCATGTTAATCACGTGGCATTCAGTTAAATATTTAGTAACCAGCCTTTTAAAACGTATGTTCAAACTTTGCAAAGACGCTGTCAAAGAGCATTACAAGTTAAGAACCTGTCGTATCCTCCCAATATTTTCACGACAAGAGAGATAGGAATGACATCTGTGCTTAATATTAAAGAGGCAGCTTCATAGATGTATATGTGTGTATATGACCATTTATATAGCGCTTTAACAAGAATCTCACGAAGGCGCATTTAGCATGATGTTTGATGATACCATTGCATTTATAAACTAACACATGCATTGAGAATGGGACATACATGTTATTAAAAAATAGAGATATATTAATGAATATTTTGCCAAAAATGAGTGATTAGAAACGCAAACAGAATTCCCATGTGCAGGCCTACAGCGGAATAATGCTGCAATGCTGCACGTTGACATAACAAGACATGCAAATCACACAAAAAACTAATTTCAGAACAAATGAGAAGTAGATTTTGCATGTTCTGAACTGCTTTAATTTGCCGACGATGAACAGAATTGGTGAGGCCGCCGCGACAGCTGAAAAATTAAACATAGTTTAATGAACACAAAAAATCCGTGTCCTGTGTCTTAACAACATTCAACGTTAACAAGGAAATAAGGGAGCACAATTCTCACATCCATGGATGCTCAGTAGGCTCTAGATAAAAAGACACAATGGTATTACGCACACATAAGCTCAAAAATGCGTAGGCTACATTATAGTAGGCTATCAGTATAAGTATGCGAATGATCGCCCTGATAGGGCCTAATGTATGAGCACATACAATTACTTTAGAGAATTTCTGAATTTTCTGCGCAAAAGTATGCGCTTAATACACACCACAATGTAATATATTTGCAATGATATGAATCGATGTCCTGCATGGCCATGGTGACCAAAGCTGTGCACAACGGCATAGGGCCAACGAGAATGGGACCTGGAAAACTTGGTCCTAGCATGAATCGCGAATCCCACAAACAGTTCTAACAGTGGCTGACTAGAACCACTCTGCAACAACTAGACCACTTCCTATAGGAGTGGCCTGACCTAAATCGAGCAATTCAGTTGTCGTCGGTCAAAATGGTCTAATTCTGCGCACAGCTATTCTTCTGCGTCTCCAGGCTGTGAGATCTTGATTGTGGAGTTTCAAATTAGATTTAGTGGATCGAAAATTATGTTGCACAACCAGTTCGAAATGAATTTCACAGAATATTCATGTGTTGTAAATGCAAATGGTCATCTAACTAAAGTAAACCCGATTTGCCCCGCAAAACCAGATACCCAGACGAAGGCAAAACACAGATCTATAGGAAACACCCAGCTGTTGCATCCCTGCATGCCAGATTTTATAGTCAACCGGATTAAGGTCTGGGTTATTTAATTGGAGGCCAAAGGGCAGGGGGTATGAGATCTGGAGTCTCGTTTGTGAGAAGTTTAACAGTCTCGCGAGCTCGCCATTTTGAAACAGATATCTTATTACAAATGACGTCACGGTGACGTCAGTTTTTAACTGGTATAGCGCATAATTATAAAAAAAATTGTTAAGTCTATTGTTGGGAATAAAATAGTCTTCGTATCAATTATATTTTTACATTTTTAGTGTAAATTTCTCTTTTTATTGCTGAGGTTAGGTGTTTTTCCGTGTACCGTGTATATTTTTTACTTATTATTGTTGCAGCTAAGTCACAAAAGGAGTTATAGTTTTGTGTAATGACGTAATTCCGTAAATACACAGTTGCATATGATAGGCTACACCTCTTGGCTGTAGGTGCCATCGCATTAGTGAACCTTTAAAAGTTCTAGAATAGAGACAGGCCTACTTTTACCACGGTTTCATGGTAAAAATGGAGCGATTTATAGACGCGCTTTTGTTCCTTGTTGTTGTTGTATCATTTTATATTTATACCCTATATAGCCTACATCTTATTTTTTTTATCCAACATGTACTCTTCGTAGGTACCTACATTTTTATTATTACGTGTAAGTACTATACTCGACACTATTTTGGCGTTTCTGCACAAGTGCCGCATGTGCCACTCCCCTTCCCCCCAACTGCCCTTCGGTGCTCCACTGGGCTGATGGTCTTGCTGCAGATCAATGTGGCTGGCAAGCGCTCTATAGCCAAACACCTGTTTAATGTTATATAACTATGCCGCTAATGAAGATTAATAGCCTTTGGCATGAGAACAAGGCACTCGACGACACTGCTTTATTGTGAAACTGACATGCAAAAGTTGCACTTTCAAGCGAATGAAGCGCATATAAATAACGAGCACCTGCTTCACAAGTTAGGCCTATGTTTTACTTGCATCTACAGCCCGACTCCATGGGTTCCGAATCCCATTCGTGACTGCTGAAAATACATGCCTATTTGCAATCAATTTCACCACAGAGATAAATCAATGTTACTGAGACCATGTGGACACTGTTTGATGGCTTGCTGGAAGTACTGATTACCTTAAAGAATGAAACTCGTATCACTTGCAGCCCTAGGATTCGGTAGCGGGTGATCCCAAAATTCAACTATTTCGGATTCACATTGCTGAAAGAGCCAAATCTTTCTCATCCAATGATTTTCATAGCACCGCTAACTTAATTCCCAAAACATCTGTATTGAACTTACCAGATGAAAATAGCATAGTTTGATTAAGAAGACTGACTGAAATTCGATCGATCAGAGAGATCATGGGCTATACTTCAGGGCGGAATAGGCTCAATGACTATTAAGAAACCGCATGTGAACACTTGTCTCGCACCTCAGATTCCGAATCGATTTTTATCCCTGCTGGAATCGTAATAAAACACCGATTTGATTAAGTCACATCTCAAATAATTGTTATCAGATGAACTTGACAGAGCTTCACGACTTGTGTTCAATGTGTCCACTCACCATCAATGTCCAAACTTCTTTTGAGTCTCTTTGAAAAGTTCTTGGTGGCCTTGTTGGTGCTTCAGAGGTAAATCTTCTCGTATCAACTCCAAATGCGACCTTCAATTCTCTTATCGCTCTCTGTTTTGATTGCAGACTGTGTTATTTCTCCAGCATAACTGTCCGCACTTAATAATCAATCCATCCGGTTCAAATCCGGAGATTTGGGCCATTCAGGTTGTCTCAATGAAACCAGAACAATAATATTGACAGCGAGCCGATCGTTTTTCATCAATGGCATATTTCTGAACTCTCAGTTTGACACTTAATTTCTCACTGTTTATCAGTGTAAGCGGTGCTCATAGCATTATATCTCCAGGATCTTGCTCATGAGGTGTCTGAATACGCATTTTGTCTGTCACTGACACCTTGGTCATTTAAAATTTTTTACTTTTTTTACTGTAATAACAAATTTATTAGTCTGACAGATTCCTTATTTACCAACTTGATCGTCATCTTGCTAAGTAACTTCACAGTGACGTGCAGCTACGCTGGTACCCAGTCTCTTTTTAAAATAATAAGTATGATTATCTGGCAATGCAAGGCTATTTGACGACAATTATTTGAGATGAGACTTAATAAAATCGTTCTTTTCTGTTTGTTGCGTTATGTTTCTGAATGGTTAAGAAACAGTGGATGGTCTCACTAAAAGTAATATAACTTTTTCTGTCTGAAACAGTTAGGTGAAATGTGGCTATCCTGTGTAAATATGAATTGTCTATAAGCCTGTGAAATGAGATACCGACATTCTTCTGGCAAATATTATATTAGCCAACCCCTTAGGAGGTCTTTTATGGCCCACCCTGTATATGCATATATACACTGCGTCCAGAAAAATCTTGACTCCTTTTTGAAAACATGAAAATAAATAGTAAATACTCATCGATTTCTAAATAAAAAAGCATTTTAGTCCTGACATAATTATCTAATAGTTGTTAAAATTCAAATGTTTTGGTCATACAGTAATGACGTCAAAACGATATTATTTGTATCAAACTTCGAAAGCTGAGTACAACACATGAAATTATCTTAAATTGAACTATTATTTTAAAATATTGTTTATTTATATTAATGTAGGCTTAATTATAGGTTTAAATTTGAATGATATTAGGCCTAGTCAACAAAGGGCCTCACTTCGGCTTCAAGGCAAACTTCAAGGCGCTTGCTTGCTTGGTTAGAAATGTTAAGTACGTCGCTCGACGTTTCTCAAAACATTTTAGGAATATGTCTTTATTGGCAATTTTATGCACGAAAGTTTTTTAAATGTCAATCCCACGAGGGATATCTCTTACCATTAGCGGTGGCTGTGGACTGTCTTTCTGGCTCAAATAAAACATACTCTTGTACTTATTCCATCTTCAATTTCTCCGTGCAGTTCTCAGTCAGACGATCAAGTTAAAGCGAAATCAATTTTTTAGAAGTCTCAATGTTCAACCCATATCCGAAAATTTTCAAATAAATTTTGTGCGCCATAGTGTTTGTTTTAACGCAAAGGTTCATAAAAACGTCGTCTTCCACGTTCAACGCCATTTTCTAATAGTTTTCTTTCAGACTAAAGTTTGAAACTTAACAATGTCATTTTGACTGATTATTTGAATATTTGTGTACTATTATGTCAAGATCAAAATAGTGCTTGAATTTTGAAAATCAATGAATATTTACTATTTCTTTTCATGTATAGGCCTAGACCTACATAAAGGAGTCGGAATTTTCCGGACACAGTGTAGGCTGTATAATAGATCTACATTGATTTTATGCCTATATACACTCAGGTAGCGCCCATGTCGTAAATTCACTGAATATCGCACATAAAATCTGCATATAATATGCACGGCCTACCAAGGCCTACTGTAGCGTGTCATACGAGTCGTTCGGTAAATATGAGTCAATAAATCATCATCAAAGGAAGATGCGCGCAAGCAAATAGAAAGTTAAAGGAAATGAATTTATCATGAGTCTGTCTGCACACCAGCCGCCAGTGTGGTCAGATTCACGACAATCCTGTGCGTATGGTAAATCATGAGAAACTCAAGACAACTTCACGATGGCAAGGTTTCGATTAACGTGTGCAATCTCACATGTTCTTTTAGTCTGCGGTGGTTTCTGTTGCTTTGCATCAAAGGAATTGAAAGATAATATCAGAGACAGAAACGTAAAGGCAATGTTAGCCAGGCCGGGTGATATCAACATAGGTTTAGTAATACATATAACAGATTACAATTCGTCGATTCATCAATGCGGAACTGTTCCGACTCCCTTCGGGTGCAGCCAAGTGGAAATGGCCATCTACGTCACGGATGAAATCAACAAGCGCTCAGATCTCCTCCCGAACATCACCCTGGGTTTCGTCATTGTCGACGGGTGTTCCAACGACATGAAGAGCCTGGAGATGGTGACGTACTTCACCAGCGATGACGACACATGTTCCGAATCGGATGACATCACCGAGGTTTCTAATTCATTATCTGACGATCTGAAACATTATAGAGTGATTGGAATTACAGGATTGGAATTCAGTCGAGTTGCATCAGCTGTTTCACCTCTAATGAGTATTTACAAGATACCAATGATCAGCATTTATGCCACGAGTGACGAACTGAGTGACAAAAGTCGTCACCAGTACTTTACACGACTTGTTGCAACAGATAGGTATCAAGCTCTTGCCATCCTGGGAGTCGCCAGATATTACGGATGGACCTACATTTCAGTTGTGTACACCGAAGGATCGTATGGGGAAAACGGCATCAAGCAGATTGAAAATCTTCTACACGGTGAGGCTTCAAGTTATGGGATATGCATTGCGGTTGCAATTAAAATGTCATCTCTAGTTGATGAGAAAGAATATGATAACATCGCGGATACGCTTATTGAAAATGAGAAAGCGAGGATTGTCATAATGTTTATCGAGAGACCGAGTATTATGATACCTCTGTTGAACACAGTCGGCCGGAAAAGAGAAGTTGGGACTTTCATTTGGATAGGAACTGATGGAATGGATGAATTGAATGAACAATCCGTCTCTGAATTCGATATGCTGGAAGGCGCAATGTATGTGTCGCATTCGTTTGTTCTGATGCCCAACTTTGAACACTATATGACGACGGTTACACCCGCAAACAGTCAGGACAATACTTGGATTCTAAAGTTGTGGGAAAACCAGTACCATTGCAAATTCAGCGACACCGCAAATCACACAAACCACATACCACCGTGCAGCATGAACTTATCTCTCGATTCAACCATTTGTCCTGTCATTCCGTCAAAATACAATCGCATTCACGATGCCTTTTTGATATTTGCTAGTGTTTTGCACGACCATATTTTTCAAATATGCCCGATAGGATTCATGGAAAAGGGAATACTTAAAGAATGCATTCGTGGAGACGTTTTGTTGCAGCGAATAAAGACATCGACGTTTGAAGGAATACTGGGCAGAATTCAGTTCAACGAAAATGGCGATTTCATGGAAAATCTTCAAGTGAGGCAATTTTATTTGTCAGAGGATCAGATTCGTAAGTCGAAGATTGTTGGTTTATGGAATTCTACCGATCACCAGCTGTCTGTAAATAACACTCAGATTGACTGGAAACTGTTCAATAGACTTTACCCACAATTAGACATTAACAAATCACCCATATCAGTTTGCAATGAGCCATGTCTTGATAGTCAATATGTTGTACAGCAGACTCTGTCGTGTTGTTGGATTTGTAAAGACTGTCGCAACAACGAAATCATACTTCAGAACAGAACAGGCTGCCAGACATGTCCGATATTAACTTGGCCTGATGAGGAAACCATTACTATTTGCAAGCCCATCGATCCAGTATATCTACATTATTCCAATGTTCTATCAATATTGTTGCTTTGTCTCACTATTGTTGTTGGTCTTTGCGCAATCACCTGCGCCTCTGTGTTTACAGTAAAACGAAAAAACAAGTTGGTTAAAGCACAGAGCATTCAGCTAAGTCTGTTTATTCTCATGGGAACATTGGTTGCTTCAACCACTGTTGTGTTTTTCGTCATCACTCCGAATGCAGCCAATGGGATCTGCATCGTCAGATATATAGGTTTCCATTTTAGTATCAGCATGATTTACAGCCCGCTTTTGGTGAAAAATGTTCGAATCTACAGAATATTTGATTATGGAAAGAAGAGTGTCCGAGCACCGAGATGCGTCTCTTCTGAATCTCAGATGTGCTTCGTGCTTATCTTACTTGTGATCCAGGTTGGTTGTTGCTACAACACACACTGCACTTAGTGGACTACATTTCAAATCGCATTCATTTACCCTATGTAGTTACAATAATCATTTGCTTGTGGCGAGACGATAGCTAAGAGCAACACTACGATTTCTAATATCTAACATGCATCGATTGCAGAATGTTATTACTGTTTTGATCGCACACCATCGAGTTCGAGGTTTTTCTCTTGTAGTAGGCTAAACTTATGAATATCAATGTTTAGATATGAATAATTGTTACAATAAGATTATTTGGTAATTGTTCAACAGCTGATTTTGGTGTTGATATCGGAAATATATTCTACCGCAACATCGAGCTTAAGGATGCCAAATATCTTCGAGAAGTACGTTGAACTCTACTGTTACAAGTCAACCATCTGGTTCCTGATTCCTCTGTCCTATAACATATTGATGATGCTCATGTGCGCCTGGATTGGGTTCTTCACCAGAAATCTACCAAATAACTTCAACGAATCATGGTTCATATTCATCTCAGTGGCCACGACCTTGTTTGCGTGGGTTGTTTTTATACCGGTCTATTTTACAGTGGCAAATGTCAGCCTGCAGTCGGCCATTTTGGGATTCGCTCTGATACTCATTAGTATTGTAACGCTCATTTTACAATACCTACCGGTTCTTTATGCAATTGCTTTTGTACCTGTAGAAAACTTAACAACTGTCACAGTGTCAGTCGCTGCAAATAGAGTGTCGTCCGTGAACGTAATAGATCCGATTTCTGAGGGCTGAGTAAGCAAAGACCATGAAACGAAAGTGGGCAAAACAACAATTGAAACATCATTTTATTCCCGCCGTATGAAATAATTATTGTTCCGTTCTACAAAAATGGATACGGACACAAAGGAGTAGGCCTAACACTGTACAGTAAAAAATAATAAAATGGCCTATAATTAGATAAATCTAAGTATATTTCTGTCACTGGACAGAATCTTGAAACAGGTCGGAGGTAAGTAAGTTTGTTAAGTGTGGCATAAAGTCATTTGTCTTAAATTAATATCATTGTTCACGAACTCGTTTTTATTTTCTCTGTTGTACGGACAAATAGCTGTTAGAGGATGGTTCCATATCTTTCTGACCCTAAAGATATCCGTCACCGCTCGCATACCCAATTACCCATATTCTCCATATTTTCTACTTGGTCGTGTCTCACGTTTTATTTTCACATCTTGATTGTCTGCTTCGACTTCAATATAAAACAAACAAATAGTTAGATGTCTAGCCTGTGACAGACACGTTCGATGTATCCCAATTCGTAACACGATCGTTTAAGGCAGCGGTCCCCAACCCGTGGCCAAAAGTGACCCGCCAGGCCTAAAAATGGCCCTCATGCATCTCTTAAAGAATAGACAAAAATATATGAACAAAATGACGTTTTGGACTGGATAAAACACATAATTATTTTCCATTACAATTTATTTTATTTTGACGTCTATAAATAACATAAAACATTATATTTTGCATAAATTATAACAATTTTACGTGCTTTTAGATAATTAAATTTTAGCCTTGTAGCCCTAAAGTCCTTCAACTATGAAAAAGTGGCCCTCGTGTCCTCCAACTTAGAAAAAGTGGCCCTAACGTCGAAAAAGGTTGGGAACCACTGGTTTAAGGTGTAGATCTATTCAGTGCCCGACAGTAGAGCTACGCGGATGAAATGGTCTCCATTGCATGCAGCACTCTGACGAGAAGGATGCTATCGCTAGAAGCTCTTGCTTGCTTAAAGCTGGTGATGCCATGAATCAATCTTATCTTCCCTCCTCTTCTCTTCAAGAATGTTCTTATATGCCGCTTTTATTTTCATCGAAAGAAGAGTCTCCTGCAAGGGCCTCCATACGTTTCAGTACTCTATCAGATTATGTTCCTCAACATTTTGCTAATAATTCAGGTTGGTGTGACTTAGTTCAATGTTATTATACACGATGTGTTTACTAACTTATAGGCATACGGTCGATTCTACAATCAATGAGTGATTAAAAATGAGGTAGGCCCATGGGCGCCGATAGACATTTTTGCAGGAGTGGCAAAACAAGATGGTCACGATTACATTTTTTATAGTTGAAAAATGCAAAGCATATAATTTAGAACATGCATGGGTAGCCTAATTAAGTATTTTTTATAGAGGTGTCTAATGCAAATTTCTCAGTTTCAAATTTTTTTTACGAATAGCTCCTTCAGTGCGAGGAAGTTTTTTAAATCCAAAAATGGTAGTAAAAAAGTAGGCTCCTGAACGGACGCAATAATTATGTCCATTAATTGAATGAATGAATAAATGAATGAAAAATAGATGTAAGTTTTCCAGGGACAAGTGATCCCTCTAGTTATTCTAAATCTTAATCCTCGTTTATAAACTTTTAAGACACCACCCAAGATGATAAGAACTTCATACCTAGAGTACTTTACAATAGCTTAAAGCAAATGATAAAAATAAGAGATTAGTTTAAAATTAATAAATAATGCAACTCTTGAACAATGTACAAACATTTTTTTTAAATTTTATTTTTCATACATAACTATTTTTTTCTGTTCACCTTGTAACTGTGTTGCGGCTTGTCAACCTGATTTCTGATTAAACGAATATATATATATATATATATATATATATATATATATATATATATATATATACCCGAAACTTAATCATTCGAATTCTCCTGCTTATTCACGAGCTCTGCATGGAGTCAGAGGGCTGTTCAAAAAGTGTAGGCCTACTCATAGTAGAAGGAGGTCCGTGTTCGGTTGCAGGAGTATAGTGGGTGGAGGGAGGGGCAGAGTTACTGTGGCTGTAAAGGTGGGTTTCATTCAGGATTTAAGGTGAAGAATTCGAGGTTCAGATGGGTATGATTTTTACGCAATTTCAGTTTGCTGTAGAGAAATTTCAAATTCTGTTGACATTAGTGTGGACAATTTTGGCAATTGCAGAGAGTTCAACCAAGTAGGCTACATGTATTCATTCATTCATTCCTTATAAAGATTTGTATAGCGCCCTTTCAAGAAACTACTCAGAGGCGCTCCCAGTCCAGCCACGGCGAAAGAAAAAAGATTTAAGAGATTTAAGAAATGAAGTGTATAATTGATACTATTTCCATGGGCGCTCCGTCATCTAAACAGTGGCGTAGCAAGGTCTTTGGGGGCCCCTGTGCAGAGCTTAGGCGGTGGGCCCTTAAATGCTTGAAACCCCATTCGATTTCAAACAACAAAGCTGTGCAAAACGACTGGTTCCTTTACGAAATTTGCATATTTAACACCAAAGTTAAATTGAAATAAACTAGCCACATTTTTATTATTTTAACAATTTATCTAATGAAACATATTCTCCATAAAAAAAATTATCAGCAGAGAAAAATTGAACTAGAATACCATAGAAAAGTAATCACAAACGTTGCTTCATCTCCTGAAGACAGTATTAATCATCAATCACCCATAGGCCCTACTTAAATTCTCCAAGCTGTTGGGTTTGTTGATTAAAAGAGCGGGAAAATGTAACGAATTTGGCAAGTGTGAAATGACTCAATGAAGTCTACGGCTAACCTACAGTTAGCCTACCTACTACGGGGTCTAAATCTGAAATGCTAAAATGTTCGTTTGCGCGCCTTCTCTTTTGCAAAAAATCCGCCACTTTTGAGGTGTCAAGCCTGAATCTAGGCCTATTGGTGATGTAACTGCTACCGTAGCCTCTGAAGTTCGAGGCCTACTCGGCTCAGTTTCAATATCCATGTCAACCACAACTCTGCACTGATCAAACCGGAATTCAATTCTGCCCCCATGTCTGATGTAGTCATCGGTGCAAGCTCGCTCTCTGCAGGCATCATAAATGCGGATTTTTTTGCATTTTGGCGGTCTTCTTTACCCGTTCTTCTCGTGCTTGTCGCTTAGCAGCGCCACTTAAATAAGACTTAGGCCTAACTTGGGGGGACAGAAAGGGTGCCGTACGCGAGTTAAAAATATGCAATTTCCATGTAGGCCTAAATAGGCCATGCAGTTATCTTTTATAAATTTCACATTTTACTATACAAAGATAATAAATTTTAAACGCGTCTGCGTAGACCATGACACAATTATGTTTATACGTCAGTACAACTACTTCCGGCTAAAGACTGCAAAGAGTAAAGATATTTGTAATAAGGTAGCCCATGGACATTCCGGCTGAAACCCAAACAATTACTGGGTGTGTAGGCCTACGCTGCAGATGTAGGTTTGAATACATTCTGAATATCCTTAAAGTACAAAATTGACTCTGACCCCGGGGGCCCGACAGCCGGGGGCCCTCGTGCACTGCACAGGTTGCACACCCTATTGCTACGCCACTGCATCTAAATAATTGTGATAATTAACATTCATAGAGTCATTAAACTACTGAAAAACATTTAGGCTTAGAACACTACATGTAGATGCTTGTTAGAAGTAAAACCGTCTAGGTGAGCACTGCGACACCAAGATCGGCAGAACAGCATGGAATTGATTCCAGCTACCGTCACAAAAGTTCAATCGTCCATCCAGTCACAGAAACCAGAAGTCAATCTACAGCAGATAATGAGCAAAAAAGCAAGCTGAATTAAGGGCTTCCAAAAAATAGCAGAATTTGACAGAAGGAATGAAAATGAGCAGTGACTTCTAATGCTTCGGACTAGGCCAGGGAATACCAATGAATCCATCAATCAATCAATCAATCAATACTTTTATTTATCACCATGATAGCCTACATGATTCGTGTACATTGGCGTCAATGGGCAAACCCAAAGGAACATAAGGTTCCGCTAAACAGGGTCAACCTAAATTCATCAGCATTTAATCCGATAGTGTATTTTTAAACATCATGTAGCCTAAGATAGGCTACTACAACATGTCTTCGAACAATGCTAAGATATGGTGTCCATACTTAACCTACAGGAGTGCAATAGCAATAAAACTTAATTAAGAATGAGCTCCCTTCAGTCTCTCTGGGCCAAATTGTTGTTCCTTTTGTAGCCTACGCACTTCGACGATACCTTATCAATGGTTAGGGCCGTCTAGCTGGAATAGCTTTTTTTCGCAACCGCTAGTCTTTTAGGCGATCTCGAGAGACTCTGTGTGCATCTTTATCAGGGCAGACAAAGCACTATTTGCTTCCTTAATGCTCAAACCTGAACACGTACTGTTCCATTACTTGCCCCAATAAAGCAGTCAGAGCACTCCCTTCGACTAAAAGTTCTCTCGGGGGCTGACGATCGAATATATTAAGGATCTTTTTGATGTCCTTGATTGACAATGATGACGCTTTCTGCGAAGAACGCTTCTTAGTGCAATGCTATATTCTGATTATTCTTGTCTTTGAATGTAGGCCTACATGTTCATAATGTATTTTGATCAGGGCTTAAAGTGTGCCGGGACGGTCATGGACGGCGTCCAGGCACTTATTTTCGAAGCAGGACGCCGTCCTATGACTTATTTGGTCAGCACTGCCAGGACGGTGGTCCATGACTGCAGGGACGGCGTCCATGACGGCTAAATTGGTATCTTTTCCCCGAAAAAGGTCGCTTTTTCCTGTTTTCACCGAAAATTTTGGCGGATGATTAAAAAAAATTTAAAAAAGGTCATCAACTTTTTGGGCGGCTGAATCGGTATCTTTTTCCAGTTTTCCCCGAAAATTTTGGCGGATGACTAAAAAAAAAGGTCGTCAACTTTTTTGGCGGCTGAATCGGTAAAAAAAGGTCAACAGTTGTCTCGGGGACGAATAACACGAAATTTTTTCCCTGTCCCGCCAACAAGACCGAATTAAGTCTCCGTATACAATACAGCGTCCTGGCACTTCTTTTTTCACACTTTAAGCACTGATTTTGATGTCGTTTGTAACTTACTCAGAATGCGGCCTGAAACTGAGAATTAAATGGAATGCACACTTACCTACTTACTTTTTTAAAATAAACATTCGGAAACTGCAGGGCTGGGTTTCTGCCTTGTGAATAGGTAGATTCTAACTTGAAGAAGCACCACATGACTGCAATGAATTAATTAATCAACGAGTGAACGACTTGATGAATAAGCCCCGCTTTGAAACACCTGTCGATTGATTATTGGCGAATCACTCGGGCACTAGGCGCGTGTAACTGCTGAAAGGAAAGCTTCGTTCTCATCGTGACTTACATCGTGCAGCATGCCGTCTGCTATAATAGCATCAGTGTCACTCTGTAGGCCACACTGGACCGCAGGCACGCCACCCATACGCGTGTCTGGTGTTGTATACAATAATGTCGCTAATTAAGAATAATAACTTTTGTCACGACTTACGTGAGCACGACGTTTCATGAGCCGACGACATGCGAAGTTGTAGTTGGCCACACGTTGGATTCGTCAATATCACGGAAAGGTGTCACACTAATAATTGACAACGGAGTTCCAGCTACAGCCTCACTTCAGACAACTAGTCAAATATTCGTCGTGACTGTCGTCAATGCTATTTTCCAGCGCAGCCAATGTCAGCATATGTTAATTGTTAGTGATCAGACTATAATTATGATAAATTTGTTTTAACGGGTTGTCTAAAGTAGTCTACAACACCAGAAAAGGACAAATTAATCTCTAATGAATACTATGCCATGGCAGCCATGGCCCCTAGGAATACTCAATAAAACGCTGGGTCTGAAGTAATTATTACGATTTCTCTTCAACACCTGCTGAACGGGCATATGCCTATCTAATTATAATCCAATATCGGCTGTCATATCGAGTGAAATCGAAATAAAAGAACCCAGGTTGAAGTCCTTACTTAGCCTACCTGACAAATCTGGTTCAGAGTATGCTTAGGTAGGCCATGCGAGCTTCAAAGTGCAGTATAGTCTATACAAAATGGCATAAGAAATTCAAATTCTGAATATAAAAACAACTCTCAGATTAAATCTACCCATTGGGTTGCAAGTGTGGTCTTGGTATACCTCGAACCTTGGCTGAGAGACCACAATTTTGCTAATCCCAGGTGCGTTCACCTAAATTTCGTAGCAAAAATTTTTTCCGACATATTTTAACCATGCTTTTATTGCTTATCCAACTGGTACAAGTGCTCTAACTTGTCTATTTGTATCCCTATTCCAGCTTCTCTCCTACTAAACATATTTCTATCGCTCATACAACTTCAACCGTTGCTACAAATATTACCCCAGCACCCCAATTTCTAATGCAACAGCAAGACTTTATATTCAATACCGAGCATTCATAGCTCATCCACCTTCTAGTTTGACTCTGACTTCCATTTATTCCGTATAGGTCTACATTGGGGCGTGGGTAGGCCTACACTAGGCATTTTGGGTAGGCCGGTGTTTAATTCTTTGAAATATCAGTGATAAAAGAGCATTTTAGAAGACACCAACACTGACATTCAAAATGCACACTGAAAAATAGAAGGCTAGGCTGTTGCATGATGAGAGCAGTAAGAATTTGAATGTGGCGTCGTATGCCCTTTTAATGTCCCACGCAGTAATAATAATTATTAGGTTATTTGAAAGAGAAGCAAGCAGTTTCCCGTTCTGAGTGCGCCTAAGTCTAACCTTTACGTTGGTCATTTGGTCAATACAAGTCATGTGTGCGTGTGAGTAAATTAATTTTATGCCAATACTTCGTCATTAAGTAGCAGGTGTTAGTGAAGAAGAAAAAATGTGAGCATTCACAGTATGCTTTAATTACTGGTACATCAACAATTCGATTAGGCTTACTTCATCCAGGTAATATCATCAGACCTCAAATTATTCAACTGCAAACAGCTAGCAGCGTGGTCAAATTCGTGAATCCAACATTCTTACGAATCAACAATACATTCACGATGAAAGGGCTTCGCATAATGTGGGCAATCATTTATTTCATACTAGTCAACAGACGTCTTCGTTGCTATGAATCCACGGATCTGCTTGGAATCAGAGACAGAAGTGTGAAGGCAATGTTAGCCAAGCCGGGCGATATCAATATCGGTTTAGTAATACACGTGACCGATTACAACTCGTCGATTCATCAATGCGGAACGGTTCCGACTCCCTTCGGGTGCAGTCAAGTGGAAATGGCCATCTACGTCACGGATGAAATCAACAGGCGTTCAGACCTTCTCCCGAATATCACACTGGGTTTCGTCATTGTCGATGGATGTTCCAACGACATGAAGAGCCTGGAGATGGTGACGTACTTCACCAACGATGACGACAGCTGTTTTGATTCAGACGATACTGCAGAGGTAACCAACCTAATGTCCGACGAGCTCAAACATTACAGGGTGATTGGAATTACAGGACTGTCCCTCAGTCGAGTTGCCACAGCTGTTTCACCTCTAATGGGCGTTTATCAGATCCCGATGATCAGCATCTATGCCACGAGTGACGAACTGAGTGACAAAACTCGTTACCAGTACTTTACACGACTTGTTGCAACAGATAGGTATCAAGCTCTTGCAATTCTAGGAGTCGCCAGATACTACGGATGGACCTACATTTCAGTTGTGTACACAGAAGGATCGTACGGAGAAAACGGCATCAAGCAGATTGAAAATCTTCTACACGGTGAGGCCTCAAGTTACGGGATATGCATCGCGGTTGCAATTAAAATGTCATCTCTAGTTGATGAGAAAGAATATGATAACATCGCGGATACACTTATTGAAAATGAGAAAGCGAGGATTGTCATAATGTTTATCGAGAGACCGAGTATTATGCAACCTCTGTTGAGCACAGTCAGTACAAAAAGAGAAGTTGGGACTTTCATTTGGATAGGCACTGATGGAATGGATGATTTGAATGAACAACCAGTCTCCGACTACGATATGCTGGAAGGCGCAATGTATGTGTCACATTCATTTGCTCTTACGCCAGATTTCGAAGACTTTCTGAAAACAGTTACTCCCGCAACTAGTCAGGACAATACTTGGATTCTGAAGTTGTGGGAAAACGAGTACCATTGTAAATTCAGTGACATCGCACATTTCACAAAAGATAGATCATGCAGCATGAACTTATCTCTCGATTCAACCATTTGTCCAGTCATTGCTTCAAAATGCAATCGCATTCACGATGCTTTTTTGATATTTGCTACTGTTTTACATGACCATATTTTTCAAACATGCCCGATAGGATTCATGGAAAAGGGAATACTTAAAGAATGCATTCGTGGAGACATTTTGTTGCAGCGAATAAAGACATCGACGTTTGAAGGAATACTGGGCAGAATTCAGTTCAATGAAAACGGCGATTTTATGGAAAATCTTCAAGTGAGGCAATTTTATTTGTCAGAGGATCACATTCGTAAGTCGAAGATTGTTGGTTTATGGAATTCTACCGATCATCAGCTGTCTGTAAATAACACTCAGCTTGACTGGAAACTGTTCAATAGACGTTACCCACAATTAGACATAAACAAATCACCCATATCAGTTTGCAGTGAGCCATGTCTTGATAGTCAATATGCTGTACAGCAGACTCTGTCGTGTTGTTGGACCTGTGAAGACTGTCGCAACAACGAAATCATCCTTCAGAACAGAACAGGTTGCCAGGCATGTCCGATATTAACTTGGCCTGATGTAGAAACCATCACCGTTTGCAAGCCCATCGATCCAGTATATCTTCATTATTCGGATATTCTATCGATATTGTTGCTTTTTCTCACTATTATCGTTGGTCTTTGCGCAATCAGCTGCGCCTCTGTGTTTACAGTTAAACGAAAAAACAAGTTGGTCAAAGCACAAAGTATTCAGCTAAGTCTGTTTATTCTAATGGGAACTTTGGTTGCTTCTACCACTGTTGTGTTTTTCGTCATCCCTGCGAATGCAGCCAATTGGATCTGCATCGCCAGATATATAGGTTTCCACTTTAGTATCAGCATGATTTACACCCCACTTTTGGTGAAAAATGTTCGAATCCACAGAATATTTGCGTTTGGAAAGAAGAGTGTTCGAGCACCGAGATGCGTCTCTTCTGAATCTCAGATGTTCTTCGTTCTTATTCTACTTGTGATCCAGGTTGGTTGATGCTACAACACACACTGGAATACATTTACCCTATGTATTTACAATAATCATTTATTTGTGGCGTGATGATAGCTAAGAGCAACAGTATACGATTTCTAACATCTAACAAGCAGCGATTGCAGAACGTTAATACTTTTTGATCGTAGTCTATTATAGGCTATAATGTATAATATAATATATTATATAATTATACACCATCGAGTTCGAGGTTTTCTCTTGCAGTAAGCCATGTGAATATCAATGTTTAGATATGAATAATTGTTACAATAAAAGTGTTTGGTAATTGTTCAACAGCTGATTTTGGTGTTGGTATCGGAAATATATTCTACCGCGACATCGAGCTTAAGAATGCCAAACATCTTCGAGAAATACGTTGAACTCTACTGTTACAAGTCGACCATCTGGTTCCTGATTCCTCTGTCCTACAACATATTGATGATGCTCATGTGCACCTGGATTGGGTTCTTCACCAGAAATCTACCAAACAACTTCAACGAATCCTGGTTCATATTCATCTCAGTGGCCACGACCTTGTTTGCGTGGGTTGTTTTCATACCGGTCTATTTTACAGTGGCAAATGTCAGCCTGCAGTCGGCCATTTTGGGATTCGCTCTGATACTCATTAGTATTGTAACGCTCATTTTACAATACCTACCGGTTCTTTATGCAATTGCTTTTGTACCTGTAGAAAACTTAACAACTGTCACAGTGTCAGTCGCTGCAAATAGAGTGTCGTCCGTTAACGTAATAGGTCCGATTTCTGAGGGCTGAGTAAGCAAAGACCATGAAACGAAAGTGAGCAAAACAACAATTGAAACATTATTATATTCCCGCCGTATGAAATAATTATTGTTCCGTTCTACAAAATGAATACGGACAAAAAGGAGTAGGCCTAACACTGTACAGTAAAAAAATAATAAAATGGCCTATAATTATATAAATCTAATTATATTTCTGTCACTGGACAGAATCTTGAAACAGGTCGGAGGTAAGTTTGTTAAGTGTGGCATAAGTCATTTGTCTTAAATTAATATAATTGTTCAAGAACTCGTTTTTATTTTCTCTGTTGTACGAACAAATAGCTGTTAGAGGATGGTTCCATATCTTTCTGACCCTAAAGATATCCGTCACCGCTCGCATACCCAATTACCCATATTCCCCATATTTTCTACTTGGTCGTGTCTCACGTTTTATATTCACATCTTGATTGTCTGCTTTGACTTCAATATAAAACAAACAAATAGTTAGATGTCTAGCCTGTGACATATACGTTCGATGTATCCCAATTCGTAACACGATGGTTATATCGTTTAAGGCAGCGGTCCCCAACCCGTGGCCAAAAGTGGCCCGCCAGGCCTAAAAATGGCCCTCATCCATCTCTTAAAGAATAAACAAAAAATATATGAACAAAATGACGTTTTGGACAGGATAAAACACATAATTATTTTCCATTACAATTTATTTTATTTTGACGTCTATAAATAACATCAAACATTACATTTTGCATAAATTATAACAATTTTACGTGCTTTTAGATAATTAAATTTTAGCCTTGTAGCCCTAAAGTCCTTCAACTATGAAAAAGTGGCCCTCGTGTCCTCCAACTTAGAAAAAGTGGCCCTAACGTCGAAAAAGGTTGGGAACCACTGGTTTAAGGTGTAGATCTATTCAGTGCCCGACAGTAGAGCTACGCAGATGAAAGGGTCTCCATTGCATGCAGCAGGCTACTCTGACGAGAAGGATGCTATCGCTAGAAACTCTTGCTTGCTTAAAGCTGGTGATGCCATGAATACTAGCTTATCTTCTTTCCTCTTCTCTTCAAGAGTGTTCTTATCTGTCGCTTTTATTTTCATCGAAAGAAGAGTCTCCTGCAAGGGCCTCCATACGTTTCAGTACTCTATCAGATTATGTTCCTCAACATTTTGCTAATAATTCAGGTTGGTGTGACTTAGTTCAATGTTATTATACACGATGTGCTTATTAACTTACAGGCATACAGTCGATTCTTCTATCAGTGAGTGACTAAAAATGAGGTAGGCCCATGGGCGCCGATAGACATTTTTGCAGGAGTGGCAACACAAGATGGTCACGATTACATTTTTTGTAGTTGAAAAATGCAAAGCAGATAATTTAGAACATGCATGGGTAGCCTAATTATATATTTTTCATAGAGGTGTCTAATGCAAATTTCTCAGTTTCAAATTTTTTTGCGAATAGCTCCTTCAGTGCGAGGAAGTTTTTTAAATCCAAAACTGGTAGTAAAAAAGTAGGCTCCTGAACGGACGCAATAATTATGTCCATAAATTGAATGAATGAATAAATGAATGAAAAATAGATGTAGGTTTTCCAGGGACAAGTGATCCCACTAGTTATTCTAAATCTTAATCCTCGTTTATAAACTTTTAAGACACCACCCGAAACTTAATCATTCGAATTCTCCGGCTTATTCACGAGCTCTGCATGGAGTCAGAGGGCTGTTCAAAGGGTGTACTCATAGTAGAAGGAGGTCCGTGTTCGGTTGCAGGAGTATAGTGGGGGGAGGGGGCAGAGTTACTGTGGCTGTAAAGGTGGGTTTAAATCATTTAGGATTGGAAGGTGAAGGATTCGAGGATCAGATTGGTATGATTTTTACGCAATTTCAGTTTGCTGTAGAGAAATTTCAAATTCTGTTGATATTAGTGGGGACAATTTTGGCAATTGCAGAGAGAGTTCAACCAAGTAGGCTACATGTATTCATTCATTCATTCATTCATTATAAAGATTTGTATAGCGCCCCTTCAAGAAACTACTCAGAGGCGCTCCCAGCCCAGCCACGGCGAAAGAAATTTTTTAAAAGAGATTTAAGAAACGAAGTGCATAATTGATACTATTTGCATGGGCGCTTCGGGGGACTGGGATAAAACCCAATGGTTTTCCATGGTTACAGTTTTTAGCAAGAGCTTAAAAAATGCTAGGCAGAAAATTAAAAGCATGTTTTTATAGAGATTTCTGAACGTAGATTTCTTATTTTCACTGGGTGCATCATTAGTATAAATAGTTTTCTAACGTGAAGAAATTTGCTAAAACCCCAAAAGTAGTAGTTAGAAAAATCGGTGCCATCTTTCCAGGGAGGGGGGCAAGAGCCCCTCTTATTCCTATGTACGGGTGCCCATGGGTAGGCCTATAATTTGGTCAAGGCTTAGGCCTACTCTTAGAATTCTCCGACGCAACTCAATCGCAACGCTTCTAATTATATTTGTTTCCTGGGAATCAGTTTATCCCGGTCACATTTTAAGTTTAGGCATAATGCTTCATTAGAAACGATTGGTCTTTTTAAACAAAGAACAGTCGGTTTGAAATAAATCTTTTGATCTAGCTATTAAGTGGAATAGATATTGCATGAACACGTACATAAACTCACACCGAAGTCTAGCTTGATTAATAATTTAATATGTATTTTGCGCCATTACCATTAAGCTTAGTAAGTTTCAATGATGCAGGTGGTATTGGTGATCGTGTCAGAATTCTTGTCAACATCAGAAACAGCATTGAAGATGCCAAACATTTTCGAGAAGTACGTGGAACTATACTGTTACAAATCAACCACCTGGCTCATTATTCCTCTTGCCTATAAGGGGCCGTCCATAAAGTACGTCACGCTATTTTTGACCATTTTTGACCCCCCCTCCCCCTGTCACAGACTGTCACAAATCTCGGACCCCCCTAAAGTACGTCACACTTTCGGAATTTTTTTTAAAAACATAACCATTTACCTAACCCTCTAAACCCTAGGATACTATCCCTAATCCCTCTGATAGTGACGTGTGTCCCTAAACGCTTTGATAGTGACGGGAAATCAACTTTTATCCCGCCAGGCCGGGTTTTAGACACGCCTGGCCGGGCCGCTTATAGGCATTCCCTACCCGATTTCGTAAGACGGCTATAGAGGAATACAATGATTACATTGTGGAAGACGCGAAGACCATATAGGGGGGAGAAGGTTGTGGAGTACAATTTCTGACCATCCCTTTCTAAACTGTCAACAACACGTGCGCGTCGGCAGGCTCTCACGATTTTACACGAATTGCAATGTAAAACGTTTCAAATTCAAATTTCTTACAAATAATTACCCTACGTATGGAGGAACATTTGGACAGGTAATTATGTGTCACTTTACGGCTCTTTATAGGTAAATTTAAGCATGGTGTCGTTGGCGTATAGGGTAAGATTTCGCGTCGTGAGGGTCGGTTAGGGTTAGTGTTAGGGTTAGTGTCGTCATTAGATTCTTCAGATTTTTGCGTCGTCAGGGTCGGTTAGGCTTAGTATTAGGGTTAGTGTCGTCATTAGATTCTTAAGATTTTTCCGTTGGTTCTTTAGCAGTTGTTGGTGAAGCTAATAGCCTACAGCTTCACCAATAACTGCTAACATCAACTACCTCCTCCCCCCTATGGTCTTCGCTTCTTCCACAATGTAATCATTCTATTCCTCTAACCGGCTTACGAAATCGGGTAGGGAATGCCTATATGCGGCCGGGCCGAGTCGGATTTTAGGTACTAAGAACAAAAAAATATAAAAGAATTTAAAAAATAAATGTGTGACGTCACACATGGCCTGACCCCCCTCCCCCTGTCACAAACTGTCACACTTTCTTACACTCCCTCCCCCCCTGGAGCGTGACGTACTTTATGGACGGCCCCTAACTTGATCATCATGCTTTTATGCGCCAGAAGAGGATTCATCACCAGAAAGCTATCAGACAACTTCAACGAATCTTGGTTTATTTTCCTCTTCGTTGCAACAACGTTGTTCGCTTGGATCGTCTTCATACCCGTTTATTTTACAATTTCTTATTTGTACCTGCAGCCGGCCATTTTGGGATTTGTTCTGTTACTCAATAATATTCTCTTGTTATGCAAATTTGTAAATATTTACCAGTGATCTATGCCCTTATCTTTGTACTAGATAACAGTGCTCGGGCTGCGTTGCGAACAACGAATGTTGTCGTCCCTGATGTTGACCAGTGACAAATGTTGAATCGTTTATAGGTGAATTGATTTATATATTAAATGAACAATTCGGTCTCCAGGTTTTGATTTATGTTCAAGGTGAAACGTTTGAGCTCCGTTATCAGCTTCCATCTTTCCGTGGTAGGTCACGTGATCAGTTGTCTACAGAAATGACAATATTCAGATCACATAATCCTACTTGAAGATGGTCAAATACACTTATGGATATTTCATATTTTTAGAATAATTTTATTATTATTGCCTCTCGTAAAAATCCTGCTATTCCTGTTAATCTTGTTATTTTATTATTATTGCTTCTCATAAAAATCCTGACAAACCGGATTTTTTTTCAAAAACAGCGAGACATAGGCTATAGGCCTACAGGCCTAAGTCATATCGTATTTAAAACTGGATATGTGCACATAAAATTATAGAGCCAATAGGCAAGGATCCCTATGTCCAGTTTCGATTCATTGCTTAAAATGAAAGTTTATGGTCATCCTGCTCTCCGTTGTCCTATCACCGATGGTAGATTTGGTCATAAAATACATTAAGGATCTTTTTGATGTCCTTGATTGACAATGATGACGCGCTCTGCTGAAAACTGAGAACTGTCAGCTTTGCGCTTCCGTTTTGGCGATTCGAACACATTATTCTTACTCGTGCATTGAGTCATCCTCATGATCGAACGGCTTCTATTAAATTCATTATTCCTTTATCACGAGGAATTGTATGGCGTCTCCTCAAGGGAACTACTCAGAGGCGCTCCAACCCCAGCGCGGCCAAATGAAATCGGTATATGTGAGAACCTTTTTGCCACAAATCAAATAGCCTACCATATCTCAAAGTTCACCGTATCCGTCATCTAAATAATGATAATTAACATTCATAGAGTAATTAATATAGTGAAAAGCATTAGGCTTAGAACATTAGATGTTTGTTAGGACCATGGGCGGAGTTTGGTTTCCGTTTGTGGGGGCTAACAAATTTGGTCCAGAACGTGGCGCCGAATTTTTTTTCGTTTTTCGTTTCGACCCTAAAAAAGTTGATGCCCTTCGTTTTTTAGTCAAGTTCAAATCTCATGAAAATTACCATGTATTTCCCGGCCAAAAAAGTTGATGACTATTTAGTCATTAGTTGGAAGTTCTTAGGGGGGAGGCTAAGCCCGAAAAAGATACCATTTACACGGTAAAAAAAGACTATGGGGCTTCTTGTGGGGCTTAGCCCACCAAGAAGCCCCAGATGTCATATTAAACTCTGATTAAACTCAGAGTCATGTTAAACTCTGAAACCCTGATATAAATTCCGCCAATGGTTAGGAGTAAAACCGTCTAGGTGAGCACTGCGACACAAAGATCAGCAGAACAGCATGGAATTGATTCCAGCTACCGTCCCAAAAGTTCAATCGTCCATCCAGTCATAGAAACCAGAAGTCAATCTACCGCAGATAATAAGCAAAGCAAGCTTCCAAATAAAATTTAAAAATGTGACAGAAGGAATGAAAATGAGCAGTGACTTCTAATGCTTCGGACTAGGCCAGGGAATACCAATCAATCAAATAATCAAGCAATCAATCAATCAATACTTTTATTGATCACCATGATTCGTGAACATTGGCGTTAATAGGCAAACCCAAAGAAACATAAGGTTCCGCTAAACAGGGTCAACCTAAATTCATCAGCATTTAATCCGACAGTGTATTTTTAAACATCATGTAAGATACTACAATATGTCTTCGAACAATGCTAAGATATGGTGTCCATACTTAATCTACAGGGCCGGTATGCACATGATGCCCTCCCACTTGAGCTGCGCCTGTTCCCTAGATCACTCTCTGACACATTCTATAAGCACTTAAAAACTGTTCTGTTTGTCCGTACTGGAGTCGGGAGCGCCTCTGAGTAGTTTCCTTGAAGAGGCGCTATATAAATACTCGAATGAATGAATGAATGAATGAATGAATGACAAGGCATAAGGTAATCTATGTATAGTGCCTATACGCGACTTAACAATTCCCGACTTAGCCATTGGAATTTATTCGTATGCACGAGACAAAATAGCAAGGAACATAACTAATCTACACATTCCTTGCACCCGACGATGCATGACGCTTGCTCTTCCCCCAATTCAATAAGTTATAGCTGAGCGCGCATGCGTGAAAGATATTTATATGCGGTCGTTGCCAGCGTAGGGTAAACAGATTTAGAACTAAAGACGGGCCACAGGGAAATATCGACGGCTGCCTATTGTTCACGCTGTCCAGCTAACGTCGGCCGTCTATTGTTCACAATGGGAGTAGCCGGCTTACTCCTACCTCGGAGTTGGAATAACGCTATACCTAGTTTAATTCGCTAATCTCAAGCCATGCATTCGGAAATAACCCAGTATTCCCGAATAGGCCAGATTTAAGCCAGATATAAGAGTTATACTCTCATGTGCATACGGGCCCAGGAGTGCAATGGCAAACAAACTTAATTAAGAATAGGCTCCCTTCGGTCTCTGGGCCAAATTGTTGTTTCTTTTGTAGCCTTCGACGATGCCTTATCAATGGTTAGGGCCGTCTAGCTGGAATAGCTTTTCTTCGCAATCGCCAGTCCTTTAAGCGATCTGGAGAGACTCCGCGTGCATCTTTAACAGGGCAGACAAAGCACTATTTGCTTCCTTAATGCTCAAACCTGAACACGTACTGTTCCATTACTTGCCCCAATGAAACAGTCAGAGCACTCCCTTCAACCAAAAGTTCTCTCGGAGGCTGGCGATCGAATATATTAAGGATATTTTTGATGTCCTTGCTTGACAATGATGACGCGTTCTGCTTCTTAGTGCAATGCTATATTCTGATTATTCTTGTCTTTGAATGTACATGTTCATAATGTATTATAATGTCATTTGTAACTTACTCAGAATGCGGCCTGAAACTGAGAATTAAATGGAATGCACACTTACCTACTTACTTTTTTAAAATAAACATTCGGAAACTGCAGGGCTGGGTTTCTGCCTTGTGAATAGGTAGATTCTAACTTGAAGAAGCACCACATGACTGCAATGAATTAATTAATCAACGAGTGAACGACCTAATGAATAAGCCCCGCTTTGAAACACCTGTCGATTATTGGCGAATCACTCGTGCACGAGGCGCGTGTAACTGCTGAAAGGAAAGCTTCGTTCTCATCGTGACTTACATCGTGCAGCATGCCGTCTGCTATAATAGCATCAGTGTCACTCTGTAGGCCACACTGTGGACCGCAGGCACGCCACCCATACGCGTGTCTGATGTTGTATAGGCTACAATAATGTCGCTGATTAAGAATAATAACTTTTGTCACGACTTACGTGAGCACGACGTTACCGTTTCATGAGCCGACGACATGCGAAGTTGTAGTTTGCCACACGTTGGATTCGTCAATATCACGGAAATGTGTCACACTAATTGACAACGGAGTTCCAGCTACAGCCTCACTTCAGACAACTTGACTGAACTAGTCAAATATTCGTCGTGACTGTCGTCAATGCTATTTTCCAGCGCAGCCAATGTCAGCATATGCTAATTGTTAGTGATCAGACTATAATTATGATAATTTTGTTTTAACGGGTTGCCTAAAGTAGTCTATAACACCAGAAAAGGACAAATTAATCTCTAATGAATACTATGCCATGGCAGCCATGGCCCCTAGGAATACTCAATAAAAGGGTGGGTCTGAAGTAATTATTACGATTTCTCTTCAACACCTGCTGAAAGGGCATATGCCTATCTAATTCTAATCCAATATCGGTTGTCATATCGAGTGAAATCGAAATAAAAGAACCCAGTTGAAGTCCTTACTTAGCCTACCTCACAAATCTGGTTCAGAGTATGCTTAGGTAGGCCATGCGAGCTTCAAAGTGCAGTATAGTCTATACAAAATGGCATAAGAAATCGAAATTCTGAATATAAAAAACAACTCTCAGATTAAATCTACCCATTGGGTTGTAAGTGAGGTCTTGGTATACCGTACCTCGAACCTTGGCTGAGACCACAATTTTGCTAATCCCTGGTGAATTCACCTAAATCCCAATACCTACAGCGCTGCAAAATTATTTCCGACATAATTTAACCATGCTTTATTGCTTATCCAACTGGTACAAGTGCTCTAACTAGTCTATTTGTATCCCTATTCCAGCTTCTCTCCTACTAAAAATATTTCTATCGCTCATACAACTTCAACCGCTGCTATAAATAATGCCCCAGCTTCCCAACTTCTAATGCAATAACAAAACTTTATAATCAATACCGAATTTTCTTAGCTCATCCACCTTCTAGCTTGACTCAGACATCCATTTATGCCATATAGGCCTACATTGGAAGGTGGGTACACTAGGCATTCCGGGTTGGCCGGTGTTTAATTCCTTGAAATATCAGTGATACAAAGAGCATCTTAGAAGACATCAACACTGACTTTCAAAATGCTCATTGGGAAATAGAAGGATAGGCTGTTGCATGATGAGAACAGTAAGAATTTGACAGTGGCATCGTAGGTTATAACCTTTTATTGTGGCCACGCAGTAACAATATTAGGTTATTTGAAAGAGAAGCAAGCAGAGCTTCCTGTTCTGAGTGCGCCTATGTCTAACCATTAGGTTGGTCATTGGTCAATACAAGCCATAGGTGCATGTGGGTAAATTAATTTTATGCCAATACTTCGTCATTAAGTAGCAGGTGTTAGTGAAGAAGAAAAAATGTGAGCATTCACAGTATGCTTTAATTACTGGTACATCAACAATTTGATTAGGCTTACTTCATCCAGGTAATATCATCAGACCTCAAATTATTCAACTGCAAACAGCTAGCAGCGTGGTCAAATTCGTGAATCCAACATTCTTACGAATCAACAATACATTCACGATGAAAGGGCTTCGCATAATGTGGGCAATCATTTATTTCATACTAGTCAACAGACGTCTTCGTTGCTATGAATCCACGGATCTGCTTGGAATCAGAGACAGAAGTGTGAAGGCAATGTTAGCCAAGCCGGGCGATATCAATATCGGTTTAGTAATACACGTGACCGATTACAACTCGTCGATTCATCAATGCGGAACGGTTCCGACTCCCTTCGGGTGCAGTCAAGTGGAAATGGCCATCTACGTCACGGATGAAATCAACAGGCGTTCAGACCTTCTCCCGAATATCACACTGGGTTTCGTCATTGTCGATGGATGTTCCAACGACATGAAGAGCCTGGAGATGGTGACGTACTTCACCAACGATGACGACAGCTGTTTTGATTCAGACGATACTGCAGAGGTAACCAACCTAATGTCCGACGAGCTCAAACATTACAGGGTGATTGGAATTACAGGACTGTCCCTCAGTCGAGTTGCCACAGCTGTTTCACCTCTAATGGGCGTTTATCAGATCCCGATGATCAGCATCTATGCCACGAGTGACGAACTGAGTGACAAAACTCGTTACCAGTACTTTACACGACTTGTTGCAACAGATAGGTATCAAGCTCTTGCAATTCTAGGAGTCGCCAGATACTACGGATGGACCTACATTTCAGTTGTGTACACAGAAGGATCGTACGGAGAAAACGGCATCAAGCAGATTGAAAATCTTCTACACGGTGAGGCCTCAAGTTACGGGATATGCATCGCGGTTGCAATTAAAATGTCATCTCTAGTTGATGAGAAAGAATATGATAACATCGCGGATACACTTATTGAAAATGAGAAAGCGAGGATTGTCATAATGTTTATCGAGAGACCGAGTATTATGCAACCTCTGTTGAGCACAGTCAGTACAAAAAGAGAAGTTGGGACTTTCATTTGGATAGGCACTGATGGAATGGATGATTTGAATGAACAACCAGTCTCCGACTACGATATGCTGGAAGGCGCAATGTATGTGTCACATTCATTTGCTCTTACGCCAGATTTCGAAGACTTTCTGAAAACAGTTACTCCCGCAACTAGTCAGGACAATACTTGGATTCTGAAGTTGTGGGAAAACGAGTACCATTGTAAATTCAGTGACATTGCACATTACACAAACGATAAACCATGCAACATGAACTTATCTCTCGACTCAATCATTTGTCCAGTCATTCCGTCAAAATACAATCGCATTCACGATGCCTTTTTGATATTTGCTAGTGTTTTGCATGACCATATTTTGGACACATGTCCAGTGGCATTCATTGATAAAGCAATTCTGAAGGACTGCATTCACGGAGACGCATTACTGCAGCGAATAAAGACATCGACATTTGAAGGACTACTGGGCAGAATTCAGTTCAACGAAAATGGCGATTTTATGGAAAATCTTCAAGTGAGGCAATTTTATTTGTCAGATAATCACATTCGTAAGTCGAAGATTGTTGGTTTGTGGAATTCTACCGATCATCAGCTGTCTGTTAATAAATCGCAGATTGACTGGAAACTGTTCAATAGACGCTACCCGCAAGTGGAAATAAACAAATCACCCATATCAGTTTGCAGTGAACCGTGTCTTGATAGTCAATATGTTATACAGCAGACTCTGTCGTGTTGCTGGATTTGTAAAGACTGTCGCAACAACGAAATCATCCTTCAGAACAGAACAGGTTGCCAGACATGTCCAGTGTTTACTTGGCCTGATGAAGAAACCATTACCGTTTGCAAGCCCATCGATCCAGAGTATCTTCATTATTCCGATGTTCTATCAGTATTGTTGCTTTTTCTCACTGTTGTTGTTGGTCTTTGCGCAATCAGCTGCGCCTTCGTGTTTATAGCAAAGAGGAAAAACAAGCTGGTAAAGGCACAGAGCATTCAGCTAAGTCTGTTTATTCTCATGGGAACATTGGTTGTTTGTGTCACTGTTGTGTTCTTCGTCATTCCTCCGAACGTGGGAGATTCGATCTGCATCGTCAGATATGTAGGCTTCCACTTCGGCATCAGCATGATTTACACCCCAATTTTGGTGAAAAATGTTAGGATCTTCAGAATATTTGCTTTTGGAAAGAAAAGCGTTCGAGCTCCGAGATGCATCTCTTCCGAAGTTCAGATGGTCTTCGTTCTTATCTTACTTATGTTTCAGGTTGGCAAATATTTTCACCGTCTTATATAATTATTAGCATCGTGAACATATATTTTATGTTGTCTTGATATAACATATATTTGTGTCTGCAATTATTTACATAATTAGCCTATGTCGAGTTCAATCAATCAATTAATCAATCAGAATTTATATAGCGCCCCTTCAAGTTACCTACTCAGAGGCGCTTCCGGCAGAATTGGAATGCTTAGCACTAGCGGCTAGCCTTTGATGATTGTTGAGTGCTATTATGCCCACTTTGATTGCTTACATTGAAAATATGAATAGGCTAAACTATAGCGAGGCTTAGGTTTTCACTGGTGGCAACGCGGGCATGTAGAGGAGAATACAGTGAGACGTTGACAATTTTTTACTCTTAGACTCTGTCTGGTAAAGTCCATCACTTGCAATACAAGGCTACAATACTTGCACTACAAAATGTGCACGGCGAATGTGTTTTCCATTGATTGATTTGATTTGATATTACAACAAGATTATTTGTTCATTGGTCAACAGCTGATTTTGGTGTTGGTGTCGGAAACATACTCTACCGCGACATCGAGCTTAAGGATGCCAAACATCTTCGAGAAATATGTGGAACTCTACTGTTACAAGTCATCCATCTGGTTCCTTATTCCTCTGTCCTATAACATATTGATGATGCTCATGTGCGCCTGGATTGGGTTCTTCACCAGAAATCTACCAAACAACTTCAACGAATCATGGTTCATATTCATCTCAGTTGCGACGACCTTGTTTGCGTGGGTTGTTTTCATACCGGCCTATTTTACAGTGGCAAATGTCAGCCTGCAATCGGCCATTTTGGGATTCGCTCTTATGCTCATTAGTCTTGTCACGCTCATTTTTCAATACCTACCGGTTCTTTATGCAATTGCTTTCGTACCTGTAGAAAACTTATCTACCGCTACCGTATCAGCTACCACAAATGGGGCACCGTCTGCCAATGCAATTGGACCGAATGGCAAGGGTTAACTTACTGCTCACTCTATGAACTTTCTTAGTTATGGAGGAAACAGTTGGAATACCGCGAATAAGAAATCAACTGTGCATTATTATACGCAATAATGGAATCATTTATATTAATTTGAAAGAATTGGTATACGAAAGAAAACATAAAATGCATAGCAAGGAGAAACGTAACAAAGCGATCAGTTGGCCCAGCAATTTCCAGCAAACATTCGGTGATATCACATTGTTTTGACTCATCCGACAGTTTGTTACTGTTATGAAGGCATAGAGAAACTCCGACTGCGTTGTTGACAATGCTGTTGGTAAACCCATGGACAGAAACAACCTAATAATTGTATAAAGCTTTGCTCGCTGACAGGCTTGCGTAGGGCAGTAAAGTTCCATTAACCATGAAGTTCCATTAGCCTATAGCTAATCTGCATAACGTATGATAATTGTGGCGATTTAAGCACTATAATTGAACACGATAAATGCTTTTGATGTTGTATTCTTTTAGCTTTTGGTGTAAAAACATCATTTCTTGTGTGATTTGTTGGATTATGCTGCAATCGAATAAGCCAATTATACCATTAACCAAACCTTGGATATTAAATATTTGGAAACATTCTGCCCCTAGTGTTATTACAAATTCAAGCGAAGGCTATGACTTAACTGTACGTTAATATTCGAGAATGCTTGACGCAAAGTATTCTGGCACCTAGGATGTGTGACTTCTGGCGCTAACCTGTGAGCCTATAGCGTTTGTGTCAGTAGCCAGAGTGGCCCTATGTGGGAACCCTTAATCTAGAAATTTTGGAGAAAAAAGCCATGCGCAGGTTCAAAACTTGAAAATCTATCACAATAGCACGGGCTTAAGTTAGTTCAGGAGACGTGTAGTTTGTGTTTGAACCATAGCACATTTAGCTGTAATGCTCAATAGTTCACCAATTGCCAGTCTGAGTTGCCTCTATCGTGTCCGGCGCTTTGCAGCCTGTCTTATTGGCCACACACCCAAATTCAGCCACATCTCCAGCTATATATGCGTGACGTTCTCCACTGGTTCCCACTCTCGCAGCGAATTGAGTATTGGATCTCTACTCTAGTCGGCGCGCAAGCTAGACCTTGCTCCCGACTACCTTTGTGAGCAATTACTGTTAGTGCTCGCCATTTCCGCTCCCTTCGTTCGACTGAACAAAGTCTGCTCTCAGTCCCGTTTGCTCGTACTTCCACTATGCAGAACCGTGCTTTCTCGGTGGTAGGACCCTCAACCTGGAATGGTCTTCCTCTTCTAAACAAATTTCTCAGGCTTTCCTCTTTCATCTTAAGACAGCTTTATTTGGCCGCGCTGAGGTTGGGAGCGCCTCTGAGTAGCCCCTTGAAGAGTCGCTATATAAATGCATAAAATGAATGAATGAAATGAATAATAATAATAATTGAGCAACTCATGATTGAAAATCATCTGTTACGCACATGGCCATCCAAACATTCTTCTTAGGTCTTGTCGCAATTTTCCGCTTCAGTTTTTGACCGTCATTATCTATAGTCATATAGTAACTGGAAAAAATTCACTGCAGCAAAAGTGGGTTTTGAATTAGCACCAGACAACGGTACATATTATTTGGGAAATCGAAAAAGGAAGTGGAAAAGTGGAAAGCAGGAAATGTGATCGACTCCGACCACCTTCCCAAATGTCCTTCAAATTGTGATTCGTTAGATATTATTATTATTATCATTATTTTTACTATTATTATTACTATTGTTAAAATCATTATTACTATTATTGCTATCTTCGACACCCACTCTCTAGATTTTTGCATCATCTGCACACTTTATAGTTTGCGATACAATGCCAACATCTATGCCGTTAATAAAAAAAATAGCAATAGTGGCCCATGCACTGATCCTTGACGGCGACCATCCACATTAAATCAGTCAATATGGTGACACTTTAACATTGTAAGATCAATAATGATGATGATGATGATGATGATGATGATGATGATGATGATGACGATGACGACGACGACGACGACGACGACGAAAAGTATGTCTGTCGATTAGCCTACTACAACTTTTAAGTTGTAGCCCTAATGTTACGTAGGCTATAACATATTAAAAGTCATCAAATACTCTAATATCAAATAGGCCCGTGTGCTGCAAATTGTACCAATGTAGCATGCAGACAATGAAATTATATACATGTACATGTATGGTGCACGAAATGACGCGAGGGCTGCTGTAGCCTAATATTCAGAGGTTATAATTTATAATCATATGACTGTGTCATTTTCATTGATCATGATCAGACTTACTTCAGTAGTCAGCTTGTCCAATCAACTCTGTAGTTATGAACAACTCATATGATAATAGCAGAGGACTGACGCAACGGAGTCTGCATGCTTCTGTGTTGCTGCTACTGATGATGATGATGTGATGGTGGTGGTGGTGGTGGTGGTGGTGGTGGTGGTGGTGGTGGTGGTGGTGGTGGTGGTGGTGGTGGTGGTGACGATGATGATAATGATGATGATGATGATGATGAGCGCCTCTGAGTAGTTTTTTTACTTGAAGGAGCGCTATATAAATGTCCGAATGAATGAATGATGGGCTCATGCATTAGCTGGGATATGAACATGTGATTGATGAATGAATGAATGACGACTATTCATCGACTTTAGCAGAACAAACCATACCTGCTGTGCAATTGTATAAGCTTAACCGAAACCACACACCTTCAGATCTGTCCCTGTTGCTCACGTGGAGCTATTAATGGAAGCACACGACTTTCGCGGAAATCTGCTTGAAACTGAGACGTTGTAACAACTATATCTGATTATGCAGATCACAATTGAAACATCTGTGGCGATCTCAGAGTTGCGTCGCTTCTTTTTGTGATACACCTGGTAAAATTATATGCCTCTTGTGTCTCAGAAACAGTCGTATAGCTGGAAACAATGAGCGACGAAACCAAATCTGACTGACAGACCTTCACCGCAGTGCACAATTGCACATTCCGTCAGAAGACAGTCGAAAAGTCTATACTCATCCACTTCACACAAAACTTGGTCTCATAAAAAATTCATGAGGCACATGGATTGAAACGACGACGGTTTTCGTGTCAATTAGGCCTATTATTATTATAAATCATCATCGTCGTCGTCATCGTCGTCGTCGTCGTCGTCGTCATCATCATCATCATCATCATCATCATCATCATCATCATCATCATCATCATCATCATCATCATCATCATCACCACCACCACCGCCGCCGTCGTCGTCGTCGTCGTCGTTATCATCATCATTATTTTTGTTATTGTAATAATAAGAAAAAAATATTTTTTCATTAAGACACCAAACTCACATGTACATGTATGCGTTATTAACAAGCAAAAATCATTATTATCATTAGGCATTACTTTTATTTTTATTATTGGTATAATGATTATGATTATCATCATCACCACCACAACCATCATCATTATCATCATCATCATCATAATCACCACATCATGCTACCACATGATTACCAATTAGCCTATTGACCAGGTACAGTGGCGGATTTAGGTTTTATTGCAGGGGGGAGGGCGAGGAGAATTTTAATAATGCGCCTGAAATGATGTATATACATAGTTAAATACAGTAAATTAATTACAATTCATCCGATTTAGACGAATACATCAAACAGAATCAAGAATCTAAACAGAAACTGTTTAACTTGTGAACTTGACTACTTACTTGAGCTACATAAATTTATACTCATATAAAAATCGGCAATCCTGTCAACGGCGGTTTTAAATTATTTCACACTCAAATTCAGATATGTTCGCCGATGACTCTACTTTGTGATGTAATGTCCTTGTTTATGACAACATCCGAAGCAGCAGAGAAATAATTTTGAAAATGGCAGGGAGACCGCCTGCACCAATAGTCATAACTAATAATTAATGTGTTGCAACGTAATGTTTTATAGGAGGCTATGTATAGGCCTATATGCTACACAGACTTCAGAAAATAACGCTTGAGAAATGGAAGCCGGTTAATATATTTTTTTATAGCTTCAATAGAAGCTGGATTGATGAAAAATGGTTGATTGATAGACGTATGGTAAAAGAAAGCTGACTTCATCCAGCTTCCATTTCTTAGGCGTTTTATCATTCATCCAGTTTCTATTTCAGTTTTTCAGATATATAAAAACCTTCATCCAGCTTCCATTTCTTAGGTGTTTTATAGGTATTTTTAGACCTGACAAAGAACCTTTATTGACAAAAACAACGCTACAGAAATGGAAGCTGGATGAAGGTTCTCTATAGGTGAAATGGAAGCTGGATGAAGGTACATTTAAATTTTGCGCCTAGTGTATTCAGACTTACATTTCATGTTGTTTATTTGTCAATTGTTGTACTTTGAGTGTGAAATAATTTAAAACCGCCGTTGACAGGATTGCCTAAAAATATATATTAATGTTATTTATTGGAGCTTTACGCAGAAACTAGTTAGTTTATATAAATTGCTTTCTGCGTGATTTCATTAAAGCAAGAGTGCAAAACGATTTATAGTTGATTCAAAGTCGATGGTCTCAGCAGGATCACGTTCAATTTAAATTAATTCCAAACCAGATAGACAAATTGATAATAGACTAATAGTTGAATATTGGTAGGCCCTATTTGATAATAAAGAAGCTAAGCAACTTCTAGTCTATTCGTCACTACTCATTAGGCCTATATCATATCAATATCCCTAGGCACAGTGCCCGTAGGAGTCCGACGCCACTCTCTGTCTGAGTCTGTCTCGTGTCATGTTACCCAGCTTCAACCGGTCCGGTCAGCAGGTCTGCCCCATACCATTAACATCTTGAAGCAGCTGGACCGCCTTATCTGATTGAAGAGAATATGGGAGAGAGGTATGCAGGACAACTGGATCAATGCCCGTATGTGTCCCATGCTCTCTTCTCCGACTCTCTCCACCAGCCTACTAGGCCTACTTGTTCTTAATTCACAATAAATTATGTATGATTAATTGATTATTAATAATTAGGCTATTGTTAATTGCTAATTAGGCTTATTAGTCTGATCTATTCAGATTTATTCATTCATAATCCTAAATTTCTATGTTAAATTCCCGCAAAATTGCTTAATCTCCGAGTAGCGATTACCTTTCGATTATGTAAATCAGATTGTCAAACTTAGATCTTTGAAAGAATTAAAATATTCAACCAAACCTCTGCAGAAAATCAACACATGACGAGGAACTACCAAGATCAACAAGCAGACGATAGGGTAGGTCAGGGTCGCTTACGATATCCGGTTTCAAAAAATCATTTAAATAATATAAATTTTGTAACGGCAAGTTGAATTTTTCATATACGCAATGCGGCAATGGGCCATAGAAATCAGTGTTGCCACTCTAAAATTTGAAGAAAAAAACAAGTTGAAGGGTAAAAAAAAAACAAGAAAACCCAAATTGAGCAAATCTTCCGAAAATGCCCGGAATTTCCCGAAAAATTACCGAATTTCCCACAAATCTTCCGAAAATTTTCCGAATTTCCCGTCCAAAAATCTGATGACCTTTTTTTTAGTCGTCCGGTACAAATCTTGGAAAAAGTCCACAATTTCACGAAAAATGTCCAAAAATGCCCCAAAAAATCCCTTTTTTCCGTCAAAAAACCCCAAGAAAAAACCCAAGCTCGTCCCCCAAAAAACCCATTTCCCAAGTTCGGATAAAAAAAAACCAAGATCTTGTGAAATAACCCAAGGAGTGGCAACGCTGATAGAAATAAAAAAGTAATGGCCGCCATAGAAATAAATAAAAAAATAAGTAATTCTTTAATGAGTGTTAAATTCATGTTGTGATTGCGTACAGTCATTAAAAATTATAATATAATTAGTTTGTAAAAGTATGAGAATCTAACTTCCATGAAGGACATTTTACGTTTAAGTAATAAGTATGGGCCGAGCCGCCGAGGGACGCCATTTTTGATCCAACCAGGGCACGGCGGCGGGGCGACCAGACCCCCGGTGCAAAGGTTTCAAATTACCCCTCCTAAACATTACTCCCCCCCCCTGCAAACTGTAATTTGCATCAATCATCGCATTTATTGCACTAAAAAATCAGAAAATTCATCCCGCTTCTTGCTTTTTTCTGAAGATTTTCATCCGTCATCCCACTTCGGGGTTTGTTATAGGCTATGCTGATACCTTAACTAGGAAAGGTTTTATTACACGAATGATATATAAATGACTATCGAAATGTTTATTCTGCTATTTAGCATACTTTATGTAACAATGAAATTAACTGCATTTTCACTAATACTTTATTAGGCCTATTGATTATTTAGTTATGCATATATATATATATATATATATATATATATATATATTCATTGTTGTTCATAACTGATTGATGTTCCCGCAGTGCGTTTGCAGGCGGTCCATTAAAGTATATACTTACTTACTTACTTTATCAATATTTTCATCTGTAGGCCTAACTAAAATACTAATCACCGCTGAAGTTACAATGGAGAAATGGCTTCGAGGCTATTATGTTTTTTCGATCAAAATATTGATAACATACCACGAAGTGGGATGAGGGATGAAAATCGTCAGACCAAAACAAGAAGCGGGATGATTTTCCTGATTTTTTTAGTGCAATAAATGCGATGATTGGTGCAAATCTATTTTCCGGCGGGGTAATCCGAAAACGGTTTCAAGTTACCGGGGGGGGGGGGTGATGTTTAGGAGGGGGTAATTTGAAACCTTTGCACGGGTCCTACTGAATCCGCCACTGGCCTGGTAGGCACTGCGACTATCCATGCATGGCAGGTAATGTACGGTATAACTGTGTGAGTAAGGGCCGGGTAGGACAGTTTATTTGAAGAGCGAGTCAGATGTAAAACGTAGGCCTTTGAATTTAGCTCACGATAAATAAATATTATTTCAGCTCACACTAACATTTATAATAAAAATAAATTTGTGCAGCGACCTTTTGAGAGAGTCAGACTCTCAATAACATAAAAATTACACATGCTGATTTTTAACTAGCTATAATTATTATATCACGTATAAAATTATGTTGCAAAATTTATTAGGCCTACTATTTTGAGCAGACATGCAGTACGGTATTTATTCATACGCGTTATTGATGCTTAGCACTGACAAACTTGGGTAGATTGTAGCATCAACCGCGACTTTATTCTCATCAGTTATGCTGCTTCATAAGATGTTCGAGAAAGAAAACCCGATTATTATGCAATAGCACGACGCTTGCAAATTGCATTTTGGTCGGAGAAAGTAGGCCCTAATCAATGAGAATATGCGAATTGGCACACCAGCCACATGCTAGATTAAGTTGCACATGCGTACACCTACGCAACGCGTATTCATTGTCTGAGTATATGCGGAGCGACTACTAAATGGGAGTTACATCATAATATGATGTAACTCCCATAGTAGTCGCTCCTCATACTCATTATGTTATAATCATCATCGTGATAAAGTTTTTTCACAGTCGTTTTTCTGTACCGATTTTAGGCCTACGCGTTCAGAAATATACAGGCCAGTAGGAGCGCAACTAGTTTGAATGGATATAACTTGAACAATTGTTATCTGAACATCGTGCCCAATATACTAAATTGAAAGCAGGCCTAATTATCAGCCACACTAATACTGTGTCACATCTTGCACTGATATACGGCACCGTTTTTATAAAATGCTGGTGCTGCGCACACCTCTAAATTTTCAATGTAAATGATCATCGTGCCGCTCAAGGAAGAGGATAGCATTTTAATCCGAATTTTAAAAGCAGAAAAAGGATACAATGCACATAAGATGATGATAGAATTCCCTTGAAGAAAATGGAATAAAAATGCTCAACATGGGTGGATTGAACAAATTGATACTACAGGAACGTCTGGGGGGTCCGTAGCTCAGTTGAGAGATCGCTGGTCGATAAACTGAGTAGTCATTATCGCGGCCTGGGTTCAAGCCTCGCTCAGGGCAAAAAATTGTTTGAATTTTCTGTTAGCTGCCAGTGGCGCTTTCTGTTGTGTTGTTTGCCTCGGGTCTGTTGAAAATAAGACCGCCACTCCCAATCCTGGCTTGGCCGGACCAGGAGCGTTCCAGCACTTCGGCCATTAGTGCTAAGCTACCGAGCCTGTTGTAGCCGACCTGCGTGTCGTACGAAGCTGGCCGTATTTCGTATAACTAGTATAATTATGTGATCATTCTGCGGTCTGTCAGATTGAATGTTAATAAACGAAGCTTATTATTATTATTCTAGCAGCCGCAAATGTGCACGGTCGCAAACGTTCTGCGCCCAGAGCAGCGAACATTGCACAAGTGCGAGAGTTAATTTGCGTGTTGATGCTGTCATTAAACCACGTGGTGGACATATTGAGTATTTGTTTGACTGATGGTGAATCACTCGAGATATTACTTGTTATTAATTGTTAGTACTAAACAGAGGCGAGTTTTAAAAAAATCGAAAGGGGAGCAAACAAATTTCGGCGATCTTTTTCTGAAAAATCTGATGACCTGTTTTTTAGTCGTTTTGTCGCAATGTCTGGAAAATATACCAATTTCCCCTTCCAAAATAACTGATGAGCTTTTTTAGTCATTAGTCGTCTGTTCGAAGTAATCTCTGAAAGCAACAACAATAAGACCTCTCTATATATTCGTCGTATCCTACTTTTCTCTTCCGCTGCGTTGTTCCAATGCTTGTTGAAAACAAATGAGGGACCACGTCCTATGCACTTTTGAAATGGGGGGGGGGGCATGGCCGGATTGACCCCCCTGGATCCGCCTCTGGTACTAATTGAACAAAACGACAAAACGGTTCATGAGTTCTTACCTAGTGTAATTGTACAATCGTTTTTATTAACTATTACCTAGTGTACTTGTACAATCGTTTTTATTAACTATAATAAGGGTTATTGTCTATGTAAGTGCCAGATAAAGAAATACTCAACTTTGTCGAACGTGTCCATATTAAGAGTTTGAATATCAATTGTATGCGAGTTAACTTTTGAGCATTTGCTATTAACTTTGGCTCATCTAGCATTTTACACCATCCACCTTAGATAAAGTGGATGGTATAAAATGCTAGATGCAAAATACTTTGAAGTTACTTCTCTCGAAATAGTATTTTACTTGCATTTGATATATTTGCATAAAAATGCATCTCTACTAGAATGTTACATAGGCCTACTCTTGCAATCAAGTACATGTATGTGCGCTTGTAGAATACGTGAGTTACTTTGCCGCACAGGTATGGTGAAGATACCTGGTAACACTAAATTTCCAAAAAACGTCAGATCAAGCCTCTACCCAAAGGCAGCCAAACAGAGGCATCACCGTCGGCGTCATCATTTTATGAATTAAGATGATGATGATGATGATGATGATGATGATGATGATGATGATGATGATGATGATGACGATGACGATGACGATGATGACGACGATGATGATGATGATCACGACGACGCCTACGACGATGATGATGATGACGACGATGATGATGATGACGACGATGATGATGATGACGACGACGACGACGATGATGATGATGATGATGATGATGATGATGATGATGATGATGGTGCTGATGATGATGATGATGATGATGATGATGATGATGATGATGATGATGATGATGGTGGTGATGGTGATGATGATGATGATGATGATGATGATGATGATGATGATGATGATGATGATGATGATGATAGCAATAATAATAATAATAACGACAATAATAAAAATAATATATTACTCCATATGAGCCTAATAGGACAAAAACACCAATCGTAATCGTAGGCTTATTTTGTAAAGCTCTGGACGAAGTTTAGACGTAGGACACAGGTGTTTTTTTACTAGTAGGCCTAACCATTAATTGAGCTTATACTTTCTGTAATTTTCTGGCTGATGGTAATGCTTCGGAACGAATTTCCTAACACGTACATGTATGACATATAGGCTATCTGTCAGTGTTACCAGGTATCGTTGATACCTGGTAACACTGACGCTCGAAAATCGTCAGAACAAGCCTCTACCCAAAGGCAGCCGAACAGGGCTTTTTTTAACGCGCATTTGCACACAAAATGTGCAGTTTCAAATGAATTTGTGCAGTTGTAGAAGCACTTCTGTAGCCCATAGTTAAAAACTAGCATAAGAGGTCGTTGTCCTCCGATTGGAAGTAATTTACCATGGAAGATGGGAAAGGAAAGTAAAGGTTGCGCAGTTCTAAAAATTCCTTTGAAAACAGCCCTGCAGCCGAACTGCGTCATCATTTCTCTAATATTATTGGTTTCAACTCAGAATGAAAGCAGCAAGTACGAATGTCTACACCACACCCTGAAGATATAATAGCCAGGTTTAATTAAGTCCGCCTATTAGCACAGGAGCAGTCAGGTGGTTGGCGACGTTGAAAAGAAAAGGCAGACAATGTGTATTATATAAACACAAAGCAGCACGACGCAAACAAAATTAGCGAATAACCAAATACAAGCAAGCTTTGAGTTCTGCATGACACGAATATCGAGTCCAAGGTTTCTTAGATGTAAAATTCACAGATGATACGATAAAATGATATTAAAGATCCGTTTCCCCCATCAAACGTTGCCTCGTGTGTGTCTAGTCTGTTTGAAGTAGGACTAATATAACGGTCAACAATTATATTATTATGCTTTAGCCTTTTCCAAGAGAGTTGACCTCATGATTTGTAGGCCTACTAACATTCTTAGAAGTCTAGAGCGCAAACATTTAGCCTGGTCGATGCATTGCAAGTACCGATGCTGACGCAGACCAACACTGAAAGTAAAAAGTAAAGTTCATCCAGTTCCACGTGGAACACATGGAGGCGCTCATCTCCTTCTCAATAGCCTTGAGCCAGCAATGGACGAATCCCAAGGTCCTGGATACGAGGCCATGCAGTGTATCGCAGGACTTGCCGTTTACTTCCCAGCTTACGTCGGTACCAACGTGTGCGTAAGCACGAACACCAACACTACGAAAATTTAATTTTAAAATTCAATATAGACCTAGTCTTTGGTTTCATTGCAAAACTAATGCAACATAAAAACTTCGGACCCTCGTCGTGCGTGATTAACATTCCCTGCTGTGCGAGACCGTATAACATAAAGACGTTGCTCAATTATTATGAGAAGATGCCTTTACATAATCTTCGACGCGAACCACAGCGCATCGCATTGCATGCGACGAAGATAATTATCACCAAATGAGATTCATAATTAGCTCGGACCAAATTGAAACATGTTGCGCAGTCTAATCAATGTAATCATGCGACTAATCGTCGTCATTAATTCACAGCGTGGTAAACAGAAAATAAGTGAACTATAGGCCTGCACGTACTACACACATGTATGCTACACAGGTAGCATGTACGGACACTGTGGTGTGACAGTAATCAATGACAACAAAGCAATAGTCTTCCGGGTGTGCCGTGAGGAGAACTTGAAAGCACGCGCTAGAATTCATTAGGCGCTGGATACTTACGCTTGAAACATCTGAGAATCGTCACCGCTCGATGCGGTATTAGCAAACATGAGAAGCGTAATGCAACTCTTCAGATGGTGCTGCTACTTTCGTTGCGCGCATGCTTCTGATAGTCTATACTACAAAATGAACCGGTCAGGGAAAGATTCAGAAAAGCAAGCAATCGTGATCCCATAGCGTTTTGTTTTGGACGAAATTAGGAGTGCAACTACGACCTAAAGTTTCAGTTAATGCTACTTTGTACGACTCGCAAAACGAACGTCGGATCCTTCTAGCGAAAATGAATGAACGAAGAATTTTAAGTTTGCTTTGCTGCCTCCTAGCAATTTGCGTTGGTTACATAGACGTACCGAAAATTAAGCAGCGGACGATTAATCCCGTGTTAGCGAAAGAAGGTGACATCAACATTGGTTATCTGACAGATATAACATCATACGATAATGTCACAAAGAGGTGTGGCCCAGCGCTGACGCTAAGAGGTTGTATGGGGATAGAAATGGCTATCTACGCCATGCGCGAGATCAACAGTCGACCCGATCTTCTACCGAACATCACCCTCGGCTTTGTCATCATCGACGGTTGCTCTGTAGACATCAAAAGCCTAGAGGTGGCGTCGTATTTCATCAAGGTAAACGACACTTGTAGAGAATCGGACCATAACATGTATTTGTCTAATCAGAGCCATGGGTTTACGGAGGAAATCAAAAGCTACGACGTGATTGGAATCGTGGGTCCAACGACTAGCTCAATTGCGAAAACCGTTTCAGTTCTGATGGGAGTTTTTGAAATTTCGATGATCGGCATCCACTCCACAAGTGATGAGCTTACCGATAAGACTCGTTATGAATACTTTATGCGGCTTGTGGCTCCGGACAGTCACCTGGTTCGCGCTCTAATCGAAGTGGTCAAACATTACGGATGGAAATACGTGTCGGTCTTATACTCTACGGGATCCTATGGAGAAAACGCGTACAAACAGATTGGCGATCTCATTGCAGGTGACGCGTCTAGTTACGGTATCTGTATAGCCGCGGCAATAAAAGTAACTGCCTATCCTCTGCAGAAAGAGTACGACGACGTAACTGACTTGCTCATTAGTAATCAGAATGCAAAGATCGTTATAACATTCCTGGATGGAATCAAGAACGCCCAATCGATACTTAGTACAATGCTTAGAAAGAGAGGCGATCTGGGAACGTTCATTTGGCTTGGGGCTGATTCAATGGTTGACTATGAACACGAACCAACGATGGCGAACCTGTTGGAAGGCATCATATTTGTTGACCACCCGGCCGTAACGACTCCAGATTTCGAGAGCTACGTTGAGACTGTCACACCAGTTAGCAGTCGAGGTAACGATTGGATTATGAAGATTTGGGAAGACAACTTTAATTGCACATTTGCAAGTACTGCAGAATATGCTGAAACTCAGAAGTGCAGCGACGAATTGAATCTAGATTCAACAATTTGCCCGTTAATACCCTCACTATATAATCGTGTTCATGACGCGTTCCTGGTGTACGCTCAAGCTGCTCACGACCACATCATGGCTGAATGTCCTGAGGCTTTACAGGACAAGGCGTTGTTAAAGGCCTGTAAATGGGGGGCAGGATTTCTGCGCAGAATCAAGAAGACCACTTATCAGGGAGTTTTGGGAAAAATCGTATTTGACAGTAACGGTGACTATTCTGAAGATCTCGTTTTAAAGCAGTACTACAAGCCAACCATCACAAGTGCGCCCCAGTCTAAAATCGTTGGATTTTGGAATTTCACTGAAGCGCGCCTCTACATGAACGAATCGGAAGTTAGTTGGAAACTGTTTAATAAGAACGTGACTTCACAGAACGTTTTCAAACCACCAGTCTCGGTTTGTAGTCAGCCATGCTTGAAAAACCAGTATATGGTGATTAAACCATCGCAATCGTGTTGCTGGGCATGTTTGGGGTGTCGAGACAACGAGATAATCCTTGACAACCAGACTGGATGTCGACAATGTCCGATGTTCATGTGGCCAGACCCCGACACCGCCAGAAACTGCCTACCAATTTCTCCTGTTTATCTAGAACCCTCAGATATCATATCGGTAACTCTGCTATGTCTGGCCTCAATTCTGATTCTTTTCGCCATCATATGCGCGAGTGTTTTCCTGACGAATCGACAAAACAAACTGTTGATGAAACTCAACATCAAACTGAATATATTGATCATTTTGGGCATCTTGGTGGCATGCATTACGGTCGTACTACTTGTGGTTCCTCCCAATGCAAGTAAGTGGATATGCACCGTCAGAAACGCAGGTTTCAACATTGGACTTAATCTGATCTACTCTCCACTGCTCGTCAAAAATGTCCTCATCTGCCGCTTTTATTTCTATCGAAAGAAGAACCTCCTGCAAGGACCTCGATATGTTTCGCCTGAAGCGCAGATGGTGTTCTTCAATACCTTGCTACTATTTCAGGTAGGTGGCAATATTAGCCTAGTTCATCAAATTTTTTAGTTCATTTAAGGAACAGCTGGGTGCTCGACAGTGTAGTGGTCAGTGGGCTTCATTGTCCTTGGAGAGCTCCTGGGTTCAAATCCCACAAGGGCAGAAAGTTCGAGGTTTCTACTCCACCTGCACACTTGTAACCCGTGCAACTTAGCCTTTAAATGAGCACAATGACCCCAAATTGTCCATGAGAGGAATAGTCAGAAAGGGTGAGGACTTGCTGTATTATGCCAAGGTCAATAAAAATCAAGTCGCAAACATTTCATGCACACGGCTGCCTCAGTGTCACCTCAAGAAACTGCTCGTCTTGAGGAAAAATATTTTAATTAAATTAAGTACAGCGCCCTATAGCATATCGGTGTGTTGTCCTAGTAGGCCTACCGTTCTGTAATGGCATCAGGAATTGTAGAAGAAGACTTCCACTAAACATCACGCATACGATCTATCCAAACACTTAACATGCTGAAAACATGCACCATTTTAGGTAGCATAGGTGCAATCATGTCCTAAAAGTTGGAGGGAACCAAATGAATCACGTCCTAAAAGTTGGGGGACCATAATAATAAAGTTAATGGGACCACTCAAAAGTTGGGGGGACGCGTCCCGTCGGTCCCATAGTGTGGTTGCGCCTATGTTAGGTAGGCTATCTTAGAGTGAGACAGCAAGCCATCCTTTTAGATTTAAGATTTATTTTATTCATTTGACCGTAATTGCTAATTGCTCAAATAACGTGACTTGTCCGAATAGAAATTTTAGGATGTGCCTTTGTCACAATAATTTTCAGGTCCTTCGGAGGCGCTATGTCAGACGCCGAGTATAGGCAATGACGCTTAGCCACGCAAAAACGCGCCCAACAACGTAGTTAATATATTTAACTGCCATTACTAATCTTATATTTATATCACACTGTCATGCCTGGCAATTTTATCGCACAGGTGGCTTTGGTGATCGTGTCAGAAATCGTGTCAACATCAGAAACAAGCTTGAAGATGCCAAGCGTTTTTGAGAAGTACGTGGAACTGTACTGCTACAAATCAACAGCATGGTTTAATGTTCCTCTTGCCTACAACTTGATCATCATGCTTTTATGCGCCGGGATTGGATTCATCACCAGGAAGCTGTCGGACAACTTCAACGAATCTTGGTTTATTTTCCTTTCCGTTGCAACAACATTGTTCGCTTGGATCGTCTTCATACCCGTCTATTTTACGATTTCTTACATGTACATGCAGCCGGCCATTTTGGGATTTGCCCTCATACTGAATTCTCTCGTCACGCTCATTTGCCAATATCTACCAATTATTTATGCTCTTGTATTTGTACCAGATACCACTGTGGTTGTTTTGGTGTCACCTCACGCAGCTGCCTCCAATACAGTTACACCCAATAACGTTGGCTAAATTGCTGCTTTGATGTGAACTTCTAAGGCCAGCATCTAATAGCTGCGTTTTAAAGTGCAAAAACAATTAGCCTAGCCATTGTGCTTTTCGTCATCAGTGTTGTTGTGCAGAATATTGACTGACAGTAACTGTGCGCTGCGCTGCTCGATTTTGAATGCCATAAAGGCAAATTAATATAACTTTGCTATCATCAAATTTCGTGCAAATCTTTCGTTATGGTCACGTGTTGGAAGTGGCTAAAGGAATAGAAGATTATAATAATACGAAGCTGCCCTTTTACTACTCTATAAATTTGTGAATGGCGATTTCTCTTGACGAATATTCTACAAGAAGAGAATTTGTCGCATTTATATCTCAAACCATATCCTCCTTTTCATAGATGTAAAAAACCGATGAAAATGAAATAAGAAAACGGAAAACCGTCGTTTTTTAGAGAAAAAAAGACAAAAAACGGAAACGGAAAATAATTTGCCTTTGTTACATCTGAAACTTCTTTTTAAGCTTAAAGACCTTGCTTATTCAATTTTTTCTTAATCTGCAAATAACACAACTTTATTATTAGGCCAAAATTAATTGGTATAAGTAACATCAATCTACCACAGTTATTTTTTTATTATAAACTTTGGTTTGATAGGAAATTCATAAAAATTAAAGGTATTGAATTTTTCAAATTTAAATTGTAAACATAAGTCCACATAAATTCATGCTGATCGACATAACGCAATTAAAATCTAATCAGAATCAAAGACCATAGATGTGTAGGCCTACTAAATTGTATATTGCACATTTGTACTTAAAATTATTACTTATAAATATTAATTATCGGCCCAAGAATTTTATATCAAAATAACTCTTACAAATTTCATTTCTTGTAGGGACCTACTACATGTATTTCTCAAATGATGACTTAAACAATTACATAATGACACTATAATTAGCTGAATCTTTGAGAGTACGGTGAAAACGTAGACTATGGGATATCAGACCAAAAATTAAATTAAGGAAAATAATAATAGACAGTAAATAAAAAAATAAATAAATAAATAAAGTAACCTAAAAACGATAAAAACGATACGAAAAATAAAAAAATAATAAAAAGTGGTTCTTTGGGAGAGAGTAAAAAACGAAAAAAGCTTTTTACAACTCTGCTCCTTTTCCTTTAGCTCGAATTAAGCACAGTCAGTCACACTAGCAAGTTAGGAGACTTTCAGGCCTTCACTAGAATCTTTCCGCCCTAGATAGCGCATCATGAAGAGATCTTAATTAGCAGGCGGTCCCAAACAGTAGCCCACCAACTACGGCAAAATAGCTTTTCCTACTCTTAACGGCCTAGAGATAAAGAATACAGAATCTCTTCCCTGATATGGCGATGTTAGCTAGGTCTTGCTCCAACTTACATACTCGATATTTGTCGGCCTGTGTCAAGTACTCGGACTGGTCGGTCCCTACGCTCGGCTAATAGGGAAGTGCTCTTGATACAGTTTGCTCGTACCTCCATCATGCAGAGTCGTGCTTTTTCTGTGGTTGACCCGGTGGTATGAAATGCCCTCCCACTTGAGCTGCTTCTGTTCCCCAGATCACTCTCTGACACACTCTGTAAGCACTTTAAAACTGTTCTGTTTGGCCGTTGCTGGAGTCGGGAGCGCCTCTGGGTAGTTTCCTTGAATAGTTGCTAAATAAATACTTGAATGAATGCATGAATGAATGAATGAATGAAAGAAATAAAGGACACGAAGGTCAAGCCTTAGACTAGTATAGGCTACAACCTTTTCATAAAATTGGTCCGACCACATAGAAGCGTTGCACTGTCGAAATTTGGGTGCTGGGGGCAACCAGACAACCGTGTGTGGAGGAGTGAAGAGAGCTACAGCAATGCAATAAATGGATGATACCGAGACGCACAACTTACCTATAGGAAAATAAGCACATACTTTTTGTGGGGCGCGGTGGTGTAGTGGATATGTTCGCCACCTTGCAGTCGGAGGGTTGCAGGTTCGAATCCACCTCAAGTCGCCGCGTCGGGACCTTGGGCAAGTCCTTCACTCGCAATTGCTCAGCGCTTCGGCGTGAAACTCCGATGCAGTGTCCGCGCTGCAGTCGAGAGCACCTCTGAGTAGGTAGCTTGAAAAGGGCGCTATAATAAGTACGCATACAAACAAACACACGCCGCAAGGAAATTGCGCATATCCATTTAAAAGCGTAGATTAATTATAGATCTAAAGGCGATTTCAGATTGCACAGTCCGCAGTCACGACTTATCAGAGACACGGCAAAGCTAGTTTTAGCGTGTGTTTAATACTTAACTGATGAAGAGTAGCAGCTGTTCATATTTGCTCGTGCGAAGCGGAATATTATTATGAAGGGAACGCGGCAGCTGAGACGCTGATGGGGATTGGAAGTAATCAGCATAACCGGCAATAATAAAGTATTATCGGTGCTGGAAATTGCGCAAACATAAAACCAATCAGCCTTGTTGGCAGATGAGATCAGATGTACTCAGAAAGATGTTATCGTTAGTTCTCTCGTTATGATGAAGAAGGAAAAGAAGAAAATAAGAAAAAGACGACAAGGTAGAATTGACAAATAAGAGAAGAGGGAAAGAAGGTGAAGAGAAGAGTAGGAAGAAGAAGGATGAATGAGAACGGAAGAGGGAAGAGGGAAGAGAAGATGAAGAGGATGAAGAAAAAAAAGAAGAGGAAGAAGAAAAAGAAGAAGAAGAAGAAGAAGAAGAAGAAGAAGAAGAAGAGGAAGAAGAGAAAGAAGAGGAAGAAGAGGAAGAAGAAGAAGAGGAAGAGGAAGAAGAGGAAGAAGAGGAAGAAGAAGAAGAGGAGGAAGAAGAAGAAGAGGAAGAAGAAGAGGGAGCAGGAGGAGGAGAGAAAGAAAAAGAAGAAGAGGAGTATAAGGAGGATGACGATTGACGAAGAAGAAAAGAGGTGGAGGAGTTGAGAAGGAGAAGATGACGTAGAACAAACAAGGAAGAAAATAAATCAGAGAAATAAAAAAGCACAGGCTAAGCTAAATAGGGTCCATGCTCAAAATTAATATCTACTTCGTACGTAAGGATAGGCCTATAATTCATTTTATTTATATTCACAGACAATTTAATCGCAGTGAACCATTTATTCACCTTGTCAAGTTCAAATTTAGTTCATCTACCAGATCAGTCAATGAACTTTTGAACATGAACAGCTGAAAACCACTCCCCTTTAAATAACAATGATATTGACCCGGATATTAACCTCTTTTCAAATCTGTCATGGGATAGCCACTACTCTATACCTGATTCTCTCACCACCCTACTCAATACTCCTCGCCTGTTCACTACTATGCACCTGAATTGTCGAAGTATGCAGTACAAAATAATGGATATAACTGATTTATTAAACACTCTCCCTGTTCCTATTCTGGCTTTAACAGAAACATGGCTAGATACAGACTCGGTTGATACAATTAGTATAGCAGGTTACCAAATTATTCACAAATCTCGAGTTTCAGGAAAAGGAGGTGGAGTAGGATTTCTCATAAGGGAGGATATTACTTACGAGCTGCTTGATCTATCAATTTTTAATATTACCCCCAAATCATTCGAGGGAATATTTATTCGTGTGCGAATGAGTAAGGGTAATTGTCTAATTGGATCTATATATAGACCCCCAGGAAATAGTTTGGAGGAGTTCACTCTTGAACTTGAACAGTTATTGTCCAAAATTGCAAATAAGGAGAAACACATGATAATTTTGGGTGACTTTAACGTTGACCTGCTTAAAGTTGGGGATCACTTTGGCACTAGTTCCTTTTTCGATAGTATGTCCTCCTATAATCTTCTCCCGACCATTACCAGACCCACAAGAATTACCACTCATTCCTCAACGCTAATTGATAACATTTTCACAAACGCCTGGTCTAATATTATTGAATCTAAGATTGTTATATCTGATATCTCTGACCATTTGCCTGTCTTAACCTCCTTTAATTTTGAAATACCTAGCTCTAGGAACTCCTCATTTGAGGAATCCCGAATTATTAACGAAGAAGGAAGGGCTAACTTTAGCTATTATCTTTCTGAAGCAGACTGGACTCCTATTTTTGAAAGCTGTCGCTTGAAAGATGCTAACAAAGCATATGACTTGTTTATGAAAGAATATAAAAGAAACTACGATAAGGCGTTTCCAATAAAAACCAATATAAATAAAGGAAAACCCATACTTAGACAACCCTGGATGACTCCTGGACTTCTCAAATCTAGTAAGAAAAAAGCTAAACTTCATTTAAAATATGTAAAGGTCCCTACCCTCACCAATAAAAATAAGTTTGTTTCTTACAGAAATAAATTTAAAACAATTAGAACGAAGACTGAAAAGCATTACTATGCTGTTGAATTTACCAAGCATGTTAATAATTTAAAGAAAACTTGGACCCTCATTCGAAGTATAATTAAAATGGATGAACAACATATTAAAATTGAAGCACTTAAAATCAATGGAATAAGAAATGATGACCCTAAAATGATGGCTAATACTTTTAATAATCTTTTCTCCGACATCGCTCATAATCTTGCCAAACAAATTCCCGCTCCTAAATCTCCTTTTAACAAGTACCTTGACCCGCCACTTCCTTATTCTTTTGGCTTGGTTCCTACTTCACCCGAGGAACTAAATAACTTGAGCCACTTGATCCACGACAGTCACAGCCGTGGCGTTGATGATATCGACCCCCATATTGCTAATTCTTGCATTTCTCCTATCGCAATCCAACTAGCTGAAATAATTAATTGCTCCCTTATCACTGGAGTTGTACCTGATGCTATAAAAATTGCAAAAATAGTCCCTATTTTTAAAAAGGGTGACAGGGAGAACCCTTCTAACTATAGGCCCATATCCATTCTTCCTTTTTTTGCCAAGTACTTTGAAAAAATAATGCATGATAGGCTCAATAAATATGTAGAAAAATCTCATATTATTTTTCCATACCAATATGGCTTTCAATCTGGTCGATCTACTTTTATGCCTTTAATTGATATGTATGATAAAATTTCTAAGGCCTTTGAAAACAATGAATATTCTATTGGTATCTTCTTCGATTTAGCAAAGGCCTTTGATACTGTGAATCATGAGATCCTATTAAAAAAATTAGCTAATTATGGCATTAGAGGCGTCCAATTAGCTTGGTTTGCCAGTTATCTTGAAAGACGTCTCCAGTGCGTTTCCTGCAATGGAGCTCTCTCAGACTTAAGAATTGTTAGATATGGAGTACCCCAAGGTTCTAATCTCGGACCCTTGCTTTTTCTTCTATACATTAATGACTTGCCTAATATATCTCCTACTCTTTCATTCATCCTCTTTGCTGACGATACAAATGTTTTTCACTCTCATAAATCCTACCAGAGTCTAATACAAACAGTAAACAATGAGCTTGTCTTCATTGCCGAATGGTTCTCTGCTAATAGACTCTCCTTAAACATAGATAAAACTAACTTTATGCTATTTCGAACTAATAAAAAGATGTGCCCCCAGAATGAATTGCAACTGTCTATTAACGATACCTCCATAACGCAGGTTAGCTCCACTAAATTTCTTGGTGTGCACATAGATCAACACCTCACATGGAATGATCATATTAAATATATCTCTGCCAAGGTTGCAAAAAGTGTTGGTATCCTTCGTCGAACCTCCCATATACTCCCCCCCGCTATTCGTGTTAAATTGTACTACTCATTAATATATCCTTATCTCTCATACTGTAATTTAGTTTGGGCATCTACATATAAATCCAGGCTCAATAAATTAGTACTTCTCCAAAAACGTGCAATACGTATCATAGCTGGAGTTAAGCCTTTTATTCACTCAAGTCCTTTATTTCAATCATTAAATTTATTAAAATTTCACCAAATAATGACTTTTCAGATAGGAATCTTTATGTATCGGTTCACCCATGATCTTCTTCCCCTTAACTTTGCAGGGTACTTCCAAAAAGGTTCTGAAATACACAACTATTCTACTAGGAACTCCTCTCATTATCGAGCCATATCCGCTCGTTTAAATTCAAGAAGATTCCATATTAAATATACTGGACCAGGTATATGGAACTCGTTTCCTAATCATGTTCAACAAGCTTCCAGTTTACAAAGGGCAAAGACACTATTGCGCAACTATTTGGTTAATGACTGCAAAGACATTTAACCTTGTAGGCACTGATTTTATTTTATTTGATTTTATTATTGTTTTTGTGTTTGTTTTTGCGTTCTTAGTTAAGTTTACTACATTAATTTTCATCTTATCCTGTTCTTTCTTGCCTATTGTTCAATTCATTATGTCAACCGTCTAGCCATCTGTTAAAATTGATAAGTAATTAGGTGTCCCTGTTAGCGGGATATTCATCCCTTAGGGCCTTCCTTGTTGCCATCCGATTATGTGAAGCATGTTATACTATGTCTATTGTGTATGTTGATGGTTGGTTACAATAAATGAATTGAATTGAATTGAATGGTGTCATCTGTGAACGTGATGAATAATTGCAGAGCAGGTGAAGCGTAATTGCAACTGTAATTGTAATCGTACATTTATATAGCGCCCCTTCAAGAGAACTCCTCAGAGGCGCTCCCGACCTGACACCAAACCACAGTCAAAGAGAATGATTTTCAAACGCTTGCGGAAAAGGGACACAGAAAGACAAAGAAGTTCATTACGGACACTAATGGGTATACCTTATTCCAGAAAGATGGACCGACCGTAGCAAAGCTTCTATGCAGAACTGTGGAAGATCTTGCCATAATTATGAACAACCAGATATCGTTAACATAGCATATATCAGAAATAACAGCAAGACCCGAATTAGTGAAATCACATCGCGGCCTATCAAATCCTGACATCACAAAGGAAACGCTATAGGCCTATATCTAACGTCTCCAACATAAACTGGATTCAAAAGTTGAATGTCAAATCGAATCTTAAAATATCACGGTGTCAAGACCGTCGCCAGGATTTTGTTTCGAAGTGTGGTCACTCGATCCTGAGCAAGCCGACAAGCAGCCGAATCAACTGACTAAGAGGTTTAGAGAAGTCTTTTTTCAAAACTTCATCAGCTTCCTCATCATGATCATTGTCAGATCGTCATCGCTGTCTAATCTATTGTAAAATTTCACATAGAAATCACGATTTCAATATTAGGCTAATCCCATCTTTTTCAATATTAGGCTAATCCCCTCTTTTTCAATATTAGGCTAATCTCATCTTTTTCAATATTAGGCTAATCCCCTCTTTTTCAATATTAAGCTAATCCCCTCTTTTTCAATATTAGGCAAATCCCTCTTTTTCAATATTAGGCTAGTCCCCTCTTTTTCAATATTAGGTTAATCTCCTCTTTTTCAATATTAGGCAAATCCCCTCTTTTTCAATATTAGGCTAATTCCTTCTTTTTCAATATTAGGCTAACCCCCTCTTAGTTCTTACATCTCGTAGGCCTACTTGTTAGAGTCTGAATGCAATATTTCATTTTTGCATTATTTCATTTCGGGGAGTGTTCAAGCACTCGAAACATCTTCTTAATACGGCTTTGCACGTTGTTGCAGGCAAGGTGCGGGCTACACTTAGTCTACACAAGCAATTATTCTGTAGTGCATCATACGGAGGCACAATAAACTCTACGAGCTAACTGGTTGACAGACATCCACGCTAACCATTAGACTCTCAGTAAGCTCACCTTGTGCAGACTATCTACGCATACGCAAGATGGCAGCTGCTGATGTCTATACCGCCAATGTTAGCGCTGCTTAAAGTTGATCCAATCGAATGTTCCTTCTGAACGCAGCCATTATTCTTGTAACGTAATGTACTTCTCTCTGTGGATTTAGTATCTATAGGGCTACCTATGATATTATTCGAAAAAGACTGAATGAATAGTGTTTGAGCTCTATTAGGTTTGGTGTTTATCTTGTGCAAAGACACCCCAAAACGCCCACTCCAAACTGTAGCCTACGGTAGCATATATTATGTCACTACCCTCTGTGAATAAGTACGATTGACTCCTCCAATACTTCTAGGCTATCCTATTAGTGCTTTCACTGGAAATAATATGTCGAGAAAGGCATTGAGGTGGACGATTTATTGGAGGTGCTTCAGAATGACAGAAGAGTGGAATTGCTTAGGCCAGTTTTCGCCCCTCATACAGATCTACGTGGGCGATATCACTCTGTTGGGCATAGCGTGCATTCTGACCTCTCGCTCTGAATCTCCAGCAATTCTAAAGTGTGAAACTTCGTTCTCTAATTAATTGCTCGCTTCGTCGATAGTCGTGTGACACATGCCAGAAATGCAATAATCGTCAATTGTATGTATACTCCTAAATCTAAGATGAATTCTGTTTGTCACAAAAGCAATGAGTATCTGACGAGACTGAATATTATTCGACAATTGCCGTCAAAGCCAGAAAGCTTATTAATAATGAATAGCCACTCTACGTGGGCAAAGGATGGCGTAACATCTGTCCGTCTCTCCATTAGAATCAACGGGAAACCTAAGATGATTACCACTATCGAAAATCGGAAGCAGATCTTCTTCAACACGGAATCCCAATAAGATTCCATTTCCTGGTAACCGCAGCATCATCGTCTTCATTCCTAACGTCATAGCATTCAAAATGAATAATTGAATGACGCTAGCAAGTCTTAAGCTCACATCCGAATGACATTAGCAGGTCTTTACCGTGACGGCATTAGCAAGTTGACACATGGAAGGGAAACAGGACAATTAAGTGTAATCAATTCATCAATTAAAAAAATGCAGAATTTGGCTATTTACTCAGAGGAAAGATTTTGTCCCCGGAGATATGTCCGCTGTGAAATCGGTTGGGTCTTGTCCTGAGAGATTTTGTCCGGGGGAATTTTACACAGGGGATGATGTCCTACAACAAAGTTACTCTAGGCCTAATCGAATTCTGTATCGCCAAATGCTCAGAATAATTCATCAGAGATTTAGGCCTACGATCGAAGAGTATTGCATTTCTGACACGTATCACGCACGACTATTGACGAAGCGAGCAATTATTAGAGATGGAATAATGGAGCCGATAGCAGGCCTAGGCTAAATGGAATTGTTCTATTTTCGTCATATCCTATTTGGGATCGTCAGGTCATTTGACCATAATATCTCGATTAGATCACGCCACTTAATAAACAGCTTAATTAATCAATTTATCATTTATTTATCAGTTTATTGAGCCCGATGCATACAAAGTATCACCTCGTCATATACTATTAACAAAATACACTATTAAGAAAATGTGTTAGCAGTATGGCGAGATGCTACAAATGTAATGGGCCTAATTATCTCTTGTAATATTATGTTGGTAGCAAAAGAGAACCCAGAAACGACCGCATAGTCCCGCTGGTGGTTAGGGTCACCTATGTGCATAGTCAGGTGCTAGATGCTTAACAGAGGTCATTTAGAATCGTTCATATTTTAAATATCTTAATTTAATAGGCCTGCGTGTGAAATTGTTAACATTTAATTAGTCTGTTGAAGGACATTATCCCAAAAAATGCCCGTTCCCAGCAGTGGCGGCGCCAGGATTTCAGGTTTGGGGGGGCTGAAGCCCCAAGCCTTCCTCCCTCCCAGAGACGCAACTAGAACATTTTCTTCCCAGGGCGGTCATATTGCAATCGCGCGAAGCTACGAGTGCCGAATGCATGAACGAAGCACATACCGACCAAGGGTTTTACAAGAAATTGTGCACTCACACAAACGCGCTCCACATAAAATTAATATTCCATTGCAAGATGTAGTTGGAGATTGAATGGGTTATTTAAACGAGGTCAGCAATAATTGTTGAGGTTTTTGATTTTTGGTGTTTCCGGCCGCAATCCTAGATTAAGTTCTGAATTATCATAAACAAAGGTGTCCAACTGAGGTAGCAAAAGAGAATGGGAGGTCCTCAAACGCGTCCGCGTAAAGTCTATGCCGTGCCCGCGCTGTACCATACCCCGAAATTTCAGTCATCTGAGTCGAGTTGGTGACCGAGCTGAGCAAGGGCGATACAGTATATACAGTGCGTGTGCACACAGTAGCCCGAGTAGCTATGTGGTGCAGACAGTGAGGTAATGTAAAGTCCCTATTGTCTTTGACATACCGATATGCAAGCACTCAAAAACCACGTTGACTAGAGTTCCAAGTTATCACAATAAGAGGTGTCCAACACCGAATTAATATTCAGAAATTCCACAATACAATGGTGTGCAATTCAGTATTATCGTAATATTATTTTCATGCATGCTGTGCAGTACAGATGCAACACTACTATGGGAGACTTTACAAATTTCACTTACTGCAGAGCTGTAAGTGTACTATAAAGAGTTCAGTTCACTTTTTATAGGGCTGACAGCTTCCATTCCATAAGGAAGAAACGGTTTACAGTTACGTGTAGGCAGCTGCTAAATGCAACAAAACTGGTTCACTAACTTTGTAGCATTTGCTATTCAACGAATTAAGTGACCTGTACAACTTAATATATATATATATAATATTGTATATATAGTTGATTTCGATGCCATTGACCATTGTCTAGCTTTCTTATTACGAAATAAGCCGTAATGGATATTTTCTGTTTTTTGCTTGGGGGGGGCTGAGCCGCATTTGGAGGCTATAACCCCTAGCCCTCTGACGACGCCACTGGCGCAAGCATCTACGCTATGATTATATAGTTGATTGAAAAAGGCAGAAAACCCTAAACATTCTTTTGTGACGATGATTAATTTTGTGAAATATGCGAAAAATCAAGAGAAAATACAGCTTTGCACCACTTTTTGAAAGACTAGGCAATTTCGATATTTCTATACGTCTAATACTTATAAAACGGTTTCAATCTGAAACGAGGTGTCTAAGAGCCATGTTGTTTCTTCGACAATTTCGACAACCCTGTCCCGTTGTATGGTCAAAAGGTAAGGGTGCAAACTTGTCACCCGTTTTCATAGACTGAGGCCAAGAAATGAAGTCGCTAACTTCATTCTCAAAGTAGATTTCGATGCCATTGATCATGGTCTAGTTTTCTTATTACGAAATAAGCCGGTATAGACATTTTTCGCATTTTGCTTTGGGGGGGCTGAGCCGCATTTAGGGGGGCTTAGCCCCCTCCAGCCCCCCTGGCGCCTCCACTGGTTCCCAGCACAATCAATGCAGTGAGGACCCTACCGATTTTGCGTAGGACATAACCCCACGGACAAAATCTTCTCCTCTGTGCAAATAGCCAATTTTTGCACTTTCTACTTAATTGTTCTGTTTCCCTTCCATGTGTCAACTTGCTAATGCCGTCACGGTAAAGACCTGCTAATGCCATTCCGATGTAAGCCTAAGACTTCTTAGTGTCATTCAGCTATTCATTTCTAACGCTATGACTTGCTGGTGTCATTTATGTCTACGTATAGCCCAAGACTTGCTAATGTCGTTCAAATAAAAAATAATAATATTTAGGCCAACACTGAATTAGCCTACATCAACGAGGAACTTTGGACGAATAAGCTATTCTAACAGAAGTTTTGGATGTCCAGCATATACAAATAATAATATAGTATATATTTATTTAGCGAAAGAGAGGTAGAGAGACCACAATTTCCTGGACAACGTTGGGTAGACTGCCAGTGGCGTAACAACCTGGCCGGGGGCCCGTGGACAATCTAAGCCTTGGGGCCCTTAGACTAGTAGCTAGACTACCCTTTAGCGAGACTAAAGAGTAGGATTAACGAGACTGCAGCTGTTTGGGTAAAAAGGAAGAGTGAGTATATATTTAAAATGCTAATTAATTAACTATGGTGTCCTGGTGTTATAAGTGTTCTAAATGTTCTAAGTGCTCTAAAACCAATAATAATAATAATTACGAAAAATTTATATGGCGCCGTAACTCGACCACGCCGATACAAGAGCGCCTTGCAAGCGCAGCAAATGCCATCTGCTATTCTATAGGCCTAATCAGTAATCACCCCCTCCACGGGTTTGCGAAATTGCATTATAGTAGTTTCGACAATTACGATGTGACTTTGGTTATATCCCATTTATCACAGTTTAAGGTTAGTATTATTTATTTAAAAGACTTGAATTGGTTCTATAAATCCCAATATATTAGTTTCATTTTTTTACGCACATGGGCAACCCGAATGCCACTATTGAACTGCAATTAGGTCTATGCATAATTCTGTTAAATAAGCCTATCGAAAACGTGGTGATTTGCGCTCAGATGCCGACTGTAGGCCTACTCAAGGTTCTCTCAATACACTGTACTAGACATTTTATATATTATTGGCTATTGCAAACTAATAAGAGCATGACAAGACATAATTATGTGTAAATAGTTTGATGATGAACAGAAACAGAATATGTTCAAGGGTCCAAACACAGCCAGCTGGCTGGTTGTGTTGGGATGGGGTGTTAAAATTATGAGGACTCATTGGCTTGTGCATGGGGGGGAAGATTCTGTTGGACTTTGGAACTTTTAGTCTGCATCTGTATGAGTATAAACATTTCAGAATGGGAGAGTAAGCTCAGTGAGGGTCAAGTCAGGGTCACGTGTCAATCTTCCATGGCAAACCGGTCGATGTTGTGTGTGTTTCTCTTTACTCCTCCGGCCCCTCTCCACTCATATACATGTACCATAGATAGACAGAACATAACTATTTGGAAGAAACAGTTGAACCTAGAATGAATGATGTGCACTGTTATCGCAACCCACCATGACGAGCGTACAGCCAGGAGGGGCGGGGAGGGTGGCTTACCTCAAGCCAATTGCTAAATCCACCCATGCCTGTGTCACGGAATATTCGATCCCCCTTAAAGCTCTCCGGGAGTGGGGTGAATTAACCTACCCCCCCCGATGGAATATACAGGTGTAGACTATCCAGGGTATAAACCATTCTATCCCAATTACTGAAAATGTTTATAAATGATACATTTATGCTGTAATCAAAATTTAAAGTGACTCTAATTGTTCTAAGTGTCCTAAGCGATGTTCAGAGCGAGGCAGCTCGAATTCATTTAGTGACTCTAAGTGCTAATTCTTATAAGTGTTCTAAATGTTAAGTGCTCTAAAACCAAGAGCAAACAAAGTTTTCTATATAGTATACAATAAACATTATACCCGTTAGTGTCATCGTTCAAAAAAGCAGATGGAAGTCAATTTGCAAAAATAAATGCACGCGGAAGTGGCATTTTCAACTGTTCTTCATCTGGGGAGATAAGATTAATACGGGAGGTACTCTATTTTCGTGACACCTGCTGACCCCCGTCTGAAATACTGCACCGCTGACCCAAAATCGGGTCCAATGCCTGATAATTTATGGGCCTATGTGTGTTGCAGTGTTAATTTTGTTACTGCTAATTCCAAATCAACAGCTGAGGTGCCGCAGAGATGTGGAATAAAGAAAACTAAACGCTGCTGAGAATAAACACTTATAGCCTATCCTTCAAGACGATTATAACTATTGTCCAAGTAATTAAAGCACATAAATTATTTTGGGGTGAGCAGCTCGGGGCCCCTGTGACCTCGGGGGCCCGTGGATTTTGTCCACCTTCGTTACATGGTTGTTACGCCACTGTAGACTGCCCCAGCATTATAGGGTCTACATAAATCAATCCTTGTTTCGCCGGATGCCCTTTACGACACATTTCAAACCACATTAAAATCGTGAGTTCGTGCGTGTGCGTGTGCCTGATTGCGTGTGCAACTGTGCATGTTTGTATGTGCACGCGTGGGTTACTAGGCCTAGGTGTGTCGGTAGGTGTGAGAGGTGTGAGGTTATAGGATTGTGGGTACACTGTCTGTGATTGATGCGGTCACAAATGCGATATAAAAACGTCAAGACGTGCTGATGCATCGCGTTCGGACCATGCAGTTCGAAGGTGATGTTCGTGCATCCCACACGCTTTATATAGCGGCACAATCTATATAATTCCGCAGTTCTCAATATGATTTACATCCTATAATTCCATGCTTATACATAACTGTCGCGTCTCCAACTAAACTGAGCAGGCTTCAATTGAGCAGATGTTGAATTGTGTCGGTGGCATCTTAACTGATTGGGTTCCTGTTATTCCAGATGGGATGCCAATAATAATATAGGTGATGATTACCAAATGGAAAGTCACAACAGGGCTATCAATCATTCAATCAATCATTCAATCACTGAATATTCGTCGGTGCAATTCGTGCGAGATAAAAGCACTAGAAGAAAACACTGACAGAGGTTTTATTGGCATTACAGGGTTCATAATGTTAGATTTGACTGACATAGACCTATTACTAGGAATGATGCTTTTATTTCATGTAGATAAAATATAAATTATATTAGACTGGTGTAAAGCGTACTCTGTTACGATTGGACGTTATTATAGAAAGACCATTAATATACTGAACCAATCACAATACGTACAGGAATAGTCTATTTTTGCACATGAAATCATATCTTTGTTGTGAGCGTTAATAATAAAGTCAGTCGCACTCAAGTCTTAGAGCGAGTAGGCTACTTATCACACGTAACGGCAGTTCACAAATTAAATTTTTAAGCCAATACAAGTATATCATACATGGGCCTATCTCTGTGATATCGGAAACCTTATGACTATTCATCAAAAGGATCATGTTCGGCGTAACAACGCTTTCGACTGTAGGCCCTAGAATACTTACATTGTATCGGGCCATTGATGTTGGCAGTGACTTCGATTTTTGACGACAAGGCAACGCGTCGAAATATTATCGTGTGTGATGTAGATTATTGTCTGCGCGTGCACAATGTACATCCAGTACCGGTATGCAGTGGTTCTTCCGATTGTCAAGAAATGCACTCGCAAACACGCGTTAATCTACATCAAACGTACATCAAACCTACATCAATCGTACATCAAACGGAATGCCTTTGATTTAGTATTTACGAGCAAACGCACACTTTCTTTCTCCCCACCCACACACGCACGCACACACAGGTATACACATACCGATACCTATAGGGTAGACCTTTATTCACGTGTATTTTCTGCACCATTGCAGTTGAGCCTAAACTATTTTACTTAGGACCAGCGATAAGCAAGCACCTCAAAATTAATTGTCTTACAAAATTAAGTTGATTTTTCGTCATCTATTTCTTATTATTGAAAATTATTTCATTTAGAAGGGGTATTTTTTATGAATGCCCTTCCTCGATCCTTCATCATGGCTTTCCCATAATTTGGACGGGAGGAATGTTTCCTTGCCGTTAAGATAATTATATTAAGAAATATGTAGGCATAGCTACACGCTAAGATTCATGCACGCATATATAAAATAGGCCTGTCGCATATATAAAATATTGAGATATAAATTTAAATTTTAGATATATTAAGTTATATTAGGATAAGGAGTCCTTCCGACTTACTCATGCTCTGCAGATTGAGTTGTGTCAATTTTGTATCACACAATTACTCAAGAACGCTTCTGATTAGGCAAACTTGAAGGAGCGCTATATCAAATTGCTATAGTAAAATAAATAAATACAATTACTGGATAATTATAGACCCATATGTTGAAGCTAAATTTCATTTTATGTGTGAAAAAGTTATTATTGTTTAGTTTGACCAATTCTTGTCACATTATCCCACATACATGTAGCCATAACTATATTAATTATAGACAATAGACCGTCTATAATTGTATATATATATATATATATATATATATATATATATATATATAGTATAGAAGCATGTTAATAAGCTATTATAGTGCATGAGCGGCGAAGAGAGTTGTCCTTTAACACCACTGTCAAACTGCGTTGTCCATGTTCCACACATGCTTATCTTGTTTATAGCAAACGTGTATAAATAACGATGAGTGATAGCAACATATCCATATAATTATTAGATTAATTGTTAATATTCAAGGCTTTTTTGCTTGAGAAGACTCTAGTAAGGATTTTACAATGAGTAATGATTTAAACTATTCCCGATGAAAGGATTCTGCTAAGTCGATAGCATAGGCGTGCGCGCCTGTGTGAAAGAAAACAGCACGTATGAGTGTTTTGCAACAGTCTAAGTCGCCAGTACAAAAGCAACGCCGTTGCATCTATATACAAAGTCTTTACCAATTCTGGTCACTCAGCATGTGATCTTGCGTATCAGCAGCAGCAGCAGCAGCAGCAGCACCACCACCACCACCACCACCACCACCACCACCACCACCACCAGCCTGCATCGTGTCGGTGCATGCTATAATAGCTTAGACTTGAAAATTTGGCTGGGTAGCCTATATTTTACAGGCAGTTTGACTGTAGCCTAATCGTATCGATACCAGTCGGAAGTAAGCCTAATGCATTATAAGGAGCATGACTGTGATTCAGAATTATTTGTTGACTTGACGTTTATATAAACACGAAATGTGTTTCTATAGCTTTCAGCACTGAAGTATAACTATAAACGCGACGCATCTCTAACGGCTCAGGACTAAAAATATATATGAAAAGTTACAGATTTCAAAGACATTCCTCATTAATAGGCCTAAAGCAACGTGAATAAGCTGGTGATAATAAGCTGCACTCTCTTCCGTGAGAAGCGGTATTTCTGTGGCGCAGAGATAGCTGGATGATTTATAAATTATTAAATTTTACATTACAATCAAAATTATTCAAAATGAAAACGTCTTACGTTGTATGTCTTTTCGCTGTAACCAACTGGATATTGCCCTTCAACACAACAGCTGAAATGCTTGAAACAGGAAAGAGAGCAGTGAGTGCAGTTTTAGCTCGACAAGGAGATATTAACATTGGCGTGATTGCTACCTTTACGCTGTACGATCCCAGCATTCGACAGTGTGGATCGCAGCCGGTAACGTACGGATGTGATTCAGTAGAAATGCCGATCTACGCCGTAGATCAGATCAATAGCCGGACAGACCTTCTGCCGAATATCACTCTTGGTATCGTCCTGGTCGACGGTTGCTTTAACGACATGCAAAGCTTAGCAGTTTCAACGTATTTGATTCAATACGGCGATAGCTGTTCGGACTTAAATGATCAGACCGTCAACAGCACATCCGTTTCCTACCAGAATACCTTCTCCGATGAACTGAGACATTACGACGTTGTGGCAGTACTCGGACCTGGGAGCAGCCGTATAGCGTCAGCGGTTTCGAGTCTCTTGAGCGTCTTCAAAATTCCCATAATGGGAATATACGCCACAAGCGACGAACTCAGTGATAACAGCCGGTATGAATACTTCCTTCGGCTCGTCGCAGCGGATGCTTACCAAGTAAATGCGATATTGGAAATTGCCAAATACTTTGGGTGGACGTATTTGTCTCTGGTATACTCCGAAGGATCTTACGGAGAGAATGGCTACAAGCAAATCGACCGTATCCTACACGACTCTGATGAAAACTTTAACATGTGTATCGCCGTCGCGCTCAAGATTTCTTCAACAGCTGATGATGATGAATTCAACGATCACGCTGATGCACTTATACGGAACGAAAATGCCAGAGTTGTAATCGTTTATTCAGACGATGCTTCGCAATTCCAGGCCCTTCTTACAGCTGTTTACAAGAGAAAACATACAGGGACGTTTATTTGGATGGGTGGCGATGCAGCCCTTGGTTGGGCGCATAATCGCGCATCCATGGGGAATATGATGGAAGGAGCATTGTTTCTGGATCATCCAGCCTTTCCAATACCCGATTACTTAGAACATCTGAGGACAATGACGCCCGCAATGCACCAAGGTAATGCGTGGATGCTGAAATTGTGGGAAACTAGCTACAAGTGCTCATTCAGTGCAAATGTGTCGCATGGTAAGTCGTGCAGCTGGAATACGACCCTAGATTCGACCATGTGTCCAGCCATTGACTCCGTGAACAACCGCATTCACGACGCCTTCTTAGTCTATGCATATGCCTTGCACGATCTTATCGTCAATAACTGTCCAGATGCTTTCAGAGATAAGACTTTACTGAGGAACTGCGTTCGAGGCGACGCTTTGCTTCAGACAATAAAGCAATCGACTTTTTACGGAGTTCTTGGACAAATAGTATTTAATGAAAATGGCGATTTCATGGAAAATCTTCTGGTGAAGCAATTCTATTTGGCGGCGGATAACTTATGCAGCTCGAAAGTGGTCGGGTTCTGGAATTCCACCGAAATGCGTCTCTATATAAATCAATCGATGATCAACTGGACAACTTTCAATAAAGACGAACCGCTTGATGGCAAAAACAAACCTCCGGCGTCAGATTGCAGCCTGCCATGTCTAAGTAAGCAGTATATCCAGAGGCAAAATCTACCGTGCTGTTGGATTTGTGGAGACTGTCGCAACAACGAAATCCTCTTTCAGAATAGAACAGGGTGCCAGTCTTGTCCGATGTTTACTTGGCCCGATGAAGAAACAATCACAGCCTGTGTCGCGATTGACCCAGTATATCTTCATTTTTCACATGTCGTATCAGTATCTTTACTCTGTCTCACATTGTTTGTGGGTATTTTCGCCATAATCTGCGCCGGTGTCTTTCTGACGAAGAGACGAAACAAATTAGTGAAGGCATTGAGCATCCAACTAAGCATGATGATCCTGGTGGGCATCCTGGTTGTGTGTGCAACGCTAGTGATTTTAATTGTTCCTCCTAACACGGGCAAATGGATCTGTGTTGCCAGGAGCGCAGGTTTTCACTTTGGTATCACTATGATTTACGCCCCTCTTCTGGTGAAGAACGTTCGTATCTACAGAATATTTGCTTATGGACGAAAGAGCAACCGAGCACCAAGATGGGTCTCAACTAAATCACAAATTGTGTTCGTTTGTACACTTTATCTGATACAGGTGGGTCTCAAACAGAAGTAATTAATATAAATGATGCAGTGTCAGTCTATGACTGGCCATAATTTTCGCTTTCATCGTCGCACTTTTCCTGATGCGCGAGAAACATCTTAGCCAAACAGAAATTTACATTTGAATAAGGTCTCTTTTTAACAAGTTATCGGAATCAGTAATATTGCGATAGTGAAGAGAATATATGTATTAGGTTCCACCCGCACAGGAATACTTTGCAATGTATTATATTCGGTATATTGATATTGTGCTATTTGATGTGGTTTCGTGGTATATATAATAGTATATCTATAGGACGTTGTCTCTTCAGTTAGGCGCTTGTTATAGCGATGACAAACATTGATGTACCCAACACTACCCATGTGAGAAGAATTCCAATAAATGTCCATTAAAGATGTCAAAATGAACTGAGAATAATAG
>OX457052.1:11995856-12248356 GCA_949752735.1 Lumbricus terrestris | reverse complement strand
CCATTCATCATAGGCTCGCATATGGAGCTACCTACAAAGATGTCGTAGGTAGACCTAGATATGTTAATGAGTAGCCTACATGCATACAATGTATAGGCCTAGATACAGTTATGCATACAATACAGCGACTTATATGTCAAACGGATGAATTTCCTAGAGTAGCATACATAATACATCTATGTGGCATCTATAATATTAAGTTTTAGTTAGATATAATAGGGAGACTTCCTTATTTACTCGTGTTCCGCAGACTGAGCTGACCTTACCTTAGACCTTAGTCCTTCCCGTGCAGCTCTGCACATCGGACAATGCAGTTTCTCCATTCCACTCTGTTGACTGAGTAGGAAGCACCTCTGAGCTCTTGCAGCGTCAGTCGACTGAGCTGAGTAGATAATATATATCACTTCTTCAAAAAAACTTCGCCGAGGTGCTTCCTGCTCAAAAAGATCAAAAATAGCAATTTTCAAGTGCTTTTAGAATGTGCCACAGAGTGACCTATAGGAAGCAGGCGTACTTCAAGAGGAAGGCCATTTCATACCGCTACTCCAACCACAGGAAAAAGCATGGCTTTGCATGATGGAGGTACGAGCAAACGAGAGCACCCCTTCCCACCAAGAGTAGAGATCGACTGGTCCCATATCCGACGCAGACCAACGAGGATCAATTATGTAAGTTTGAGCAAGATCTAGCTGGCATCACCATACCAAGGAGGCGACCGTGTTTTCAATGCTCTGATGGACTGGGAGCCAGTGCAGAACTCTCAGTATGTAATTTGAAACGTCACTGCATTTGCGCATTTGACCGATAAAGTAGAGATCGACTGGTCCCATATCCGACGCAGACCAACGAGGATCAATTATGTAAGTTTGAGCAAGATCTAGCTGGCATCACCATACCAAGGAGGCGACCGTTTTTTCAATGCTCTGGTGGACTGGGAGCCAGTGCAGAACTCTCATTATGTAATTTGAAACGTCACTGCATTTGCGCATTTGACCGATAAAGTTTGCTGCAGAGATTGGATAAATTAGAAAACGATCAGAGTAGACCATACACTCAGAACGGAAAGCCAAAATAAGGGGTAGGAATAGTATCATGCGAGCTGTGACAAAAGAATGAACAAGTGTAGTTGCAGCGTCAGTCGATAGAGCGCAAGCAACCATGCGAAGCTGCTGGCGCAGTGGACACATACAGGAGCGACTGAGTTGATTGAGGTGACGTGCAAAAGTGAGTTGTTGGTGCAATACTATAGGATGCCAATGTCTCGGACCGGTGTGTATAGTATGGCTCGAAAATTTATTCGAGATGTAAACCAGGCTAAAAAAGAAGCTTCTGCCGAGAGTCCAGCCACATGAATTTAAGAGCTGGGCATAGACGGAGACCTGGGCTGAGAATTGGGGGGGACGGAAAGACGCGAGATTTCCCGAAAAATTTCTGACGACCGGCGAAATCTCGGGAAATATTTTTATTTTCGCCGCAAAAAAAGTTGATGGCCTTTTTTTTAAAGTCATCCGGCCAAATCTCGACGAAATTTCCTATTTTCGCCGCCAAAAAAGTTGATGACCTTTTTTTTTTAGTCACCCGGCCCAAATCTCGACGAATTTTTCTATTTTCGCCGCCAAAAAAAGTCTTGACGCTCAAACATTGGGGGGGGGACAAATGCATGGGCCGTCCCCCAACACTTTTATTGGGGTGGACCGTCCCCCCTGTCCCCCCCTAGGTCTCCGCCCATGGAGCTGGGCATGATTTGTGCTTGTCCACTTCAATAAATGGTATGTATGCTCTGTGCTTGTCTACTTCAATAAATGCTATGTAATAATATGACAACTATAATGTATCTAATAATAAAATGCTTATACTGTATACGGAAAGTGTTATTTTTTAGTGGTTTATACATGTATAGGCGCATGAGAAGTACAGAAAATTTTCATAATTTCATTGGGGAAGGAGTGGAAGGGTAATGGTGAATGCATTGGTGATACTCGTGCACAAAGAGCGCACGGATTCGGGTTCGATTCACGTTAACTTACCAAGGATCGACTCTTCAGAAGATGACGTTGGTAAAATGAGCAGTGGGACGTGATGGCCGCCGTGTATGTAATGACGACAATTTCTATGGCGCTATAAACAGCCATGCTACCACAAGTTGTATCTGTCAGACATTTCAATTTGATTACCATGAATTGCAATCGTCCTGCGAGTGTAAGTTTGAAATTTGTCGAAGATTAATGTTTTATTATTATTATTTTTATTATCGTTATTATTATTATTATTATTATTATTGTTATTGTTATTATTATTATTATTATTATTATTATTATTATTATTATTATTATTATTATTATTATTATTGCTATTATTATTTAGTGACGAACCCTCACGCAATGTCAATGACTTTGCATCGTGCTTATCTTATCTGCTAACATGTGTAGATAGGCCTACATGCATGGACGTTTAGTTTATTAATTTGATGCGATATTAACTGGTATGCTCGATAGTGTAGGTCAATGGTTAGCGCGCTAGACAGTCTAGAGGAGATCGGATTTCAAATCTTTTGCCAAGGCCGGAATTGTCAGTGAGAAGATGAAACGGTGTGGGAGAGGAATGGACATGCTTGAAATCATATGCCGAGCCTATTGGAAACTGAAGTGGATGACACTTCAAACCCATGGCTGCCGTCGGTCCTGCTTAAGAAACCGATCTTCTTTTCTTCTTCTTTTTTCCCCGTCTTCCTCTTCCTCTTCTTCTTCCCATTCTTCTCCTTCTTCTCCTTCTTCTTCTTCTTCTTTTTCTTCTTCTTCTGCTTCTTCTTCCTCTTTTTCTTCTTCTTCCTCTTTTGCTTCTTCTTCTACCTCTTCTTCTTCTTTTTCTTCTACTTCGTTTTCTTCTTCTTTTATCGGAGACATGCCCTCGGTTCAGAGATTATTGATGTCTAGTGTAAACTTCACAAGTTCGTACAGCTTTCAGAACTCAAGTCGCAATTTGATACACTTTATGCATTTCTAATGACTCGGGAAATCGATAGCATAGATTTATTCTGAGAATTCACGAAACGCCTCTTCCAGAAATCAACTCAGAGGCGTTCTCTGCGTTGGCCTACCAACGGATTCCGTCAGAGAGTTGACAGATGTCATGGGTACTAATAATATGCCTTCAACCAACATCTACCCATAGGCAATATAGATGTTCACGGGAACCAGGATATTATAAGCCTAATGCCGAATGAATAAACTACTGCGGGGTTTGTGTGACGTTGAGAAAATTCAATGATTTAAATCTACAATAAACTCAAAGTTCTGCAAAATGAAAGTGTCATATGCTGCATGTATTTTCGTTTTAATCACCAGGAACTTGTCTTTCTTTGTTTCACCTGAAATACCAGAAATAAAACAGAGATCAGTTAGTCCAGTGCTAGCCAGACAAGGAGATATTAACATCGGCGTGATTACAGGTTTCGCGGATTACGACCAAAGCATTCGACAGTGTGGATCGAAGCTAGCAAAATACGGGTGCGGGTCAGTAGGAATGTCAATCTTCGCCATAGATCAGCTCAATAGCCGGACAGACATTCTGCCGAATATCACTCTTGGTATCGTTCTGGTCGACGGTTGCTTTAACGACATGCAAAGCTTAAAAGTTTCAACGTATTTGATTCAATACGACGATGGCTGCTCGGACTCACATGACCTGACCATCAACAGCACATCCGTTTCGTACCAGAATGCCTTCTCCGATGAGTTGAGACACTACGACGTGGTGGCAGTAGTGGGACCTGCGAACAGCCGAGTAGCATCGGCGGTTGCCAGTCTCATGAGCGTATTCAAAATTCCCGTAATGGGCACACTGGCCACAAGTGACGATCTCAGTGATAAAAGTCGCTATGAATATTTCCTTCGGCTAGTCGCAACGGATACTTACCAAGTTCGTGCAATATTGGGAATCGCTAGATACTTTGGATGGACGTATTTGTCTCTGGTATACTCTGAAGGATCTTACGGAGAGAATGCCTACAAGCAAATTAACCGTATCCTACACGACTCTGATGAAAACTTTAACATGTGTATCGCCGTCGCACTCAAGATGTCATCAACGGATAATGATGATGAATTAAGCGCTAACGCTGATGCACTTATTAGGAATGAAAACGCAAGAGTTGTTATCGTGTATTCAGACAATTCTCCGCAATTCCAAGCCCTTCTTACAGCTGTCTACAAAAAGAAACACGTTGGCACGTTTATTTGGATAGGCGGTGATGCTTTTGCTAATTGGGAACGTGGTTTCGCATCGATGGGGAATATGCTAGAGGGCGCACTGTTTGTGGATCATCCAGCCTTTCTAATACCAGATTACTTAGAACATCTGAAGACGATGACACCTGCAATTTATCAAGGTAATGCATGGATGCTGAAATTGTGGGAAATTAACAACAAATGCTCATTCAGTGCAAATACGTCACATGGCAACGCGTGCAATTGGAACATGACCCTAGATTCGACCATGTGTCCAGTCCTTCAAACAGAGAGCAACCGCGTCCATGACGCCTTCTCAGTCTATGCTCATGCCCTGCACGATCTCATAGCCAATGACTGTCCAGAGGCTTTCAGAGATAAAACGTTACTGAGAAGCTGTATACGGGGTGACGCTTTGCTTCAAATAATAAGGCAATCAACCTTTTACGGAGTTTTGGGTCGAATTGAATTTAATGAAAATGGCGATTTCATGGAAAATCTCCTGGTGAAGCAATTCTATTTGGCGGCGGATAACTTATGCAGCACACAAGTCGTCGGACTCTGGAATTCCACCGAAATGCGTCTCTACATAAACGAATCTATGATCAACTGGACAACTTTCAATAAGGACGAACCGCTAGGTGACAAAAACAAACCTCCGGTGTCAGATTGCAGCTTACCATGTCTAAATAGGCAGAGTATCCAAAGGCAATCTCTGCCGTGTTGTTGGATTTGTGGAGATTGTCGCAACAACGAAATCCTCTTTCAGAATAGAACAGGGTGCCAGTCTTGTCCGATATTCACTTGGCCTGATGAAGAAACCATCACAGCATGTATCGCGATAGAACCAGTTTATCTTCATATGTCACATATCGTATCAATTTCTTTACTCTGTCTCACATTGTTTGTGAGTCTTTTTGCCATAATCTGCTCCTGTGTCTTTCTGACGAAGAGACGAAACAAATTAGTGAAGGCAATGAGCATCCAACTAAGCATGATGATCCTGGTGGGCATCCTGTTCGTGTGTGCAACGCTTGTGATTTTCATCGTTCCTCCTAACACGGGCAAATGGATCTGTGTCGCCAGGAGCGCAGGTTTTCACTTTGGTATCACTATGATATACGCCCCTCTTCTGGTGAAGAACGTTCGTATCTACAGAATATTTGCTTATGGGCGAAAGAGCAACCGAGCACCGAGATGGGTCTCAACAAAATCAACAATTGTGTTCGCTTGTATACTCTATCTCATACAGGTGGGTCTCAAACAGAAGTAATTAATATAAATGATGCAGTGTCAGTCAATGACTGGCCATAATTTTCGCTTTCATCGTCGCACTTTTCCTGATGCGCGTGAAACATCTTAGCCAAACAGATATCCTACATTTGAATAAGGTCTCTTAAAAAGTTTTCGGCATCAATAATATTGTGATAGTCAAGAGAATAGGTACCACACACACACCCACAGGAATACTTTGCAATGTACACAGGGGATGATGTCATACAACATAGGCTACTAACCGAATTCCGTCTCGCCAAATGCTCAGAATTCATACAAGGCCGTGGCCAGGATTTGATTTCAGGGAGTGTTTCACTCACCAATTTCTCTTCCTAAAAAACTGATGCAGAGAATGGTTGCAGGACATAGAAGAGTGGTGTGGGATGAATGCGCAGGAGCTGACACATCGAGCACGGGACAGGGAAACATGGAAGAGAGTAGTCAGGTGCGCAGTGGACACCTACGGGCTGTCAGCCCAAGGACAATGAAGAAGAAGAAGAAAAAACTTATGACCTTTTTTCAGTCATCAGGCCGAAATCTTCAAAAGTCACAAATTTCACTCCCTAGAAGCTGATGACCTGTTTTTAGTCATCTGGCATTCTGTTTTTTAACATTTTTCCATTTCGGGGGTGTTTTCATGGTTTTATTTCATGGTTTTTACATCATGTGCTCGTAAATGCATTCTATTATTTTTGCACATTTTCCATTTCGGGGGTGTTCAAACCCAATACACCTCTATAGCTACGGCCTTGTATTATATTCGGTATATTAATATTATGCTATTTGATGTGCTCCCGTGTGATAATAGTATAAAAATTATTTTATTTTACCAAATATATATATATATATAATATTATACAGGACGTTGTTTCATCAGTTAGGCGCTTGTTGTAGCGATGACAAGCATTGGCGTACCCATGTGTGAAGGATTCAAAGAAATGTCCATCAAAGATGTCAAAATGAACCGTGAATTGTTAATATCCTGTGTGATGTAGACTTGCAAAGGCAGAGGGTGTTGGAAAGCCACACACAGAGAACAAATCTTCAAATGGCATAGTTGATATAACTGCAATGTTAAAGGTGCAAAAAGATTTTCTTTCAATGCTATCTCTATCTGAAAAACCATTTTTTCTGGACATTTAGATAACCCTGGTAAGTGTATCGGAAACAGTTGCAACATCAGAAGCAACCTTGAAGATGCCGAGTATATTTGAAAAGTACGTGGAGCTTTACTGTTTCAAGTCGACCACGTGGTTCCTGGTTCCTCTCTCCTACAACATACTCATCATGATGTTATGCGCCTGGATTGGATTTATCACTCGGAAACTACCAAACAACTTCAACGAATCCTGGTTCATATTCATCGCAGTTGCAACAACTCTCTTCTCCTGGGTCGTTTTCATACCAGCCTATTTTACCATCTCCTACGTGTACCTGCAATCGGCCATTTTGTCATTTTCCTTGATTCTGAAGAGTCTCGTCACGCTCGTATTCCAGTACCTACCAGTACTCTACGCTATTGCTCTTGTGCCTGTCGAGAAACTCAATGCTTTATCCACAATTACGCAAAGCTCCATTAGCGCCATCGCTCCAGTCGGGTGATTGCAGGTATAATTTAATGAGACAATTGAGACTTATTTATTCTTTTCTTTGTAAACTAAACTGTGTTAATAACCAGATTTGCAATTGGCGTTCATTAGCTTCAATTTTGCACATGGTCACCTGTAGACATTTTCGCTGGAGGGGGCAAAGTGCAATGGACGTGGCAAACGTTTTGACAGAGGTCAGAAATTAGGAACATGGATGATTGGATATTTTTCACAGAGGTGTGTGGATCTAAATGTAAATTTATACGTTTCACTATGGGAATCATTAGTAGCATTAGTGCTTTGGCAAAAAGAAATTTGTCAAAAAGCAAAACTGTTAAAAATAGGGGCACTCCTCCGAAGTCCGGTCCCAAACTATTTCGCATGGCTTATCACATAGATATGCTTCTCCAATGCTTTATGAGAGGTTGTTTCGCACGTAGGATTATTTCTAGATCTGAAATAGAAGTGGGATTGATTAAAAAACGCTTAAGTTATGGAAGCTGGATGATGGTATTGTTATATCTGAAATAGAAGTTGGGTTGACAAAAACAACGGGCGAGAAATAGAAGCTGGGTTGACGAAAATAACGGGCGAGAAATAGAAGCTGGGTTGACGAAAACAACCGGCGAGAAATAGAAGCTGGGTTGACGAAAATATTATAGCTTAAATTGGAGCTGGATTGATGAAAAATAATCATTATTGAAACAGAGGTTGGATTCATAAAACAGTTGATGAAATTGAAAAAGCTGGACTTTTACTTACTTTTTTATGATTTAGTAGTCGATGTGAACGGTGACGGTGAGACAAGTGCTGTGAAATAGTTTGGGACCGGACTTCGGAGGAGTGCCAAAATAGGTGTTGATTTTCCAGAGTGGCAAGTGCCCCTCTTGCCCCTATGTAGTCATCGGTGCAGGCTCGCTCTCCGCAGCCATCATAAATGCGGATTTTTTTGCATTTTGGCGGTCTTATTTACCCGATCTTCTCGTGCAAATTTTTTACCTGATCATATCTGGCAATGAATGCAAGCTAAGGCACTTAATCTGGTCTGGCGGATATGAACAAAAATTTCATCAATTCAAAAAAAATTAATCGTAGCACTGTAATAATATAACGCGCAATACATCGCTTGAATTAAACCGGAAGTCAAAGTTGACTATGCGCGGCAGCAACCTTCAATTTTTATAGCGCAGTAATTTACAGGTTTTATTGCGCTGGAATTTACATAGCAGACGCGCTTTGTAGACTGCTACTGACGCCGTTATATTATTTTGTATTGCAGATTGTCTACTCGTTTAGTAGTTATTAATTAAGATAGCCCCAACTGTGCATTGGACACGGGCTGCAAACGGATTGTTCAAAAAACGAAAATTATTACATAACTGAAGACTGCGATACTTGCATCACTATTTCCATGCCTATCGAGTGGCATAAAGTGATGAAATTTTTCCATTTCCACCAGTCCAGATTAAGTGCGTTAGCTTGCATTCATTGCCAGGTATGACCCGGTAAAATTTTTGCAATTCTGAGCATGACCAAAGGATATACCCGTACCCAATTAGGCTATGTTTATCCGTCAGTACAACTACTTCCGGCCAAAGACTGCAAAGAGTACAGATATCTGTAATGAGGTAGCCTAATCACAGACATTCCGGCTGAAACCCAGAAAATTACTGGTTGTGTACGCTATATAGATGTAGGTTTGAATACATTCTGAATATCCCTAAAGTAAAAAATTGACTCTTACTTCGAGGGCCCCTGACAGCCGGGGGCCCTCGTGCACTGCACAGATTGCACGCCCTATTGCTACGCCACTGCGTAGCATTACGAACTGCGTTTGTTGACAATAATATTGTTGCGCAGCAAAAAAAAACACGAGGCCTACCCCAAAATAATCAGCATCTGTCATTTTCCATATCTTTAAGTAGATCTACGCATACCGTATTAATTTTAGTTGTTATGTTGCTTACCTATAATTTCAATTCAATTCAATTCAGTGGTTTATGAAACCCTGCAGAGACATTTTTAAAGTAGGCTAAATAGAACAGCAACTGAACAATTTTAACAAAGAAACGATTAAATACCACCCTCCATAATAGGGGCATACCTTTTGCTCTGTTTGAAATATTTTTATGAAATCTGGCCAACATATGTAAATATGAATTGTCTATAAACCTGTAAAATTTCATTTCGAAATTCTTACTTTTGGCCAAGATATTGGCAAAAACCTACTTTTTGTTGCGTTACGTTTTTGAATCGTCAAAAAACCGGTGGGTGGCTTCACTAAAAGTGATGTAACTTTTGTTCTGTTTGAAATATTTTTTATAAAATCTGGCCAACATGTGTGAATATGAATTGCCTATAAGCCTGCAAAATTTCATTTAGAAATTCTTACTTTTGGTCAAGATATGGGCAAAAAACCTAGGGGGTCTTTTTTATGGCCCACCCTGTATATTTTTTTGCTTTGGTTTTAGGGCACTTGAAACTTTTAAAACATTTAAAAACACTTAGAGTCACTAAATAAATTCGAGTTGCCTTTTTCTGAACATTGTTAATGGCACTTAAAACAACTAGAGTCACTTCAAATGTTGATTAGAGCACAAAAATTCAATTATACGCATTTTTTCAAAAAAGGAGATAGACTGGTTCATCCCCCCGGATAGTCTAGACCGGTTAATTCCATCCGGAGGGATAGATTAATTCATCCCCCGGATAGCCTTCGGGGGGGATACTCCGTTTCGTGTCACCGGCATCACCATACCAAGGAGGCGGCCCTGTTTTCAATGCTCTGACGGACTGGGAGCCAGTGCAGAACTTTCAGCATGTAATTTGAGATGTCACTGCATTTGCGCATTATTTCGACCGATAAAGTTTGCCGCAGAGCGTAGAAAACGGTCATACGATCAGAATGGTAAGCCAAAAAAGGGGTAGGAATAGCATTATGCGAGCTGTGACAACAGAATGAACAAGTGTAGTTGCAGCGTCAGTCGATAGAGCGCAAGCAACCATGCGAAGCTGCTGGCGCAGTTGACACATACAGGAGCGACCGAGGCGATTGAGGTGACGTGCAAAGGTGAGTTTGTGGTACAATACTATTATAGGTTGCCAATGTCTCGAACCGGTGCGGATAGTATGGCTGGGATTCAGTCGAGATGTAAACCAGGCTAAAAAAAATAGACAGCTTTTGCCGAGAGTCCAGAAACACGAATTTATGAGCTCATCATCTTTTGTGCTTGGCTACTTCAATACCTGTACATGCTATGTAATAATATGACAACTATTATAATGTATCTAATAATAAAATGTTTATATTGTATAGTGTATACGGAAAGCGTTATTTTTCGTAGGTTATATAGGCGCACGAGAAGTAGCCTACAGAAATTTTTCAATGGGAAAGGAGTGGAAGGGTAATGGTGATACTCGTGCACAAAGAGCGCACGAATGCGGGTTCGATTCCCAAGGGTCGACTCTGGTAAAATGAGCAGTGCCAGTGGGACGTGATGGCCGCCTTGTTTGGCTGTCAGACATTTCAATTTGATTACCATGCATTGCAATCGTCCTGCGAGTGTCAGTTTCAAATTTATCGAGGATTATATTTTATTATTATTATTATTACTACTACTATTATTACTATTATTATTATTATTATTATTATTATTATTATTATTATTATTATTATTATTATTATTATTATTATTATTATTCTTTAGTGACGCACTCACACAATGTCAGACTGTGCATCGTGCTTATCTTATCTGCTAGCATGTGTAGATACCTACATGTATGGATGACTAGTTGATTAATTTCATGCTATATTATTTAACTGACATGCTCGATAGTGTACAGTGGTGTGAAAAAGATTTGCATCACCCATATATTTTCTGTATTTCTGTTGTATTAAGATGAATAATGTACTGGTAAACATGTGGGCGTTAATTAAAGGACAAGCATTAGCGGGTTACAAGCCTTTATGGCCTTTCTTAGGCTGGTATAGTCACGAGGTGGTAAACAAACTTTCATCATGTCAAATTTAAAAGAAATATGCTTATATACTCGAACCAAACAATAATGAAACCTTTAATTAACGCCCACATGCTTAACAGTATATTATTCAACTTGATACAGAAGAAATGATGCATAGAAACGCAACATATATGGGTGATGCAAAACTTTTTCACACCACTGTAGGTTAATTGTTAGCCCGCTGGACAGTGTAGAGGAGATCGGAGTTCAAATCTTTTGCCAAGGCAGGAGAAGATGAGACGGTGAGGGAGAGGGCTGGATATGCTTGAAATCATATACCGAACCTATAACTGGAAGCTGAAGTGGCTGACACTTAAAACCCATGGTTGCCTTCGGTCTAGCGTAAGAAAACGCTCTTCTTTTCTTCGTCTTCTTTTCTCCCTTCTTCTCCTTAATCTTCTCCTTCTTTTTCTTCTTTTTCTTCTTTTTCATCTTCATCTTCTTGGTCATAATCTTATATCTTTTATTCCAAATGCTATTAGGTGTTGCTTCTTACGGAATAATTTAGTGTTTAATTAATCGATCGGCAAATCAATCGACCATGGTGAGGACTGAATTACGGAAAATGGTGCATGTTCCCACTTTAATTCTGCTGAAATTATATTATATATATATATATATATATATATATAGTCTGAAATCGATGATGCGGCGTTCGAGGGAAACGCCCAGCTGCTTTGCAACAGCCTAGTGCGCCTATAGGCTATAGCGCGTGCATGCAAAGGCAACAATGTTGCACTGATGCAAAAGTCTTTACCAATTCTGCATGGTCTCTCCGCATGCGACCTTGCGCATCAACAGCAGCCAGTCTGCATCGTAGATCTACTCTAGGATATTATTAAACATGGAATTTTCACCGAATATAAACAGTCTGACACTCGACGCAAATCGGAAGTAGCCTAATGCTTTTATCGAAGGCATGCCCTCGATTCAGAGATTATTATTGATGTCCAGTTCGTACAGCCTTCAGAACACAAGTCGCGATTTGATACACTTTATGCATTTCTAATCACTCGGGAATCGATAGCATTAATTTATTCTGAGAATTCACGAAACGCCTCTTCCAGAAATCAACTCATAGGCGTTCTCTGCGCTGGCATTCCAACGGACTCCGTCAGCAGTTGACCGATGTTATGGATAATAATCATGTTAATAATATGTCTTGAATCAACATCTACCCATAGACAATATAGATGTTCACGGAAACCAGCATATTATAAGCCTAATGCCGAATGAATCAACTACTCCGGCCTTTGTGTGACGTTGAGAAAATTCAATTATTTAAATCTACAATAAACTCAAAGTTCTGCAAAATGAAAACGTCATATGCAGCGTGTATTTTCGTTTTAATCACCAAGAACTTGTCTTTTTTTGCTTCACCTGAAATACCAGAAGCAAAACAGAGAGCAGTTAGTCCAGTACTAGCAAGACAAGGAGATATTAACATCGGTGTGATAACAGGTTTTGCGGATTACGATCAAAGCATTCGACAGTGTGGATCGCTGCTAACAATGCACGGGTGCGAGTCAGTAGGAATGTCAATCTTCGCCATAGATCAGCTCAATAGCCGGACAAACCTTCTGCCGAATATCACTCTTGGTATCGTTCTCGTCGACGGTTGCTTTAACGACATGCAAAGCTTAGCAGTTTCAACGTATTTGATTCAATACGACGATAGCTGCTCCGACTCACATGACCTGACCGTCAACAGCACATCCGTTTCATACCCGAATACCTTTTCCGATGAACTGAGACACTACGACGTGGTGGCAGTCGTGGGACCTGCGACCAGCCGAGTAGCGTCAGCGGTTGCCAGTCTCATGAGCGTATTCAAAATTCCCATAATGGGCACACTGGCCACAAGCGACGATCTCAGTGATAAAAGTCGCTATGAATACTTCCTTCGGCTCCTCGCAGCGGATACTTACCAAGTGTATGCAGTTTTGGAAATCGCTAAATACTTTGGATGGACGTATCTGTCTGTGGTGTACTCCGAAGGATCTTACGGAGAGAATGGCTACAAGCAAATCGACCGCATCCTACACGACTCTGACGCAAACTTTAGCATGTGTATCGCCGTCGCACTCAAGGTTTCTTCAACGGCTGATAGCGAAGAATTCAACGCTCACGCTGATGCTCTTATACGGAACGAAAACGCAAGAGTTGTAATCGTTTATTCAGACAGTACTCCGCAATTCCAGGCCCTTCTTACAGCTCTCTACAAAAAGAAACACGCTGGGACGTTTATTTGGATGGGCGGTGATGCATTTGCTAATTGGGAACGTAATCTCCCATCGCTGGGGAATATGCTAGAGGGAGCACTGTTTGTGGATCATCCAGCCTTTCCAGTACCCGATTATTTAGAACATCTGAAGACGATGACACCTGCAATGTATCAAGGTAATGCGTGGATGCTGAAATTGTGGGAAATTAGCTACAAGTGCACCTTCAGTGCAAATATGTCACATAGCAACGCGTGCAGTTGGAACATGACCTTAGATTCGACCATGTGTCCAGTTCTTCACACAGAGAGCAACCGCGTTCATGACGCCTTCTCAGTCTATGCATATGCCCTGCACGATCTCATAGCCAATGACTGTCCAGAGGCTTTCAGAGATAAAACGTTACTGAGAAGCTGCATACGGGGGGACGCTTTGCTTCAAATAATAAGGCAATCAACCTTTTACGGAGTTCTGGGTCGAATAGCATTTGACGAAAATGGGGACTTCATCGAAAATCTTCTGGTAAAACAATATTATTTGTCGACGAATAACTCATGCAGCACACAAGTCATCGGACTCTGGAACTCCACAGAATTGCGTCTCTACATAAATGAATCGATGATCAACTGGACAACTTTCAATAAGGACGAACCGCTTGAAGACAAAAACAAATCTCCGGCGTCAGATTGTAGCCTACCATGTCTAAATAGGCAGAGTATCCAAAGACAATCTCTGCCGTGCTGTTGGATTTGTGGAGATTGTCGCAACAACGAAATCCTCTTTCAGAATAGAACAGGGTGCCAGTCCTGTCCGATGTTTACTTGGCCCGATGAAGAAACCATCACAACCTGTATCGCGATTGACCCAGTATATCTTCATTTTTCACATGTCGTATCAGTATCTTTACTCTGTCTCACATTGTTTCTGGGTATTTTCGCCATAATCTGCGCCGGTGTCTTTCTGACGAAGAGACGAAACAAATTAGTGAAGGCATTGAGCATCCAACTAAGCATGATGATCCTGGTGGGCATCCTGTTTGTGTGTGCAACGCTTGTGATTTTCATCGTTCCTCCTAACACGGGCAAATGGATCTGTGTTGCCAGAAGCGCAGGTTTTCACTTCGGCATCACTATGATATACGCCCCTCTTCTGGTGAAGAACGTTCGTATCTACAGAATATTTGCTTCTGGAAGAAAGAGCAACCGAGCACCGAGATGGGTCTCAACTAAATCACAAATTGTGTTCGTCTTCATCCTCTATCTGATGCAGGTCGGTGTAAAAAAAACTCAGTCAATACACCCACGGACGCACACACACATTGTATAATTATATATTCTCTCTTAAGAAGAGTTCGGAATCTATATTGTAATCATTAAAAAAATACGCTACACAGGAAAACTCTTCCATGCATTATGGATATAATTCTATACTTGATTTAATGCAATAAGTTGTAATATTAATACAGACCCGTAATTATTTTTATAGGGCGTTGTTTTTGTTTGTTAGGGGCTTGCTGTTTTGATGTCAAACAGTTTGTTGCATTCTCTAAAGAGTTTGAATTGCTGTTTTATTTTTCTGCACATTTTAGATCATCCTCGTAAGTGTATCGGAGTTCGTTGCAATGTCAGAAGCAACCTTGAAGATGCCGAGTATATTTGAAAAGTACGTGGAGCTCTACTGTTTCAAGTCGACCACGTGGTTCTTGGTTCCTCTCTCCTACAACATACTCATCATGATGTTATGCGCCTGGATTGGATTTATCACTCGGAAACTACCAAACAACTTCAACGAATCCTGGTTCATATTCATCTCAGTTGCAACAACTCTCTTCTCCTGGGTCGTTTTTATACCCGCCTATTTTACCATCTCCTATGTGTACCTGCAATCGGTCATTTTGTCATTTTCCTTGATTCTGAAGAGTCTCGTCACGCTCGTTTTCCAGTACCTACCAGTACTCTATGCTATTGCTTTTGTGTCTGTCGAGAAACAAAACACTTTTCCTGCAGTAACGCAAAACCCCATCAGCGCTATCACTCCAATGGGTGATTGATTGCCCAATCGGTTTCTAACCCCAATTTTTTCGACACTCTGCTTTGGTGTCATCTGTATTTTATATTGTACTAGCTGGGGTATCCGGCGTTGTCCGGGAAATTTAGGATTCGACCCGCTACGGTCATAACTCCACCACACAACACCCCACGACACTCTGACCTCTACCGGTACGCCACCTGAGAAATTTGGGTTTCAGGAAAATTTCCACCTCATCCCACCCCTCACCCCTCCACCCCTAATCCCTCTCCCACCCACAATTCCGCGGTGTCGCTTCGCTTTCAGCCCTTGAATTGCCTGCTTTATTTACGTCCGAAGGCAGAACGAAACATTAACATGGAAACAAGAAAAGATAGCATACAAAGATGGCATTCATATTCGCACAATAACAACATTCTGAATTCAAAATCACAAAACTCCGCATTACCCGAACTGAGGTTATGCCAGTCCAAAGCCTGGATGAAATAGGAGGTCGACGCAAATCCTCCTTTTATCACACATTGTCTTTAAACTGCAACTAACGAAGCTAACATTATGATTTCAACTACGGCTTCATTGTACATTTTCATAATAAGTTGAGCTTGTTTGTATTAAATTGACATCAACAGCTCTGAGATGTTGCTACGCAAGGAAATTAAACGACAGAATCAAACACCTGAATAACTGTTGCCACCGATGCTAGAAATGATCCTATAGGAAATAACTTAACTGTCGGGATGCAGAGATATAATAATAATTATTATTATCATTATTATTATCTCATTATTATTGTTATTGCTATTTGTTTGCCCCAAGGTGTTTAGGATCCCTCGGATCCTTATTGTTATTTTTTCCCCCGAGGTATTTAGGATCCCTCAGGGACTTCATTACTAGCGGTATGTCATGGTCGTTTCACGTTGGTTAAAAACTAGTCCAGAATGACCCTACTCATCGTTGTCTTGATTGTCGAAAGTGCCTAGGAATGCGATCGCCTTAGAACGTTGTGTCGTTAAAGAAATATGTTGGTACAGGAAAGTATGTCATGGTCGTTTCACGTGGGTCTCACGTAACCATGCCGTGCTTTTGTCCTAGGTCTGATAGAAAGACATCGCCTTCACTATTTATCAGTCCCATGGTCTCAAAGGCGAGGGGGACAAAGTATTGCGTTGTGGAGAGCTAGGGATATTTCTCATGCCCTGGACGATGGATAGGTGGATAGAAACAACCCATTCGCAAATAAAGGTAGCCTATGTTATCCGAGATAGATTGACTAATATTAATATTACTAATTTTTCCTTATTCAATAATCCATTTGACAGACCGCAATCGGTTACAGTGTACAACAATTATGCATGTGAAACAATTCACAAGAACGCAAATCACAGAATAGACAAATCTTTACACTGACAGAACAGACAGCCTGCAATAATCGGCGCTTATAGCAGCCTACAAAGCATGTCCGCCCTACGGGACGCGAACTCGTTCCTCTCGCTCTCTACGCCTGCGTGTTATCCATTGCGCTACCGGGGACCCATACAAGAAAGACGATTTAATATAATAATTATAAATGTAAGCTAACTATAATGGTCAGATTAGGCTTATTATTATGCAAGAGCGTCGGATAAGGCCGCGTACAGGTAACGCAGGTCAGGTGACTGAGTGGCTGCAAAGTTGCTACTGTGCGAGTCTGAGAGCAAGAGAGACACATAGAGAGAAAGACAGAGAGAGAGACAGACAGAGAGAGAGAGAGAAAGAGAGACAGAGAGAGAGAGAGAGAGAGAGAGAGAGAGAGAGAGAGAGAGAGAGAGAGAGAGAGAGAGAGAGAGAGAGAGAGAGAGAGAGAGAGAGAATGCAGTTAAATGAGTCTTTGCAACATTGATTGACGACATACATGTACATGCATTGTGGCGCCGCAAGCGTAATTACTTAAACCGTTTTAGTAAATGACTCTCTCTCAAGATGGCGGACTATTCTAAAGGTAGACGCATTCTGACTGCAGCAGAGGCGGGGAGTCGACGTACCGTCAATAATTTAAAAGGTGCGGTTGCTTGTGACTAAATTAACTTTGACAATAGCCAGCACTCATTGAAGACTGAAAACCAAATTCCACCGCATCAAAACACTGCAAATCATAATCACAGCCCCTTCAATCAGCAATAGACACTTGGCACTAAATGTCTTGACCTTCCAATTCTCGACCCAGACGACACCCGCCTTAGTAGATGTTACGCCCTTCTGATCCTGTGGCAACCGACCAGGACCTCCTTTGGACAACACTTACGGACAATTGACTCAACGTAGCGCTCGCAAATAAGCTAGTGCCCCGCGCTTGGCTGTCAAGTTGCGCTGTAGAAGTCTGGAGATTACGATTACGATTACGACATTTGAAAGGAAGTAGGCGTTCATTCATAAAATATGAACCGTCTGCGTGTCTCTGTGTCGTATTTCACGCGGGAACTCGACGCAGCTGTTCATGTTCACATCGTTTGATTGAACGAAAAATAATACAAGTGACATTGATATGTAGAAAGCGAGATGAATAAACAAGCGAAGAGAAAGCTTGTCAAGCGTATACATTTGGGCGGTGTCGTGAACATTGGCTGAATCTGGAGGCACAGAGGCCAACACAGAGAACGTCTCTGAGTAGAAATCTTGAAAATGCGCTCTATAGATTTTCAGAATGAATGAATCTCATCGAGTCCTGATTCATTAGAAATGCGCAATGTAACGTGCAGTGATGCCACAGCTGGTTTTGTTTTTACTAGATCTTGTTTTTTGGCCTTCGTCTGGGTTTCTGGTTTTTTGGGCAAAATCTGGTTTATTTTGGTGAGTTGACATTTTGTATTTACAACACATGAGTATTCTGTGATATTCAATGTAAAATGGTTGTGAATCAGACAGATACATTATAAATTTTTCCACTAATTTTAATTTTAGACTCCACAATCAAGATCTCACGTTGTCAATTCACAAATAATTTATAACATGAAGAATAGCTCTGCACAGAAATAAACCATCTCAAAATAGGTCAGGGCACGCATCCCTCCTTGTTAAGCCGTTTTGACATCTATAACATGCATATATATATATATATAATATAATATATTATATACACAGTAGGTCAGGTCAACCCTCTAGTGGCATAATAGCTATAGTTGTTGCAGAGTATTAATGTTCTAGGTGGTATAAAACGTTGGATTGTTGATGTATTAAAAAAATAGGATTGGAAACCTCGGACAACTTTAAGACTTCGTAAACTTAAGCCACGTGTGTTATGTGTTTACAATTCTGGTAAGCTTGATCCACTGCGCATGCGCACACGAATATATCGATTAAGCTTATTGTCAGTATGGATGCCGAGTCTCTGACAACTTTAACAATTGATATTTTTAAAGTTGTAATTACATTTTATTCGACTCTGTTGACGAACATTTTGTTAACCTTCATACGAACAAGCCAAAAACCAACCTAATCTGAATGGGGTCTAAAATAGCTTATATGAATAGTCTGTATTTTTCTGGAGTTTTTAAATGAAAATCTGGGTTTATTTCTGAAGCCTCACTGGCAACGTATATCAAAGAGCGGCGTGCGTTCTGAAGAATTATTCTGTATGAACTCGTCATGTTTACACTAGACATCAATAACTTCTGAATCATAGGCATGTCCCGGATAATGCAGCTCGTCCGATTTGTATCGAGTGTAAACTACATGTAACTATAGTAGCGGTTCCCTCAAGGTCTCAAAAATGGCCCTCATCTCAATGTGTTAAAGAAAGAAATATTTGACAATTTCGACAGGATAAAATACATTAATTATTTTCTATTACAAATTATTTTATTTTGACCTTTATAAAATAACATAAAACATTCTTTTTTGATTCAATTATAACAATTTTATATGCTTTTAGTTAATTAAATTTTAGTCTTGTGGCCCCCTAATGTCCTTCAACTTAGAAAAAGTGGCCCTAAGTCAAAAAAGGTTGGGAACCACTGACCTATAGGTTTACGCAATGAAAATTTCATGTCTATAATATCCGTGGACTCGATGCAGTTCATGATGCACACGGTAGTAGGTCTTATTCTGAGTTACCGGAAGTGGTACGGAGATTTTTATGAGTAGCGCAATGACTTTGCTTTTGTACTAGTTATAATCATTGATATGTACTATATAGTTACTGGATAGCTAATTGCCTATCAAAGTTTGGATTATCGCTCACCCAGGGAATCCCAGAATTCCTTGAGGCAAACGCCAAGAGCAAATCCCAGGATTCTCTGGGGCAAATTCCAGGATTATCTGGGGCAAATCCCAGGATTCCTAGAGGCAAACATAGTAAAGGATAGGCGGCACACCACTTCGCTTTAAAACGCAAATTTCTCAGCAATGTTAACAGAATTGTTTAAAACTAGGGTGGGGATTTTGAGTTGAGTGAAATACAAAACTATCAACTTAACCATGTTTTACGGCCACCGACCAGATTTCTTTAAAATATCCTTTGAAGTTGACGAATTTAACATGGGTTTACATATAAACAAGTACACGCTGCCCATACCGGAAGTCAGAGCTGATTCGCCGTCTGCCATAGACTAATAGCAAAAGCTTTACCTATCCAGTAACTATATAGTACATATCAATGGTTATAATTATTATAGGTAGTAAGCTGCAAAGCAGCTGGGCGTTTCTCTCGTCCACGTCGGCTAAGCACACACGCCCATGACATCGACGCCAGCATAAATCTTTTCAGCAAAATGATGTAAGTGCATGCACCATTATCCGTAGTTCAATCCTCACCATGACCGATTGATTGACGGTCGATATAATTAAGCCCTAACCTATTTCCTAAGAAGGAAGGGCAGCCATTCGCGCCTATAGAACTACATAGTTCTATGTCCACTTTTTGCGAAACTGAGAAAAACGAATTTTAAGATTTGGTGACGAAAATGTTTTTCCTTGTTTCATTGATGGCGATTAAATTTACATTTTCGGACAACACTGTTTTTTCATAGTATGATCATAATATTTATTTTGATCATAATTTAAATTAAATATGAGTAATTTATATATAAATATGGCAGGGGTGACAATTTGTGGACATAGAGCAGTATATAGCATTAGTAATGGACACACAAAAACTATACGATTGCGTACTATGTCCACTAGCAACTCTGTTACGCAACAATTTTGAAGCCACGTCGTACTATCATATTTCCGTTTGGCTTGAACTTTTTCACAGAATACTATTATATTTCTTAAAAGCTATCGTTTTAACCTTAGATTCGCACTGCCGGTTAAAACAATCGTCTACATTTCGGTTTTTTTGCAAGTTGCCTAAGCGTCACCATTACTTAAATCAACAACACGTGACCCTGTTCGGGTCACGTGTTCTAATCTCTCACTGCTATTGGCCATGGACATAACGCTGTATAGAAATATTTCACACATCCATAAATCGCTGCTATTTTTGAGGACATAGCCCATGTCACCTAACAACCACGTGACACAAATTACACTTTCTATTGGTTGTGGACATGTGCCTCTATAGACTTGGAAAACTTTCCAAATTTATGGACATAGAACTATTTTGAACTGGCATATGAGCTTTACAAAGCGTTTCCAGTTAAGCTAGACGGCTGAGGACATAGCCCATGTCACCGCCACAGGGCCTACTACGCCATGGGGGGATGGAAGCAGACTGCTTCCAATTTGGGCCAGGGGGGAAAGGTAATGATGATAAAGTTGAGTATAGAAGATTTCCTCCAGAACATTTTCCCCCCGGTATTCCCCAGTATCTGCCATTGACTTCCATCTGGTAAATCCCCCAAGCAATCCCCTCCCCGTCATAGCACAGGGCAGATTTTCATTTAATTTGACTTTTGCTTAACACTCACATAAATTTGTCCTTGCACTTCCATCATATTCGCGCGCATCAGGTCTTGCCACGTGCGGGAGTAAGTAGCCTGATCCAACTTGTGCCAGAGGGAAATCCCCCCCCCCCCTATTGATAGGTGGGCATAAGAGATTTCGTTCTGGACATATCCCCCGGCATCTCGCTCTGTACCATTCCTCCCTGCACACCCACGGTAAATTCCATTTGAACGTTCATCCTGCCATCTGAAGGGTAGATATTCATTTAGTATGACCTTTGCTTTATTCACTTACATTTGTCCCTGCACGTATATGGCACTGGCTCTCACAACTCCTAATTAATTACATTAATTGCTAAAACATTTATAGAGTATATTTTATATCTAATGACACTGCACTTGTTTTATAATATAGGCTTCAAATAAAATGAACGATATTTTCAGAATGAATTTTAGTGATATGAGTCAACGAAGCAACAGTAAATTAGTAGGCCTACTTTTGTCTATATTAGGCCTAAAGGATTTTAGTCTGTTTAAGTAAACATCAATCAAGCAATAAAAGCTTGATTGGTCAAAAATTGAAGTTCAAAAGCAAGTAAGGCAAATGGCTTATATTGAAGTCTGTACAAATGCAAATTGCTTACACTTTTGAAGCCTAGCCTACATTTGATGGAAATGTTCCAAGGGAATTGTTCCATTGATACGCTCTGGTGGAATCCAGAGAGAAAATTACGGGGAGTGGTCCAGGGAAATGTCCATGGGATTTGTTTGGATCCCAAAATGGATATTGCTGAGTATTGTACAACTGACGGTTGACTACTCAGGCTACCAAAAGAAATTTATATTTTACTGAATGCTGAACCTTTCCAAACTTCATAGGACTAAGTGCTACAATGTCGCACTGTTAACCCATAATGAGAAATTTTAGAATGTTACCATTATATTGTGCAAATTAAAAAAATTAAATAATGGAGAGGCTACATTTTATGATATCCTAAACCACGTTTCTGAGCATTGAATTCACGAGCAATTTTTGTGAAAATGACAGCTTAAAAAGGTATAATTACAGCGTGCAAATCCCAAAAAGTGAAATTTTCATGACATTTGTCGTTCAAAAACAGCTATCAAACAAGAGCCTAAAACATGCGCTCTAGTCGATGCCAACAGCTAAAAATGCGTTGGTTTCTGGGGCTCTGCCCCAGACCCCGCTGGGGCAGCTTACGACGCTCCCCCAGACCTCTAGTCGCTATATGGGTCTCGTGCCGAAGGCACTCGCAGCTTCGTGCCTTCGGCGCTTGCAATATATATAGGCAAAAAGTTTCTGTTAGGGGGGGACTGCTTCCAGCTTCCAGGGGGGGGGGATAGTAGGCCCTGCACCGCCATAACGGATATAGCGTTAGGTTGATTTTTCAAAAAAGTGGACATAGAACTATATAATTCTAAGGGCGCGCATTGTTTTAAAATGTTTACCGACTTCATTTTCTTAGCTTCGGCTTATTAGACCAGAGAGCCAGTTCTCTCCTTCGCCGTCTTTTCTTCCCGCTGGCATGATAGCCTACAATTAGTGTCCTCATCATAGCTCAGTCGGTTACGGGTTGTGGTGGAACAAAGATCTCGAACGAACCGATCCCCGCTAGACAGTCCTGAGCGCTAATCATTACTGTAACTACCAAGCATCCTAGTAAATTTAGCATTAAATGTAATGAACCAATCAGTCATAGCCTAATATAAGCAATTAGCCATGTAGATAAGATAAATAGTATTACGTTGCCTCTTCTCTGACATTGAGCGAGAGTGCGTCACTAAAATAATAATAATACCTAAAGATTATAATAAAAACAATAATGATGATAATAATAGTAGCAATAATAAAAGGCTAATGATAATGATAAAAAAATTAAATAGTAATAATAATAATGACAACAATGGCAAAAATAACAATTCTATAATTATAGCAATAACTATAATAGCAATTAAAATAATAATAATAAGAATAACGATAAAATAATAACACAAACTATTTTCATCGTGTGCCAAAGAGCGGGAAGGCAGCAGCGTCAAGTGATTTGTCGGGCATTCACAAGAGTCAAAATACCACCTGTAGGCCTAAAGGAACCTAATGGACTATCCAGATCCAGATCTGATGGTTAACGGCCAGATAAGAGTTACAATTTTTTCCTTGGAAAAAAGGTCGTTAGCACTAATAAAATCGATACTATTGGGCGTTTCAGAACCGCATATTTGAATTCCTTAAAGTTTCGAGCACAGTAACGATAAGATGAGAAACCTCACAGTTTCGATAACGTATTCACTCGTTCATCAACTTTGAAATAGACAATTATTAAAGAAAATTATTGTCAAAATTTAGAAATTTATTTCGAGAAACGGCGAGGATTTGTTCTGCAATTGTTCACAAATACCATCTCATTTTGCACATCGTAAATTTTGAGGTGCTTATGAAGGAGCCACTAAAGATGGAATTCCCGCTACGATTTCTTCGTTTGAACAGACGAAATTGGCAAAATAAAATCTTAACAAATTTCAAAAAATTCACTTTTCGTATTTTACGGCAATCAGTCAACAACAAAGGAACATTCAATCTCATTTTATTTTAGTCGTAGATTGTACTATGTAGTCACCGTATTCAGAAATTCTATTCATATCGATTCTGACATAGTCAAAATTTCGGATCTTTTTCGAAAAATGGTGATAGGCCTGCTTTCGTCAGCAATTTCTCAAAATTCATTCTCAGTTGAACGTCGTAATTGTTCAAACCAGTTAATTAGGGAGATGCTAAACATCAAAAGACCATCCTGATTTCTTCCCTTGAACACACGAGAATGACGAAATTTGATTTTGAAAACTATTTTATTGTCGTCGTAGATAGCATTAGTCCCGCTACTCGGAAACTTCTATTTAAATCGATTCCGACATCATTTAAATTTTAAAAAATTTCTCGAAAAAACCCCATCTGCAGCACTAAAGCAGCGCCAAAGAAGTTTCCTCAGTTATTATTCGATTGTATTTTATTAGAACAGGTAAGCTTACGTCAGGTTGTATCTGGTTAGATTAGACTTTTCTTGCTGGCAGGATTTATGCTGATGTCGATGGCATAGCGTGCGACGTGCGTGTTGACGGGAGAAGCACGTAGCCCTAGCCGCTTAGCAGCAGTATATACGCAGCCAGTACAAAAGCAACGCCGTTGCATTCATGCAAAGTTCTTGTCACTCAACCTGTGATCTTACGTATCAGTAGAAACCTGTCTCAGTCGTCTTCTTGCATGCTATAGACTTGAATTTTTTTCTTGTCATACGCAGTTTGACTCTCGATACGAGTAGGAAGTAATGCCTGTTATAGGAACATGCCTGTGATTCAGAATTCACTGACTCGATGTCTATAGTCTGACAAAAACAGTTTATAATACGGCTTTCAGAACTGAAGTTAGGCTACATTGCGCTTTGTGATTCAGGGTTTATTGACTTCATGTCAAAATAAACAGGAAATGTGTTTCTATGGCCTCCAGCACTCGTTACGTTACGTTGCGTTGCTATATTATACCTGAGGCATTTCTAATGCATCTAGAATTGATGATACGTATTTAGGAATGGCATGGATAGGCCTATAATATGCGAGTGTCAGCATTAGTGACACTTTGTTTTTACAAGAATCTGAAAATGAAAACGATACACGTAGTTTGTCTCTTAGTTTTAACAAAGTGGAACTTGACTTTCTTCACTTCAGCTGTAAAGCCTGAAAGAGGAAAGAGAGCAATAAGTGCCGTTTTAGCCAGACAAGGAGATATTAACATTGGCATGCTTACTTCCTTTACGCAGTACGATCAAAGCATTCGACAGTGTGGATCGCTGTTGTCTATGAATGGATGCGACAGAGTCGAGATGCCGATCTACGCCGTAGATCAGATCAATAGCCGGACAGACCTTCTGCCGAATATCACTCTTGGTATCGTCCTGGTAGACGATTGCTTAAACGACATGCAAGGCTTGGCAGTTTCGACGTATATGGTTCAATACGACGAAAGCTGTTCGGACTTAAATGATCAGACCCTCAACAGCACATCTGTTTCCTACCAGAATACCTTCTCCGATGAACTGAGACACTACGACGTGGTGGCGGTTGTGGGACCCTCGAATAGTCGTGTAGCGTCAGCAGTCGGGAGTCTCATGAGTGTCTTAAAAATTCCCATAATGGGCACACTGGCCACAAGCGACGATCTCAGCGATAAAAGCCGGTATGAATATTTCCTTCGGCTCGTTGCGACGGATACATATCAAGTTCGTGCAATTTTGGGGATCGCCAAATGCTTTGGATGGACGTATTTGTCTCTGGTATACTCCGAGGGATCTTACGGAGAGAATGGCTACAAGCAAATCGACCGCATCCTACACGACTCTGACGCAAACATTAGCATGTGCATTGCCGTTGCACTCAAGATTTCTTCAACGGCAGATGATGACGAATTCAACGCTCACGCTGATGCACTTATACGGAACGAAAATGCCAGAGTTGTAATCGTTTATTCCGACGAAGCTTCGCAATTCCAGGCCCTTCTTACAGCGGTCTACAAAAAGAAACACGTTGGGACGTTTATTTGGATAGGGGGTGATCCATTGGCCAGTTGGGAACTTCGACGCGCATCGCTGGGGAATATGATGGAAGGAGCACTGTTTGTAGATCATCCAGCCTTTCCAATACCCGATTACTTAGATCATTTGAAAACGATGACGCCTGCAACGCACCAAGGTAATGCGTGGATGCTGAAATTGTGGGAAAATAGCTACCAGTGCACCTTCAGTGCAAATATGACGCACGTCAACCAGTGCAGCTGGAACATGACCCTAGATTCGACCATGTGTCCAACAAAGAACTCACTTAATAATCGCATTCACGACGCCTTCTTAGTCTATGCCTATGCCCTGCACGATCTCATTGCCAATAACTGTCCAGATGCTTTCATAGACAAGACGATACTCAGGAAGTGCATAAGAGGCGACGCTTTGCTTCAAATAATAAAGCAATCGACCTTTCACGGAGTTCTGGGTCGAATAGAATTTGACGAAAATGGGGACTTCATCGAAAATCTTCTGGTGAATCAGTTTTATTTGGCGGCGGATAACTTATGCAGCACACAAGTCGTCGGACACTGGAACTCCACCGAAATGCGTCTCTACATAAATGAATCGATGATCAACTGGACAACTTTCAATAAAGACGAACCGCTTGATGGCAAAAACAAACCTCCGGCGTCAGATTGTAGCCTACCGTGTCTAAATAGGCAGAGTATCCAAAGGCAATCTCTGCCGTGCTGCTGGATTTGTGGAGATTGTCGCAACAACGAAATCCTCTTTCAAAATAGAACAGGTTGCCAGTCTTGTCCGATATTCACTTGGCCCGATGAAGAAACCATCACAGCATGTATCGCGATAGAACCAGTTTATCTTCATTTGTCGCATATCGTATCAATATCTTTACTCTGTCTCACAATGTTTGTCGGTCTTTTCACCATGATATGCGCCGGTGTCTTTCTGACGAAGAGACGAGACAAGTTAGTGAAGGCATTGAGCATCCAACTAAGCATGATGATCCTGGTGGGCATCCTGTTTGTGTGTGCAACGCTTGTGATTTTCATCGTTCCTCCTAACACGGGAAAATGGATCTGTGTTGCCAGAAGCGTAGGCTTCCACTTTGGCATCACTATGATATACGCCCCTCTTCTGGTGAAGAACGTTCGTATCTACAGAATATTTGCTTCTGGAAGAAAGAGCAACCGAGCACCGAGATGGGTCTCAACTAAATCACAAATTTTATTCGTCTGCATCCTCTATTTCATTCAGGTGGGTCTTAAGCTGCAGTCATTTATATGAATAATCCATATTCATAGCGTCACGCAATTATTATTGCCATAGGCCTTATTTCGCCAAAATCGTCGGACTTGGCATGAAGAAAACGGTGTGCCGACATTTAAACACACGACACATAATCAAGCTACACATAAACACAGACTCTTAAACACACGACAGATAAACACACGGACAGATAAACACACGACAGATTAACACACGGACAGATAAACACGCCGCGCTTATGTACTCAACTTAAATACCATAATGAAGGCAACGACATATTAAAGCGAGATACAGGATATAATATAAGCTTACATGTATAATATTGATTCCATCTTATATTATTTATTATGGGATAGAATCAATATTGTTGTGAATGTGAAAAAAACAAATTGGTAATCTTGACGATCTGCCATAAAATCACAATACTATTTGTTTTGCACAGATTTCGTCATAGCCACCTCACATCGTCAACTCAATATATTGGTTCGTGTCCCTAGATAGCGGGATTATTTTATCCCTTTAGGGCCTCCCTTTTTGTAACCAATGAGCAAGATATGTAAACCTGTCAGGTATACTTTGGTTGCAGGGTAAATTAAAATTTGATTGATTGATACTGTTTAACTATTGGTGAGACGCCAATAGGCCTATATTTCTTCATTCTTTCTCTCCCTAACTTTAATATACTCAAAATTTGTGTATGCTACTGTTGAATGTCCTTTTGTTGAGACGCCAAATGTAACAGAATCTGAGCGTGTAGCCATATCGTAATAATCAACGACGGTGTGACAATCGAAGTATCGGATTCTGTTAAAGATGTTCGTGCACTCAAGTCGTAGCAGGCCATAGCAAGGAAAGATATTTAAAGTTCAAAATAATTAGATTGGATGACCAGTCAGGCACTGCATACAGTCAGGCACTGCACACTGTGGTGCCCAAACTTTGTTCACAGTTAATGTCTGTCCTTGTGTTTATGTTTCGTGTGTTTGAATGTCGCGTGATTATCTGTCCGTGAGTTTATCCGTCGTGTGTTTATCTGTCCGTGTGTTTTCTGTCGTGTGTTTAAGTGTCTGTGTTTAAATGTCGCGTGATTGTGTGTCGTGTGTTTAAATGTCATGGAGTCAAGAAAACACCAAACACCCGAGCGATAAATTTGTATAAGAACTTACATTTTCAAAAAGTCGCTCAAGAGGTGTTCTGAACCGATTGTAATCATCAAAAAGATATAGGCTACCACACAGCAAAACGTTGCAGCAGATATAATATAGGCCTACATGTTTGCCCATAATCTATACCTATAAAATCAAAAATCTCTTATCGTATCCTTGAATAAAACTTCTTATCCACGCGACCGATTTTTCCCAATATTTACAAAAATACTTTTTAGCACCCAATAACAAACCATAAGGGGTTCGCGATTCAAAACTCTTACCCTTTCCCGAGCATGAAAATTTAATTTTCCATCCGAAACGCTGTAGGCAGTGATTCCGTTAACGTGCGTCCGTGCGTCCCGGACGCACAAATTTTGACGCTCTCTCCATGCAGTCAATATTAAGGCAATATGATGCAATCTGATTGTGCCCTAACACCAGCTTTTGCTTCTAAATGGCTGTTAATTTGTTCTCAATTTTAAAAACTAAAAACTTCTACCTATCGTTGGCTTAGGCTATAGCCTAAAGGTCTATCGCCTACTTGACCTTTCACGATTCCACGATATAGGCCTATATTTCATTCCAATTCAGCCTACCTCTGGAGAAGCTGGCTGTATTTTATGAGTCTATGACTTGGTATTTTCTACATTGGTATCGACAACTTCAGATTTTAACACACAAAAATAGCCAACGGTAAAATGAATTTTATAGCTGACTTTAGCTATAGGCCTATAGCCTAAATGAACTTTTGCAAACGGAGGAGGGTTAGCGCCAATTTTTACGTACCCATGTGGCTGTTCGCAAAATGTACGAGTTGCAACAGAATGAGAGGGTCAAAAATACGAATTTTTGAGTAGGTTACGTAATAAAAGACCTAATGGTTGGGTCCTTTGTCGCCTGTAATATAAGAAGTTCGGAATTTTTTACGTTTGGCCTACTATGGCCCGATGGGACTCCAAAAATGGATAGGTGTGGAGTCTATGACTCTTATCCATTTGGTGTGGACTCCAATTTTTTAATGCGGTGCTTCCATGACTCCAAGAATTCAGACCTTAACGGAATCACTGGCTGTAGGTTTAGCACGCCATTTTGCCTACAGCACATTGATATTAATAGACCATCATTTTTCATTGAACCAACGATGATATGTTGATGATTCAAACCAAAACATTAATGACGTCATGGCCGATATTTTTCTAATAGCGCGTTACGACGTTAAGTATTTATGAGGCAATAATTTTCGTCGATCAATTTTCAACGAACCAATAGATTTTTAACCTCATTTTCCGCCGAGGGCAGATCTTTTGACACGTGGTTTCGCAAAAATGCTCACTATAGCGTAAACATGGACGGGTGGGAGTGGATTGGACCGAAAACCTAGGATAGGCCTACCCGGCACCGGATTGGGGCCGATAGAAGGCGAAACGAGGTGAAAAGGGCCACGTGGGAGCGGGGGTCAAGCGTGGCTGGGAACTAAAAACCGAAATTTCCCGGGCAACGCCGGGTAATTCAGCTAGTTATAGTATAAATAACATAATATAAATTTACCTTATATAACGGACTATGTGTCAACATCTAGTGCGTTGTTTCTTCATTTGCACCCTTGCTGTAGCGTTGTCAAACATTGCTACAGCTCATTAGGGTATATGATTGAAAGAGATTCTATAAAAGAACAATAATACAACACTGTCATTGTCTTGTATGAACCTGGTCCTTGATACGAAGAAAATCAGCATAAGGTGCTAAAAATCAATTTGTGATTTTTGTTGTTGTATGTTTGTTTGCATGTGCACTTGTTATAGCGCCCCTTCAAGCTCTCTCTACTCAGAGGCGCTCCCGAATGCAGAGCGGACACTGCGTCGGAGTTTCACGCCGAAGCGCTGAGCAATTGTGAGTGAAGGACTTGCCCAAGGTCCTTACGCGGCGAGGTGGATTCGAACCTCGAACCTTCCGGCTTCAAGCAGTGGCGGCGCTACGCCAGGGCATGGCAGGGCAAATGCCCTGGCAAAAAAGGCTTTGCCCTGGCTGTTGCCCTGGTCGTTGCCCTGCCAGAAATTTTGCATTGCCATAATTTTTCTGGCATAATATTGTCTCTTACTGTTCAAAAATTGTCCGCTCTCTGGCATGGCAAAAATACTGGCAGTGCAAAATTCAGGCAGGGCAAAAGTTGTGGGAGAGAAGCATTTTGGCAGGGCAAAATTCTGGCACAGCAACAGTTCTGCAAGGGAAAATTAAGGCAGGACAAAAATTGTGGTAGGTCAAAATTTTGGCAAAAGTTCTTACAGAAACAAATTCTGCCAGAAACAGATTCTGGCAGAAGCAAATTCTGGCAGAAACAAATTCTTGCAGGGCAAAATTCTGGCATGACAAAAGTTATGGCAGCCTTGGCAGGGCAAAAGTTCTTATAGGGCAAAATTCTGTGGCTGTCTGTCCACATTTCCGTTCACAACCAACAGCATATAAGCCTAGGCCTAATTGTCGCTTTATCGTTTTTCAAATGAAGCGTAAGCATTTGCGTATAAACAATTGACCCAGTATACGCCTAACTCAGTTACTTTGTTTGCTGAACTTTTTGCTCTCGAAACGCTGCCTGGTACTCCATAATCTGCAATGCTTCACTAAGCCACTGAGATTAGTCTATCAGATTAATAAGATTTGCTTTCCAAATGTCAGAAATTGTTCTGTTTTATGGCTTCGTCCATCTGATCCTCTGACCAGCCAGCCATAATAGTGTAGGGTGGGTTTAGAGTGTTGCCACCGAGGCTTAAGAAAAAACCCAGATTTCGTTATGAAAAACCCAGAAGAGTCCAGACTAGGCCTATTCATATCAGCGATTTTAGACTCCTTTGTTCAAATTATTTTTGATTCAAGATATTTTGGAATAGAGTTAATAAAATGTTCGTCAATTGAGTCGAATCAAATGTAGTTGCAACTTTTAAGTTTAAAAAATGTCAATTATCAAAGTTGCCATAGACTGAGCATCCGTATCGACAATAAGCTGAAGCGAATCAAACGATAGGGCCTATATGTCGTGTTCGCAAGCGCAGTAGGTCCTAGAAGCCTACAAGAACAGTTACTGGAAACACATAGTACGCGTGGCTTAAGTTTATACGAAATTTTAAAGTTGTCGAAGTAAAATTCTATATACATCTGGCAGCAGCCCAACTTTTAAACCATTTAGTACATTAAACTAGACCACTTGCAAGAGGATTGACCTGACCTATATACACGTTAGAGATGTGGATACGGCTCAACAAGGATTAGTGACTTTACCTATCTATTGAATAAATTGTCGGAACGGTTTAATTCTGCGAAGATTGTGGAGTTTCAAATTAAAATTCGTGGAACAATTTTTTTAGCACAACCAGTTTACATTGAATTTAACTACAAATACAACGTATGCCTATATTGCTCAGTGCACAGAATAGGCCTATTCATGCATTGTAGGCTAAATAAAAAAGGTCAAGTAATTAAAATAAACACAGATTTGTCTCAAAACAAGCCAGAAATCCAGACGAAGGCAAAAACCCCAGATCAAGTTGACAAAATCAGCTGTGACATCAATGGTGATTTATGGCGAGCACGGTATCGCCAAATTATAGGCCTACATGTATGTATAAGCCTGTACTACCGAGCTCGCGGCTCGTCCTCTGCCCTGGTCACTTGTATGACTGCCCTGGCTATGCCCTGGCTACAAAAAGTGTCTGGCGCCGCCACTGGCTTCAAGGCAACGACGCCACCACTACACCACCGTGCCCCACCGTGTAGGTTACTGCGTGACGGTTTCAAACTAGCTTTTCAATGAAATGCGCTCTCTGATTAATAATTTTGTTTGTTTTTACATTTAGATCATCCTGGTAAGTGTATCGGAGTTCGTTGCAATGTCAGAAGCAACTTTGAAGATGCCGAGTATATTTTAAAAGTACGTGGAGCTCTACTGTTTCAAGTCGACCACGTGGTTCTTGGTTCCTCTCTCCTACAACATACTCATTATGATGTTATGCGCCTGGATTGGATTTATCACTCGGAAACTACCAAACAACTTCAACGAATCCTGGTTCATATTCATCTCAGTTGCAACAACTCTCTTCTCCTGGGTCGTTTTCATACCCGCCTATTTTACCATCTCCTATGTGTACCTACAATCGGTCATTTTGTCATTTTCCCTGATTCTGAAGAGTCTCGTCACGCTCGTTTTCCAGTACCTACCAGTTCTCTATGCTATTGCTTTTGTGTCTGTCGAGAAACAAAACACTTTTCCTGCAGTAGCGCAAAACCCCATTAACGCTATCACCCCAATGGGTAATTGATTGCCCAATCAGTTTCTAACCCCAATTTCTTCGACACTTTGCTTTGGTTTCATCTGTATTTTGTATTGTATTGTATTGTATTGCATTGTATTTAATATGAGAATTAATAAAGCGTCTTTTACAGTAGCCTGATAGCTATTTCAGATGCGCTCCCAGAAAGACAACCCCAATTAAATAAGAAAGACTTCAAGCAGCGTAGGGCTAAAGATGACTCCCAATTAGATCTTACTATCCGGATAGAGGGAGGGAGGTCATTCCACATAGAAGGGCCAACAATGGGAAATTGCGACGTTGGGCCATGTAAGTAATGCGCTTGTATATTACGTACGTGTGCATGCCTGCAAGTTTGCATACAACTCTGTATTATGCTGGTAACCGTTATAAACACACGTTTATTTAGCCCAAAAGTTGAGATTTTAGGTGCACTATGGCTCCCGCGACAACTTTCAGACGCGTCTTTGAACCTCTCTTCCGTATTTAGACTTCTATGTTAACACTCTTAATCTTTTGATTTCCATTCTAGTATCCCAATTTTTAGACTTCAATTTTAGGAGGCCTACCGATGACCAACGAACAAAGAACAAATTTTGCGTAAAAACGGTCAAATCTTGAACTGCGACGTAACCGTTATAAGGACCCTATAACACATACGCTTTATGATAAAATGCTGGACATGTTTAACAACGTTGCGTTCGATTGAATTTATATGGTAGGCTACATGTAGGCCTAGTTGGAGCATTTACGTGCAAGGCAATAGGATAGGTCTACGACTAAGAAACATTTTGACAAATTGCCTTACATCATCACCAGTGGCGTAAACAAGGGGAGTTACGAGGGTTAAAACCACCTTGGTGTAGGAAAAAGTTTTTAAAAAGGTTATCCCTTAAATAAGAAAAACCAAAACAATTGTTTGCAGTAACAATATTATGGTTTTTCTTACTTTATTCCCCTTGTTACTTTATTCCCTTTTTATTTACTGTAATACTGTTGGGTTGATGTCAGGAAAGGCATCCGGCCAGGCCATAACCCCATCATAAATTCCTGGCTACGCCACCGATTATTGCAGATAGGCCTAAACTAGGTATCCAGCGCCAGTAGGTCTACTCGTGATATCTCGCGGCGCACTAAAATTCACCCAAACACCGACTAGTTTGCTTGACTCAATATTATATAGGCCTATGCATTGGAAAGTGCCGAATTGTATAACATTGTCGATGACAACTTCGGCAAATTCCGCGCGGCCAGAAAATATCTTAGCTGCTCCTCAAGAAGAGTTTCCTACAAGATAACCAGACCCATTCCTCGCTATTTTCCGGCGGCGCTCTGGAAAATCACCCCAGCTCCGACCAGCTTGCTTGACTTAGAAATGCATTGGAAGCATTGCCATTCCTGGGGGAAAATCCTAAATTGTTTCAAAAGCCAATGGGACAAAGCGAGAAGCTTGCATCAATTGTGCATATTTTGTGTTCTTCCTGGCTTCAAGCAAGTTCGGCAGCGCCGCCCATCCGATTGGAGGTTGTGGCTAGATAAGAGGTAGCCACAGTGCGCCACAATGGAGCGCTTCTGAGGAGTTCTCTTGAAGTGGCGCTAAATAAATGTAGATTACAATTACAATTACAGTGACGTCCCTGATCAAACAACGACCTGAGCGTCAGGGAATCAATGCAAGGCCGTCTGGTCTTTTACCATCCGACCTCCCGGTTACGCTTCGCTCTCTACTTGTGGTCCATCCGGCTATTATTATTGTGCGAGAGCGTCGGATAAGGCCGCGTGCAGGTATCGCAGGTCCGGTGACTCAGTGGCTACAAAGTTGCTGCTGTGCGAGTCTGAGAGCAAGAGAGACACTTAGAGAGAAAGACAGAGAGAGAGAGGGGCAGAGCGACTGAAGGAGGGATGTACGCTAAGAGTGATATAACAGGTTTTGATAGGAGTGCCAGTCGAGTGTAGAGAATGGTAGAGTGAAAGAGTAAAAAGAGAGTACACATAATGAGTCTTAACGTTGAATTGTTTTGATACAGGTAAAATTAGTCGTTTACGGTGCCTTTGTGTGTGTTTGCTACTGCTGGATTTTGAAGAACAAAATACGAGAAACTTGTCATTGATTTGCGTAATGAAGTTAAAGAGCTGTAGATAGCCTACTTATAACAGTAATAGTTATAGCACTGTATATAGCAGATAGCTACCACAGTAAATTTTGCTTAGGTTAGGCCTATAGGCAGCGCTGAACGTTTAGTGAAAACTGGAGGTGGAAGATTTACGCGTGAGGGAACAAGATCACACTAAATGTTTGTTCCTCAATGTTGAGGAGAAATTAACAATATCAGAATCATAATAAGAGAGCGTAGTTAGGCCCATAACCTAATAAACATTACGGCGACTCTCATTGCTGCTTTTGACTATAGGTTTTGACTAGTTTTTCTGGTCAGCGTCATTTTTAAAGAGAGCTTTCACACGTAGCCTACATGTAACTTAATTTTGACGCAAGATAATGCAGTAAACTGAGTCTTTGCAACATTGATTGACGACATACATACATGCATTGTGGCGCCGCAAGCATAGGCTAATTATTGAAACCGTTTTAGTAAATGGCTCTCTCTGAAGATGGCGGACTATTCTAAAGGCAGACGCATCCTGACTGCAGCAGAGGCCGGGAGTCGACGTACCGTTAATAATAATAATTTATAAGGTGCGGTTACTTGTGACTAAATTAGCTTTGACAATAGCCAGCACTTATTGAGGACTGAAAACCAGGTTCCACCGCATCAAAACACTGCAATTCATAATCACAGACACTTCAATCAGCAATAGACACTTGACACTTGACCTCCACCTTCCAATTCTCGACCCAGACGACACCCGCCTATAGTAGCCGTTACGCCCTTCTGAACCTATGGCAACCGACCAGGATCTCCTTTGGACTACACTGACAGACATTTGACTCGACATAGCGCTCGTGAATAAGCTAGTGCCCCGCGCTTGGCTTTCGAGTTGCGCTGTAGAAGTTTGGAGATTACGATTACGACATTTGAAAGGAAGTAGGCGTTCAAGCCGTTCATTAATTAAATATGAACCGTCTGCGTGTCTCTGTGTCGTTTTTCTCACGGAAACTCGACACAGCTGTTCATGTTCACATCGTTTGATTGAACGAAATACAAGTGACATTGCTAATATGAAGGAAGCGAGATGAATAAACAGGTGAAGAGAAGGATTGTCAAGCGTGCAATTGGGCGGTGTTGTGAACATTGGCTGAATCTGGAGGCATGAAAGGGGATGTACATATGTTGCTGTACAGTAATGATTTCTGATGGATTGTCAAAGCTACGAAGAGAGGAGAACTGATACGTGTTCAATGGCTCGCTTAATATAGGTCTACTGGACGTGTGTTTTACAACGGTTGCATACATGTACATACCTAAGGTGATGCATACACACGCACAGCATTGCCTACACACTTACTTACATACACACGTGAAATCGTGCCTTACTTATCTTTAATTATAAACAGAAAGTTTGTCACTCTGTGGCGATGTGTGTATTTCTCTCCCATGAAAGGCTCTGAAACCACCTGCATTTGAATGAAGAAACGTTAAAAAAAATCTTCATGTGCGAATGTGTAGGTCAGTGCGACTATTTTCAGCTTTAAATTCACTCTAAATCCCGAGTTATGGACATTTCAAATTTCGATGTGGTAACTAAGGCCAAAAAAAATAATGCTGTGTTTCCGGTAACAGAGCTCTAAAAAATTGGGTAGGTAGGTCGAAAAATAGTTTTATTTTGGTAAAATATTTTTATACAGTGACTATCCGAAAAATTATACCCAACTATTTTTTCCATAAAGGTACACGCTGCAACAAAGTACGTGTTCTAAGCAAACTTGTATAAACTGCCTATGAACCGACTGTCTGTACCTAAAATTGCTCTAGAAAACATTTCTATTAATTTTATTTTGTTGACATCTTTTCTGGTAAGATAAAGTGGGAAGGGAAGAGGAAGATGAGTGCGAACAGAACATCACTGCTAGGGGTCGTTCCAGACTGGCCGAGCCAGTGACTAGTTACATCTAGAGGTTGCTAGATTTATTTTTCCTATTCACCGTTAGAGGTGGCTCAAGTGAGAATGATAAGGCTAGAGGTTTTTCAAGACTGGCAACCAGGAAGTAGTTAGGCAGGCGTGAAACTCTAAGGCAATGCCACTGTAAATAAAAAAATGTACAAAATTTTTTTCGAGTCTCAGCAATAAAAGTGAGTCGGTCGAGTTACCAGAAACACAACTTTTTTTGGCCTAAGATCCAACTCTACACGGAAGGCAATGTCACCATACTATGTCAAAACAAGTTTTTTTTTAAGTTAGAAAAAAATTTATTTAAAATTTTTTTTTAATTTTTTTTTAAATAATTTTTTTTAAATAAATTTTTTTTACAAAATTATTTGGGTCGCGGCAATAAAAGAGGGTCGGTCGGGTTACCGGAAACACAACATTATTTTTTTTGGCCTAACTCGAAATTAAGACGGCATTAGCGGCCGTAAAGGCTACAATATCAGTCCGAAGCCGTTCACACTGTCTTTGCGATATTGCATTTCTTTTAATGACGTCATTTCTGAAGTTGCCATCCACCACCATCTATCGGCTGTCGACAGAATCTGCTAGTTGGCAGTGCAGCTAATGGTGACTCTTCCGTCTGGCTATGCATCATATTGCTAGCTGATGACTGATAGCTGATGACGTCAGCAATAATTCTTTGTCATTACATTTGGCATTATAATAATATTCCAGCACAGAGAACGTCTCTGAATAGATATCTTGAAAGGCGCTATAGGCCTATATATATTTTCAGAATGAATAAATGTAATCGAGTCCTGATTCATTAGAAATGCATAATGTTTAACGTATATCAAAGCGCGACGTGCGTTCTGCATTCTGTATACATGAACTTGTCATGTTTACAGTCTAGACATCAATAACAGGCATGTCCCTGATAATGCATCTCGTCCGATTTGTATCGAGTGTCAAACTGCCTATAGGTATAGGCATACGCAATGAAAATTTCATGTCTATTATATCCGTGGACACGATGCAGTTCCTGATGCACAAGGTAGTATTCGGAGTCAGAGGCGGATCCAGGGGGCCAATCCGGCCATGGCCTCCCATTTAGAAAATTGTTTATTTTTCACCAGCCATTTTGGCGTGGAAAGTGGACGTGGCACCCCAAAAGGTCGTCAACTTTCTTAACGAGTAAAATGGTATATTTTCCGTGAGAATCGAACAGTAGATAGAGAAATTGTCTTCTAGCTCATTTTCGAATGAGCTAGTTATTCCAAGCTTTTTACGCATTTTACCCGTAGTAGTTCTTGCCTTCTAGTTATTCCAAGCTCTTTACGGATTTTACCCGTAGTAGTTAGTGCCTTCAGTTATTCCAAGCTTTTTACGCAATTTTAGATTTTACGAGGGATAATAATTACATGTACATCAACAGATAAATCTAAATACACAACAGCAGACCTCTTCAGTAGTGTTTTGGATAAGCTGACGCATGGCGCAATAGAAGTTAAACTCTGTTAAATTCTTCTCGATCAGTAGTATAGACATCTAGGTCATGGATTTTAAAATCTATTGCATTCTTCTCGATCACATCGCTAAGGTCGTAAGAATGCCACCGAAAAGTCTCTACCTAATATGTTTGTAGCGATGGACGACAAAGCGAATATCTCGAGGTAATCGGTATCGGTTAGAAAAACTATGTTACTACAGGTTGAATTGTAATACGAACCCACCGTACACCCTCCACCTGCAATTTGTATGTACGGCCTTCCATTTTTATACAGGTAGACGGTACCAAAATCGGTATTACTATTGTTACAAAATTCTATGTTCGTCGTAACGATATAGTATCCGGCTTTACCAGGGGTAAAACGAGTCAGGTTCGAACTGTTAGTACTATCGCTACCGGTTTTGAATCTTACTTCATCGAAAGAAACTCTTGTGTGAGTTCTTTCGCTTATGGCTTGTTGCTTAAAAGTGTAAACGCAAAACGCCGGCCCGACTGCAGCCATATCAACATATTTTTTGGTCGCTGCATCGCTGTCGCTGTTGGGATCGTGTAGACCTGTAATGTGAGCACCATGCATAAAGATGGGCTTATACACATTTATTTTAGACGGTAGACTGCCATCCATTGACTTAACCATCTCTAAGGCGGTTTCGTTATTTATTCTAAAACGAAAACCATCCGTCGATTGTGATGTGATTGGTTGGTTTAATCGACCTTCTATTTTATTCGTTGTACTTCCTAAAAATATATTAAAATCTTTATTTCCGCCCAAATCCTTACATCCCATCGACCGCGTAAGATCCCTCTCGACGCTTAGGAATAGGTTGCCTGTCATGGTATCGCCAGTTTGAGACACTTTCGAATCAACGTATTTCTTATTCGTCAAATGATTATCGTTGGATGGAGAGTCGTCGTGATTCGTTATCAAACCAATGGCTTGTCCCCGACTTAGAGCCTCATCCATTCCTGCATCTGAAATGTTCGTTGTAGGTAGACCTTTAATGGCGTGACCGTTCATATTTAAATTTCCAGTTGCTCCATCCAAACGGAGGAAATTAGCATTTATTTGACTAAGAGTGACACCTCCAGCGATTACTCTTTGTGAAGTGACGACATCGGTGTTCCCAAACTTATCGACTGGCATTTTTATATAATAATTTTTAATGCAAACCGTAACAGGCTAGTCATCGTACACGTATAGTTGCATCACATGTATTCCTCGTAAAAGACTATCATCGCTTTCCGGTACTGTAACTCTGTAATATTGATACGCATCCGTAGTTGAAATGTTAAAAAATGTCGGAGAAGTTGCAACTACCCCTGAACGAGTTGAAGATGAATACAATGCTGTAAAAACCAATCCGTCATTGCTAGCCGATAAATTCCAGAGATCTACATATCCGGTTTTCAAAGCAATTCTCCAAATTTTAACTGGCTCAGGACATTTTATTTGTAACCAAACAGTTATGCCGTCACCAGAAATCCACGCTGCATCCACATCATCGGTGAAATTAGTGAAAGCATAGTAGGCTTTGTTTAAAGCACTACATGAACTGGCACTAGCAAGGAATCCTGTCACACTTTCATCAGCTTCCAAGGGAGGAATATATCCAACGTGACACTTCTTCAGAGATTTATCGACGTAATTCTTTGTAGCAGCATCTTGAGCTAAAAGAGGATCATCTAAATCGGTGATATAATTACTATTCATTAGAATATTCTCGTAAACGTCAATTTTACGATTGTTGGGTGCTCTACCGAATCTTATTATATCAACGATACCCATTTTGCAAAGGAATCCTTCAGTCGTTTGTAATGTAATAGGATTGTTTAACAAACATTGCATTTTATTCGATGTATTACCTAAGAGAACAGCGAATTCTTTATTTCCATCCAAATCCTTACAGCCCATTGAGCCAACGTTTAAGAATAGATTGCCAGTCATGGTATCACCAATTTAAGACACTTTCGAATCAACGTATTTCTTATTCGTCAAATGATTATCGTTGGAAGGATAATCGTCGTGATTCGTTATCAAATCATTGGCTTGACCCAAACTTAGAGCCTCATCTATTTCTGCTGTCGAAATATCCGTTGTAGGTAGACCTTTTATCGCGTGTCCACCCATATTTAAATTTCCAGTCGCGGGGTTAGCTCCATCTAATCGAAGGAAACTAGCATTTATTTGACTAAGGGTAACACCTCCAACAATTACTCTTTGTGACGTGCCAACATCGGTGTGCCCAAACTCATCGATTGGCATTTTATATATATGTAATAATTTTTAATGCAAACCGTTTATGACTTCTTGAAAATTCATTCCATCACTCACCATCTTCGTCACATACAGACACAGATGACCACAAAATACTTCGTAATCGGGCTGTATTCGCTCGCTGTTGTAATAAACGGGACTGTGTAAATATTTTAATAACTCGACGGGTGGTGGGAGACCATAACCATCAAAATAATACTTTTTAGCAGTAGTCTTCATCCAACCAACCCAATGCGTCCCATTCCCACAAGAATCATCTAGATTAAGGATACCGCATTCATTATCCCTCGGTCCCATTGGGAGTTCATCTCTCTGAAACACCCCCCTAAAATTGCGAATCCCCATCTTCCCAGCAGATTCGATCAGTTGTATATTCGATAAAGCAATGTTAGGTAACACAACTCCACAAACATCTATTTGTTTGACGCTCATTTGTTACATAAATAATTTAAATTGTAATGTCCATATGCTAATGTGTGAATACCGTCTTCCATTATTACCCGTTTGTCATCATCTGCAGATAATGCAACTTTATTAATTTCTTCCGTATAAATATCGTGATGATAAGATCTAATAACATTCATCGTTCGTTGTTGTTCTTTTTTAGTAAATAAGCAGTCTCTATAATCTTCGTGAGTAATAGTTTTCTGGACAACATTCTTCTTAATACCTTTACATTTTTTATGCTCTTCTCCAGCAGCCATCCTATAAGAATACAACTTTGCTCGCAGTCCGATAAACTCTTCTATCTGTTTTCCACCAGCTTCATCCTTGAACATCCCAATAACTTTTTTATTTACTCCAATCTCAATACCAGATGAACGATCTCTTGGGTAATCACTCGTATCGAATCGTGCTTTAATATCTTCTGCGATATCGGAGTAAAAGTCTTCAGTTTTAATTTCGTATGCCAATGAGTCTGTATCGGTAAATAATAATTTAGCTCTATTTTCGTATTTAGTCTTGATGTAATTGTAATGAAAGTCGTACATCAACGTTTTGCTCAAGTCTAATATACACATACCAAGATAGATAGGTTTATTATAGAACAATTTAGTTCTTTTCCTGTGAACGGCTAATAGATTTTCATCGAAAATAGTACATCTCTCGTAATTAGGCTTAGCGGCTAGTTTAATAGCCTCCTTCTCTTGACACACTAACCTTACATCAACGCGATTTTCAATGTTCTCACAAGTTTTGCCAAAAACACTATTGTTCATTAATTTGAAAAAGTCTTTCTCAAAGTCATTAGTAGCTTTCGTTCTAAGATCTGTATTCAAATCGATATACTTTTTCAACCAGGCACTTTCTTCGAATAGTATACCTCTATGCACTTTTGTTATTTTCAGACCTAAGCTCTCATAGAGCTTCAGATTATCGTAGTGTAGCACGTACTTCTTTTTATCGTTTAAGTTTGGAATTACTTTATGACTTTGTCAATCGCAATGCTTTCAGGAGCCAACGGGTAATCGTTATGAAGATCGTGTAACTCTTTAGGGTATTCCAAATCAACTTCCAATATGCATGATATACTTCTCCAATTATTTAAATCATCTTCACTCATCCATTTGAACCCGTGAGTAGGTAAATGTTTGATCATAGCCCATCCATATAGATTATTCGCATCCAGATAAGTGATAAATGTAGAATTTTCGTTACTATTGAAATCGGTCATATATTTATTATTCGCTTTCCCGTAACGATTTGATATTGTGCTCACCCCTCCTCTTATTCCTTGCCTAATCATCAGAATCATATCGTTATCACTCAATAATTCCAATTTCAGGTCTGTCAATTTTATAGCGGCATCCCAAGCTAAGCCAGGAGATGTAAAATACCATGCAGGATCAAGCGTATAGTTCTTCATACACACATCTCTAAAGTTTTCGAAAACATCGGCGAGTAGTAGAACATCCGAAACGTTGTACAAATCGTGATATTCTCTGAATGTTTTGCATCCAAATTCTTTCCATACCGTTTTTGCATGCTCGTAGTCTTCATCGCTAATATTTGAATCATTTAGCTTAGAATAGAAATTGGATTTTGGTGGTAGTTCAGTTTCATTAAACCTAGTAAATGAATCAATATAATCATAAGGATAAATTCCTTTTCTTAGCAAAAGATCGAGCTTCTTTCCTGTATATCGTTTCCCAATATTCCTGCATTGGTCTTTGTGAAGATTCCTCGATAAGGTGTCGAGACTAGAAGGCATGAATCTAAAACTGTCGATAAAACGCAGCTCTCGTCGGACTATTATTTCTTTTCCATCTTTTACAAACTTATTAACTATGACATCTCTGCTAAAAGATATATACTTTTCCTCGTTATTAGGTATGCAGTTAATTTTCTCTCCGTTATCACCTCTCAGTTTCTTAATGAACAGATGACAATCGTACCCGGATAGATTTTGAAACACTACGGGAAAGAACTTTGGACATTGATAGTTTATATTGCAACTGTTATGAGCAGCCCTCTAAATTTACCGCTAAGATGACAGTGATCTCTCACTCGGTCTTCTCCCAACGTTCTTTCGCAGATGTGACATATAGTAGCTCTATCGAAACACTTCTTGTTCTCTTCTGTAAATTGCATCTTCTTATTGAATTTAAATTGGTTATATATTCGTTTTATATTCTCTTCGAGAGAATCGACAAATTTCTGAGCCACATCATCGTCTTCGCTTTCAGCTGTAAACGTCACAGGATCTTGTGAATATATGCTATCATCAAAACATTTTATGTAGTAACAAAAGGAGCTAGGCGTATGCTTTTGATATTTATTAGTGTACGAAAACCCTGGATTTGGTTGACAAGTGGCTATTGGTTTAACAAACGATTCGAAGTCAGCGTAAACAATAAACGGAACCCTCATTGATCCGTTATAATTTTTAAAACTTAACATAGTTCCTTGTTCTGGCATTTCTATTTTTTTTGCGTTATGTGGAGAGCAGTACTCGCTGTGTTTATTAAGCGCTTCTATCGTTGTGTAACCACTTATACATCTTTTACAATAGTGCGCTGAATAATGGGAATTTGCTGTTCGGAACGTCATCAATCTGTTGAAATTTCTTATCAAACAATAATGCTTCCTATCTCCATCAGATATGAGTAGTAGATCAACACACTTGTCGCTTTCACACTTAGACAGATATAACGGGTATACTTCTTTTTCGTAACCAAATACATTAACACTAACATTATTATTTCTCTCGAATCTGTCGATAATATTAGCATCAGTCGCAACTGGGAATTCAATACCACTCCTATTAAGTTTCCTCGATCGTTCTTTCAAAGCTTTCGTTATTCTCTCCGAATTTTTCACAACCGGATTCAACGCTCTAGTAATACACCATTTGAAGCATTCATCATCATCATCGTTTTTTAAGTTAATAATAGCTTTTTTATTAGCTAAGAAGTCTGGTAGTGGGATGTAGGAACTACCTCTCAGCGGTTTATATACTACCGCATTGATATCTAATTTTACAACAGCTTTAAATCTCGAATTACTTCCGTCCATCTGAAAATTAGCAATAGACTCCGTGATTTTATCCTTCTTTCCGCTATATATTTCGTTCACGTCGGTAGCAGCTAAAACAACTTCAGTCTTGGATCTGAATGGTTTATCCTCAGAATTTACATTGCCAGATTTCATATCTACGCGTTCCATAGTACAAGTAAGAACTAAATTAACCTTTGTCTGACGATTACTCGACAACAGATTAATTAATTACCTGCGGTCTGACGAAATCAAGAAACGACGAGGCATCCATTCCATTAATTCCATCTATTCTATATTGCTTGGTGAATCCTTGAATAGCTGACCCTGTTTCTCGAATTTTAATTTTATCAAATATCCTGACAACGGTTGACTTCAACGATTCCAGTTTTTCATTAACTTCTTGTTCATCAGGTATGTAGCCAAGTAGCCAATCCGCAAAATCATTAATCTTGGATCTAACCTTATTTTTGTAGGTTCTCTTAGGCACTGCTGGCTTGTACTTACTAGGAGTAAGCGTAGACACCTTAATGTCAGGAACCGGCGAGTCTAGCAAGTGTCCACCATAGTTCATGTTTCTTAAACTACTTTTCTTTAAATGCATTTTATTCTTACCATACGAAATATTAACATTCAAAGGCACTACTGGTTTGTACTTACTAGGAGTAAGTGTAGGAACCGATGAGTCCATAACTCCTCCAACATAATTCATGTTTCTTAAACTACATTTCTTTAAATGCATTTTACTCTTACCATGCGTAGGAACTGACGAGTCGAAGTTCATTTTATCTGTCATGCTCTAACTCATACACTTTAATTTTGTATCTATCTCTCCAGAAATTTCCGTTATGATAAGCTATGATACCAGCACTCTGACCGTACGCCTTAGCAGCTTTGTACATAGATGTATACGTGGTAACAACGCCGGTCTCTCGATCCATAATATCAACTCTTCTCGGCTGTTTCCTGATACTACTCAACGTATCATGTCGAAATGGCGTAGACTGGTAGTCTGTCGGAAGAATATTATTTTCGATCAATACAGCTATAATTTGAGGTTTGTTGAGATGTGAAGTACCTACAATGCTGTGCCGCTTGGCTAACATTCTAAGCTCTGGTAGCTTCATAATATAAAAGTATTCTTTAATTCAATTTTCCATACACAACGCTCATCTTCTGCCCATCTGATTGGAACTGCAGCAACCTATCTGAAATTACGACAGCATATGCTTCGGTGTCGGCTGGCACTGCTGCGTTGAAAAGAGCCTTAATCTGAATATCAACGACTGACGATTTCAAGCGCTCGGATTGTTTGCTTACATCGAACACGAACAGCGGATATAATTCTCTATAATCTATAGGTGTTATATTGCTTTGCGTAATCAACTGATCCATACCATAAAAGTTTTGACTAAAGGAGGCTGCGTCTCTGTACGCTCTGGAGAATTGTTGATTAGGAAACGACAGGTTATGATCAACAGCTGGATATCTTTCTTGGTTCATCATCACATAAATGTTCTTAAGATTGCAGTGATTAAAGAGCGATGGATTAGTTTCCTGATTACCGCTACGATTTGTCTGAAAACCTACGATGATATATCTAGGTTTCTCCGGTGAAGTCTTAACGCTGAGCCTTCAGCTGAAACTTGTCGACTGAGGAACTGTTATCGTGTCGCATTGACGAGCTCTATACGCAACTGGCAACGTTAATTTCGATTCAATCGTCTTATACAACTGCATTCGTTCCATATCGGAAGGAATAACGTGGGGAATAAACCATGAAATTTTGTTTATCGCAACTTTTCCAGCAGCTGCAGCGTTATCTCGGAATATGGCATCATCGTCAGCTTTACGAACTAAAGTCAGCGTCTGTTTAAAGCCGTAAATAATCTTGTCGTAATCATCGCAAAACCCGAAAATATGCTTCAACGGAACAATAAAGCTGAACATTCCCTTAGTGTTTGGCTTACGAATGAGAAAGTTTTGTCTAGTGATGAAACCTTGGTTGTCTGCAATAAAAGCTGTCGCCCCAGTGTCTTTATACCACAGCTGATTTAAACCTTGAGTCAGCTGAAAATCGTTTGGATACGTCAGTAAACCGAGCATCGTTGTCGCCTGCCCTGGATGAAATAGCGTTTCGATTTCTTGATTAGACAACGAATAGGATATTTGACTGAATAGATGCATGAGCCCATTATTCGTGAGAGCGACTGTATCGGCATTAGCGTATGCGGTGTCATTGGCTTTAAGTAGTCTTCCTTCGAATTGCAGGTATGACTCTGCTGGGTGACTGTATAAGTCTTGTAATTCAATATTTATTCGTATTTCACCGGAACTGTTGAGATTAGTTCTCGCTAAAGGTTCGTACTCATGCAATTCGTATCGCTCGATACCCTCATCGATCAATGGTTGCTCTGTGAATCTTAGAATATCGGATTGCATTTTATATACATATATTTTTAAATAAGAATTAAGCAATTTTCAAACCACCTACGTTTAAGCGTTTTACGAGATCTTGAATTCTAATAGCTCCACCCGTCATTTCCAGATTCGAATTGAGTAATCTAGCTAGAATTACTTTAGTTTCCTCAGTTATCGGTTGTTGACGGACGGTGGTTGGGGTGAGTATCTTATTGAGTAATCGTTTTCCAACGTCCTTAGCAACACCCCCAATTTCTTGGACAGCCGTGCTCGCAATTCGTTTGGCTGCATTTGAAGTTAGTAGTCTCTTGAGCAAACCTGCAATGGAATCAGATATTCCTGCTCCACAACGTGTACTTTTTTATAAGTTCTTTTCGCAACGACCAGCATTTCTATATCATAATAATTTAAATCATTAATTTTTTATCCTCATCCTTGGTTATCACTCCTTGTCTCAGTAACTCGTCGGTCATACCTATAATTTCATTTCTTACACCTGTATTTCCCGCATTGTAGCTATGTATTCGTAACTCGAGTTGCTTTACTAATTCGTTAGGATCTGAAGGAATAGTAATTACACCGCTTCCTTTAAACTTCGTGTATACAACCCATATCGGTTTTATTATCTCTCTATACTTCACGCTTCTAGAGGATTTAGGTTTGTTTGGATTGTGTGGTTGACTCATGGCATTCGTTTTAGTTAGAATCTCGGCGTATGTTGCCTTATCATTAGCATCATAAATTGAACGATCTGGGTTAACCATCGTTATCAATTCCCATAGTCCCAGAGTTCCTTGGTAAGTCTTGATACCAACTGTGATGTCATTTCCTTGGATTGTGACTTCGCTGTCGCTGATGTAGAATTTTCCATCTTTGGATCTCATTCCGAATGTTGTGTCCGCAAGTTTTTTATCGGAAGCATATTTTTTAGGTAATCAACTGCAATATTTCCTAATTCTAAGGTTCTAATGTCTTCTACTGGGTCGTCGTCGTACGTCTCTATAGACGGATACTGAGGAAATTTAATGGCTTTCAACGATTCTGGAAGTGATTTTAGAGCTAGTGATGTTGCTGAAAAGTTGTCTTTTATAGTCGACAACAAAGCGTTTTGTTCTTTCGAAATTGCTGATTGAGAGTCGACTATTGGTTTGTAGATTTTCGTCAATTCTCGTTGTAGTCCAAGATCGTCTATTCTCTCTGAGAGGAAGTTTTGTTTAATATTTTTCTTCGTTTTTAGAAACTCCTCGATAATAAAATCTCTTTTTGCAGGATCGCTAATTTTCAGTAGCGACATGTTTTATAAGTATGATGTTTAAAACGTAAAATTATGCATCGTAGTAAATAACGTAACACATGGAGTCTTTTTCGTTTATAATGACTGCTGAATCAGAATTGTTTTGAATTGTAATTATTATATCGTCCGCGTCGTCAGCAATTGTACCGTCCTGTAGGCTACATCTCTTTTCTTTGATTTTCTGTCTAAGAGAGACCAGGCACATTCCTCTGGTCATTCGGACGCCGAGTCCTAACTCTACTGTAATTGCTGTCTTTGGTTCAATCGTTATCGTTTGCTGAGCAAAAATCTCCCATCTTTCTCCAACTCGGTGTCTTACAGGAACATGAGTGACCAATTTAGACATCCACGTTATCGCACTCGGACGAGGTTTCCGTTTGGTGATAAATTTGTGTATTGGGTGGCCGTATCTAGACATTTATATAAGTGATTATTTAAAGTATCATACCGAGAATAGGAATATTTTTAAATGGGGAACTTGGCCCGAGTATAAGTCCTTCACCACTCACATATCCTGCCCCTCTTTTCATAAACAGACCGGATCCCGTTATCGAACTGCACTTTTTCCACGGTGATAGAATAAGACCTTCCCCGGCAGACATTGCCTTACAGCATATTCCTCCTTTCTTAACGTAGAGCACACCAGATCCACTTATTTTATCAACAATTTTGGAACCAGCTGCAGAACCTAATCCTGTTAAGGCTCCTGTGGCTAAACTCGGAAGAACATTAGACAGAAGAAATTTCCCAGCCGTAGCTAGAAACGGAAGAATGGCACCGATAAATCCACCTTCGACTTTCGCATTGTCTTCTAATTGAGTTTTACTCATTTTAATTGTCACACCAGTTCCATTCTGATAAGCTTTCGTCATCTTGTTAATTTGCCTCTGGTTTAGAGCCAATACATGCTCACCAGTTATATCCTCATGAGAAAGTCTTATACTCACTCCAGTTCCTGCTTGAGCAGCTCGTCTAATTTTATCCTTTTGTCCTTCAGAAATATTAACTTTAACATTCGAGTAAGGGCTCATTTTATATTAAATATTAAACTTTAAATTTAAATCACACTACACCTCTCTTAAATGAAATCGTATCGACAATTCCTCACCTCTTAAATTAATTAATTTTCCATTATGTTAGTTTTGTTTCCATCGATGAAATAGAATATAGCGTTATAGGAAGATATACCAGATTATGAGGAGATTCGAGTATCTTATAACCAGGACCAACCGATAAAAAGAAAGAATAAATTATGTTATCCGTAGTTCCGTTAGCATACGAGTATCCTATTACATCACTGGTAACTCGTAAACTATTCACGCTGTTTATATCAACAATGTGCTCAGATTCATTATAATTATCCTTCGGAGTATACACGACTCCAAAATCCTAGTACGGTACTAATTGAATTTTCTACTGTAAAATCAACTTTATAGTTGGCATCAATTTCCAAAACCGCCTTCAAAGTATTGTTATTTGGATGTAGCTTGATGCAGTCCGCATGACCTTCTTCTTTCATAATTCTCTGTATGTAATCATTTAAGTCATCGATTTCATAGCAACCGGTTGGAATGTCTAAATTTTCCCATGTTTCACCGTTATCTGGCGAATATACGAATTTATTGTTTGTTTCGTCTATATTGGGAAAACTGTAGTACGTTTCAAGATTAACTAGAGATATTTCATACTTTTTACTTTTGTCTAGTTCGATCAGTGGATTAAATTTCGTTCGAATACGTGTGCTCCTTTCGCTCAACAGGATGCAAAATGATTTTTTACCCTCGGTGTTTCGCGCAATCTTCTCCGTGTTAGCCACAATCTTTTCCAGAAGCGTTTCCATTTTAAATAGTTATTTTTTAATATAAAATATAAAATCTCAAGCTTTACGAGTATCGTTGTCATTTTATAAATCATTTATTTAAATATAGTCTCAAACTTTATTGAATATAAAATATATCTAAACCGCATCTGTACTTGCCATTATTTTTTTTACTAGTTAACTCTATAACTACAAAACCATGCTGTTCATCCCACGCAGTTTTACAAAGTTTTCGAAATTCTTCTATAGTCATATCATCTACGCCTATATGATCGCTGTATATATGATTAATATTTTTGTGGTCTTGAGGAAACAAGCAAATAAAGTTTGCATTTTCTCTGATAGTCTGCCTAGGTAATTTGAAATAGTTTTGTGCAAGGTAAAAGCAGTCCACATTACTGTGTCTCCCCCTAATGTAATACGACTCGCACTTATTCTGCTTCTCTAACTGTAAGTCGTCGAAAATCATTAGATTCTTTTTTTCTCGATTTAATTCCCTTGGATCTGGAACATCGTCAGAGGTTTCAAAGAACTTGCAGTCTATATCAGATTTCTTCTCTATGATTTTAGACATCTCCTCGACAACGGCGGTTGGTGAAACATTTAATTTCACAATCTCATCTCGCTTATCAGATAGTCTAATAATTGCTTCCTTTGGTAATTTCTCTTCGAAAGATTTTTTAAGAATCTTATATTCTGGTTGAAAGAGAGATGTTCCAAAAACTTGTAGATTATCGTAGTCTAACCAACCAGGCCTCAGTAATAAATTAAGTAGTAAAGTCGTCTTACCACATTGAGACTTACCTACGATCAAACCTCTGATGTTTCTTGGTAATAAGGGACTGTTAAAGCGTTTAGATGAATCTTCATTCCATGAGAGATCTTGAACTTCCATTTTAATTATCTACAGGGTGGCTCAAAAAAAAACGTACCACCGGGGAAAATGCGATATCTTCGCAGCCGATTGGGGTTTTTCTGCGAAAATTTCACAATTTGAAGGGGAATGAATATACAACAATCCCTGAAAGTTTCATTTGAAACTTTTCATGTTTGCAAAAGTTACAGCTGTTCAAACTTAAAATTTCGTTTTTTCAATTATCCGGAGAATCATGCTCCAATACAAGTGATTTCATTAGGATGTTTGGCAAATTACAACACACACACATTGATGATGATGTCATACGACCTCACTATGAGCTGTAAAGAAGCTGTTTATGAAGCAATCTGCTGGTATTTGGTGATATTTTATAGATTAAGGTCTCAATTGGTGAACCCAAACAATGAACGTCATGGGCAAAGTTTCTGCAAAAGATAAAATGGGAACTCGGACTTTGCATGAACAGAGACTGAGACATCGCGTGATCATAGCAAAATACCCAGTGAAAAGTGGAGCCTGAGCACATTGAAGACTATCTGCAAACGGGTTTATGTAACGAAGATCAGATGTCGGAAGAGAGGCAGGAAGTGGTCGCTTGATCTGACGGAAAAAGCGCGATTTTCACGAAATTCGCTTGGTAATCGAAAGGTCAAGTTTGCAAAGCAAATCGTGGTTTCGGCATCAGATATGCCGGCGTGTGTTGCGGCTGCAAGAAAAGACTGCAATTAATCCAATTCAGTAGGTTAGATGTCAAACTCATCATTGAACTCGCTTACCCAGACTCATTGAAGACCAGGTATGCTCTAACATCTGGTTTTATTATGCAGCAGGACAGTGCGCCTGCTTGCTCGCACGGCAAGGTTGATTATGATGGCGCTACCTTATTGACATCAACTGAAGTAAATGCATTGGCAAAGATGATTTACAAACTCGCCAGACCTTAACCCTCTTGTTTATCACGTCTGGGGAGCTATGCTGGAACGCTGCAAGACATTTAATCCCAAGTTGGAGAACATTGGCCAGCTGAAGCAAGTCTTGCTGCTAATGTGGGGTCAGTTGCCGCAGGACCCGACCAACAAGGCCATACTGAGCTTCACAAAAAGAATTTGAGCTTGTGTTAAGGCAGAGAGTGGACACTCTCATTATACCTTACAATAAACTGCAAAACCGAATGCTGAGGTCGTAGGGAAAAGTGATATCATATGACATGGAAATCTACAAGTGACGTAAATTTTACGCGGATATTTGAAAAAACGAAATTTTAAGTTTGAACAGCTGTAACTTTTGCAAACATGAAAAGTTTCAAATGAAACTTTCAGGGATTGTTGGAAATTCATTCTCCTACAAATTGGGATATTTTCGCAGAAAAAGTTCAATCGGCGGCGAAGATATCGCATTTTCCCCGGTGGTACGTTTTTTTTTGAGCCACCCTGTATATCTATAAGAAAGGACTTGGCTATGTGGGTATGTGGGTGACTTTGTCCAGAATGCACGCGTTTTTGAGCTTTTCACTCCAAACCTTCACTACTGTGTAGGTCTCGACACGAGACGCAAAGTCGAGGGGTTGGCGATTCTCTGCCACCATGGGGGCCAAGGTGGGGACGAAACCCCCAAATTTTTTCAAAAAAACTCAGCTATTGACTTTAAATTTTTTTCCAAGATAGAGGTCCATCAGAACCACCCAGATCAGTGTTTGGCAAATCTCTACTACCATGGGGGCCAGGGTGCGGGGGGGTAGAAAACACTGATTTTCGCTGTAAATTTTCATTCGCTTTCCACGTATAAAAGTAGTAAGTTTCACCGTTTTAAAGGTGCTTAAGGTAGTCTGTTGCCAGCACGGATTTCACGGGTCGCGTACCAGTGGAGGCGGGGTGGGGAAGGAGGTGGGGTGGAGGGGTGGGAGAGGGGTGAGGTGGAGGGGTGGGATGGGGTGAGGGGTGGTCGGGGTGTGGAGATTGGGGATGAGATGGGAGTGTGGGTGGGGAGGGGGTGGGGTTGGAAGTGGGGTTGGGGTGGAGGGGATGGAGTGGGAGGTGAGGTGGAGGGGGTGATTGGGGTGAGAGGGGTTGGGGTGGAGGGGGTGGGGGTGGGACGGGGTGGAAATTTTCGTCAAACCCAAATTTCTCCGTTGACGTACTGGTATAGAGGTCGGAGTGTGGTGGGGTGTTGTGTGGTGGGGTTGTGGCCGGAGCGGATCGAATCCTAAATTTCCCGGGCAACGCCGGGTACCCCAGCTAGTATTATATAAAATGCAATATTGCGTAAAGTGTAAACGAAAAACTGAATCCAGAGATATTCAACGTGTCGTCAGTAAGAATGGTAGACCTATGAGTAGAGGTGTGTGCGTTGAATGTGGAGCCACAAAAACTCAGTTTATTAAAGCCACAGTACAAGGAGGTGATTTGGTCACAGCTCTCAATTCTGCTACTTCTAATATTAAACTTCCCTGGGCAAAGTATCTCGGGGAAATGCATCTACCTGGGCATTCTTTCACAGGTCCAGAAACCCGATTAGATCTGAGATTAAATCCGGATGGAACTCCGAAGGAATGGAGTAAACCAGTAGACAGAGTTGACGAGGCAGCTTATCGTCATGATTTAGCCTATGCTGAACATGCTGATACAGCAGGAAGAAACGTAGCTGACAGAGCTATGATAGATGAATTAAATAATATACATAATCCTTCGTTTCGTGAAAGAATTGAAAGAAGCATAGTAAAGCCAATATTATCAACGAAAACCCATTTTGGAATGGGATTGAAAAAAAGCTCTGAGGTGGACAGATCAACTCGCTGAGGAATTGCATAAACCAATAGTAAGACATTTTAGGAAAAGAAAAGTATACGTTTATGGAATTGATATAATATGGACTGCTGACTTGATTGATATGCAGGCTTTTGCTAAATTTAACTCTGGTGTGAAATATTTGTTAAGCGTGATCGATATTTTCTCTAAGTATGGATGGATTGTTCCGATAAAAGATAAAACTGGAAAAGCTGTGGCTGATGCTTTCGTTAAAATATTTACTAATAGCGAACGTAAATCTGAAAAACTTTGGATAGACAAGGGAAAAGAGTTCTACAATACAGATGTAAAATCTTTAGGAGTTGAATTGTACTCGACTGAGAATGAGGAGAAGAGTTGCGTCGTGGAAAGATTTAACAGAACAATGAAAGAGAAAATGTTTAGATTTTTTACAGCAAATTCAACTCAGAGATATATCGACGTTTTAGACAGTATGATTGCTCAATACAACAACACTAGGCATAGTTCGATTAAGATGACTCCTGTTAAAGCGAGTATCAAAGCAAACGAAAAAGCTTTTTGGTTAAATCTGTATGGTGGCGTTGTCTCCGAACCACTTAAACCTAAATTTTCAATCGGAGATAAAGTAAGATTTTCCAAGAAGAAAAAGACATTTGAGAAAGGTTTCACTCCTCGTTGGACGCAAGAAATTTTTACTATTACACAAATCCAATACACAGATCCAATAACTTATAAAATATCTGATTATAATGAAGAAGAAATACAAGGAACTTTTTATGAACCTGAGCTACAACCGACAACGCAAGATACATTTAAAATAGAGAAGATTATTAGAAAACGTGGAAACAAATCTTTAGTTAAATGGTTGGGTTATGATGAGTCATTCAATTCATGGGTTGATAATAAAGATTTGATAACGCTGTAGACGTCCACAGTCTGTTTATTGATCGGATATGACCTTCTATTCTGCCATCCAGAGACACCTTGGAATGTGGTACACGTCGCCTTGAATCAGTTTATTGATCGGATATGACATTCCATTCTGCCATCCAGAGACACCTTGGAATGCGGTAGGCTTACACATCTCCTTGAATCTGTTTATTGATCGGATATGACATTCCATTCTACCATCCAGAGGCACTTTGGAATGCGGTAGGCCTACACGTCATCTTGAATCTGTTTATTGATCGGATATGACATTCCATTCTACCATCCAGAGGCACTTTGGAATGCGATACACGTCGCCTTGAATCAGTTTATTGATCGGATATGACATTCCATTCTACCATCCAGAGGCACTTTGGAATGCGATACACGTCGCCTTGAATCAGTTTATTGATCGGATATGACATTCCATTCTGCCATCCAGAGGCACTTTGGAATGCGATACACGTCGCCTTGAATCAGTTTATTGATCGGATATGACATTCCATTCTACCATCCAGAGGCACTTTGGAATGCGGTAGGCCTACACGTCGTCTTGAATCTGTTTATTGATCGCATATGACATTCCATTCTACCATCCAGAGGCACTTTGGAATGCGATACACGTCGCCTTGAATCAGTTTATTGATCGGATATGACATTCCATTCTGCCATCCAGAGGCACTTTGGAATGCGATACACGTCGCCTTGAATCTGTTTATTGATCGGATATGACATTCCATTCTACCATCCAGAGGCACTTTGGAATGCGATACACGTCGCCTTGAATCAGTTTATTGATCGGATATGACATTCCATTCTGCCATCCAGAGGCACTTTGGAATGCGATACACGTCGCCTTGAATCTGTTTATTGATCGGATATGACATTCCATTCTACCATCCACAGGCACTTTGGAATGCGATACACGTCGTCGTCCCCGTTCTGTTTATCCGTCGTCAATAGCGATGATATCGATCCGCTCGAGAAGATGTTCATAATGCAGACCTGTAGTAGCTCTCTGGTATGTTGATCAATAGCGATACATAAACTGCTCTACGTCATGTTCATTCAATAAAATTCTGTTGGGGTTTTGGTTATCATCATGAATGTAATCTGGATCAACAGTAATTGGTAGTAGAGATGTCGGCATTCTTTCCACTGGAATAGGATGAATATTAATAAGATCGTTTTGTTGAAAAGTAACAGAAGCACGTGATTTTAATCGATCTGCCAGTTGGACGTCGATTCCCAGATGAGTTAGAATTCTGTTATGATGTTTGCATAACTGCGTGAATGTTAAATCACAGAAAACTAGCCGTGGGTATATATTAATCAACATAGCAAATAGAATGTAGCCTACCGTTGAACTGTTGTGTATTTTACGGCGAGTTGAAGATGAAACCAGTCCTTAATTGTTGTTCCTTCCGGTATAAAATGTCGAGCTTGAATATACAACTGACCTCTACGAAACGCGACAATCTGTTGAAGACCTGTTGTTGTTTTTTCCTCTTGAACAATGTCAGCGTGAGTTAGTTTCATGGTATCGATATCAGATAAATCAACGTCATCAAAACCTATATTCACAGTCCAATCTAAATCTCCATTATCACGAAGTTCGTATCGTTCAATTTCTCTTCGAATCTGCGGAAGGATTGTCTCGTTGAAAATCTTAGTGTCGTAAGAAGTAAGCTTACTTTCAATCCGTTCAGTTTTTCTCCGCTTTGGTGGTTTTTCAAGAATTGCGGTAATGGCTCGCAAATGAGTCTCAAATTCTTGTTTATCATCAGGATGGTTTTCAAACACTGTGGCTATTACCAAGTGAATCGCGTCATCAGAAAACTTTCCTATTTCACGAATTGAATTTGCCATTTCGAAATTGGTTCGGCGTACGTGGCCTACTCTGCAAACGCGTTTTCATAAATGATAGCGGTGTTACTGCGTCGTTGCAGCCGATTGATTTACAACCCACGCACACTGATGTTGCGCTGTTCATATGACAGCGTGATCGACTGGTGTGCAGTCAAAAATTATACAGAGCTACGATTTGAGCTATACCAGCAACACAAAACACAGGTGGTGAATCTCTCAGCGACGATGAGGCGGATAGGTAAACTTATTGATTTAACAAGCGCAAATGTTTCAGCTTATAGACAAGAGCTCTGTGGCCTCTGTGCTGCTCTGTTGAGTATTGATCTGACCTCGTAGCCTACTCATCACCGACTCAAAACAGACGCACGCGACAATAATACAATTATAGGCCTGCCGCGTCATTCGGCAGGCTATGTATTGAGCGATAGTTGCTATGACCGCTGATGAGGATGAGGTCTGCTGTTGTGTATTTAGATTTATCTGTTGATGTACATGTAATTATAATCCCTCGTAAAATCTAAAATTGCGTAAAAAGCTTGGAATAACTGAAGGCACTAACTACTACGGGTAAAATGCGTAAAGAGCTTGGAATAACTAGAAGGCAAGAACTACTACGGGTAAAATGCGTAAAGAGCTTGGAATAACTAACTCACTTGAAAATGGGTAAAACGGGTAAAATCTAAATTTGCGTAAAAAGCTTGGAATAACTAGCTCATTCGAAAATGAGCTAGAAGACAATTTCTCTATCTGCTTCGAACTAATGACTAAAACAATTCATCAGATTTTCGGTCGACTGAAGATGAAATTTTGGCCACCCCTTCGAAACGTTCTGGATTCACCACTGTTCCGAGTTACCGGAATTGGTACAGAGTTTTGTATGAATAGCGCAATGACTTTGCTTTGTACTAGTTAAAATAATAATTTATTATAGGTAGTAAGTTGCAAAGCAGCTGGGCGTTTCTCTCGTCCACGTAAGCACACACGCCCATGACATCGACGTCAGCATAAATCTTTTCAGCAAAATAATGTAAGTGCATGCATCATTATCTCATTTATCTGTAGTTCAATCCTCACAATGGCCGATTGATTGACGGTCGATATAATTAAGCCCTAATTTATTCCCTAAGAAGGAAGGGCAGCCATGGTTTTAAAATGTTTACCGACTTCATTTTCTTAGCTTCGGCTTATCAGACCAGGGAGCCAGTCCTCTCCTTCGCCGTCTTTTCTTCCCACTGGCATAATACAATTAGTGTTCTCATCATAGCTCAGTCGGTTACGGGTTGTGGTGGAACAAAGATCTCGAACGAACCGATCTCCGCTAGACAGTCCTGAGCGCTAATCATTACTGTAACTACCAAACATCCTAGTAAATCTATAGCATTAAATGTGGCCTAATGAACCAATCAGCCATAGCCTAATATAAACAATTAGCCATGTAGATAAGATAAATAGCTTGCCTGTTCTCTGACATTGAGCGAGAGTGCGTCACTAAATAATAACAATACCTAATGATAATAAAAACAATAATAAATTCATTATAATGATAGTCTAATAGTAGCAATAATAATAGGATGATGATAATGATAAAAAAATTAAATAGTAATAATACTAATGATAACAATGGCAAAAATAACAATTCTATAATTATAGCAATAGCTATAATAACAATTAAAATAATTATAATAATAACGATAAAATAATAACACAAATTATTTTCATCGTGTGCCAAAGAGCGGGAAGGCAGTAGCGTCACGTAATGATTAACTAAGTGATTTTCGGGCATTCACGAGAGTCAAAATACCAACTGTAAATGAGCCTAATGGACCATCCAGATCCAGATCTGATGGATAAAGGCCAAATTAGGGTTACCATACGTCCGGGTTTCCCCGGACACGTCCTCTTTTTTGGCCCCTGTCCGGGCGTCCGGGTGGCTTTCCAGAAATACAAATTTTGTCCGGGTTTTCTCCGTCCGTCCCCGATCAATCGATCTTACTTAGTTTTCCGTGTTATATACTCTTCCTTACCGTGAACTAAACACGAGTCCCGGCAGTATTTAGCTCAATAGTATGGTTACCCTCGGATTTCCGGATCCTGATGCGGTTTTTGTAAACCAAACGCATTACTATAACGCTAGTTACATAATGATAATTGTAGATAAAATAATAAATTTTTCAATTTCACGGAAAAATTTGACATAAGAAATGCCGAAACGTAAGTGGTTATTTACAGCCGCCCTGAAAGCCCAATACACAGGTTTTCGTGCAGGTCGTTATGACTGAGGAGCTGATGAACATTTTGTGTGTCCTCTTTTTCATCTGAGCACTTATGGTAACCCTAGGCCAAACGGAATTGCAATTATTCCATGGTAAAAAGGTCGTTAGCACTAATAAAATCGATACTCTTGGGCATTTCAGAACCGCATATTTGAATTCCTTAGAGTTTCGAGCAAAGTAACGATAGTATCTCATAACTTTGAATTGCCTACTAAAGATGATAAGAACTTCATACCTAGAATACTTTACAATAGCTTAAAGCAAATGATTTAAAAAAGCGATTACTTTAAAATTAATAAATAAAGCAACTCTTGAACAATGTACAAACATTTTTTAATATAACTATTTTTCTGTTCTTGTTGTAATTGTGTTGCGACCTGTCAACCTGATTTCTGATTAAACGAATATATATATATATATATATATATATATATATATATATATATATATATATAAGATGAGAAGCCTCACAGTTTCGATAACGTAATCACTCGTGCACCAGCTTAGAAAAAAATATTAGAGAAGTTATTGTCAATTTTTTTTCTTCTAAAAACGGCGATGATTTGTTCAGCAATTATTGTTCACAAATTCCATCTCATTTTGAACATCGTAAATTTTGAAGGGCTTATGAGGGAGACACTAAATATCGAATGCCCGCTACGATTTCTTCGTTTGAACAGACAAAAATGACGAAATAAAATCTTCACAATTTAAAAAAATTCACTTTTAGTATTTTACGGCAATCAGTTAACAACAAAGGACCTTTCAATATCATTTTTTTAGTCGAAGATTGTAGGCCTACTATATAGTCACTGTATTCAGATATTCTATTCATATAGATTCTGACATAGTAAAAATTTTGGATTTTTTTCGAAAAATGGCGACAGGCCTAATTTGATAAGCAGTTTCTTGAAAATTTGACCTAATTTGAACGTGGTAATTTTTAACCAACTTATTAGGGAGATGCTAAACATCGAAAGTCCGTCGTAATTTCTTCGTTTGAGCACACGACAATGACGAAATTTGATTTTGAAAATTTTCTAAAAATGGTAGTTTCGCATTTTTGCAGATAGACTATCAGCAAATATTATCGCAACATTCTATCTTATTTTATGCTAGTCGTAGATAGCATCAGTCCCGCTACTCAGAAAATTCTATTTAGGCCCAAATCAATTCCGACATAGGCTAGTCAAAATTTCGGAATTTTTCGAAAAATGGCGATAGGCCTAATTTGATCAGCAATTTCTCCAAAATTCGACCTCATTTGAACGTGGTAATTTTTTAATCATTGTTATTAGGGGGGTGCTAAACATCGAAAGTCCGTCGTAATTTCTTTGTTCGAGCACACGAGACTGAGGAAATTTGATTTTGAAAATTTTCTAAAAATGTTTGTTTCGTATTTTGCGGAAATCTCAGCACACGGGAATGAAAAAATTTGACTTTTAAAATTATTTTATTTTAGTCGTAGATAGCATTAGTCATGCTACCTAGAAATTCTATTTAAATCTATTTCGACATAGTTAAAATTTAAAAAATACTTCTGCAACACTAAGGCAGCGCCAAAGAAGTTTTCTCAGTTATTATTCGATTATATTTTATTGGAACAGGTAGGCCTACGTCAGAGTGTATCTTGTTATATTAGACATTTCTTGCTGGTAGGATTTATGCGGATGTCGATGGCATAGCGTGCGACGTACGTGTGGACGGGAGAAGCACATAGCCCCAACCTCTTAGCAACAGTCTACGCAGCCAGTATACAAAAGCAACACCGTTGCATTCATGCAAAGTTCTTGTCACTCAGCCTGTGATCTTACGCATCAGCAGAAGCATGTCTTCGTCGTCTCCTTGCATGCTATAGACTTGAAAATGTCCCTTTGCATAGGCGGTGTGACTCTCGATACGATTCGGAGGTAATGCATTTTATTGACTCGATGTCTATAGTCTGACAAAAACAGTTTATAATACGGCTTTCAGAACTGAAGTTAGGCTACATTGCGCTTTGTGATTCAGGGTTTATTGACTTCATGTCAAAATAAGCACGAAGTGTGTTTCAATGGCCTTCAGCGCTCGTTACGTTACGTTACGTTGCGTTGCTATATTATACCTGAGGCATTTCTAATGCATCTAGAATTGATGATACGTATTTAGGAATGGCATGGATTGGCCTATAATATGCGAGTGTCAGCATTAGTGACACTTTGTTTTTACAATAATCTGAAAATGAAAACGATACACGTAGTTTGTCTCTTACTTTTAACAAAGTGGAACTTGACTTTCTTCACTTCAGCTGTAAAGCCTGAAAGAGGAAAGAGAGCAGTAAGCGCCGTTTTAGCCAGACAAGGAGATATTAACATTGGCGTGATTACTTCCTTTACGCAGTATGATCAAAGCATTCGACAGTGTGGATCGCTGTTGTCTATGAATGGATGCGACAAGGTCGAGATGCCGATATACGCCGTAGATCAGATCAATAGCCGGACAGACCTTCTGCCGAATATCACTCTTGGTATCGTCCTGGTAGACGATTGCTTAAACGACATGCAAGGCTTAGCAGCTTCAACGTATATGGTTCAATACGACGAAAGCTGTTCGGACTTAAATGATCAGACCCTCAACAGCACATCCGTTTCGTACCAGAATACCTTCTCCGATGAACTGAGACACTACGACGTGGTGGCGGTTGTGGGACCTTCGCATAGTCGCACAGCGTCAGCAGTCGGGAGTCTCATGAGTGTCTTCAAAATTCCCATAATGGGTACACTGGCTACAAGCGACGATCTCAGCGATAAAAGCCGGTATGAATATTTCCTTCGGCTCGTTGCGACGGATACATATCAAGTTCGTGCAATTTTGGGGATCGCTAAGTACTTTGGATGGACGTATTTGTCTCTGGTGTACTCCGAAGGATCTTACGGAGAGAATGGCTACAAGCAAATTGACCGTATCCTACACGACTCTGACGCAAACTTTAGCATGTGTATCGCCGTTGCGCTCAAGATTTCTTCAACGGCTGATGATGACGAATTCAACGCTCACGCTGATGCACTTATCCGGAATGAAAATGCAAGAGTTGTAATCGTTTATTCAGACGAAGCTTCGCAATTCCAGGCCCTTCTTACAGCTGTCTACAAAAAGAAACACGTTGGGACGTTTATTTGGATAGGAGGTGATCCATTTGGTAATTGGGAACGTAATCTCCCATCGCTGGGGAATATGATAGAGGGAGCACTGTTTGTGGATCATCCAGCCTTTCCAATATCCAATTACTTAGATCGTTTGAAAACGATGACGCCTGCAACGCACCAAGGTAATGCGTGGATGCTGAAATTGTGGGAAATTAGCAACCAGTGCACCTTCAGTGCAAATATGACGCACGTCAACCAGTGCAGATGGAACATGACCCTAGATTCGACCATGTGTCCAACAAAGAACTCACTTAATAACCGCATTCACGACGCCTTCTTAGTCTATGCGTATGCTCTGCACGATCTCATTGCCAATAACTGTCCAGATGCTTTCAAAGATAAGACGATACTCAGGAAGTGCATAAGAGGCGACGCTTTGCTTCAAATAATAAAGCAATCAACCTTTTACGGAGTTCTGGGTCTAATAGCATTTGACGAAAATGGGGACTTCATGGAAAATCTTCTGGTGAATCAATTTTATTTGGCGGCGGATAACTTATGCAGCACACAAGTCGTCGGACTCTGGAATTCCACCGAAATGCGTCTCTATATAAATGAATCGATGATCAACTGGACAACTTTCAATAAAGACGAACCGCTTGATGGCAAAAACAAACCTCCGGCGTCAGATTGTAGCTTACCGTGTCTAAATAGGCAGAGTATCCAGAGGCAATCTCTGCCGTGTTGTTGGATTTGTGGAGATTGTCGCAACAACGAAATCCTCTTTCAGAATAGAACAGGGTGCCAGCCTTGTCCGATATTCACTTGGCCCGATGAAGAAACCATCACATCCTGTATCACGATTGAGCCAGTCTATCTTCATTTTTCACATGTCGTATCAGTATCTTTACTCTGTCTCACAATGTTTGTGAGTCTTTTCGCCATAATCTGCGCCTGTGTCTTTCTGACGAAGAGACGAAACAAATTAGTGAAGGCATTGAGCATCCAACTAAGCATGATGATCCTGGTGGGCATCCTGTTTGTGTGTGCAACGCTTGTGATTTTCATCGTTCCTCCTAACACGGGCAAATGGATCTGTGTTGCCAGGAGCGCAGGTTTTCACTTCGGCATCACTATGATATACGCCCCTCTTCTGGTGAAGAACGTTCGTATCTACAGAATATTTGCTTCTGGAAGAAAGAGCAACCGAGCACCGATATGGATCTCAACTAAATCACAAATTGTGTTCGTCTGCATCCTCTATTTCATTCAGGTCGGTGTAAAAAAACTCAGTCAATACACCCACGGACGCACACACACATTGTATAATTATATATTCTCTCTTAAGAAGAGTTCGGAATCTATATTGTAATCATTAAAAGGATACGCTAAAGGATACCCACGGACGCACACACACATTGTATACATATTATTGTCTCTTAAGAAGAGTTCGGAATCTATATTGTAATCATTAAAGGGATACGCTATACCCAAAAAAACTCTTCCATGCAGTGGTATGCAAATAATTCTATACTTGATTTAATGCAGTAAGTGGTAATAATAATATATAATTATTTTATGGCACGTTGTTTTTTGGTAGGGGCTTGCTGTATTGATGTCAAACATTTTTTTGCATTCTCTAAAGAATTTGAAATGCTGTTTGATTTTTCTGCACATTTAGATCATCGTGTTAAGTACATCGGAAATCGTTGCAACATCAGAAGCAACCTTGAAGATGCCGAGCATATTTGAAAAGTACGTGGAGCTCTACTGTTTCAAGTCGACCACGTGGTTCCTGGTTCCTCTCTCCTACAACATACTCATCATGATGTTATGCGCCTGGATTGGATTTATCACTCGGAAACTACCAAACAACTTCAACGAATCCTGGTTCATATTCATCTCAGTTGCAACAACTCTCTTCTCCTGGGTCGTTTTTATACCCGCCTATTTTACCATCTCCTATGTGTACCTGCAATCGGTCATTTTGTCATTTTCCTTGATTCTGAAGAGTCTCGTCACGCTCGTTTTCCAGTACCTACCAGTACTCTATGCTATTGCTTTTGTGTCTGTCGAGAAACAACACACATTTCCTGCAGTAGCGCAAAACCCCATTAACGCTATCACCCCAATGGGTAATTGATTGCCCGATCAATTTCTAACCCCAATTTCGTCGACACTCTGCTTTGATTTCATCTGTATTTTGTGTTGTATTGTATTGCATTGTATTTAATATGAGAATTAGTAAAGCGTCCTTTACAGTATCATCATCATCATCATCATCATCATGAATATCATTGGGCTCAATGCCCGTAAGAGTCCGACGCCACTCTCTGTCTGAGTCTGTCTCACGTCATGCTGCCCAGCTTCAACAGGTCCAGTCAGCAGGTCTGCTCCATGCCATTAACATCTTGGAGCAGCTAGACCACCTTGTCTGATTGAAGAGAATATTGGGAGAGAGGCATAAAGGACAACATGGGTCAATGCCCGTATGTGTCCCACTCTCTCCCCCGACTCTCTCCACTGGTCTCTTCTGACCAGCCTGTGCATGTCTGCTTCACATCATGACACCTTGAAGCATCTGGGTCGCTCTGTCGCTTGTGTCGTGGTTTTTGCGGATTTCAATCGTCTTGGTCTTTTACTGCCAGCGTATCGCCACCCATCTGGCAAACCTTCCTCCTTTGTCCGGGCTTAGGACCGGTACAAGGACGTTGTTGGTTCCCTGTGGCGGAGGATGGATGCAGTTTAACGTCGTGCCCAGGACCTTTTACAGTAGCCTAATAGCTATTTCAGAGGCGCTCACAGAAAGACATCCCCAATTAAATAAGACTTCAAGCAGCGTAGGGCTAAAGATGACTCTCAATTAGATCTCACTATACGGATAGAGGAAAGGAGGTCATTCCACATAGAAGAGCAAACAATGAGAAATTGCGACGTTGGGCCATGTATAATGGTAGTAAGTGATGCACGCGTATATTACGTGCGTGTGTAATGTGTATGCCTGCACGTTTGCATGCAGCTTTGTATTATGCTGGTAACCGTTATAAACACACGTTTATTTAGCGAACCATTCAACGTTCTTTTCAGTTTTCCGTCGTTGCTTTGCCAATCCCTCAAAATCATTGCTGCACATCCATTTTCATGCCTCCGGATTCAACCTTAGCCTATTGTATCCACCACACAACCCAAGTGTTCGCTGGGCAATCTTTCTCCGCCCGTTTATTCATCTCTCTTCCAACGTATCGATGTCACTTGCATGCTCGATCAATCAAACGATGTGAACAGGAACAGCTGTGACGAGTTACCGAAGGAAATGTGACGCAGAAACACACAGACGATTCATGTTTAATGAATGCCCGCTAACTTCCTTTCAAGTGTCAAGTGTCGAAGGCTGATTGAATCGGTTGTTCCATCCAATTTATCGTCCATGGTCACATCCACGGCTACAGTACACGAGGGACACGCGGGTATACAGCGTGTAGATATACTCATCTACGGGAAAAACGGCATCGTGCACTCATCTCCCAAAAGCCAGGGTATACGCGGCTATACAGCGTATACTCGCCTCATAAAAAATTGAATGTGAAAAAAATGTGTGAGAAATGAAATTTCGACGAGAAAATAGGCGAAAATCGCGATAAGTAGGCTAGTGGTTTTTTGACTGTCGTCGACTACAAGTAAGAAGAAAACCAGGTGATGACTTTAAAAAAGGTCGTCAGAAAAATGTCGGCCCGAAAAATTCGAAGCACAGCCCTGGTCACATCTGGCAACTCTTTTAGACCTACAGGTCGCTCTTCACTTCGATTAGCAACTGATGGAGAATATGTTGTCCATGGTGCACGTGTTGTCTTTGGCCAGCGTTCATTCACAGTTACTGGTCTGGAATTCTTTACCTTCTCATGTTCGCAATTTAGTTTTCTACTCTCACCCTACAATAAATTTAATAAACATGGGAAAGGCTAATAGGCATATAGGCCTACATGCATGCACTCCGTTTGATCAATTGCTGATAGCGGTGAGTCTATCGGTTATTGATTCCAGTAAACGAGTATGATAATAACTATCTAAATGAGACTGTCTTTCGCTCCGAGCTAAAAGCTTACTTTTTCAGTACATAGCCTACCTATAGTTCTTAATGGTATCACGGCTTCAGTGTGCATTTTTTAGCTTTGTATGGAGGGCATTGTCAAATTACAGTTGTAATGTATGCCTATTGTTTAAATGCAGTGTTTTGATGTGGAGTTTGATGTGACACCAATCGGCGAGTCTGGTTTTGCACTAGTCTCCAATGAGTGTTTCTATCGTTTGAGTTAGTCTAATCACAAGAAGTGTAATATTTCACTAAGAAAATAACTGATACTGACCACAATTTGACCCAAGTCACTAATGGGCCTTGGCTACTCATCATCAGTTTTTTAAACTCTTTTGAACTAGGTCCAATTATGAACATTCTTCGAAAATTGTCCAAATCAAATTTCGTCATTCTCGTGTGTTCAAACGAAGAAAATACGACGGACTGGTCAGGGGACTAATGCAATCTGCGACTATAATAAAATAAGTTAGAATATTGCGATAATATTGGCTCATTTCCGCAAAATACGAAACGAAAATTTTTCGACAATTTTCTTAATCAAATTTCTTCATCCTCGTGTGTTCAAACGAAGAAATTCCGACGGACTTTCATTGTCTAGCATCCTCATCATACGCTGGTAAAAAAAATTACGATGTTGAAGTGAGGTCGAATTTTTGGGGTATCGCTGTTTCTGAAAAAATTCGTAAATTTTTTACTATCTCAGAATGGATTCAAATGGGCTTTTCTGAGTCAGGGGACTAATGCAGACTGGGACTATAATAAAATAAGTTAGAATTTTACGATAATATTGGCTCATTTCCGCAAAATACGAAACGACCATTGTTAGAAAATTTTCGAAATCAAACTTCTTCATCCTCGTGCGTTCAAACGAAGAAATTCCGACGGACTTTCATTGTCTAGCATCTCCATCATAGGCTGGTAAAAAAAATGACGATGTTCAAGTGAGGTCAAATTTTTGAAAAAAATTGCTGAAAGGGATATCGCCGTTTCTGAAAACATTCGTTAATTTTTGACTATGTCTAGCATTTCGTTGTCTAGCTGCTCGAGCATCTCCAATTCTCCATCATAACCTGCTTGCAAAATTACGATTTTCAAGTTAGGTCGAATTTTTGAAGAATCGCTGACCCTGGTTTCGTCGTTTCTGGAAAAAATTCGTAAATTTTTGACTATGTCAGAATGGATTTAAATGGGCTTGTCTGAGTCCGGGGACTAATGCAGTCTGCGACTAGAATAAAATAAGTTATAACACGAGAAGGAAGAAATTTGATGTAGAAAATTTTCGAAACATCCCTAATAAGCCGGTCAAAAAATTACGATGTTCAAAGAAGGCCGAAGTTTTTAGGAATTGCTGATCAAAGTAGCCTATCGTAATTTTTCGAAAAAATTCCGAAATTGTGACTATGTCAGAATCGATTTAAATATGGGCCTAATTCCTTGAATACGGAGACTAATGTAGTCTACGACTATACTAAAATAAGACAGAATGTTGCAGTGGTATTGACGGATTTTATCAAACTACGAAACGAACATTATCGAAAAATTTCAAAATCAAATTTCGTCATTCACGTGTGTTCAAACGAAGAAATTACGACGGACTTTCGATGTTTAGCACATCCCTAATAAGCCGGCCAAACAATTACGATGTCCAAAGGAGGTCGAATTTTTTAGGAAAGGTAGGCCTATCGTCATTTTTCGAAAAAAATGCGAAATTTTGACTAGCCTATGTCAGAATCGATTTAAATATAATTCCCTGAATAAGGGGACTAATGCAGTTAACGACTAGCATAACATAACATCGAATGTTGCGATTATATTGGCCGATTTCCTCAAAATACCCCTAACCGTCTGAGCTATGATGAGGACACTAACTATATTATGCATTATGTATTATGCCAACGGGAAGAAAAGACGGCGAAGGAGAGGACTGGTTCCCTTGTCTGAAGCTAGCCGAAGCCAAGAAAATGAAGTCGCAGACATTTTAGCACCATGGCTGCCCTCGGCTAGCCAACAGTTCCATCTTTTTTTAGACATTCCTTCTAAGGGAATAAGTTAAATTATATCGACCGTCAATCAATCGGTCATGATGAGAATTGAACTACGGATAATGGTGCACGTACTTACATTATTTTGCTGAAAAGATTTATGCTGACGTTGATGTCATGGGCGTGTGTGCTTAGCCTACGTGGACGAGAGAAACGCCCAGCTGCTTTGCAGCTTTCTGCCTATAATTACAGCTAACACAAAGCAAAGTCATTGCGCTACTCATACAAAACTCTGTACCAATTCCGGTAACTCAGAGTACTACCTTGTGCATCAGGAACTGCATCGTGTCCACGGATATTATAGACATTAAATTTTCATTGCGCAAACCTATAGGCAGTTTGATACTCCATACAAATCGGACGAGATGCATTATCATCAGGGACATGACCATGATTCAGAAGTTATTGATGTCTACTGTAGACATGACAAGTTCATACAGAATCATTCATAACGCACGCCGCGCTTTGATATACCTACGTTTCATTAGGCCTACTCATTTCTAATGAATCAGGACTCGATTACATTCATTCTGAAAATCTATATAGCGCCTTTTCAAGATATCTACTCAGAGGCATTCTCTGTGCTGGCTTATAATATAATGTTAAATGTAATGTCAAATATGATGCATAGCCAGACGGAAAAGTCACCATTGGCTGCACTCCCCGGTGGAGCCAACTAGCGGATTCTGTCGACAGCCGATAGATGGTGGTGGATGTATGTCTACAGTCCTGGAAGCAACATGTATAATTGAACAAGATAGATCGTCACGGCATGCTGCGTACAAAAAAATGCCAAGTGAACAAACTGCTTCGGCTTTTTTGTGTGACATTGAGAAAATTCGATGATGCAGGCTACATTTAAAATAAATAAAAATTCTGCAAAATGAAAACGTCATACTTCGTGTGTCTTCTCCTTTTAACCAGCAGGAATATGGCATTCTTCGCTTCTCCCGAAATGCCTGAAACAGAAAAGAGAGCAGTGAGTGAATTGCTAGCTAGGCAAGGAGATATTAACATCGGCGTGATAACTAGCTTCACGGTTTATGATCAAAGCATTCGACAGTGTGGATCGCTGCCGGCTTTGTACGGATGTGAGGCAGTAGGAATGTCAATTTTCGCCATAGATCAGCTCAATAGCCGGACAGACCTTCTGCCGAACATCACTCTTGGTATCGTTCTCGTCGACGGTTGCTTCAATGACATGCAAAGCTTAGCAGTTTCAACGTATTTGATTCAATACGACGACAGCTGTTCGGACGCAAATGACCAGACCGTCAACAGCACATCCGTTTCATACCAGAATACATTTTCCGATGAATTGAGACACTACGACGTGGTGGCCGTTGTGGGACCTTGGACAAGCCGTGTAGCGTCAACGGTGGCCAGTCTCATGAGCGCCTTCAAAATTCCCATAATGGGCACATTGGCCACAAGTGACGATCTCAGCGATAAAAGCCGGTATGAATATTTCCTGCGACTCGTCGCAACAGATACTTACCAAGCTCAGGCAATTTTGGGGATCGCTAAATACTTTGGGTGGACGTATTTCTCTCTGGTATACTCCGAAGGATCTTACGGAGAGAACGGCTACAAGCAAATTGACCGTATCCTACACGACTCTGACGCAAACATTAGCATGTGCATCGCAGTCGCACTGAAGATTTCTTCAACAGCCGAGGACGATGAATTCAACGCACACGCTGATGCACTGATCCGGAACGAAAATGCAAAAGTTGTAATCGTTTATCTAGACGATGACTCGCAATTCCTGCCCCTTCTGACAGCTGTACACAAGAGGAAACAGATTGGGACGTTTATTTGGTTAGGTGGTGATGCGGTAAGTCTTTGGGGGAATAAGCGCGCATTGATGGGTAACATGATAGAGGGTGCATTGTTTATTGATCATCCAGCTTATCCAATACCCGAATATTCAGAATATCTGAAGACAATGACGCCTGCCATGCACCAAGGTAATGCGTGGATGCTGAAATTGTGGGAAATTAGCTACAATTGCACATTCAGTGCAAATGCGTCACATGGCAACTCGTGCAATTGGAACATGACCCTCGAAACGACCATGTGTCCAGACCTATACACGGAGAATAACCGCATTCACGACGCCTTCTTAGTCTATGCTTATGCCCTGCACGAACTAATTGAAAATGACTGTCCAGAAGCTTTCAGAGATAAGACAATACTCAGGAAATGCATAAGAGGCGACGCTTTGCTTCAAATAATAAAGCAATCGACCTTTCACGGAGTTCTGGGTCGAATAGCATTTGACGAAAATGGGGACTTCATGGAAAATCTTCTGGTGAATCAGTTCTATTTGGCGGCGGATAACATGTGCAGCTCGAAAGTGATCGGACTCTGGAACTCCACAGAAATGCGTCTCTATATAAATAAATCCATGGTCAACTGGACAATTTACAGTAAGGACGAGCCACTTGAAGACAAAGACAAACCTCCGGCGTCAGATTGCAGCCTACCGTGTCTAAGTAAGCAGTATATTCAGAGGCAAAATCTACCGTGCTGTTGGATATGTGGAGATTGTCGCAACAACGAAATCCTATTTCAGAATAGAACAGGGTGCCAGTCTTGTCCGATGTTTACTTGGCCCGATGAAGAAACCATCACATCCTGCGTGGCGATAGACCCAGTATATCTTCATTTGTCACATATCGTATCAATATCTCTACTCTGTCTCGCAATGTGTGTCGCTCTTTTCGCCATAATTTGCGCCGGTGTCTTTCTGACGAAGAGACGAAACAAATTAGTGAAGGCAATGAGCATCCAACTAAGCATGATGATCCTGGTGGGCATCCTGGCTGTGTGTGCAACGCTTGTGATTTTCACCGTTCCTCCTAACACGGGCAAATGGATCTGTGTTGCCAGAAGCGTAGGCTTCCACTTTGGCATCACTATGATATACGCCCCTCTTCTGGTGAAGAACGTCCGTATCTACAGAATATTTGCTTCTGGACGAAAGAGCAACCGAGCACCGAGATGGGTCTCAACTAAATCACAAATTTTATTCGTCTGCATCCTGTATCTCATACAGGTGGGTCTTAAGCAGCAGTCATTCATATGAATAATACATTATCATAGCGTCGCGCAATTATTGCCATAGCCTTAATTTTCGCCAAAGTCGTCGGACTTTGCGTGAAACCCGATCGATAAATTTATATAGCCTACGTTTACAAAAAGGTCTCTCAAGAGGTGTTCTTAACCAATTGTAGTCATCAAAAAGATATACCACACAGCAAAATGTTGCATCAGGTATAGGCCTAATATAGGCTACATTTGCGTATAATAATATATAAATAATATATTGTAATGTTACCTTATAATGACTATTAAATAGTCATTATAAGGTAACATTACAATATATTATAGTAAATTTTACCTTATATAGCTGACCATGTGTCAACATCTAGTACGTTGTTTCTTCATTTGCACGCTTGCTGTAGCGTTGTCAAAAATTGCTATAGCTAGCTAATTATGGCAGAATTCAAAGAGCATTCTATAAAAGAACAATAATACAAAATAGTCATTGTCTTGTATGAACCATGATACGAAGAAAATCAGCATAAGGTGCTAAAAATCAATTTGTGAATTTTGTTGCTGTAGGCCACTGCGTGACGGTTTCAATATAGCTTTTCTATGAAATGTGCTCTCTGAATAATCATTTTGTTTGTTTTTACATTTAGATCATCCTGGTAAGTGTATCGGAGTTCGTTGCAATGTCAGAAGCAACTTTGAAGATGCCGAGCATATTTGAAAAGTACGTGGAGCTCTACTGTTTCAAGTCGACCACGTGGTTCTTGGTTCCTCTCTCCTACAACATACTCATCATGATGTTATGCGCCTGGATTGGATTTATCACTCGGAAACTACCAAACAACTTCAACGAATCCTGGTTCATATTCATCTCAGTTGCAACAACTCTCTTCTCCTGGGTCGTTTTCATACCCGCCTATTTTACCATCTCCTATGTGTACCTGCAATCGGCCATTTTGTCATTTTCCCTGATTCTGAAGAGTCTTGTCACGCTTGTATTCCAGTACCTGCCAGTACTCTATGCCATTGCCTTTGTGCCTGTCGAGAAACAAAACACTTTTTCTGCAGTGACGCAAAAACCCCTTGGCGCAATCACCCCAGTCGGGTGATTACGTAATACACTGATCTGCCCGATCAGTTTGTAGCCCCATAATTTCTTTGACACTCTGCAGTGGTTTCATTCATATAGTAGGCCTATACTAGCTGTGTTGAAAGCGTTTCCCGGGGACATTTAGGGTATTTACCCCACCCACGTTTCCCGACAACGTTCGCGTTGCTGCTCCGCCTATAACTACTCGTTGCATTTCGCTATCGCTCGGTTTCTTCATTGAGACCGCCTCTGAATAGGCATTTCATAAAAGCATTGAGATACGATAATAATCATTTGTTGTATTTCTTACCAGGTGGTCTTCAGTTTACACTCGACATCAGAGCTTTGTTGAGGTCTAATAATCATTATTGCAAAAAGGCTTGATATGTTAACTTAATCGACTTTGGCCACGTGACACGGCTGCAGCCAGAAATTACGTCAGAAATGACGTCGTCAAAAGAAATGAAATATCCTCAAGACAGTGTGAAGGGCTTCGGACTAATAATGCAGACTATACGACCGTTAATGCCGTCTTAATTTCGAGTTAGTTATCGTGCACATAGAAATTTAAAATTTTCAGAACTCGGGGGGTTTAAAACGATTTTAGAGCTGAAAATAGTCGTCAAGCTCACCTACAAATTCGTATAAGAAGATTTTTAAATGTTTCTTCATTCAAATGCATGCGGTTTCGGAACCTCTCTTGGGACAGACATAGCCTACACACATCGCCACAGAGTGACAAACTTTCTGTTTTATAGTTTAAGATAAATACTGCACGATTGCACGTGTGTACGTAAGTGTGTATGCTGTGCATTTGTATGCATCACTTTAGATATGCATGCAACCGTAGGAAAACACACGTCCAGTAGATATTAGGCTAAGCGAGCCATTGAATATTCGTATCAGTCGTCCTCTCTTCGTAGCTTTGACAATTCCTGAGAAATCATTAGGCCTACTGTATGCCGTGTACGGCACCCCTTTCGTGCCTCCAGATTCAGCCAGTGTTCACGACACCGCCCAAATGTACGCCTGACAATCTTTCTCTTCATCTGTTTATTCATCTCGCCAGTGGTGCAGCCAGGAATTTTTATTGGGGGGGGGGGGTTATGACCTGGCCGGATGCCCTTTCTGCATCTAACCCAACAGTATTACAGTAAATAAAAAGGGAATAAAGTAACAAATGGAATAAAGAAAGAAAAACAATTGTTACTACAAGCAATTTTTTTTGGTCTTATTTAAGTGGATAAATAACCTTTTTTTAAAAACTTTTTCCCTAGGCCAATGGGGGGTTTTAACCCCAAAACCCCTCCTTATCTATGCCACTGCATCTCGCTTTATACATTATATCAATGTCACTTGTATTTTTGTTCAATGAAACGATGTGAACATGAACAGCTGCGTCGAGTTCCCGCTGGAAATACGACACAAAGACACGCAGACGGTTCATATTTAATGAATGAACGCCTACTTCCTTTCAAGTGTGGCAATCGTAATCGTAATCTCCAAACTTCTACAGCGCAACTCGAAAGCCAAGCGCGGGGCGCTAGCTTATTCACAAGCGCTACGTTGAGTCAAACGTTTCCGTAGGCCTAAGTGTAGTCCAAAGTAGGTCCGGGTCGGTTGCCATAGGATCAGAAGGGCGTAACGGCTACTAAGGCGGGTGTCGTCTGGGTCGAGAATTGGAAGGTCAAGACATTTAGTGTCAAGTGTCTATTGCTGATTGAAGTGGCTGTGATTATGAATTGCAGTGTCTTGATGCGGTGGAACTTGGTTTTCAGTCTTCAATGAGTGTTGGCTATTGTCAAAGTAAATTAATCACAAGTAACCGCATCTTATAAATTATTAACGGTATGTCGACTCCCAGCCTCTGCTGCAGTCAGAATGCGTTTGAATAGTCCGCCATCTGATATACTAAAACGGTTTCAATAATTAGCCTATCCTTGCGGCGCCACAATGCATGTAGGCCCTACATGTATGTCGTCAAGCAATGTTGCTAAGACTCGTTTCACTGCATTATCTTGCGTCAAAATTAAGTTACGTGCGAAAGCTCTTTTTAAAAATGACGCTGACAAGAAAACTATTCAAAAACTAGTCGGTGTAGTGAGGACCACTACTCCGGCCAGGATGCTGTATTATTCCCCAGCTTGGTAGATCTGGTCAGGGCGATCGGAACCGGTTCCAGTCTAGGCCTACTTTTCCGACCAGTCTACCATTTTCCGCCCTACTCACCTCCAGTTCCTCCCTGAAGATACTCACTTCTTTGAACAGTTATATGCTAAAACAAATTCCAATCTCTTTACCGCTGTCCTGGTGGATGGGGCTATGTGCTGCGTGACATGCTGCACAACCCATTCTTTCCTTCACATCCTCCATGTTAAATTTAAATTACTTACAATCGGAGGACAATGGCCTTTTTCGCTAGTTTTGACTGTACAGAAGTGCTTCTACAATTGCACACATTCATTTAGAGCTGCCCATTTTGTGTGCAACTACACGTTAAAAATGCCCTGCAACTCTGAAGTACAATAGTTAAACGGAAATTACAGTATTTCGTTGCTATAATGAGGAAAACAACAAACTGCCTTGTAAAAGATATAATAACCGGTGCGAATAGGCTCCTAGGCTCTGTGATAGTATACTGGACACATATTTTAAGAAAATTGCATTCAATTGAATTTCCGGATAGTTGAGCAATTATAGACTACATGTAACTCCTATGCAAACACTAGGATAAGTTTGCCACTTCTGATACACATTTTAGACAAATTGCCTCATAGGAGAGAAGACGGGACAAGAAGGCATGGAAAACATATTTAGAAAGAGAAGATTGAGGTGGATGGGCATGTTGTTCGTGTGAATCAAGATCGAAGAGCCAAACAGATGATGTCCTGGGATGTTGGAAGTAGAAGGAAGAGAGGAAGACCACGGAAGAACTGGCAGAACACCATCGAAGGGGACTTGAGATGCTTGAATATGTCATGGAGGAGGCTGAAGAACTGGCGATGGATAGAGAGGGGAAGTGCGTTGCCAAAATGTGCAAATCTGCACGGAAAGGACCAAGTTCTAAGTAAGTCTCACATTATTACAGATAGTCCAATCACAGTTGCAAATGACCTAGTAAGTCCAGATCCTTTCGGACACTAACTAGACTTAAACTAGCTTTAGTACGAAAATGGTTCACATCAAGAGTGCGCATATTGAGAGTGATAGGCTCAATATAATACATTATCATTCCTTTATGTCCCTGAGGCACACAGGGAAACCCCCAGAGATCTGAACACCTCCCTCTTTAATCAACTCGCCTCAAAATTAATGTTCCCCATTTGAGCTCATCATTTTTAGTCTTATTGTCATTTATCCTGTGTATATCACATATTTCATGCTTCCTCAATGTAGGCCTAATCAATAGCGTTACGGCATTATAACGCACACGTGATAGACTAGAGTCCTATAATCCTTTTATATCATACAATGTTTTCTCTTAGTTGTATCGTTGACATAATAAGTCTCAGGCAGTACTGTTGTAGGCTGCTGCGGTCGTGAATTATCCACATTAATCCCTTTCAACAGAGTTCTATAGCTACAGAATAGATGAGCCATTGCTTCCGTCGTTTACCATAATCCACGACACATATTATATAAAACCCCTTTAAAATAGGCCATACACTTCGTAAGCTTACACGTTTAGCATCGTTTCAGTAATTTCAGGGGCGGATCCAGTGGAGGCCAATCCGGCCATGGCCTCTCCCCATTTAGAAATGACTTTAGCTTTTGCCAGCTATTCTGGCTCGGAAAGTTGACGTGGCTTCCTCCCATGAATAGGCGCCTTCCCACACCCCACGAGGTCCGTGCATGAGCTTACGAACACTGTACAGCGACTAAAAAAGGTCAACTATTTTGGGCGGATAAAATGGTATCTTTTTTCTTGGGAATTCGACAAATATCTAAAAAAAGGTCATCAGATTTTTCGGCGACGAAGACGAAAATGTTTCCCCTGTCCCAAAAGCGAAAATTTTGGCGCCACCCCCCTTTTCCAAAATTTCTGTATCCACCGTTGCGCGGCTTTATACTATATTTTATATTATCGTCTAAAAAGATGTGCAGATCACAGGAAGCTACAAACCTCTGCATAGAGTTGCACACTGCTTTGTATGTCTGCGCGTTTCAACATCTTCCTGAGATCCTCGGTAACCGAGCGGGTTGGTAGCCCGCTTGCCGCGCCGCGCCGGCGGCCCGGGTTCGATTCCCGGTCGGTCGGTTTATCAGCGATTAATTTCTCGGATCTTTACTGCGGGTGGCTCGGTCGCAATATAAACGTGGAGTAGCGGTGGTGAAGGATCTCACCCTCAGGGTCGAGGCCATAACACAGCCGCTATATAAATATGCGATTACATTTACATTTACATTTCCTGTGTGTGCGCGCGTGTGTGCGTCTGTGTGTGTTTGGGTATGTGTGTTTTTGTGTCTCTGTCTGTCTACCTCTGTGCATGTGTGTTTCGGTGTGCATGCTCGATGTGCGGGCTTGGCCGCGTTTGTCTGCGCGTGTGTGATAAGGTTATAAACATGCTAGGAAACCGTCCAGACGTATTGATGCATCGTGTCCGGTTCGGGTGTATGCATACGTCTCTGTCACGACGTCACCTGCTAGACTACAGGTAGACAGCGATGCGTGTTGAGTAAAGATGTCTAAATTGAGCAGGTGGTAGATTGGTCTCGGCACCGTCTCCGTTGATTGGCTTCCTCTCATTCCAGATGAGATGCCAACAATAGGAGATGACTTCCACGTGGAAGTCACAACAGAGGTATCAATCATTCTGCCATCGAACAATCGTGGATGCAATAAACGGGAAACAAAGCACTAGAAAAATTAATAATGTCAGAATTTGCACTGGAATTAAGTCGCTTAAATCTATGTTTGAAGTTAATACAGCGCATCTATACCTAGCTCACACAAATTGCGGGGCGAAGTGGTGTGGTGGAGGGTTCGGTGCTTTGGGGTCCAGGTTCGAATCCACCTCAAGCGGCCGTGTAGGAACTTGGAACAACTCTTTCATTCGCAATTTCTCATGCGCTTCGCCGTGAAACGCAGATGCAATTTCCGCGCTGTAGTCGGGAGCGCCTCTGAGTAGTGAGCTTAAAAGGGTGCTATGGCAAATGCGAGAAATAAATAAATAAATAAATAACCATGTGGGGTTGCAACATTATGAACTATTTAAGCCATCGGTTAGCGATGTGTAACGAGGCAATATTGCAACAATTGTGATTGTGATTGTAATTGTAATTCAGACAATAGTTTCTACAGCATCATTATACAGCATCATATAGCAACATTGCAATTGACCTAATAATATTGTGACGTTCGTCGCCTGTCTCGACGGCAACACGGTGCCCTGCCTCGTAACCAAGCCCATCGGTCATGTCTTCCACTCGTATCTGTGCCATCGGAGAAGAATGTCTTAGCAAAGAGGTCCGGAACTGGGCGTACAACTCCGAAGCGTCGGATCCTGACACTACCCCGCCCGCGGTCACCTTGGGGGTAACGTCCCGAGCTCCAGGATGGCCAATCCTCGAAACAGGGTTCACTCTTCGGGCAGAGGACCCTCGCTTGGAGTTCCCTTTCGCGGCCGCCACCTTCGCCTTCATCTCCGCATGACCAGGTCTCCTCCGCACCATGTTACACTGAGCCACCGACGCGCCGTAACTTCCAACAGGTAGTACCTGACGCTGCCATGAGGCCGGCCAAAGGAGACGGAACTGAGTCCTCTCTAGGGGATTCAACCCTATACGATCTTGTGCCACAACCATTGTCCTTTGTCCGCAACAGGACAGTCAAACTCTTCGTATATGTTTTTCTGGTACCAGGCCTTTAGGGAGACCACCCGTATAGTTCGCTGGAAGCGAAACTATTTCACAATTCGCGCAACAGCGAAGTTAACCGTAACCAGGAATACGGCGCTTGCCAGGCGCTCTTGTACTTCACTCACTGAACACTGCGCTATCCGAAAGAAAGGCGCACACTCGTCCTCGGGACTGTCGACTCTTTCGCCGCAACAGGCGTCAACGGTAACTGACTTTTGTATCGCTTCTGGGCCGCGTTTACTGTCCACAGACCAGCATCGCTCCCGTATTGGGGGCTTAAAAATTAGCTAAGGGATACACAACTTCCTTAACTAAATTAACTTATGACTTATGGAACCGGGACACGCTGCGTAAATTACAGGGAGCGGTTAGGGCAGCTACGTTTAACCCTAACTTTGCGACTACGAATTCCTCGACCTGGCGGGGAAAACCGTAGTTTCGGCGAAGTAAAGCTTGTCGAGCCTTCACCGTTTAATCCACCAAGGATACTCTCTCACAGGCGTTACAGTCACGGTCGTCTTGGTGCACTGAGAAGACTGCCACCAAGATCGACCAGATCGGACAAGAACTCACGAAGATACGTAATACGAGGGAAATACACGGGCGACGGCCAATGAATCGCTTTCCGAAGTCCTTCCCAAGGAATAGGTAACACACTCACACGTATACAAGATAGAACTCGGCGTGACGTTCAATCTGACACCAACTTTTCGTTAATCGCACAACAACTCACAAAGTTACACTCACTCGACCAATCGTGGCCGGTATCTACCTTGGACTTCGACCAACGCTGATCAACGGCGGCTGATATAGCCAAGCGATCGTATCGACGGCTCTGCTACTAGCCGATTCAAAGACCAGAGGTGAAAGGAAAGATAATATCGCAATACACTCGCAGACCTAGGGCACTGCGCGTTGCCCACACAGACCTGTCGGCGGCGGTCGTTCGCTTGGCCGCGGCGCCGCGTAACCGAACTCTACGGGAAAAGACCGGGGAAACTCTTCGCGAGCTCCTACCGTCGAAACCCTTCCAGATATCGCTTAACTCTCTTCCGACTGACTTGTCCCACTCAACGAGACGCACAATCTGACACCAAGATTTCAAGGATCAGGTAACAATTGACAAAGTTTTCCAGTAAACCTCAGCCGTTCTCGCTGCCCGCGCCGAAGAGACCGAGGACACGAATTTTCTGCGCTGGCTAAGTCCGCTTCACGCACGAGGCGTTCTCACCAGACTATACAGCCGAAACCGTAACAGATACAGACAAACCCTCAACAGGAAAAGTCTTCTACTCGATCAGATGAACGAGGTTGTCGCTTGGATCGAAGCGATTGGACCACAGGATACAAAGTTATTCACGCTGACACTTTTGTCGGTTGCCGGTCTCTTCGGCAGCACGCGAAAGACCGAGAGCTCAAGTTTCGCGTCGGCTAAGTCCACTCACGCGCGAGGCGCTTCCTCCAGACTATACCGCCGTAACCGTAACAGATGCTGACAAACCCTTAACTGGAGATGTCTTCTACTCGTCGAGATGAACGAGATTGTCGCTTAGTTCGAAGCGATCCGATCACAGGATACAAAGTTATTCAGTGCGCAACTACTTCGTCCGGGCGACCGCTGGGATAGCACGCGAACAGAACAGCAACGCACTTTCGCCACTCTCAAGGCAAATTCACTTATTCGGCTCTAACTCTCGAACGGGACGAGCTAGACCGGTTTTCTTGACACTTTCACGGGCAAATCGTATGCACTGCACGATCCGATGCAGGTTTCAAGACGATCAGGTAAGTTTTCACCGAGTACGGCACTCACGGACACTAGGACTCGACGTCGATGCCCCGTCAGGCGCAGCACCGACCTCTCGCCGAAGAGTCGAAAAGGCCCACTTCACCCTTCACTCCAACCAGTAACTGTAATTACGCGTCGATCGAGGATTTCCCCGACCGACTACGTTCAGGATACGCTACGCTTGACAGAATTAAGGGGGCTGCACCCTTACTTACTGTCGCCTCTACCCGGCTGCTTACGGGCAGATTATCGTTAACTCTCACTGGCGTATTCGACCTCACCGGGTCTTAGCGATCGATCAAGGGAAAGAAAGCGCGATGAACGTTGCACTTCCAAACCGATGAATAGACCGGAGCGCACAAGTAACCGATGTTCACAATCAAATGGGATGAGCCACCACCAACTCTCCCTGGTGCGTCGTAGCGGGGCGATGCCCAGTCGGCCGCCGTTCGATCGTCACCGCAGGTAAACGTTTAACCTCCGCGGGTGCGGATTCGCTCCGGATACAATATTTCTCGTCAAATTCACCAGAAAACGTTTGGACACCAACAAACCAACGTAGCAATGTCAATTCAACGTGCCAGGACTGCGTGGAGAGCAATGAAACGAACAGAGTTAATATTCATTGCCCATAGAGTGATCGCCACCACTCTACACTAGTAGCAGAACATCGTGTGGCAGGCTTTATTCCACCGGAATATTGCTGTCTGCACGCTATAGTTTGACTTGAAATCAACAATCGGTCTTCCGTATAGAAAAACCGTTATTAATTCGCCAAAAATCCAGTTCTTGTCCGATCGTCACCGGGTTTCTTTCTATCGCTTCCCAAACGACTTCTACGTCATCTGCGCCTTAAATTGATATTATTGGACGGCCAGAAAATTAATTATCGAATTAACTCTAAGCCTGATTCTTGCCTACGTAAGGGTTTGAGACGCGGTTTGGCTGTGTTAGGCCTTGCCGTCGCTCTCGTCTGCTTCCAGCTAAGTTCTGCAGACACTAAACCGTCGGTCGCGCTCTATAGCGCAGTGGTCGCGCTCTAATAGCGCATATTTTCGTAGCGCATTTCTGCTAGGGGAAATTACGCCTTACCTATAAATGACTCTAACTACACGGTTGGGCTGCTTTAGGAGCGTCACCGTGGCTCCGGCCTTGTCTCCAGCTTCAGTTTGACAAGGCAGGAGGTCGGAATTTATCGTCTTGTGGCTGAAACGCCACAATATTACTGAACGATGTAATGTTACGATACTTAGCTTATAATGAGCTGAATCTAAGCATTCACTCCAAGAAAACTTACAGGATTTTTTTCTAGAATGTGCAACATCACAGGACACGATCGACAGAATTCAGTTAATGCGATGACTATCTATGCTATATAATTATACTAACATATTGTATACCTGTATCAACACGTGCGTGTGTGTATGAATGCATCGAATGTGTAGTGCAATGTGACTGTGCGTAATCGTGAACGCATGCATGTATGTAGGCTCGTGTGTACCCCTGACGTGATAATATGTAGGCCTATTATAATAGTTGTATCAACTTGTATGTGTCTCTGTCTGTATGCATAATCATATGCATGTTTATAAGCGCGTAGGCCTATATGTATGTATGCATCCTATGTATGAATGTATGTATGAATGTGCGCACGCGTTCATATGCGCATGTAGGCTAGGCCAGGGGTTCTCAACCTTTTTCGTCCCGCGACACACTTAAACTTGTTTTCAAATTTGGCGACACACCATTCAAACGTCATAATATGACGTCATTATATGTAAATGTCGTAAAATATAAAAAGTGTCAAAGTTAAACATGTCTATTTATTTCAAATTTGCTCTCAAACTTATTTATGCTTCTAAAATGCTAAACTGCTGAAATTTTATATAAATGAAAATAATTACATTCAATTTCTTTCAAATTTTTATGATTCTAAAATACCAAATTATTCTTCTGATCCCAATCTATAGTCGTTTCTACAACTGTAGCCTACGTCAATTTAGTCACCTAATTACTAAGACCTTGTAGTCCTAACAGTTAATGGGATCTTTGTTCTTGAATTTTTCTTTGGATCATATTAAAACGCGGTTCCACAGTTTTTGTAAGTGCAATTCGTAAGCCGGCTGAAAAGGCACCTCCGACAAGTTTGTTCCGATTCCTGTTCTTTGTGTTGATCATCTGAGAAAAGCCCTGTTCAGACAAAATTTAAGTAGGAACTAGCTCCTTGATAGCTTTGCTTGCAAGTGATTTGTAATGTTCTTCCTTGCACGTCTTTGCCCAGAAGTGAGTTGCTTATAAATGTCCTTCTTTCTAGAATCACATTGCAGCTCAACAAGTGTTTCCTGTTCATTGTTGTTCAATTCTGCTCCATTGATGTTTTCTCTGAGGAATGGGTTCAACATCCACCTTGTCTTCTTAATATCAGCATCTGAAGAGGATGGCTAAATTTACGTTTTCTTATGATAAATTTTTCCATTTCGATTGCTGACATAGCCTAGGTTAACGGGTAAAATTTTTCTAACAGGTGCGATCGCAAACGTGCTTACGTGTTTAGGCCTATGTCGTATCCGTTGACATAAACGTCACAACTACCCAGACCGCGGTGAAATAGATAGATAAATAGAGCGCAACAAATTCTCATTGCAGTCATCCTCGAAACTTATAAATTACCTGTATGTAAAGTAAGTCAGTGTATAATGTATGAACAACGGACGTGTGCTGTGAGAATTTAGTAGACTGATGTTATTTAGGATTATTTCGTGTAATCATTGGCCTACTGCGCTGTCAGTTTGGAAAAGCAACGAAGATAATTTATTATCATTTTTATTAATTCGCGACACACCAATTCTTCGCGACACACCAGCGACACACCACTTTTACGCGACACACCGCCGGTCAAGTCGCGACACACCAGTGTGTCGCGACACACCGGTTGAGAACACCTGGGCTAGGCTATGTATGCTTGTATACATGTACTCCTTTATTTACATGATATGTATATATTATGTATGTTTGTATATATTTATGTATATATGTATGCCTGAATGTAGGACATAATATATATGCATTATCATCTGCGTGTATAAAAGCGTGTATGCAGGCATATATATAAATGTATACATGTAATATATGTATATATGCCATATATTATATGATGTATGTAGAAAAATTGTATAATTAAGTGGTGTAGGCCTATAATTAAGTGATGACCCGTTGTAGGACACGGGAATTAGATTTACTTATCCAACCACTCGGCGCTCTTGTGATCCGTTTCCCCCTTGTTGCCAGTTGCAGCTTTCGTACGTCGTCCATCATTATTTCCATACCTCCCGATTCAGACGTGTATGACATATGTCCACCACACCGCCCCCGTGTTCGCTTAGCCATCTCTCGATCCTCTCTCTCTCTCTCTCTCTCTCTCTCTCTCTCTCTCTCTCTCTCTCTCTCTCTCTCTCTCTCTCCATCTCTCTCTCTCTCTCTCTCTCTCTCTCTCTCTCTCTCTCTCTCTCTCTCTCTCTCTCTCTCTCTCTCTCTCTCTCTCTCTCTCTCTCTCTCTCTCTCTCTCTCTCTCTCTCTCTCTCTCTCTCTCTCTCTCTCTCTCTCTCTCTCTCTCTCTCTCTCTCTCTCTCTCTCTCTCTCTCTCTCTCTCTCTCTCTCTCTCACAACCTGTTTCGTTCACTCGGTTCCTCAATGTTCGTATTGCCTGATATTTTGGCTCAATCAATGGACGCGAACTGGGACATCTGCGTCGTGGAAATTCTGGATGGAAATACGACTCAGAGACACGCGGCAGCTGTAGATTCATATGTGATCAGTGCACGCGCACTTCCTCCTTTCAAGTATGTAAAATATGCATTGGTTCGTACATTATCTGCTTCTTTCGTTGGCACTTTTATTACTTCACACATCTGTTCAATAGATCATTATTTTAATGCATCAATTCATCCCTTCGTACCTTCATCATACGCCCACATAGAAGTGCAGTACCGTACTTACTTACATTGATACATCCATTACTATAGGCCTAATATTACGTAGCCTAAATTTAGTTGTATAGCCTACCTTAATGAGTCAGATGCTTAATTGCTCAGAATATGCCCTAAGGAGTCTATAACAATTATTGGTCACTTGCAAAAAGGGTTATTTGCTATATACATGGACATCCAGTTTGCATGATAACCATTCAAGACATCTGTTTTTATTTCTGCGATTCAGAGAACATAGACTATAATACCGTACTTTTAATATTATTTACAGTTCTATCTTGATGACTTTCGGATCATTTCGATTCCGCAAAGCAACAGTTACTGTTGCATAACGTAACGTTGTGCATAATATGCGACGCAGCTGTAGGCTATGTCAAATCTAATGTGCATAAATGCAGTCTTCTTGCTGGTAATTATTTCCGTGGTTTTTATTCGGCCATCACTGTTCAGGTGTGTATGGCGTAATCGTAATCGTAATCGTAATCTCCTTATTTCTAAAGCGCCACTGGAAAGCCAAGCGCGGGGCACCGGCTTATTCACGAGCGCTGCGTTGAGTTAGGAGGGTTGTCCGTGAGAGTAGTCCGTGGTGGTCCGGGTCGAGTTACCATAGGATCAGGATCAAATGCGTTGAGTCAAAAGGGTTGTCCGTAGGAGTAGTCCATGGTGGTCCAGGTCGAGGTACCGTATGATCAGAGGTGTGGAACAGCTACTAAGGTGGGTGTCGTCTGAGCCGGGAATTGGAGGGTGAGGGATCAGGTGAAACAGGATAAGAGTTCTTGAACAGGAGTGTCTTTAGTTTCGAGTGAAAGGCCCGAGGTGTGATGGATAGAGGAGCCTGAGGAAATGGCGGTTTAACCCGACTGAAACGTTGGCTTGGGTGGAACGCCGGAATGAGTGATTTCGTCTTCTTATGCGATATCGTGTTTAGACCACAAGCTAAGACTGATTGGCAGATCGATCTACTGAAATATCCACAATGATCGTGCGTATAGCTTGAGGTTCAAAGAGAAAGAAATTCATAAATGGAGAGTTATCATGCAGAGCGGTCATATATCCTCAAATCATTAGGATCCATGTGTCACCAAAAATAGGGTCGGTTGAAACAAAATGTGTGATCTTCTGTTTTCTGATAATAAACATGTGATCTTCTGTCTTCTGATAATAAACAATTAACCTATCAGCACAGCTCTAAAACTGTTACGTTAGTAACTCCCGGGCTCTATATCCGCCAGTGCTATAGGATCATAGTAATGGATGCAATTTTTACCATGAAGCTCAATTATCTTTACACATGAAATAAAACCAAAAGTTTAAAGTTTATTCCATTTTAAAAATACACAAAATTCTGTTAGTCTGAGCAATGTATCAATTTCATTGTAATGCTATATTTTATGTGAGATCTGACACTTTTTCTCACGGCTAATATGCGGTTTTTTGCTTTTATATTCGGAGAGGCAATTCGAAGTTCATTAGTAGGATTGTCTCGTATTAGTCTGCGTCTGTTTTAAGTAAGTAAGTAATTAAGTAAGTAAGAATATTCTCTCTTATTCCATCAGCAAGCGCAAAGTAGTTTACAGAGAAAATAAATGATAGAAAACATTTATGCAAAGTTATACAACATTCGCATAATAAAACTTCTTCTGGCAAAAGAATCAACTCTAGGAAGGGTTAGATTATGTGGCCTTGGTCGAGTATTGTATGTATTGGTTATTCATTCATTCAAGTATTTATATGGCACCTACTCAAGAAAACTACTCAGTGGTGCTCCCGACTCCAGCACACTCAAAAAAGTAGTTTTCAAGTGCTTATAAAATGTGTCAGAGTATATTCTAGAGAACAGGCACAGCTTATGAGGGAGGCCATTCCATATCGACCGGTTGATTTCATCTTTGAGAAGAACAGCTCACAGAATTAATATGGGTGCTTGGAAACATTTCAACCATTTTCAGGGCAGAAAATCTAAATACAGGGTCAGAATCCTGAGATATGTGTACAGTCTTCCACCGAACTGTTCAATTGCATGTAGTCGGGTGATGAGTTTGCTTCAAAGGAAATGGGATATCCAATCAATTTGAAGTTTTGTTCACGAGCAATGAAATCAGCAAACTAGACAGGAATTCTGCTTTCAAGTGTCAGGTACAATGCCAATATAAAAGAAATGCCAAGAACCGGACAAAATGTCCCCAGAAGCCAGATCCAGCCGCCTCGCCGTAGGCTAAGCTTATATATTGCCTACCCCTGGTTAATCGCAGGGAGCTATTCTGTGAGTTTGTATTCAGGGGGCGCTGCATGACTATGCAATTGCAACTACAATTAAAACTAACTTAAAATTTGCGTCTGACAATCATAGGTCTGCATAGATACAAACATGCGTTTATACCTTCGTGCGTAGTTACGCCTACATCAAATAGCGCACAAGTTATTAGGCCCACATTGGTGGTGTTTATTAACTTGTTGTGCGACAAAATAATGACAATCGGAACAGAGCCTGCAGAGGTTATAACTATGTTCATGTTGTTTTTCATTTTTGCTGCACGGCAACTGATAATAGAAATATGCACCGACCGTTGCGCTACTATTGAGTCGACGGAAATTAGAAGCAGTCTCACAAGTTCTGTTCGAGTATGAGGTGTTCAGTTATATATTATAAGATATCTAACAGGTGTAGCCATCATAATAAAGCTACACCTGCTAGATATCTTATAGGCCTAACTCTCTCTCCACGGAGAGACACTTGTGCGGGTCGGAAAACTTCCCTTGTAGACCTATGCAGAATCAGTCGGAAGTATAGCCCTGAGTTAAATCGTGAATCAGATCAAATCATCAATTCCTTTATTTTTTTACAACCAATCAAGAATCAAGAAAGTAGGCTACGACAGTTTACAGACATAATAAAGATGCACGCATGTAGGCCTAAACATTATAATAGTTATACATTCGGTTGCACAGGGACTCGGAAGGGGTTTCACAACTCCGACAGGTGGACCCTGAGTGGTGATGCCATGAAGATGATAGCCATAAGGTTGTGATGGTGTGGTCCCAAAAACATAATGCATCAAAATAAATTTTTGAAAAAAAGCAGGAGACCCTTAATTAACCGATGGATCAGATCATCTGGATCAATCGAATAAGTCTATCGGGATCTGAACTGGTTAGACAGGGGATCAGATCAAATCATAAAATCAATTCATTTTTATTTAGCAACCAATCAAGAATGACGAGAATACGAAAGTTTACCAACATAATAAAATAGTAGGCAAACGCAATGCTACGAATGTAATCATTGTAGCCTACGCTGATCATTGATATTAACAAGACTTCTCTTTTCGTCCAAACATAGGCGATCCAGGTAATAATGCAACGCGTATTTTCCGTAAACAAATAGGAAACTACATCAAAATACTGTGATGCTGGCCAACCGTCCCCAAACTGGCCCAGATAGCTACATCGGTTAAAGTGTAGCCTACGTCCCATGGATGCCCCCGCCCCCCGTGCGTGTGGGTCCCGTTTTGTCTCTCGATGGCGTGTGGTATGGGAGAACGAACTCCCACGGCTGCAGGAAGTTGGGGGTTAACGAATATACAGTTCTGAGTGACATCTGATTCACTTTCTGAGTGACATCTGATTCACTTTCTCTACTTATATATATACAGGGTGGGCAAAAAAAAGACCCCCCTAGGGTTTTTGCCCATATCTTGACCAAAAGTAAGAATTTCGAAATGAAATTTTACAGGCTGATAGACAATTTATATTTACACATCATGGCCAGATTTCATCAAAATATTTCAAACAGAACAAAAGTTATACTACTTTTACTGAGGCCACCCACCGTTTTTTGCAATTCAAAAACGTAACGCAACAAAAAGTAGATTTTGGCCAATATCTTGGCCAAAAGTAAGAATTTCGAAATGAAATTTTACATGTTAATAGACAATTCATATTTACATATGATGGCTGGATTTCATAAAAATATTTCAAACACAACAAAAGTTATATCACTTTTAGTGAGACCACCACCGTTCTTTTGACTTTTTTGAAACATCAACAAAACGTAGGGTGGCCTCACTAAAAGTGATGCAACTTTTGTTCTGGTTGAAATATGTTTATGAAATCCGGCCATCATATGTAAATATGAATTATCTATTGGCCTGTAAAATTTCATTTTGAAATTCTTACTTTTGGCCAAGATATTGGCCAAAACCTACTTTTTGTTGCGTTACGTTTTTGAATCGTCAAAAAACGGTGGGTGGCCTACATAATAGGGGCATAACTTTTGCTCTGTTTGAAATATTTCGATGAAATTTGGCCATCATATGTAAATATGAATTGTCTATAAGACTACCAAATTTTATTTCAAAATTCTTACTTTTGGTCAAGATATTGGCAAAAAACCTAGGGGGTCTCTTTTTTTGGCCCACCCTGTATATATATATTGTGATTTTGTTTGGATATTGTTTACATTTTCAAATTTTACATTGAAAATCCTCCATGAAAATAACCATGTTCCTAATTTCCATCTTTTGCGCCTTTAAGTTGTTGCAATCGAGGCCGTTGTGTTTTATCCCTTGTGAAAAGCACCTGAGACCCACCGATCCAGCATGCTGCAATAATTATTCATACAGAGTAAAATCAGCGCACGAATAAGGGCATTTCTAGTGGTAAGATTCAAAATACCATAATATTTATATTAATTCAAATGACTGCTGACGAGACCGAGTACACCGATTACACCACAATGAAACAATCAATGAAAGTGTAATACCATACAGATAAAACCAATGCATGCAGTGTCAGAGATATTGTGGCACTAGTGCCGCACTACATATAATTATAAGCTTATTGGTCCACAGTGTGTGTCCAAATCCAGTAACTGCAATCACCCGACTGGGGCGATAGCGCTAATGGAGCTTTGCGTAATTGTGGATAAAGTGTTTTGTTTCTCGACAGGTACAAAAGCAATGGCATAGAGGGCTGGTAGGTATTGGCAAACGAGCGTGACAAGACTCTTCAGAATCAGGGAAAATGACAAGATTGCCGATTGTAGGTACACATAGGAGATGGTAAAATAGGCGGGTATGAAAACGACCCAGGAGAAGAGAGTTGTTGCAACTGAGATGAATATGAACCAGGATTCGTTGAAGTTGTTTGGTAGTTTCCGAGTGATAAATCCAATCCAGGCGCATAACATCATGATGAGTATGTTGTAGGAGAGAGGAACCAAGAACCACGTGGTCGACTTGAAACAGTAGAGCTCCACGTACTTTTCAAATATACTCGGCATCTTCAAGGTTGTTTCTGATGTTGCAACGGTTTCCGATGTACTTAATAGAATTATCTAAAACAAATGTTCAGAAAAACAAAAGGCAATTAAAACTTTTACAGAGAATGCAACGAACCGCAATGTTTTTGAAACATTTGTACTGAACCTTCAAACACTGAGTGATTTATTCTCCTTAACCGACAATTTCTAGCAGCTTCTGCAATTCGTGCAGGTCTGCATCACACAGAACATCGACTATTATCGTTCCTTGTAATGCTTTAATTTTTCATAGAAGTCTATGTTTAATGCCGATCAGACGGTATACTACAATGCATGACACTGTGGCAAGCGTAGGCCTACAACTGGAAGCGCAATGCGCAGTATTATGCCAGTATAGAAACATATTAGATTGTATTACAGCAAGCAGCAATGTACATTGCAAAGTCTTCCTGTAGGGCATTTCATTCGTATGGTAGGTCTATTGATTTCGGCTCTGAAAAGGTCTTATGACGCCTAGATTTAATTTTGTAAATGTTCCGCTAAGGTGTTAATTCTTTCTCTCGCGCTGTCTCATATTCTTTGGAGACAGTAGACTATGAGCATGATCATCGCCGAAAACCTGTGCCTTTTCTAGAAATTGTGGGCTTCAAGCAACAGAATAAAATCCAGAAGAATTATTGAAGGGTTCAGTGGATCATATTTTATGCTAATTTATGACTCACTTATATTGATCTCATTGAAAACTGAAAACGCTTAAACTAAACTTGGATTAGCTAAATGACTATCGTTTTGAAAATCATAATTATGTAAACAGGGCTTAAAGTGTGGCAGGACGGTCATGGACGGCGTCCCATGCACTTATTTTCAAATATCTATGCCGTCTTGCCACTTATTTGGCCAGCAGACCTGAAACTGTAAGGGCGTCCTGGCACTTCTTTTGGAAAGGTGAGGGGCGTCCAGCACTACTTTTTCACACTTTTAGCACTGGGTGTAACTAAATTATTTAGCCTACTAATGGCCGAAATAGTATTCAGAACGAAGTCGCGGAAGGTTCCGTCCGAAAAAAACAGCTCAGCAATTTTACGGTGTAACTTGACTCATTTTATATCAAGGGACCGCTGTTTTATCACCAACCTGTATCAGATAGAGGATGCAGACAAACACCATCTGCGATTCAGCGGAGACCCATCTCGGTGCCCGAATGCTCTTTCTTCCAAAAGAAAATATTCTGTAGATACGAACGTTCTTCACCAGAAGAGGGGCGTATATCATAGTGATGCCGAAGTGAAAACCTGCGCTTCTGGCAACACAGATCCAGTTGCCAGTGTTAGGAGGAACGATGAAAATCACAAGCGTTGCACACACAAACAGGATGCCCACCAGGATCATCATGCTTAGTTGGATGCTCAGAGCCTTCACTAATTTGTTTCGTCTCTTTGTCAGAAATACATACGCGCATATTATGGCGAAAAGACCAACAAACATTGTGAGACAGAGTAAAGATATTGATACAATGTGTGATAAATGAAGATATACTGGTTCTATCGCGATACAGGCTGTGATGGTTTCTTCATCGGGCCAAGTAAACATCGGACAAGACTGGCACCCTGTTCCATTCTGAAATAGGATTTCGTTGTTGCGACAATCTCCACAAATCCAACAGCACGGTAGATTTTGCCTCTGAAGATACTGCTTACTTAGACACGGCAGGCTGCAATCTGACGCCGGAGGTTTGTCTTTGTCTTCAAGTGGCTCGTCCTTATTGAAAATTGTCCAGTTGATCATCGATTCATTTATATAGAGACGCATTTCAGTGGAATTCCAGAGTCCGATGACTTGTGTACTGCATAAATTATCCGCCGCCAAATAGAATTGCTTCACCAGAAGATTTTCCATGAAATCGCCTTTTTCGTTAAATGCTATTCGACCCAGAACTCCGTAAATGGTCGATTGCTTTATTGTTTGAAGCAAAGCGTCGCCTCGTATGCACTTTCTGAGTATCGTCTTATCTATGAAAGCATCTGGACAGTTATTGACAATGAGATCGTGCAGGGCATATGCATAGACTAAGAAGGCGTCGTGAATGCGGTTATTAATTGTGTTAGTTGTTGGACATATGGTCGAATCTAGGGTGGTATTCCAGCTGCACGAGTTACCTTGCGTCATATTTGCACTGAATGAGCACTGGTAGCTATTTTCCCACAATTTCAGCATCCACGCATTACCTTGGTGCGTTGCAGGCGTCATCGTTTTCAAATGATCTAAGTAATCGGGTATTGGAAAGGCTGGATGATCCACAAACAATGCTCCTTCCATCATATTCCCCATGGATGCGCGTCGGAGTTCCCAACTGGCAAATGTATCACCCCCTATCCAAATAAACGTCCCAACGTGTTTCCTTTTGTAGACAGCTGTAAGAAGGGCCTGGAATTGCGAAGAACTGTCCGAATAAACGATTACAACTCTTGCATTTTCATTCCGGATGAGTGCATCAGCGTGAGCGTTGAATTCATCATCATCAGCCGTTGAAGAAACCTTGAGCGCGACGGCGATACACATGTCAAAGTCTTCAGCAGGATCGTCCAGGATATGGTCAATTTGCTTGTAGCCATTCTCTCCGTAAGATCCTTCGGAGTATACCAGAGACAAATACGTCCATTTAAAGTATTTAGCGATTCCCAAAATTGCACGAACTTGATATGTATCCGTTGCAACGAGTCGAAGGAAATATTCATACCGGCTTTTATCGCTGAGATCGTCGCTTGTAGCCAATATGCCCATTGTGGGGATTTTGAAGACACTCATGAGACTCCCGACTGCTGACGCTGTGCGACTATTCGAAGGTCCCACAACCGCCACCACGTCGTAGTGTCTCAATTCATCGGAAAAAGTATTCTGGTATGAAACGGATGTGCTGTTGACGGTCTGATCATTTGCGTCCGAACAGCTTTCGTCGTATTGAACCATATACGTTGAAACTGCCAAGCCTTGCATGTCGTTTAAGCAACCGTCTACCAGGACGATACCAAGAGTGATATTCGGCAGAAGGTCTGTCCGACTATTGATCTGATCTATGGTGTAGATAGGCATCTCGACTCTCTCGCATGCATTCATAGACAGCACCGATCCACACTGTCGAATGCTTTGATCGTACTGCGTAAAGGAAGTAATCACGCCAATGTTAATATCTCCTTGTCTGGCTAAAACGGCGCTTACTGCTCTCTTTCCTCTTTCAGGCTTTACAGCTGAAGTGAAGAAAGTCAAGTTCCACTTTGTTAAAACTAAGAGACAAACTACGTGTATCGTTTTCATTTTTCAGAGTATTGTAAAAACCAAGTCTCACTAATGCTGACACTCGCACAATATATCCATGCTAATCCTAAATACGTATTATAAATTCTAGATGCATCAGAAGTGCATCAGATATAATATAACGTAACCTAACTTGAGTGCTGAAGGCCATAGAAACACATATCGTGTTTATTTAGCCTAGACAATAAACCCTGAATCACAAAGCGCAATGTAGCTAACTTCAGTCCTGAAAACCGTAGGCCTATTATAGACTGTTTTTGTCAGACTATATAGACATCAAGTCAATAAATTCTGAATCACAGGCATGTTCCATAAAATGCATTACCTCCGACTCGTATCGAGAGTCAAACTGTCTATGCAAAGGGAAATTTTCAAGTCTATGGCATGCAAGGAGACGACGAAGACAGGCTTCTGCTGATACGTAAGATCACAGGCTGAGTGACCAGAACTTTGCATGAATGCAACGGCGTTGCTTTTGTACTGGCTGCGTAGACTGTTGCTAAGCGGTTAGGGCTACGGGCTTCTCCCGTCCACGCGCACGTCGCACGCTATGCCATCGACATCAGAATGAATCCTATTGGCAAGAAAAGTCTAATCTAATCAGATACAATCTGACGGTGACAGGACAATTACCCCTGGACAATTACCCCCGACAATTACCCACCGGACAATTACCTCCTGGACAATTACTCCCCAGGACAATTACCCCCCCGGACAACTATCCCCCCCGTGCCAATTACCTCCCGGACAACTACCCCTGTGCCAATTACCCCCGGACAATTACCTCCCGTACCAATTACCCCCGTACCAATAACCCCCGGACAACTACCCCCCGTGGCACAGTGTGAGCTTGTTCGTATGTGCGTGAAGGAACGAACATTCTCATGGTCATGGTCTTCGTATTTATCAGACCTTCAGCGCTGCCAAAGCCTATCCTAAAGTAACTTTGCTGTGTAGACATCTTTAGTCATTATCTCACTTTACTCTGGGGGTAATTGTCGGGGGTAATTGTCCGGGGGGTAATTGTCCAGGGGCTAATTGATCTAGAACCAATCTGACGTACCTGTTCTAATAAAATGTAATCTAATAATAAGGACTCTTCTTTGGCGCTGTTTTAGTGTTGCAGAAGTTATTTTAATGACTGGTGATCGTTACAAACGCCTACCGCATTCTACAGCCACACTGCTATTGACAGACCAAAAATAGTCCTATAATATGAAGGCTTTGACAGCAAAGCAGGATTATTCCGCACCGAGAAATTAATTAGATTTTAGCGCCAAAGTGAAAACTGAAAACATCAAAGACTACAGAGTGGGCATAAAGTTGATCCGAACCGGAGGGGCTCTATCCTGCAATCCAGAAGATGCCTGAAACGCAATCCCAGCCTAATTTATAAATTATCTTTGGAAACATAAAGATGGAGTGATCACATCGTAATAGTGAGTGAATCTGAGAGTAAGTAGAAAACGACATTTTTTTGCGACTGCCACTCTTAACGCTTTACAACCAAATAAAAAATCAAATCAAATCAAATCAAATGCATTTTATTGTTCACCAATATTCCAGTAAGAACAATTTACACAACATAATTATAGCCTACCAGTTCCTTGTAGATCTATGTGAAACGCTGTTAAAAGCAGGCATTTCATTGTATTTCATCTGACCATTTATAAAGCCCATCTCGCAGTAAGAGCCTTTCAGAAGCGCTCCCGTGCGTGCAACCCCGAGCAAATGATTGCAACTAGGGGGAATGTATAGTGACATTATTTTGAAGATTTCCTTGGCCATGGTCATGGCCCTAACCGAGCAGGTCTGATTATGCCATGAATAGATGATAAACACTACAGTGCCATTATTTACTGCTCTTCCATAGCAACAATTATTTTCAGCTGGAAGCAAGCGGGCGTTAAAGACGAGGGAAAAGATGCTATGAAAATTTACCATTGCAATTGTGGCTGCACTGAGCATTGAGCAATGTTCCAACATCTAACTTAGAGAATGGGGATCGAACCAGCACACGCAGTGACATAGGCTTTCACGTTCGTCCAATCGCGTCGGTACTTCCAGTAGGCTACTTCCTACTTGCCTGCCGCGAATGCAGACTAGTGCGTTGTAAAAAAAACATGTGTGGGTGTGTGCATGGGCGGAGACCTAGGGGGGGACAGGGGGACGGTTCCTCCCAATAAAAGTGTTGGGGGACGGCCCATGCATTTGTTCCCCCCCCCCCAATCGTTGAGCGTCAAGACTAAAAAAAGGTCATCAACTTTTTTTGGCAGCGAAAATAGAAAATTTCGTCGAGATTCGGGCGGATGACTAAAAAAAGGTCATCAACTTTTTTGGCAGAAAAAATAACAAATTTTGGGGAGATTTCGCCGGTAGTCAGAAATTTTCCGTAAAATCTCGCGTCTTTCCATCCTCCCCAATTCTCGGCCCAGGTCTCCGCCTATGGGTGTGTGTGCGCGCGGGCGGGCGGGCGCATTAATAATAATTATTGAATATAATTATTATGCATATATGAATAGGTCTATATTTATAAGCCGATGTAAGCTTATATTTGCCTGTGGGTGCATGCACTGCGTAAGTATAGTCTAATCCCATCTGACTACTTACTATAGCGCATTATGATACCTTACAAGAACGCTGTCTTCGCCATACGACGTGATATTAAAGGGTCATTAAGAACGAAGACTTAATCAGCAAAGCTTAATTAGCCGCGCGCACTCTTCTGTCATCCTCCCGGAAGTGCATTTTTAACCCGAAAATCTCATCAATGACACAGAACAACAGATGAGCGTCGTCTTGAGGTTTTTGTACGTATGGCACTGTAAAGGTGCCCATGTACAATTGTACATACATCGGTCTACATGCATAGCCCTTAGGCCTACTACATACATCAAATCAAATCAAATGTATTGTTCCCAACAATGTGCAAGATATGACCACATAATAGTAACAGGTTTAGGCATGGATCATTCAGTTATGCAGCAAGAAAATTTTAAGAAATTAAGGTTTGTGAACCACTAAAATATATCAAAATAGCCTAAGTAGCAGTCAAAGGAGAAAATATCACAATGAGTAATAATTGTAGGCAACAGGCGTACATACATACATACATACATTTATACGTACATAATACGGTACATTCATGCATGCATACATGCATATATAGTTATATACCTACATACATACATACATTGTTACACGCCGCCTAGGTATGAATGAAGAAAGTAGGCCCCCGGGTGTGCCAAAAATATGATTTTAATGACAGAAGCAATATTTACATAAAATATATCAAAATAGTCTAAGTAGCAGTCAAATGAGAAAATATCACAATGAGTAATTGTAAGCAACAGGCATATATACAATTTTTATACATACATACATTTATACGTACATAATACGGCACATTCGTGCATACATACCTACATACATACATACATACATACATTGTTACACGCCGCCTAGGTATGAATGAAGAAAGTAGGCCCCGGGTGTAACAAAAATATTATTTTAATGACAGAAGCAATATTTACAAGCGAAATGAAAACAATACCGTCATGAAAGAAGACCACCGGGCTGACCAAAAAAACACCAGAACACCGTAGAAGCAGCCAAAACGTCAGCAAGTCTAACGAAGACCTCGTAAGCCGAACGCCAACGTCACTCCAGAAGGAAGTCACCTCGGGGGGCGACGGAGACACGTCAAAAGGACTCGTCGGTCCACGAATCGCGAACGATGCGCCGAACATCAAAAGAGGCACACAGTTACTACCTCGAGCAAACGGACAGTCGTCCAATAGCTGCCAACACATGTCTCAACAAGCATACGATCGACCAGAATTTATACCGCAGCTAAAGTTACGCGCCAAGCCACTCCTTTCACTTATAGTCAAAAGCACACCTGCTCCATTAATGTCTACTGGGTTCAGCAGAAAAGTGTTAGATACACAGGCTGTTTAACATACCCGCCGCTCCCGCCCCATAAAGTACGAGTCGGCCTTTAGGGTCGACGAAGTATAACGATCCCCAATGTCAACATTACTTAACTACAGAAAAATTCATGTCAAAAGTTCTTGAATCAAGGTCCGAAAAAGTTCATTCAACAAAGTCCTTTGAACCAATTCTTGTGCCAAAGTCCTTGGAAAAGTTCGGCAACAAACTCTTTGAACAGTTCGGCACCACAGTCGAAGCCATATTATGGTAACGACGTGAAGAAAAGCCAGCAAGGCTAAAGCGCCTCTCCATCCTAGCACCTCGGGCAACAAGCCGTCGTCCGTGCCACTCGGAACATACATGCGCGAAGTCGTCCTCGCCAAGGTGGTCTACACCATCCACAGTAGAACCAAGCCGCTCGCAGGCTTGCACCACCGTCCTCTTCACTGACACACTGCCAGTCACGTCACCGACGCAGATTCTGAAGCCACGTATAGCCACCATCAAGGCTAACGCTTGACTCCATGTCGCAGATTCCCCGAGCCACTCGTCCAAGTGCCCCGAGATCGAAGTGCCATTCGCCGCTAGCATCAATACGAACGACATCGTCCAGAAGACCACCACACCACTTGCAGATCTCCAGTGTCGTATCGCATCCCCATGGTGTAGTCGACCTCCATGGTCGATCACCAAGTTCTTTCCCTACAAGTACACAGAACTGAGAAACATCGCCATTCACACTTTCGTGTACACTGTACAGCATCAAAGGCATCAACAGGATGCTCCAACAGCACCTGAGAACAATCCAGCACAGAACCATCAGACATATTCGATGCAACCACCTGTTCAACCAAAATCACATACATGTATGCACATTGCACAAGCACACACGTCCATGTAATCTGTGCATAGGCGCACGGGACATTTCCACAGTGGGGGGGGCAAAAAAAAATTTCCCGAAAAATCTGACGACCTTTTTTTTAGTCATCCGCCCAAAATTCTAAGGATTTCTCCGTCCGAAAAATCAGACGACCTTTTTTTTAGTCATCCGCCCAAAATTCTTAAGGTTTTTGTCCCATCCAAAAATCTGACGACCCTTTTTTTAGTCCAAAAAATCTGACGACCTTTTTTTAACCCTATGCGTGCCCCAAAAAATCCTCTCGTGCCTCATTTGCCCGAAAAAATTTCCGAAATCTTTTGGCCCGAAAAACACAGTTGCCCGAAATTTGGGGGGCATTTGCCCCCCCCTGGACCCCCGCCTTGTATGTCTATGAATCTGTGTCACCATCCGTCAACAACCAATCAGGCACACAACTATTTGCCCATGTAACACCATTATAGTCCTCCGTAAAATTTCTCACAGCAACTTCAGTAACATCTGATACGCTCAAAGTACGCGCAAATGCCAACCAGGCATTTTCATTAACACGCGCCCGTACGTCACACGCCCAATACGTCTGCCACCGCACAATGCTATCATGCAACAATGTTCCTTGCAATGTACCTTTCATATCATCGGCGATGAGCAACAATTCATCAGACAGCATCAACTCATCCGACTCCTTGGTCACAATAAAACAATGCGTAACAATCAGCAAATTCTTCACCACTACGCATCTTTCAACTAACTCCACATTCATGTTCAATTGGACCATAGCCGAAACAGTGCAACACGAACATGACCCATATGCAACGGTATCATTAACAACAGTGGTCATCAGCAATAGAACAGACCAACCGCCTGGCCCACTATCATGCAAACGCACAACACTCATACAACCAAGCGACTTATCAACCCACGTAGAAACAACATCCTCTTGAGCTGCAGAAACATACATCGCTTCAGTGACACAACACCGTAACAACTTGTCATCAGCCTCACCATTCATGTAGTTATGCACACATTGAGCTCCTGGGCTGGTATGCACAATTGCACATGACAAGGCATAAGATAATCTATGTATAGTGCCTAAACGCGACTTAACAATTCTCGACTTAGCCATTGGAATTTATCCGTATGCACGAGAGAAAATAGCAAATAGCATAACTAAGCTTAATCAACACATTCCTTGCACCCAAGGATGCATGACACTTGCTCTTCCCCCAATTCAATAGGTTATAGCTGAGCGTGCATGCGTGAGAGATATTTATATGCGGTCGTTGCCAGCGTGGGGTAAACAGATTCAGACCTAAAGACGGGCCACAGGGAAATATCGACGGCTGCCTATTGTTCACGCTGTCCAGCTAACGTCGGCCGTCTATATAATTGTTCAAAATGGGAGTAGCCGGCTTACTCCTACCTCGGAGTTGGAATAACGTTATACCTAGTTTAATTCGCTAATCTCAAGCCATGCATACGGAAATAACCCAGTATTCCGGAATAGGCCATATTTAAGCCATATATAAGAGTTATTCTCTTATGTGCATACGGGCCTTGGATAGTTATGCACACATTCCTTAATGTTGCTGACACAATCAGTCCAGGGCTGTACTGGTAAATTTTGAGTGAGTACACGCTGACCGGGATAAAAAATTTCCGACGACCTAATCACGGGAAAATTTCATTCATTTTCACGTCCGAAAAAACTGACGACCTTTTTTTTTAGTCATCCGGTTCAAAATCTCGGGAAAATTTCGTCCATTTTCCCATCCGACCCCCAAAACAACGGCGTGCGCCTGATTTACTAGCGTGTACGGTGCACCCTGCTTTTTACCTGCGCATACCGTACTTTTCGGGAGGCGAGTGTACGATGCTGTTTTTCCCTGGAGGTGAGTATACGCTGTATACCCGCGTATGTATACCGTCGTGTACAGCCCTGAATCAGTCATACGCAATAGACCAACGTCTCTCAACAACACTGTATGCACCCAACTTGGTATCCACGTCTCAACAGGAGAACAAACATCAGTCACAGTTTCAGTCAACACAGCCGACTCACATTCACTCGGCAACTTAACAAAGTCAGTTCGTGAGACAGACGGACCATTCACAACGTCAAAAGCCTTACCAGACGCCTCGACATTTCCACCGTCCTGCGCTAACGCAAACAAAGGCCCTAACTCGACACAATATCATGCTGGCATTGAATAAATTCCTATCGAGACACAGACTGACCAACAACATCGTTTGACCAAGATTCACCCGTCGCTTCATACAACCAATTTAAATCACCGGCATCAAAAATCTAGTGCCCATCGCCCTCGTGAATGAAGTAGTTCCCATCGAGCTCGTGAATAAACTAGTGCCCATCGCGCTCGTGAATAAACAAGTGCTCATCGCCCTCGTGAATAAACTAGTGCCCATCGCGCTCGTGGATAAACTAGTGCCCATCGCGCTCGTGTAAAACTAGTGCCCATCGCGCTCGTGAATAAACTAGTGCCCATCGCCCTCGTGAATAAACTAGTGCTCATCGCCCACGCGAATAAACTAGTGACCATCGCGCTCGTGAATAAACTAGTGCCCATCGCCCTCGTGAATAAATTAGTGCCCATCACGCTCGTGAATAAACTAGTGCCCATCGCGCTCGTGGATAAACTAGTGCCCACCGCGCTCGTGGATAATGTAGTGCCCATCGCCCTCGTGAATAAACTAGTGCCCATCGCCCTCGTGAACAAACTAGTGCCCATCGCCCTCGTGAATAAACTAGTGCCCATCGTGCTCGTGAATAAACTTGTGCCCATCGCCCTCCTGGATAAACTAGTGCCCATCGCCCTCCTGGATAAACTAGTGCCCATCGCCCTCGTGAATAAACTAGTGCCCATCGCCCTCGTGAATAAACTAGTGCCCATCGCGCTCGTGAATAAACTAGTGCCCATCGCGCTCGTGAATAAACTAGTGCCCATCGCGCTCGTGAATAAACTAGTGCCCATCGCATTCGAGAATAAACTTGTGCCGTTCGCCCTCGTGAATAAACTAGTGCCCATCGCGCTCGTGAATAAACTAGTGCCCATCGCCCTCGCGAATAAACTAGTGCCCATCGCCCTCGTGAATAAACTAGGGCCCATCGCGCTCGTGAATAAACTAGTGCCCTTCGCCCTCGTGAATAAACTAGTGCCCATCGCGCTCGTGAATAAACTAGTGCCCATCGCCCTCGTCAATAAACTAGTGCCCGTCGCGCTCGTGAATAAACTAGTGCCCTTCGCCCTCGTGAATAAACTAGTGCCCATCGCGCTCGTGAATAAACTAGTGCCCATCGCCCTCGTGAATAAACTAGTGCCCATCGCCCTCGTGAATAAACTAGTGCCCATCGCGCTCGTGAATAAACTAGTGCCCATCGCCCTCGTGAATAAACTAGTGCCCATCGCGCTCGTGAATAAACTAGTGCCCATCGCCCTCGTGAATAAACTAGTGCCCATCGCGCTCGTGAATAAACTAGTGCCCATCGCGCTCGTGAATAAACTAGTGCCCATCGCCCTCGTGAATAAACTAGTGCCCATCGCGCTCGTGAATAAACTAGTGCCCATCGCCCTCCTATATAAATTAGTGCCCATCGCGCTCGTGAATAAACTAGTGCTCATCGCCTTCGTATATAAACTAGTGCCCATCGCGCTCGTGAATAAACTAGTGCCCATCGCGCTCGTGAACAAACTATTGCCCATCGCCCTTGTGAATAAACTAGTGCCCATCACGCTCGTGAATAAACTAGTGCCCATCGCCGTCGTGAATAAGCTAGTGCCCATCGCCCTAGTGAATAAACTAGTGCCCATCGCGCTCGTGAATAAACTAGTGCCCATCGCGCTCGTGAATAAACAAGTGCCCATCGCCCTCGTGAATAAACTAGTGCCCATCGCGCTCGTGAATAAACTAGTGCCCATCGCGCTCGTGAATAAACTAGTGCCACTCGCGCTCGTGAATAAACTAGTGCTCATCGCGCTCGTGGATAAACTAGTGCCCATCGCGCTCGTGAATAAACTAGTGCCCATCGCGCTCGTGAATAAACTAGTGCCCATCGCGCTCGTGAATAAACTAGTGCCCATCGCGCTCGTGAATAAACTAGTGCCCATCGCCCTCGTGAATAAATTAGTGCCCATCACGCTCGTGAATAAACTAGTGCCCATCGCCCTCGTGAATAAACTAGTGCCCATCGTCCTCGTGGATAAACTAGTTCCAATCGCGCTCGTGAATAAACTAGTGCCCATCGCCCTCGTGGATAAACTAGTTCCCATCGCCCTCGTGGATAAACTAGTGCCCATCGCGCTCGTGAATAAACTAGTGCCCATCGCCCTCGTGAATAAACTAGTGCCCATCGCGCTCGTGAATAAACTAGTGCCCATCGCCCTCGTGAATAAACTAGTGCCCATCGCGCTCGTGAATAAACTAGTGCTCATAGCGCTCGTGGATAAACTAGTGCCCATCGCGCTCGTGACTAAACTAGTGCCCATCGCCCTCGTGGATAAACTAGTGCCCATCGCGCTCGTGAATAAACTAGTGCCCATCACGCTCGTGAATAAACTAGTGCCCATCGCCCTCGTGAATAAACTAGTGCCCATCGCGCTCGTGGATAAACTAGTTCCCATCGCCCTCGTGAATAAACTAGTGCCCATCGCGCTCGTGAATAAACTTGTGGCCATCGCCCTCGTGAATAAACTAGTGCCCATCGCCCTCGTGAATAAACTAGTGCTCATCGCGCTCGTGAATAAACTAGTGCCCATCGCGCTCGTGGATAAACTAGTACCCATCGCGCTCGTGAATAAACTAGTGCCCATCTCGCTCGTGAATAAACTAGTGGCCATCGCCCTCGTGAATAAACTAGTGCCCATCGCCCTCGTGAATAAACTAGTGCCCATCGCCCTCGTGAATAAACTAGTGCCCATCGCGCTCGTGAATAAACTAGTGCCCATCGCCCTCGTGGATAAACTAGTTCCCATCGCGCTTGTGAATAAACTAGTGCCCATCGCCCTCGTGAATAAACTAGTGCCCATTGCGCTCGTGAATAAAGTTGTGCCCGTCGCGCTCGTGAATAAGCTAGTGCCCATCGCGCTCGCGAATAGACTAGTGCCCATCGCGCTCGTGAATAAACTAGTGCCCATCGCGCTCGTGAATAAAGTAGTGCCCATTGCGCTCGTGAATAAACTTGTGCCCATCGCGCTCGTGAATAAACTAGTGCCCATCGTGCTCGTGAATAAACTAGTGCCCATCGCCCTCGTGAATAAACTAGTGCACATCGCCCTCGTGAATAAACTAGTGCCCATCGCCCTCGTGAATAAACTAGTGCCCATCGCCCTCGTGAATAAACTAGTGCCTATCGCGCTCGTGGATAAACTTGTGCCCATCGCCCTCGTGGATAAAATAGTGCCCATCGCCCTCGTGAATAAACTAGTGCCCATCGCCCTCGTGAATGAAGTAGTTCCCATCGCGCTCGTGGATAAACTAGTGCCCATCGCGCTCGCGAATAAACTAGTGCCCATCGCGCTCATGAATAAACTAGTGCCCATCGCGGTTTATTCACGAGCGCAACGGGCAGAAATTTATTCACGAGGGCAGCGTGCACCGGTTTACTGACTGATGTCTAATGAATATTCATGCTTGTCTTTTTCCACACTATGCTGTGCGTAGGTATTGGCTCTGCACGCATTTAATAGCCTATAGCCCCGTTCTAACTTTCAATCGTTCAACCTCATTATTATAATGGGGCTTGGCAGTTTTCAAATCGGAATTATTAAAAACTTCTTTTCACGTGTACGACTGTACGGCGAATTTTATTTTTAGATTTATGCGTCAAAATGATTTGTGGCGTAAGTAAGCATAGGCCTGCCTATGCTTTATTATCCTTTATAAGCTTTAATTTATTAACGTTTTTACAACTTTAATATAATAACTGAAGCTTCTGGATGATTGCACTATGAGTGTTTTGACTGGAATTTGCTACCGGGTACCATTTAAATTTTACCCTGTGAAGAATTTGTTAGTATCGGTAAATGTCATGCAAGCAAATGCATGACAAAATCTTCAAGCCACATTTTTAATGCACAGCAAACACTAGTTAGCATGACAAATCTTCAAGCCACCATAATAATCAATAAACCACCTTTTTAATGGATATGTAGCAATTGTTTTTTGAACTGACTGTAACATCTTGAACTTAAAAATTTTCCATGTGCGGCTGATGTGCCTGAATATTTCTAATCGGCTTAAGGATCTCGTGTAAATATGGTCATTGTTGTCGTGTTTACAATTCAAACAAACCCTAAAAGTTTCCACCGAGTTATGACAATATTGTGTGTTCTACTTTATCGTGGTATTAGTATGTAATGTATTATTTTTAAAGACGGTAATAAGGTGCCAGAAACTGCGTGTTTGATGTAGCTTAGCTATATTTAGTATTCGGCAAAATTTATGTTGACCAAGATAGTCCAAGACACATAAATTACACATTTAAATTCCACATTAGTGGAATATATATATATATATATTTATATATATATGTGCATATATATATATAATTTTTTATACATGGAATGCATATAATTTTTATATATAAGTTGAAGCGCATGCGCACTGCTCACCCCCGCACCCTCATGGGACTCTCTTCTACTGTGCTTTATTGTAACGGAAAGTCTTATTAAGCACTTCTGTTGTCATGGATACCAGATTTGGTTCAAGAAAATGACCTCTTCATAGCAGAAACTTGTTGTAGGACAAGACTCATTGTAAGATTCTGTGTAGATTTTTACAGTGATATTGTAATGAATTTCTGTTATTGGTAATGTACTCGCTAAATGCAGTTTGATTACAGAACTTTGCTATTTCTTTCAAACTTTGCTCTAGACACATATGGAGAGTTGATGAAGCTGATAGGCCTATATATTTTGGTTTATATGGTAAAGGGGTAGTATGGTGTTGTGTGGTTATCTGTTTGTTTTCTTGTTGTGTTCAGCTTGTTTTATCTCTGCGTTTTAGGGTGTGAAGCCTGCCGTTATATTCTGTGGAGATCTGAATGCCTACCCGGAGGCTGGAGTCCATGAATTTCTAACAAAGAAGAGAATCTTGGCAAAACATGCCGAATGGTTTGCAGGTACTTTTAAAAAATTGTTTATTCTCTGTCTGTCCTGGCTAACTGATCTTGTGGAATTTCCGTGTTTGCACATTGCAATTGGGTTTTTCTATGCCTTTGATGCTTTTGACATTAGATATTGGCACGGTAGACACTACAAAGTAATTAAAATTTGACACTACAAAGTAATTATTGAAAGACACTGCAAAGTAATCATAATTAAAAACAAGTGCACGCACTTTGACTGTAAGATTGTTTGAAAGTCTGGAAATGGTGGTTACTTGAATTGCATATCAGACATTTTCTCGTGTAGTCTCACTTTTTGTTTTTAAAAAAGATGCTAGATAATTGCTGTTAAATTGTTCTGCATTGACTTATCGCAATACATACCAAGGATTTGAATTGGTGAACCAGTATTACAAGAAATATGTTCAGCTAGAAAGTTACACTTGTGTGTATCAAGGGCGGATACAGAGATTTTCGAAGGGGGCGGCAAAAATTTTCCGTCTGGGGGACAGGGAAAAATTTTCGTCTTGGTCGCCGAAAAAATCTAATGACTTTTTTAGTCGCTTGTCTCGAATTTCCAAGAAAAAGATACCCATTTTATCCGCCAATATAGTTGATGACCTTTTTTTAGTCACTTGTCTCGAATTCCCATGAAAAAGAAACCCATTTTGTCCACCAAAATGGTTGATGACTTTTTTTAGTCGTATGGACCTGGTGGGCGTGGGGAAGGGCCTGCAGAACTACTCATGGGGGTCACGTCAACTTTCCGAGCCAGAATAGCTGGTCAAAAATAAACAAATTTCTAAATGGGGGGCCTTGGCCGGATTGGTCCCCTGGATCCGCCCCTGGTGTGTATATTGCTTTACATAAAAGTTTTAACGGGAGTATGTGAATTGAGAAATGGAAGATTGCGTGGTGGTCAAATTTTTATCTAATACTTGATTGGTTTTTGGTGTAAATTAATTATATCGTGATACAGGTTGATATACTCATTTGATTGGTATCCAAATTTTGTGTTTAGGTGGGAAAGCAGAATATGTTGATGGAATGTCGTTGAGCCACCTCAACCTCGTCAGTGCTTGTGGCTATCCACGCTACACGAACTACGTCGGTGGCTACACAGGTTGCCTGGACTACATCTACGTGGGATCAGAGCATCTTCGGACTCTAAATGTGGTGCCGATGCCTTCACATGAAGATGTAACAGAACACACGGCATTGCCAAATGCGGTCTTCCCATCTGACCATAATTATTGCTATCATCTGTGAACTAGGCTGGATGAAAGAGTGAAGCTAGATTTCAGAAAGAAAGTACTCTGATTCAGTAGCGGCTCGAACGTAGGTTGTGGCACGTTCTGCATATTTCACTCTTGCACTGCCTTATGACCTCAATGGCGGCGCCAGGATTTCAGTTTCGGGGGGCTGAAGCCTTGCGACGAAAATTTCACATTTTCATCCGTCAAAATTTCTGGCGACTTTTTTTTTAGTCGCGAACCAAAATCTCATGAAAATTTTCCATTTTCGCCGCCAAAATTTCTGACGACCTTTTTTGTTTTAGTCAGCCGAAAATTGTGGATATTTCAATGTAAAAAATTCGGATGGCCCTCTTTTTAGGGTGGGCTGAGCCTCTTGTAGGGAGGAGCTTAGCTCCCCTAGCGCCGCCACTGTATGACCTGCCAAAAGTTCTTTGAAATGTTTGGTATATTCTTCGGATTCAATTTATTTGACGTGCTGAAGAACCGCATGACCCTGCCACGACCTGCTGAAATTGTATAACTGGTGCCGCCACTGTTTTGAATGGTATTTGAAGCCTACTTTGACAGACACATTCTCTTCGTTTAAATACAAGTTTTACCGGTTCTGCTGAATTGTGGGCTATGTGTACAGTTTTAGTTTTATTTATTATTTAACTTGGTGTTAAGACTAAGATGACAGTTTATCGTCATATTTTAGGAAAACATCAAATAAAACACAACGGTGAACTTGTGTTGTGTGTCTTGTCGTATGTCTTGTCTTGCAGTTTTTTCTCTGACAATGCGGTATTCCAGAGACGAAACATTCGAGTCAATAGAATTCATTGGTGTGCGTGGTCTCATCAATGATGTCTTTTATAATTCACTGTGCATTGTTTGGCTAACTGATTATAATTGTCTAGTTGTAATTGTAAATGACATTTATTTATTTAGAGGCAAAGTATAAATAGCACGCAGAACGTCGTCGACCCGCATTGCTCCCTGTTAACGAGATTTTCTGGTCGGCAACATTTTTAAAGACGTAAGATAATGTAGTCCAGCGTTTCCCAAACTTTTCAGCCACGGAAGTTGACGGAACCCTTCGCGTACTAACATTTTCTGGCGGAACCCCAATCCCAACTAGACGCATTGAATCATGCAGAATGCACGGGAAGCAAAGTCTACTAATAACTACAAGCCGACATACCTAAATACACGTGTACACTAAATTATAGAAAGTTTATTTTTCGTAAAATATGAAAGATTAAATTGCACCGTTCTCAAACCACGATTTGTGGATCCTACTAAGAGTATGCCCTACATGAGGTTAGAACGTGAAGGTTCATTGCAATACTGCTGCATTCGCGAATGGAGCGTTTGGAGGAAGAAAGTGATTGGAAGGTGTGGAGGAAGAGAGCGAATGGAGGGTGTGGAAGAAGAGAGCGAATGGATGGTGTGGAAGAAGAGAGCGAATGGAGGGTGTGGAAGAAGAGAGCGATTGGAGGGTGTGGAGGAAGAGAGCGATTGGAGGGTGTGGAGGAAGAGAGCGAATGAAGGGTGTGGAGGAAGAGAGCGAATGGAGGGTGTGGAGGAAGAGAGCGATTGGAGGGTGTGGAGGAAGAGAGCGATTGGAGGGTGTGGAGGAAGAGAGCGATTGGAGGGTGTGGAGGAAGAGCGAAAGGAGGGTGTGGAAGAAGAGAACGATTGGAGGGTGTGGAGGAAGAGAGCGATTATGGAGGGTGTGGAGGAAGAGAGCGATTGGAGGGTGTGGAGGAAGAGAGCGATTGGAGAATGTGGAGGAAGAGAGCGAATGGAGGGTGTGGAGGAAGAGAGCGATTGGAGGGTGTGGAGGAAGAGAGCGAATGGAGGGTGTGGAGGAAGAGAGCGATTGGAGGGTGTGGAGGAAGAGAGCGATTGGAGAATGCGGAGGAAGAGAGCGAATGGAGGGTGTGGAGGAAGAGAGCGAAAGGAGGGTGTGGAGGAAGAGAGCGATTGGAGGGTGTGGAGGAAGAGAGCGATTGGAGGGTGTGGAGGAAGAGAGCGAATGGAGGGTGTGGAGGAAGAGAGCGATTGGAGGGTGTGGAGGAAGAGAGCGAATGGAGGGTGTGGAGGAAGAGAGCGATTGGAGGGTGTGGAGGAAGAGAGCGATTGGAGAATGTGGAGGAAGAGAGCGAATGGAGGGTGTGGAGGAAGAGAGCGATTGGAGGGTGTGGAGGAAGAGAGCGAATGGAGGGTGTGGAGGAAGAGAGCGATTGCAGGGTGTGGAGGAAGAGAGCGATTGGAGAATGTGGAGGAAGAGAGCGAATGGAGGGTGTGGAGGAAGAGAGCGATTGGAGGGTGTGGAGGAAGAGAGCGAATGGAGGGTGTGGAGGAAGAGAGCGAATGGAGGGTGTGGAGGAAGAGAGCGATTGGATGGTGTGGAGGAAGAGAGCGAATGGAGGGTGTGGAGGAAGAGAGCGAATGGAGGGTGTGGAGGAAGAGAGCGATTGGAGGGTGTGGAGGAAGAGAGCGAATGGAGTTTGTGGAGGAAGAGAGCGAATGGAGGGTATGGAGGAAGAGAGCGATTGGAGGGTGTGGAGGAAGAGAGCGAATGGAGGGTATGGAGGAAGAGAGCGAATGGAGGGTGTGGAGGAAGAGAGCGAATGGAGGGTGTGGAGGAAGAGAGCGATTGGAGGGTGTGGAGGAAGAGAGCGATTGGAGGGTGTGGAGGAAGAGAGCGATTGGAGGGTGTGGAGGAAGAGGGCGATTGGAGGGTGTGGAGGAAGAGAGCGATTGGAGGGTGTGGAGGAAGAGGGCGATTGGAGGGTATGGAGGAAGAGGGCGATTGGAGGGTGTGGAGGAAGAGAGCGATTGGAGGGTGTGGAGGAAGAGGGCGATTGGAGGGTATGGAGGAAGAGGGCGATTGGAGGGTGTGGAGAAAGAGGGCGATTGGAGGGTGTGGAGGAAGAGAGCGATTGGAGGGTGTGGAGGAAGAGGGCGATTGGAGGGTGTGGAGGAAGAGAGCGATTGGAGGGTGTGGAGGAAGAGGGCGATTGGAGGGTATGGAGGAAGAGAGCGAATGGAGGGTGTGGAGGAAGAGAGCGATTGGAGGGTGGGGAGGAAGAGAGCGAATGGAGGGTGTGGAGGAAGAGAGCGAATGGAGGGTGTGGAGGAAGAGAGCGATTGGAGGGTGTGGAGGAAGAGAGCGAATGGAGGGTGTGGAGGAAGAGAGCGAATGGAGGGTGTGGAGGAAGAGAGCGATTGGAGGGTGTGGAGGAAGAGAGCGAATGGAGGGTGTGGAGGAAGAGAGCGAATGGAGGGTGTGGAGGAAGAGAGCGAATGGAGGGTGTGGAGGAAGAGAGCTAATGGAGGGTGTGGAGGAAGAGAGCGAATGGAGGGTGTGGAGGAAGAGAGCGATTGGAGGGTGTGGAGGAAGAGAGCGAATGGAGGGTGTGGAGGAAGAGAGCGAATGGAGGGTGTGGAGGAAGAGGGCGATTGGAGGGTGTGGAGGAAGAGAGCGATTATGGAGGGTGTGGAGGAAGAGAGCGAATGGAGGGTGTGGAGGAAGAGGGCGATTGGAGGGTGTGGAGGAAGAGAGCGAATGGAGGGTGTGGAGGAAGAGAGTGATTGGAGGGTGTGGAGGAAGAGAGTGATTGGAGGGTGTGGAGGAAGAGAGTGATTGGAGGGTGTGGAGGAAGAGAGTGATTGGAGGGTGTGGAGGAAGAGAGCGAATGGAGGGTGTGGAGGAAGAGAGCGAATGGAGGGTGTGGAGGAAGAGAGCTAATGGACGGTGTGGAGGAAGAGAGCGAATGGAGGGTGTGGAGGAAGAGAGCGATTGGAGGGTGTGGAGGAAGAGAGCGAATAATCTCTTCCTCCACACCCTCCAATCGCTCAGCAATTAAATTCACTGTTTTTGACACGTCGAGTCACCCGTCGACTAAAAAAGTTCGTCAGAAATTTTGGCCGATGAAAATCGAAAATTTCCTCCGAGGCTTCAGCCGCCAATACTGAAGTCCTGGCGCCGCCACTGATTTGGGGGGTGTTTTTATGGTTTAATTTCATGGTTTTACATCATGTGCTCGTAAAATTAATGCATTATATTATTTGTCACATTTTCCATTTAGGGAGTGTTAAAACACTCAACCCCCCTAGCTACGGCCTTCACCACGTGATGTGTGAGTAGGTGTATTCGAGCGGTCTTTTCCGGCGTTGTAGAACGACGATTGCTGCGTCAAGTCAGAGGGGGGGTGAAAGAAGAGTTGATCCCGGTTCCAGTGGATCCAAAGGGGGAGGAGGCGGTGTAGCTGCTGCTAATTGAGGTGTTTAGAGATTATAATTATCGTTTAGGTCAAGAAGAATTATTTTTAGGCGGAGATTCAGATGAGTCGGAATTGAAAGCAGAGACGTCGCCAGGAAACATTTTCATGTAGAACAGTGCTGTCCAACGTGCGGCCCGCGGGTCGCATGCGGCCCGCGAGGTGATTTCAAGTGGCCCGCCCGGGCTCGCTAAATTTTTGCACTTTAATTGTGTAAAATGAAGTAAAGGGTAAAGACCCTAGTCGACTTGAGCTTTTATTTTTTATTGACTTTGTGACAGTTGCCGATTTGGAATGCTATCGCGAAGGTCAATCCGAAAACTAAAATTACTCTCATCTTTTTCTTCCTAGGGTTAGGTTCCAGTAAAGTCTAGCAGGAGATTGACCCACGACTTCTGATTTTAATTACACTCATTAGACCTACTGTACTCAACTAAACTCACTTCGCAAACCGTTCACTTCTAGTCAGTTTCTGAGATCTGTACAGAGTTCCAGCACGTCTGCAAGTGACTGTGACCATTCTTTTCGAGATAATATTATGGTCTAATTCTAGTTTAGAAAAAACATCAATAAGAGACCCAGCGACCACGGATGACGAACGTCGAAGTCTTGGCTCTGTCTGGTCCGAGGATTATGGTGCTACTAGCTCTTTAGACCGAGACTCTGGTTTCGACGATATTTTTTTTAAAGTCATAAAAGGAGGATGGAAATTCGCCCCAGTCATAAAATGGAGCCTATAGCCAGAAAAATTTATTGGGGGACGTATACTGAGAACTGAGCTGGCCAAACTGTGTCTGGCCGGGCGACGAAAATGAGTGCGAGGCAGGGTTAAACGCCACCTTTGCTTTGCACATTTTGGTGCTCAATTATTGTGAAGTATGACAATCGTGGTTTGTGTAGTATAGGCCTACATGCTGATGCTATTATTCATTTGTAGGCATATATATTATTCCTGTGGGACTTGTCGAACTCTTTCGATGAACTGCTCAAGACTTTCCTGTTTGGCCATTCCTGGGTCGGGAGCTTATCTGAAATAGTTATCTTGAACCGGCGCTTTATAAATTTCATAACAGATATCTATAGGGAGTATAGCTACAGATTGATAGATAGGTTACAATCATTCCATATTAAATTTCAATACTCGTTTCAATGTTAATAATTTTGATTTTACTGTTGCGGCCCTCGGCTTAAAAATCTTGCTTCTGCGGCCCGTGGTACCAAAAAGGTTGGACAGCACTGATGTAGAATGTGGCCTCCATTGAATATATATATATATATATATATATATATATATATATATATATATATATATAACCTAGAGTCACCACTAATGTGGAATTTAAATGTGTAATACCTATCAGGTCCGCCGACAGAATTTCCGGCCCCTGGGCAGAGCAGTCACGGGGCCCCAAACTATCTTCACATGTATATATATACATACACACACACATATATATACATGTATATATACATATACAAAAACATATATATATATATGTATTTGTATATGTATATACATATATATATGTGTGTATATATATATGTATTTGTATATGTATATATATACATATATATATGTATTTGTATATGTATATATACATATATGTATATATATATATACATGTGAAGATAGTTTGGGGCCCGTGACTGCTCTGCCCAGGCGCCGGAAATTCTGTCGGCGGGCCTGACAGGTATTATGATACGTGTGCTTGTCAGATGCGAGTAAAGGCTACTTACTTACTTTACTATAATTATTATTACCAAAACCCGATATCTCAGACATTGTTTTGGAACGCGACCATAGCGAATCGCATTGCCGTTTGCTTAAAATTGAGTAATTTACTAAACTATTTGTTTCTGATGATTTTCCGACAACTTTTTAATTGAACTTTATTTGTGCCAAATGAATTTTACTTAAAGATTGGAAATGCAGTACAAATTAGCTTGGACTGAGCTGGATCGCATTGGTCATGCTTATGACGTATTGTTTTGGTTTCGTATGTGTCTTGGTTTCGTAAGGGATTAAAAGCATTGGCTTTAAAAGGCGTTGGCTTTAATTTTAAAAGGCGTCGGCTTGCAGCGTACCGTTGCGATTTGCATGTGGTATTATGGTTTTATTTTGATTTCTCCGTGACCTATTTAATTTGCAACGACATTACTATTTGTATGACAGGTTTAGACTTGCTTGTAGAAGTTGTAGGCCTCGTGCAAATCTCTAAAAGTTCTCAGTGAAAATCATATCTCTGCAGGAAAATTGACAAATACTTAATGGTTCTCCCCGAGGACCAATAATGCATGTGCAGGAATGGCAATAACTTGTTGAATTCCATCCAAATATGCATTTATATTGCACGAGTTTCCATTCTTATATTCCTTTGGTAGTACGCAGTTGAATGAGAGTTTTTGAAAATGTAACTACCGTTAAGCAAATATCATTTTTTTTAATTAAAAACAAAACTATTCATGGTCAAAGATAAATTATGCAAATTGTATTTTATATTACATATATTCAAAGTTCATAATGTTGCAAATCATTGAGGTGATGATCACTCTAGATGCAAGTGGTCTCAACATTTGTCATTAAATTCCTCAAAATATATATATATATATACAGGGTGGCTCAAAAAAAAACGTACCACCGGGGAAAATGCGATATCTTCGCAGCCGATTGGGGTTTTTCTGCGAAAATTTCACAATTTGAAGGGGAATGAATATACAACAATCCCTGAAAGTTTCATTTGAAACTTTTCATGTTTGCAAAAGTTACAGCTGTTCAAACTTAAAATTTCGTTTTTTCAATTATCCGGAGAATCATGCTCCAATACAAGTGATTTCATTAGGATGTTTGGCAAATTACAACACACACACATTGATGATGATGTCATACGACCTCACTATGAGCTGTAAAGAAGCTGTTTATGAAGCAATCTGCTGGTATTTGGTGATATTTTATAGATTAAGGTCTCAATTGGTGAACCCAAACAATGAACGTCATGGGCAAAGTTTCTGCAAAAGATAAAATGGGAACTCGGACTTTGCATGAACAGAGACTGAGACATCGCGTGATCATAGCAAAATACCCAGTGAAAAGTGGAGCCTGAGCACATTGAAGACTATCTGCAAACGGGTTTATGTAACGAAGATCAGATGTCGGAAGAGAGGCAGGAAGTGGTCGCTTGATCTGACGGAAAAAGCGCGATTTTCACGAAATTCGCTTGGTAATCGAAAGGTCAAGTTTGCAAAGCAAATCGTGGTTTCGGCATCAGATATGCCGGCGTGTGTTGCGGCTGCAAGAAAAGACTGCAATTAATCCCATTCAGTAGGTTAGATGTCAAACTCATCATTGAACTCGCTTACCCAGACTCATTGAAGACCAGGTATGCTCTAACACAGTGGTTCTCAAACTTTCGCAGGCCACGGACCGGCAATAATTTTGTTGGAAGGTCGCGGACCACTAACTTTAATGGCATGCGCAACTATATTATAAAAAAAGACTATTACATGGTTATTCGTAATTAGGGATTTGTTTCAGTAATTAGAACATATTCCTAATAGCATTTAAGTTATTTCTCAATTTAATTGTCATTTAATTCCTTTTTAAAAATTTGAACTCCAAGTTTCAAACAAGATTAGAAGTTTGTTAATGTTGGCCTATAAGAGGATCTACAAAAATAGATAATGACACATTACTAAGATTTTGCGCTAATGATGAAAAACCTGTTAGAAATAAAACACAGAAATCAGAATATCACCACATTTTAAACAAAGTGGTTTATATTTTCGTGTGAATGGTCGATTCCTTTTTAGCTCGGACGTTCGCACAGGAAACCAGCTCAGAATTATAATTTTATGCGCTCAGAGCGGTCACGCTCTATAGCAAATAGCAATGTTCTTTCATTAAAAATATTTGTTTAAATGCCCAGAAAGGGTTGTTTACATTTTGCAAATTTTTAAATTCGCACAAACACATTTGTTTAGATTTATAATTTGATATCATGATATAAAATTAAAAGACCTATACATCGACTAAGAAAAAACTTAATGATTGATCACAATAGTCAGCATTTACTTGACTATCGCATACCAAAGAATCAACAGAAATAAAACGAAACTGACTGAAGTAATTGACGTAGAAAATTAATTTTAAAAAACAAATTAATATTATTTGTTTAAAGAGCCAGTTGTCAAGTTAAAATAAGGCACTGGTAGTTTTGCTTAATTCGAGGAAGAAGTTTTAATAAATTTTGAATAACAATTCAAATAATTTCACAATTTGAAATTTATATAAATTAATATTTATAATTTATTTTAACTCTCAGACTTCTTCACGGACCGGTGATCAGGTCTCCGCGGACCGGCGCCGGTCCGCGGACCACTACTTTGAGAACCACTGCTCTAACATCTGGTTTTATTATGCAGCAGGACAGTGCGCCTGCTTGCTCGCACGGCAAGGTTGATTATGATGGCGCTACCTTATTGACATCAACTGAAGTAAATGCATTGGCAAAGTTGATTTACAAACTCGCCAGACCTTAACCCTCTTGTTTATCACGTCTGGGGAGCTATGCTGGAACGCTGCAAGACATTTAATCCCAAGTTGGAGAACATTGGCCAGCTGAAGCAAGTCTTGCTGCTAATGTGGGGTCAGTTGCCGCAGGACCCGACCAACAAGGCCATACTAAGCTTCACAAAAAGAATTTGAGCTTGTGTTAAGGCAGAGAGTGGACACTCTCATTATACCTTACAATAAACTGCAAAACCGAATGCTGAGGTCTTAGGGAAAAGTGATATCATATGACATGGAAATCTACAAGTGACGTAAATTTTCCGCGGATATTTGAAAAAACGAAATTTTAAGTTTGAACAGCTGTAACTTTTGCAAACATGAAAAGTTTCAAATGAAACTTTCAGGGATTGTTGGAAATTCATTCTCCTACAAATTGGGATATTTTCGCAGAAAAAGTTCAATCGGCGGCGAAGATATCGCATTTTCCCCGGTGGTACGTTTTTTTTTGAGCCACCCTGTATATATGAGTGTTTCTACAATAAGTGCTCAATTTGCTGTCCGCGGTATTTTAAATAATCTTAAAAAGCTTAAATGATTATTTGAGATAATCCGTTACGTAGGTCTATTTCAGGTGACCTAAATAAAATCAAAAGAATTTTAAAATGGCAGGTAAATAAATTATTTAGGTAGCTTTATAACCGCACAGTTGAAGCATTTCCCACACAAACTGCGTTGTCCCAGATGTAATCTCAGGTAAGTCGATGTCGGGAAAACTTCTTTATCTCCAATTCCGCATACTGCCACACCGATTATTTACTATTTATTTTTAGCAACGGAGTGTGTACTGTATAAAATATGCCTAATATATTGTATTTGAGCAAACAATTAAATTTTAATGAATTTTAAAAGAAACAATGGTAATTGTCCTTGAACAAAATGTCAACTCCTTGACGATAACAAAACTAGGGTCCACAAGTAAAGGCGTGTGATCATTGCTGTATTTAGCGGCTGGTATTTCTTCATTTGTGCCTACCAGTGCTGCTGGTAAACAGCAAACATTTATTTTGCCGCTCATTTAATAAACAGCAAATTGTAAACAAGATCATTGCGCTGCGTATGTTTATTTGATGTCAACTCCGTGACGTAAATATTTCATAAAATGAAAATAAAACTTTCAATATAATGCGTCCCATTTGGAAGTAGTATAGTCATGTCTTTATTTCGATCATCATCAAACTTAAGTTGTTTCGCGTGCGGCGGTTTTTACAGAAAACAAAGTGAAATTTCAACTCCATGACGGTCAACTCCGTGACGCTATTCAACTCCATGACATCAATATTCGACAAAATTTAAATTATTCTCTCAATATAATGTGTTCTTTGTGAAAGTTGCAGTGTCGTGTCTATTTTGCAATCATCAAACTTATGTTGTTTCGCGTGTGGCTTTTTTTGCTCAAAAACTATAATTTAAATGATTTGTCAACTCCATGACGGTCAACTCCGTGAAACGACGACGACGTCATGGAGCATAAATTTGACAGATCGCAAATATTTTGACTATGACTCGCAATGATGACTCCATTCTTAGTATTCTGAGAAGGGTATGACTGAAAATAATTAAATATAATTTCTATTGGTGCCTCAAAACTCTCAAATGTGGACGGCAACTATGTGATATCAACTCCATGATGCAAGTCAACTCCATGACGAATTATAGAAAAAACAATTTTTCAGCTTTTTAGCAAAAAATATTTAATTTTCTGCATTGCTACTCATCACACACTTTGGTAGTAGTAATATGAACAGATTAGAACATTGAAAGTTTAAAAAATCGTTATTAAATTTTTCTAGAAAATTTGTGGCAAAACTGCCAGATATTGTAGAAACCCTCATATATATATATATGTTTCAGGCACATTTTGCAGTGAAGAATAGCGGCTGTACTTGACGTCCGCTAAAATGTCAGGCAAAGACGAGGAGCGGGAGGAGAAGGAAAGAGTTGAGAAGGAGAGACAGAATGGCCTTCGCAGGCAGATTAACGTTGAACATGTCTGGAATCAGATGGATATAAACGAAGACAAGATTGATCCGGGAGTCGACGAGAGCCCTGGATGGAAAACAGTCAGGATATTTGTGTCGTCCACGTTCAAAGACTTCCACCAGGAAAGAGAAATTCTCATCAAAGAAGTCAGTTGACCTGTTGGAATTTTCAGACCTTAACTGTCCTTGTTATTGTCTGTTTGCCTGTGCTTCTTACGTAGATACACCATTTGTAATGATCATGGAATCTATATTGTGGAGCTAATTGATGTAGGGGTATGCTCGGTGCCTTGGAGCCTGAAGGCTGCGAGTTTGAATCCACCTCATGCCGTTGCGTAGGGACTCTGAGCAAGTCCTTCACTTGCAATTGCTTGTGCGCTTCGGCGTAAACTCCGATTCAGTGTCTGCGCTGTAGTCGGGGGCGCGCCTCTGAGTAGGAATCTTGAAGCGGTGCTATAACAAGTACTCATACATACATAGACTTGGTTTAAGTAGAAACCCAAGCTGAAATGTCAACTTAAATGTATGCACTATGAACATGAACTGAAACAAAACTGGGAAACTGGCGTACGAAATGCTAGTAATCTTGGCATGGGCTGAGTTGAGTTTTGTGCTGTAAAAGGCCAAAAGACATTTTTTTTTATTCTCTGAAGGCTTTTCGCCAATAAAGTGATTTGAGAACAAATGTTTTGTGGTGATGTTTGGTGATGTTTGGGAGTTTTGGCAGCTGTGTAGGTGAGAGCCATTCTGGACTATTTGCCAGCATTTTATTTGAGAGGGGCGTCTCCATATTTAATCCAATGTTAATCATTTGAATGCGTGAACTAGATTTTTTTATTCCATTCCTTAACTTTACAATATTTTTAGAATTTCGATGTGAGATTGTGAGGTTTTGTACCAATTAATTGTGAAGCTTATGCCTGTTTAAATATCACTGTCTCAGCACAAATGATTTGACATAGTTGTTTTTTACCTTTTAACTGAGAAATAGGTCTTTTTGATATTTTTTATGTAAAAGAAACTTTAATTGAATCTTCTTATAGGTGTTCGCAGATCTTCGTGCTTGGTGTGAGGAAAGACAGCTTCATTTGATTGACTGTGATCTGAGATGGGTGAGTGTCATTTTATAGACATTTGTGAAATTTTGCAGTTTTAACTATATATTACAAGAACAAACACAGTATTCTGAGATTTACGTTACTTGAGAACTTGGCATGTTGTCATTACACGGAAGAGGATAGCAACCGTTACTGAATTTGCATTAAAACCTGTTTCTAATTGTAATCTATGTTAAGCTATTGTTATATGTAATTTTAATCGATGTTCAGTAGATGTTTCATGTGATTTATAATTAATATCTGAGCATTATGAAATTACTTGCATGCAATTCCAATGTAAGGTACAGTACACTTGATCATTTTCACTGTGTGTTATGAGAACTCCCTTTTATTTATATGTCAGAGAACTGTATGCCAAATTGTTTATCAGTAAATGTGATAATTGTTTGATGCTTTTGTGAATGCTATTGGTTTATTATTTGGAAAATTTGTACCTCTGTTCTTAAAGTTGTTTCTCGGATTTGTTTGAACTTCATGATTGCTTGCGTACTTTTACTGTATGCTGTATTCTGGGTTGTTGTTTAGGGTGTACCAAAAGAAACGACTTCTGAAGTGACCCTTAGAACCTGCCTAGAAGAAATTGATAGATGTTATGCTAACAACAAAGTTCCATACTTCGTGAATATGACTTGGTTAGTTAGACTTGTGTCTCGACTCGGCTTATAAGCCATTCCCTGTGAAAGTCTCAGACTATTGTGTTCAATGAAGGATGATACTATTGGGATTGTGAGCTCTGCCGGCATGTTACTTTTAAGTGACTTATAAGTGCGGTACATTCGACTCATGCAGCAGGATACTAAACTTCTAGATACACATACATTTATGTTTTTAAGTCTGTGTTTAAATTCAATTGAAATTTAAGTGAGTGCGTAAGTAATCTTTGCTTTACTTTCTGTCAAACTGTGACGCTGAATTCTGACTGTTGACAGTGTGTAAAGCATCCTAGAAGTAACTTGCTATCTAAGATGCTATAGAAATTGTCGTAAATACAATGCAGCACAAGACAATATATATTCTTAAAGTGCATGGTGTAGTTTCAAGTCCCTTTCTCTAGACGCTTCGTATGTTAGCAACCTGTTGATTTTTTTTCTATAATATGTACAACAATATTTATTATAATCATTATGCAACTCTGAAATAGGACATAGTGCACATTATTTTAATTTTTCCTGTCATTACTTTTCTATTGAGGGTATATTTATTTTGCTTTATATAATGAGCTTACTAATGACTTGATTTAATACTTTAAATTGAAGTCTATCTCTAAGATGAGGTTACTGATTAAGCTCAACTTTAGTTTCCTTGCATACGTGACATTAATGAGTCTTTTGTACTGTTTATCTATTGTTCGGCTGGTTGCTTTGTTTTGTGCACAGTAAACGAATCGGTTGGATTCCTTTGGATGAAGAATTGCCGCCAAAGTTGTTGAGCAATTATCGTCTTGTTTTTGGTCTGTCCGTAACTGAAATGGAGATAGTGCATGCCGCATACCGCATTGAAAACCCAAATGGTATGTAGCTATATAACTGTACAGTCCCCTTGCTCAGGGGTGTCAAACCTTTTTTAGCGTCGGGCCAGTGTGAACATCTTCCAACAAGTGGCGTGCCAGGGTGTCGAAGCTCCTGAGCAAGGTCGTAGCAACAAAGAGGGTGGCCCCCTCCGAGCATAATGTCCTGGGTGGCGGAGCCCAAGGCCGTAGCCAGGATTTTATTTCGGGGGGTGTTTCTATCCCGGCCGAAAAACTTATGACTCTTTTTTCATTTCGGGGGGTGTTTTCATGGTTTTATTTCATGGTTTTTACATCATGTGCTCGTAAATGCATGCAATTATTTTTTACATTTTCCATTTCGGGGGGTGTTCAAACACCCAAAACACCCCCCTAGCTACGGCCTTGGCGGGGCCCCTTACAATGCAGACATTGGATGGCGGTATTTATTTTATGCAATATACAAGGTTATGAATATTATAATACATAGGCCTACAGTGTACAACTGTGCATGTATTCCGTATTAAAACCTACATGGATCGCGCAGTGGCGTCAATAAATGTCAATCGCCAAATTATGCCTTTCATTTTTTGGTAACTTTAGGGGCCCCTTCCTTTCGGGGGCCCCCTCTGGTCAGAAGGTAAGGAGGAGGGCGGTCACTACTCATTATGACAGTGTTAGCTATCTGCTATAGGGTCCTGGTGGGGCAGAAATAGGGTTTGAAACGGGTCCAATCTCCATCCAGTACACTAACCACTTGCTATAGTGCACCCAATGTGCCTACAGTATTTTATGTTTAACATTATACAATTCGGATATGTAAATGCAGATGCATATTAAGAATTGCCAAGCAAAAATTGCAGAAGCAAAAAATGGCAGATTTTAAATGATCAGAGATGGTTGCTTAAATTAGCAGTTGATATTACCGTTTCTTTAGCACTTTCAGAGTCTTTGCGTCACAATTTAATGCCTGTCAGCACTGTTATTGCAATAGTAATGCTATAGCAATAGGATTTTAATTGCAATGATAAGTGCAATCTTTAGTAACGCTGCTAAATTATGATAATTATAGTACTTAAATCTTAAATTAATGTTTCAGTTCATCACAGTGTCCTGTTTATCTGCAAGATCCAATGGTTGGGATATACTAAATCTGATGTTCTCCTTCCTTTCAGTGCATAGTCTGAGCTGGCATCTATAAAGAATGGCCCTGGCTCATGAACATAACACCAAAGCGGTGCACAAAGTTTCATTTACCTATTTGTGTTACATCTGTGCTAAAGACGGTATGCTTGATGATAGTTACAAGTGTGCGTGATTTGTCTGTTTGGGTGATTACAGTCATCTCACCTCGCAGTCTTCTGATCAGACAATGTTATGGAGGTTACTGATAAATAATAGACTCATTTGTAGAGGTTGCTAATAAATAATCGACTCGGTTGTTATAGAGGTTATTAATTTCTTCAGCACTTTTCCTCATTCGAGATGACGCTTTTCTGGATGAGATTACGGACGAAAAAGTAAGGAGTGAGTTTATAGATGAACTGCAACCAACTGCTGAAGAAAAACTGCAAGTGCTGAAGGACAAGATAACAAGTCGCTTTGCAGTAGGTTCCTATTTTTACTTTAAAAATTTTTTATTTAATTTAATTGAGTTATTTCTGTTCCGTAGATCATTCTCTTGCACATTTCCATAAACACTTGAAAACTGTTCTTTTTACCCGTGCTGGAGTTGGGAGCACCTCTGAGTAGTTTCCTTGAAGAAGTGCTATGAATACTTGAACAAATAAAGCATATCTTAGTACAGTTATTAGTGATTTGATTGATGACATTGAGTATTCTTAGTTGTAATTAGGTCTTGCTGGAGAGGCATGTAATTGGTATTGTAGACAAGGATATTTGAATAGTTTCATTTGTTTTTAATTAAATTTTTTTTAAAATTAAAAATCATAGTTTAATTGAATATGTGCATATTTTAGAATAATTTTGGAAGCCATTTTTTAACACTCATAAATTTAACTGGTGCCCTGTGTTCTTAGCTTTAGAGTGAGAAATTTTGTCAATTTTTGGTTTCCACTGCTTTTATTTAAGTTTTTCAATCTTGGGTGGTGTAAGAATTATGCTAGAAGCTGTTAAGGTTTTTTGTTCTGTGCAATTTAGGTGTGCGTTGATTTTTACCTTTGTAATCATGAAACTTTTGACAAATCTGTGGGAATAAATTGACGGTTTTTGAAATAATTGTGCATATCAAGCATTATTCACTAAATTATTGATTGCTCTCTGCATTATTTATTTACGAATAATTAATGCTGAATAACAGAGTTGTGCTTATGTGCGAACAGGTTGTTACAGTTTTGTTCTGTTTGGATTTCTTTTAAGGATAGAGTTGTTAACTACAAATGTAAGTATGTTGAGGGCGAACGTCTGTATACTGACTATACCGGAGAGAAGGGTCGACCCAGACTGAAATTGGATGAGAACTTTTCAAAAACAGTTGAGAATTTGTTTTACAAATCTTGAGTAATTTAAATATTTTGAAATATGACTTTGTTACACGTTAAGTTAGTGATTTTGGAACATTTCATGATGATTGCTTGCAGCATTTTATTGTGCCTTAAGTTTGCAAAGGAATTTTTTGATTATAGATAAGAATTTTAATGGAATACACTTGAGGTATTTTATATTTACAGAATATTTTTCAGAATATGTGTTTATGTAGCCTATGTACATTTTTTCATATTATATGATTCAAGTTATCAATGACATAAAAATTCAGATATCTGTTTTAAGTAGAATATAATGGCCTTCATTGATACTTAAGCCTATAGATAGTCGGTTTACAGTAAGCAATATTAGCAGCATTTGGTGTCAAAGTTAGAACATGGTAGAACAAACTGTCTGTCTACCAAACTGTCTGAGTCTTAATTGACTCGTGGTGATGTTTGAATGGTAAAACACAGGCACAACTATCAAATTTCTATTATTACTATTGTTATTGATTGCTATTGTTATTGATTATGCAGGTTCTGAATTTCTTCAAGGAGCGTATTGCCCAGCAGTATCCTTTAGTGACTCTTGATTGCGATGACTATCAGGAAGCAAAATTTCATCATGAAGCGTTCATGAGAAGTCGAAGTGAGGTGGTGTTGGGAAGAGAGGACACCCTGACAGAGGTATGACACCGGAAGTCTTGTTCTTAGGTCATCATATTTTGCTAAAGGTGAAGTACCTTGGTAAAGTACTTGATCAGTTTCAATCAGTATAAAATTCTATTCGCAATGTTCTTCTAAGAATTGACAGCCCTTTTGACGCAAATCCAGAATTGATGACAGAAATTCAGTGATGGGAGAATTAGGGTTATATGGGGATTATGTAATTCTAAAGTAAATCTTCAGTTTGTTTTATTGCATATTCAGTAGTGCTCTACTCAGATACAGTGCTGACTACAGCATGGATACTGCATCGGTGTTTCATGCTGAAGCGCATTCATAGCAATTGCGAGTGATGGAGAACTTTGCTCGAGGTCTCTGCATGGTGACTTGACATACATACATACATACATACATACATACATACATACATACATACATACATACATAAACATACATACATACATAAACATACATACATAAACATACATACTTCAAACCTGGCACCCTCTAAATCCAAGGCACCGAGAGTCCGAGACCACCACCGCACCCTACAATTTGTTTATTTATGCACCCAGGTTTACGGAAAGTACGCTTCAATTCAGAGATGAATTAAATTCTGGACATTTGTAGAGTTGTGGCTGTTTTTATTGAGTTTCTGTGTGTGCTGAATTGTAGAATTACTCAAACTCATCTAAAGTTATCTTTTTCACAGTTATTTTCTGTTCACACACCTCTTGACTTCTGATCGCTCCTCTCAAATCCACCCACTGTTACTACTGATGCTCTCCCAGTCACACTTTAAATTCACGTGGCTACCCAAAAACAACTTTCTTGTGGTGCAATATTCATTTTCGATACACTCTGTCATTTGTTTTCTTTTGATTTTGTCAGATTGCCAATTACATTACAAGCGAGTCAGCAAGATATCCTAAAGTGGTTGTTGGTGAAGCTGGTGCTGGAAAGTCATCAATCATAGCAAAAGCAATCAACGAGACACTTCTGAAAATTCAAAAGAATCAGCTACCTTGGTAAATATTGCCACTTTTCTAGTGTGTGCTCACTTCTGCAAGGTGGGGCTTTACAAATGTGAGTGAGAAGGTGACTTGTTGACGATTAAAAAACCCATTAGAACAGGATTTTTTCAGCCAATACTTCTACCTCTGACATGTTGCATTCCAAAGCAGATGGAACCCTATGATCTTTGCCTACTACTCCCACAAAAACAGTTACTGTATAGCTGAACATTAAACCTCGCTCACATTATCTGGAGACACCATGCTGGGATTTATTTACATATATGACTTTATCAGTATAGTTGACCTATGAGACACTGATCAACATCGTATTTCATTAATATCTTTAATTTCTTATTGGTGCTTCTATTTTTTAATGATTCGAATGTTTTCTTGCTGCATGGCTCACTGTTCATTTGCAAGTGTACTAATAAAGAAAATACTTACTTGCTTACTTACTTACTTGCTTACTTACTTACTTCAGTTAGGAAAATCAAGTGCTGTCAAATTGATTGTTTGCTGGTTTTGAGCCGTGATTTGAATGTCTCCGGAGACGGTGCATAAGTCAGCATGGTGGTCCAGCACCAGAAAGGGAACAATTGCCTCGTCACAGTCGGCTAGCTTTTATGTGTAGACACTGAAACGGAAACAGGAGATGCTAGATTACTTACGTTTAGAGTCATATGCCTTCTAAAGTTCTCTTGAAAGTGACATACGTAGTGGACTTATTAAAAAAATATATACCAGTATGTTGAGACCTCCAAAAGATACTGTTTTAAAGATTCAACTTACATTGAACAAAACATTGAAGTTGATCCTGCTAGATAACAATATTTACAAAGTCCATCAAAGGTCTCTGAAAGATCTTGAGTTGTAAACAGATCTGTCATAATTACTGGTGATGTACATTATATCTGCTGAATTTATTGTTGCTGATTGCTTGGGGTGTGAGTTGCATAAAAAAAGAAACAGCACTTGCTGATTTTTAAGTGTGGTTTTCCTTTTTTGTTTCAGCATTGGAACCTCTTCATGTTTTGACTGGACTGTGTTTTATCATTTCGTTGGTGCTGTGCCAAACTCCACGAACCTGCTCGAGATTCTTAGGCGACTTCTTAACTTACTTCAACCAGACCAGGTAGGCACATGTTTTTATTAACAAGACTTCATGTTAACCCTTTGAACCCGGAGCTCCCGTAACGCTATGGATAGCGGACCGGAAAAGCGGCCCGTCGGGTTCTAAGGGTTGAAATTCATTTGATGTATTTTTCATATAATAATAATATTTTTTGTTTATTCAACAATCTGGTTGATAGACCTCAGTGTACAGTTATGCAGTTATTCTTAATTAACATCAATCTTAACTACTTGCAGAACAGACGGCTTGCAATACACGATGCTAATAGCGGCCTACAAAGCACGTCTATCCTAAGGGGCTTCGGGAATTGAACTCAGCTCCACTGATCTATATGCCAGTGTGTTATCCAATGCGCCACAGAGACCCCCGGTGCCGCATTGCCTTCTTGTTTTGATAACTGTTGCCTGCTGATCGCCTACATGAACTAAAACATCGTTTTTCACCATGAGAACTGTTGTAGCTAATTGGGGTTCAAATGTTCAGGTGTTAATAGGAGCATAGGTAACTTGATGTCAAAAAACTTTATGTATGTATGCATGTATGTATGTATGTATGTATGCATGTATGAATGTATGTATGTATGTATGTATATATGTATGTATGTATGTATGTATATATGTATGACATTTTATGTATGTATGTACTATGTATGTATGTATGTGTGTACGTATGTATGTGGCCATGCATATTGGTGAACATGTGACAAGCCCTGTAGTGAAGAAGTATTTAAAAAATGCTGCTGATGGTTTCACTTTTTATTTGGTGGACAGGTAAAGTAACGTAAAAAAGTTTACTTTATATTTAGATTTCTCATACTCGATTGTTTATGCAATAAAATTTGTGACTGTAGTTTTGAAACAATAAGGCTCTCTTGTAAAGAATTGTTTAGTGCTAATTGTTTCACTTTATAATTTTAAAAAGCTTATAAAATTGATATTTTTAAAAGCTTTTATATGCTCTGCATTGATGGGTCTACTAAAAATCTCTGACAAATAGATAGCTTGTAATAAACTGATGGTATTTGTTATAGGAAGTTCCTGAAACTCTGGAGGAAACCATGGAACTTGTCAAGTGCGAACTGTCAAGAGACTTCCAGAAGCCTTTGATTATTTTCATTGATGCTCTTAACCAGGTGATTTATTTGCTTAAATTCGCAATATACTTCGCTTGTGTTATTGTTCTGCGTTGGCTTTTGTCATGTTTTATCTTCTGCTCACTTTGTGATTTCTTCTACTTACTTTGTGGTTGTAATTGCTAAATAACAATGATTTATTTACAGTTTTTTATGCAAGGAAAGAAATTAATCTGAGGTATGGTTGTGGTAGATAATTCCAAATGCAAAGGCCTTGTTACTGAAAGTAAAGGATCCTGCAATTACAACAAACCTGTATCAGAAGAATGCGGTGGTTTGGGAAGGTGACATGCATTAGAAACGTTTGAAGAGATGATGGAAAGTAGGTACATTCTCTTAAAAGTCGGGCCTGCTATTTTAATATTATCACGAAATTGACTGCAACTAAATTGTGCAAGGTATAGTCGAAATTGCTAAAAGTCTATGACTTATATTAAATATACATTTCTGTTGGACAATGCTATTCATATCCCTGTCATACAGGATTTGTACTGGACTTTCCGATTGATTATGAGTTTTACTATGTGCGTATGAGCACTTGTTATAGGACCCCTTCAAGATGCTACTCAGAGGCGCTCTTGACTACAGCGCAGACTCTGAATCGGAGTTTCACGTCGAAGCGCATGAGCAATTGCAAATGAAGGACTTGTTCAGGGTCCCTTCGTGATGGCTTGAGGTGGATTCGAACCCGCAACCTTCCAGCTATAAGGCATTGAGCATACCCTACACCATTTGAGTGAACAATCAGTTACTGATGCCTGGTGGTTCATTGCCCACTGTATTTTATCCGAATTCATGCTGTTCACTATGAGGATGTGTTTTGTCTTTTTTTGTGATTAGATTGACAAGGATACAGGTGTGGAACCGATGTTCTGGCTACCTGAGAAGCTTTCTCACAACGTACGATGTATCTTGTCATTGAAATCCGGTTCAGAAGCATATGCAGCACTCAAGCGGCAGCAGCTTCCATCGGAAGCTGAAACTGCGGTTCCTGACTTACCACCAACGACCAGAATAGTGAGGTCCCCTTTTATGCATTTTCCCAATCATTATGACTTGAAGTTCTGTCAAGGAGGGCTAGTGCCGTAAGTCAAATTGACAGCTTGACATGAAATTTTATATTTAATTTAACTCAAGATTCATGTAGCTTTTCACATGATGATGTATTTAAGTATGTGGACTTGTTAGCACCTCTTCAAGATTACTACTCAGAAGCGCTCCCAACTACACCGCGGGCACTGAATTGGAGTTTCACGTCGAAGCGCTGAGCATTGAGCAATTGCGAGTGAAGGACTTGCCCAAGGTCCCCACGCGGCGGCTTGAGGCAGATTCGAACCTGCAACCCTTTGGGCTGCAAGGCAATGAACATGCCCACTACACCACCGCGTCCCATGAAACAGTTGTGATTGTTTACTATTGCAATAAAATTGCAAGCTTTTCTAAAGTATTCCACACAAATCCAATGCTGGAAATGAAATGCTGAGTACAGTTTTGAAAGATCGCCATGTTAACCCAGAAGTAAATGTTACTAGCAGGCTTTTATGGATAGCACTTCTTTGCCGAAAGCATTATAAATAAATATTATACCGAAGTTTTGTTGTAATGTTTTATCTTAATTCGAAGTTGCTGTGCTTCAGGAAATTGTCAACAAGTATCTTGGCCTGTTCAACAAGAAGTTGGAGGGGGACCAGTTGGCTATTCTGATGATGAAGAGTTCATCCAAAAATCCCCTCTGGCTCCGAATCGCTTGTGAGGAGTTGAGGATTTACGGAGACTTTGCCACAATTACGAGTTTCATGGAGAAAGTCGAGGACGGTCTTCCAAAGTATGTTCAAGATGTTTTAAATTGATTATAGTGACCTTTTAGAGTGTTGTTGCATAAGTGTGCCAGGACGTTATAACCATAACCATAGCCATAAATTTATTGGGGCAAAAGCATACAAAGTAAGTCTTGTCATACTAATAACAAGTGATCTGTTGGTCAAAAATGGGAGCCAAGAAGGGACTGCAGAGCCCTGCTGCTTAGTGTCACCTATATTTGTATGTGCACTTGTTATAGCGCCCCTTCAAGATCTCTCTACTCAGAGGCGCTCCCGAATGCAGAGCGGACACTGCATCGGAGGAGGTGGATTCGAACCTTCCGGCTTCAAGGCAACGATGCCACCACTACTTATACTTAGTCTGGTGCTAGATGTTCGGCAGAAATCCTTATAATTTAGGTTGTGCCTAATGTAAATTCTTTATGTAAGTTGACTGTGGACGTGACCAGAATTGCAATTCAAACATCATTGTGGTTACACCGAGTGCTTGCTGAAAGAAATTTCTCTTTGAATGTAGGAAGCACTTTATTGATTGAATGTGCATTTCTTGTGCTCTGTAGTCTGCTGAAGCAAGTTCTGGAGCGTTTTGAGAAGGAAACGGACAAAGCTCTGTTGATATCAACCCTGTGTCTTCTCGAAGTCTCCAGATTTGGTCTTTTGGAATGTGAGTTGCTGGAAATACTGGCAGACAAGGAACACTTGGAGTACAGGAAGGGTAACAGAGGTTAGTGTTTGCAGTTATGATGTTGATGCTTATATTCATGAAATATTGAAACAGTTGCAACTGCTGGTTTTTTTTATGTGTTCAAATATGTTGTAGCAGCCTTCTGTAGCTATTTTGATATGTCGTGTCTGTGGCGGTCGAGACGAAAATCGGTATTATGTCAGAAAATTATGCATCAGAGAAAGTTAGAGAAATAGCATGATTATCGGTGTTTTATTACTCAAAAAATCTGTTTTAAACAAATGAATTTTTAGTTGGTTAAGAAATATAAGTTTTATAAGTTTTAAGGCTATTTTAATGCTCTTGATATGCATATTGTTTTGTTAAAATTAATGATATTATTTAATTGGTAGTTAATTAATTGAAAATCACTTTGTGCCTTACATCTTGACTTGAATAAAGCTTGAGCAGTGTTTCTGTTGTGAAATTTATTGGTACAGTGTTATCTCTTATTAATTGTACTGGTAAAGTGTTTTTGTGTGAAATGTACTAGTACAGTGCTTTTCGTGTGAGCGTCTTTTTGAAGCAATTGCGGTAACGATTGCTTTGAAGTTTTCTTAAACGCTGTTGTGCACCTCTGTGGTTGCAGAGGATAAGGCTGAGTCAAGGGTCAAGGAGAAAGGAAGGCATCTTCCAGCAATGGAGTGGGCTGCCGTGTATCGCAACCTCCGCTTCTTCTTGCGTCCTTTCGGCAATCCAAGCGAAGGTCGCCTGGACTTCTACCATCGCATGCTCAGCGAGGTCGTCCGGAAAATGTAAATGCCTTTTTGCCGCATAGTTTTAGGCTTTTCATTTTCAACAAGGGGAGATTTGGGCAATTTAGCCTACAACAATTCCTGCGTAAATTTTACTATTATTCATTCAACGATATGAGATTACAATTTAGTGTGTTGCTAAATTTAGTTGTTCTGTATGGTTCTTTTCAGTTTGCATTGCATTGCAATCGTAATCATGAATTTTTATAGCACCACTTCAGGAGAAACTTCTCAGAGGCACTCCCTTCGTGGCAGCTCCTAGCACATTCAAAGAGAATGGTTTTCGAATGATTGCGGAAAAGTGGCTAAGAAAGGCCAAGAAGTTGATTACAGCGACTGCTAGGCAACTTGTTCCAGAAGGATGGACGGACCATAGCGAAGCATCATATTTTACTTCTCTATATTCCTGTATTACTATCTCCCTGAACTTGTATTTACTTAGGGCTGTACTTGCAAAAGGTTAGTTATATGATGCAGTTATCTAGACTGGCTGTCTGCAAGCCATTTTCCCGATTACTGCACACACATAATTATTTGAGAGGTGAGTACAGTACACGTTGTATACCCGCATATACTCTTGATTACAGCTCTATGTTTCCTTGCTGTTGACTTTAAAGCATCGTATTTTTATGTATTTTTGTCAATCAATCAGAGTTTATATAGCGCCCTTTCAAGGTACCTTCTCAGAGGCGCTCCCGGCCGAGATCAAGCGGAAAAAGTCTTCACCAGTTTGTGAAATTGAGAACAGTTTGGGGGGGGTCGCATAGTCAAGGGAGGCCCATTCAAGAAGTCAGAGAGTGAGCAATGACCCTGAGCTGCTGCAGTTGGTAGTAGCAGCTAACTAATTAATTAATTCTCTATATTCCTTTATTATTCCTTCATTCATTCATTTTAGTGATTTATATAGCGCCCGTTTAAGGTTGCTACTCAGGAGTACTCTCAACCCAATCTTTGACATGTTGGTCTCTCCCTGAACTCGTATTTGATTTCTGTTGATTATGTAAACCTAGGTATTTGACTGGTACGTCAGACGCAGATCGAATGGATCGACGCTGGTGGTGGCATAAGAAGCTGGCCGACTTCTACAGCCGGTCTGGAACATATGATCGAAAAGTGGAGGTATGTACGTTTGTGTGAGCGCTTGTTATAGCGCCCTTCACAATATCTACTCAGAGGCACTCCAGAATAAAGCGCAGACACTGTGGGGCGCGGTGGTGGCGTCGGTGCCTTGGAGCTGGAGGGTTCCAGGTTCGAATCCACCTTAAGCTGTTGCGTAGGGACCTTGAGCAAGTCCTTCACTCGCAATCGCTCGTGCTCTTTGGAGTGAAACTCTGATGCGGTGTCTGAATTATACTGCTGGAATTTGCACATGATTATTGCTTTATAGGAGTATCCATTGCTTTGTATGAGTATCCATTGCTTTATAGAAGTATCCATTGCTTTATTTGTGTATCCATTGCTTTATAGGAGTATCCATTGCTTTATAGGAGTATCTATTGCTTTATAAGAGTATCCATTGCTTTATAAGAGTATCCATTGCTTTATAGGAGTATCCATTGCTTTATAGAAGTATCCATTGCTCTATATGAGTATCCATTGGTTCAAAGGAGTATCCATTGCTTTATATGAGTATCCATTGCTTTATAGAAGTATCCATTGCTCTATATGAATATCCATTGCTTTATAGAAGTAGGCTATCCATTGCTTTGTATGTGTATCCATTGCTTGATAGGAGTATCCATTGCTTTGTAGGAGTATCCATTGCTTTATAGGAGTATCCATTGCTTTATAGGAGTATCCATACCATCTGATAAGACTGAAACAGTATGCATTGGACGAGGTCGAGAAACAGCGCTACTGTAAGCAGCTGGAGGATTTCCTGCTCGAAATGGGAGCCTTTAAGCGACTTTATGATCACGAATTCAGTGGAGCACTGCTCTACTACTGGAGAGAAGTGAGTGATTGGGTTGATCTTTTGATTTGAATGGTAGGGCAGTCTCTTCTACTTTCCATGACTCCTTGTCTGTGATTGTTCATTGTTGTCGATGCATTGTAGGCCTGGAATCCTGATTGTATAATACATGATAAGTGGTTGTTTTATAGCTGTCATTATTATTATTATTATAACACAGTCATTTATTAAATGACCAAACAAGCTTAAAACCTGACTGAAAACAGAAAAGTGCTCAAGCTTAGAGTGCGTTGTTATCGTCCCCGGGGAGTGGTGCAAAAGTACCTCTAAAAGCAACGGCATTAAAACGTTGTATGCAAATTGAAATCCTCTGGAAGAGGTAGACTATTCCCCTTGGATTGCCGGAAACAGTGGCACAACGGTGGCCCAACTTCAGTAAAAAAAACGATAATAAATAAATATATTATTATTATTATTATTATGCTTTATATTGCACCCCCAAGTGCCCAACCCAACCTTGGCTAAAGAGGACAGTTTTAAGATTGCGATAGAACGTGTCGGAGGGGACCCTTGCCAGCAGGCGCAGTTATGAAGGTAACCCATTCCAATCTCTGCTTGCATATTGTTGGAAGTAAAATGGTCCACCTTACCATTGAATGCATTTCATGGATATTATATGCTTGTCGTGGATTTGATTCATATTTTCACTGTATGACAAAGATATTGGATGCTTTGGACTGTTATGTTTGATGTAGAGTGGTGACGAAAGCTATGACAAGATGACTCAAGGTTACATTAATGTGTGGGAAGAAATGAAAAGCGATGCAACTTATACACGAGAACAACTTGCCGAAAAGTGTGAAGACTTCAGCCGTCTTTTGTGAGTGCTGAATATTCAGATGGAGCAGGTTTCAATTAATCTCTTTCAAATCGGGCTTATTGTTTACAAAACATTGATTGCTAGCTAAGTTAAACCACAGTATTTGAAAATCAGTGATTTCCACAGATTTATTGTTTATCCTGGTCATCGCTTGTTTCTTTGTTCATGCCTATCGCTGAAACTTTTTTCCATTCGCACGTACTGCAACTGTGCGGAATCGAGCCTTTTCTGTGGTGGACCCAGTGATCTGGAATGGGCTTCCACAGGAGCTGCATCTGTTTCTGGGGCTCTTACCGATGCATTTCTTTATTCAACTCAAAACTGTTATTTTTTGCCATACTAGCTTCTAAGTATTCCCCTTGAAGAGGCGCAATATAAATTTTTGAATGAATGAATGGATAAAATCGGCCAATTACAGCAATCGATTTTTCATTTGCCAGACCCCTCTCTATCTGTTTGCCCTGCTGAGCCGCTGATGTGATTTCGTTCGTTAGACCTAGCCTTGTTAGTTTCCCGATTTGCCGTAATCATCCGTAATGCTACCTATCTGTCTTGATGACGTTTCATCTGAATATTTGCCTGATTATGATTTTATTTGGTGCACGCAGGTTGATTACGCCTTGTGCATTCGACATTGGTGTAACAGCAGTTGCGATTTAATTAATTAAGGTTTTAATTTCTGTAACTCTTACATGTACAGTATGTTTACATGCTATTTCATGTGTGTTTCATTGCATGTTCCTTCTGATTTGCTTTTGATTTTCTTAGCTTGCATTTCCATAGCTTAACTTTTTTTATCTGCTGTTAATGTTTCTCAGAGTACAGGCTGGAAAGTACAAAGAAGGTCTGGTACTGGCAGAGGAGTGTCAGCACTTGTTGAAAATGCTGGATGATGATGATGGTTGTGCGAAGCAGGAAAAGTTGATGTTTCTCTACGGACATATTGCGCACATAAAGTCTCTGGTAGGCCTATACACATTTCTGATAATCATGCACATCTACGATAAGCTTTCTGTGGGCCTGAGCAATTTAAAGTGCTCTTGGTCAAACTGTGACTGTTGAAAATGGAAAGCTGCTGTCCATGTTTGCTTGAAAATTTCTTTATCTACTGATTCTAAAATTGTGATAATGGTTTTCTTTTATATACTTTGCTGCTCTGCCATGTCAAAATACCTGTGATAATGTGTGTGTGTGTGTGATTGTGTAATATGTTGATCAGTGTGTTGTTGGAACTGATTTCTGTCATGGACATTAACATATGTTCATCCCGAGAGATTATATAGCACCTCTTCAAGAAGCATACTCTAACGATTTTAAATAGTATGCGGACCAGTATATCGATATTGGCATAAATGTCACAAGCGTACTGATAGTCGCTGTTCTTGTAAGGTACTTATTTGTTGTTTTTTACTTTTCCATTTTCATAACTTACTTTAGTTCAAGAACTTCCTCTTGGAATACTCTAAGCATAAAAGTAGCAAATAATACTTGGGACTTTTTACCCGGCATATACGGCATGCATGTTTGTTCTGTATTCTAACGATTATATATGCAGTGCCGTAAAAAAACAAGAAACTAACTGCCTAGTACTTTTAGTACACAGTTTGTTTTTCTATAGAATAGTTCTTCCAATGCACTTATATTAATGTAAGTAATATGTACGATTGCATGCACTGTTCGCTTTGACATTGCGTTTAGTTGTTGCCTCCTACTCAGAATGCAAGTGAAATTCCGCTGCTGGAGGAGATCATCAAATTGCATGAGGATGCCATCCAGATCATCAAGGAGAATGGCTTGGAACAGAAACACAAGAAATACAAGGTGACACTTCGAATATGATATCAGCGATAAATCATGAACATTCACAGAATTGTTACCCCTCTTGCATCTAGGGCTGCCAACCGTCCCGGATTCGCCGGGACAGTCCCGGAATTGGCCCTGTGCGTCCCGTGTCCCGGATTGATCCAAAATTGTCCTGGAATTTGCTGTTAAGACCCACATTCCAATATTGTTCTTATTTTGCACACTAAACTTAATAGATTGTTCGATGAATTTGACGTTGTTGGCTGAACATCAAATGTTGGACAGTGCAGGGTTGAAGTCTTCAAAACTGTACAAACCTCTGACACTTAGTATAGCATAATTTTGTCCTTCTATACTATAGGCCTACTCTCATTCCGTTTTAATGCTTTTTGCGAGAGAGCGTTCAGCATTATGGTCGACCTGTTGTCTAACAATCGCAATTAAACCTAGCTGAGCATCGACTTTGTAAAAGCGGACTGTTAATAGGCCTATAAGCATCAATTTTGACATGGCATGTGCTATTTTCTGCAACTTTGTGGCCAGTGTTCTGGAACTGCTTAAAACTCAGCAGAAGTAAATAGTTTGGGCTAAGTTCGATCTGTTATCCGGCCGCCGACCTAATAATTTCATAAAATTGACATTAAATTTTGTGATCTACATGCACGATGTCGCCTGTAATTTTATAGGTTAACTTTTAACATTGCTCTTGCTGGGCTCATAAGTCTGCTTACTCTGGTATACGTAGGCCCAAGTTACTGGAACTTACATTCATTTTTAAAAACTCCCTTCTTGACGTCGATTCTAATTCTAAATTAAGGCTACTTGTCTTCTGACAATTTATCTACAAAATTATTATCTAGACCTACTCTTTTTGTAGATTTGAGGGTGGGATCGTATAATTGGATTGACACAACATTTGTTACATAAGGTCTATGCGGTTACACATGTGAACAGTGTAAATTGGTAACGGCATATCAAGTGACAGCGGGCGTCCTGGAATGACAAAATCAAAAGTTGGCAGCCCTACTTGCATCCAAGGTCGACGTGCAGTGCAGAAGGGTGCTCTTGGTTCCTTTTGTATGAATTGCAACTGTGCAGAATCGAGTCTTTTCCATGGTTGGCCCAGTGGTCTGCATTGGGCTCCCAAGGAGCTATGCCTGCGTCTTGGGACTCTTACGGAAGCGTTATTTATTCAACTCCTTGCAGCAGTCGGGAGTGCTGAGTAGTCCCCTTGAAGAGACACTACAGAAACCTATGAATGGATTTTGAATGAAATCTGTTAGTAGGCCTACTGTCTGGCCTGCTATCCAGGTGAATGTGGTTGCACCAATTTACACAGTTTTGTTGAGCAAACATGAGTTTCAGGCAAGTAGGTAAGTATCAGTTAGATACTTTGGTACACTTATCCATACAAAAAATAACGTATTTTATCAATTTTTACTGGCGCAAATTCTCGTAAATTCATCTTTTTTATGCGCATTTTTTTCAATTTTTCGGCGAAAATTTCTGGGGACCTAGCATAATTATTTGAATGTGTGGACTATATGGATGTACCAGTATGTACTGGTATGACTGTTTGGCAGTTTATATGCTAGCCCGACTTGGAGTAATTACTTAAGAGTGCTGAAATGCTCACAAATTCTGGCTTTAAAAACGTTCAGTTGCAGAAGATGAGTGATTATAACAGTTGTGATTAATGATCCAGAAATACCTGGCGCTCCAGCTGATCAAGAAGGCCTACGCTCGTGGTGGAATAGCAAGTCGTTGCGAAGCGTTTCCAAAATCTCTGTCTGGATTGTCCAAAATTTTCAGCCGAAAGGCAACAAAAAAGGAGATGACAGAGCAAGGATTAAAGGAAGTTGATGAAGCCATCAAAATATATCGAGAGGTTGGTGAATGTCTGAATTAACGTCTTTGGGTTACTTTCTGCTGCGTTTAGTTTAGCTGCATGGATTTCAAGAATTATGGAGTTCTGCAGATTGTGGTAATGTATGGTTTGGAATGTATCAGCATGCGTTTTTGGCCAACTATAGTTAATGCCAATTATTTAAGCATGCAACTATTTTTAGAATTTGAAATGAATTTAGGCATTAACAGAATAAGTTGTTTTAAAACTGGGAACACTTTTGAAGTACGAATGCTTTACGAGAACATCTTTTGAAGTATGGAGACTGTAATTTGGGTTAAGTGGTATTAAGCAGTAACTTCCAGTCTTTTCGCAAAATGTTCAAGCATTGGGCCAATCCGATCGATTCAATCGATGAATATTTACAATACAGTGCAGTGCATACTATAAGGTTTTGTATGATGTTTTTAGATAAAGGACTTTGGTCATGAATTAGAGGCCCAGCTGACGATGGCAACGTTGAATCGAGGAGATAAAGAGAAGCAGCTTGAGGTCAGTTCAATTGTTCTCATCAACAGCCAGCATTGATTTAGGCATTAATTACGCAAATGGTGCAAAAACAGTGATTCTTGTCTGCAAAAATGGACACTTATCGCATTGGTTAGGTATATTATACATAGTAGTTATAGAGTAATATAAGAATATTAGAGTAATATAAGTTTATGTAGTTATTGGAATTTATGGATGTGATCTAATGGCAGAGGAAAGCATCAATATTCTTACAGTACTTATAGAAAAGCTAGCAGCATTACATTGAAGAAACACATAGGCTAATGTTTCAACAGATGTTGGGATTTATGAATCTACATGTACCGGTACATAAATGGAAATGCATTTTTAATTGTTTATCTTTTGTTTCTTTGATTCCAATGTGAAGCGTTTCTTTTAAGAACAGTGTATCATATCTTCCAGGTGTATCTAGTACTTTCTCAAAGTTTTGGTGATTTAGTGCATCTTTAATATGCATATTTCAATATTGTGCATTTGAATGTATATTTGTGTAAAACCACATTAATGGGTTGTCTTGATACTTTCTGACATTTCAAATGCATAATTTAATTTATTCATTCAATACGAAAATTTATATGATGCCCCTTCAGTGCTCCCAACCCAACCCGGCTGAAAAGGACGGTTTTAAGACTGATAAAACGCATCTGAGCAACAAAAACTCTGGGCACGAGGCGTAAAGACAGTGTGAGCCCATTGCATACCATATATGCCAAAAATAGAGGAAGCATGGTTCAGAGACAGACAGACAGACAGATAGTATGAAATGCATCAAGGCATTATCTTGTACGGCTGAAGAACCTTGTGAATTCACTTAAAACATGTTTTCACGTGCGTTGTCTAATTTCAGATATACAAAAATACTCGCGATCGCTGCTGCCAGATCTTCGGGGAAGACCACCATCTGATGTGTCGCCTCTGCTTCAACACGGCAATTGCGTACGAAGATGCAAACGATCACGATGAAGCGTACAAGTTTTTCCGCAAGGCGTATGACATTGCGATGCGAGTTTTTGGTCGGGGGCATGCAATGACAGAGAAGTATCGAGCGACACTGAAAGAAGGAAAGTATGAGCGCATAGGTAAGAAGCAAGGCGATAGACTGGATTAGAATATGTGTCGATGTCTTCCTTTGGTGTCAATTTCGTATTTCTTAAATGTGAAGAAACTAAAAAGTGTGGATATTAAATGTTCCCAGTTGCATGAAATGTTCGCTTCATCTATATACAAACTCATCTGTTGGTATAATAGTTTTACTGAAGTATTTTTTGTGTATCTGCTTGCTGATTAGTGTAGTAGTGGTAAGCTGTGTAGTAGGTTACTGTATAGCTTCTCGGTCACATCTGTTGAGGCAGTTGATGCAAGTGTTTTGAAGTTATACATCCATTACATGTTTTCTGTGTTTCTATGATGGGATGTGAATTTTATCATGAAGATTCTGTGTACGGTATTCTAATTTTTGAGGTTTTTGCAAGCTAGTTGAAAGCATTATCGGGTAGTATGATTCGTGTATGGAGACCTTTAAGGGTGTGACACCAATCAACGATGGTGAAGGATCCTAAGTGATCACTTCACTGAAAAATGAACAGGTGTGCGTTTTAGAAAATGTTTGCATTTGCATTGTCACCAGTGAGACAAAAAAACACAATAGTTTGTCATTTAAACATGTTGGTAAGCAAACACTGTTATTGTACACCGTAAAGGACCACTGTGCCTCAGCTGTTAAGTAGTGGTGACTGAAGACAAAACATGCGCTCATGAATAAGTTGGTGCCCTTCGTTTGGCTTTCTAGTGGTGCTTTAGAAATTTGGATATCATGATTACGAAGGTGGATAGCTGTTGGGTGGGCAATTGAAGGTAAATCTGCTATTAGCGCATTACCTCTTAGTTTTTTGGTTGAAAAGCATAGTGTGTAAATGTTGCACTGCCAAGTAGCTTAACCTGTGTGAAAAAGTAGTTTTGCTTTATGTTGTGCTGTCCCTTTTGTGCTACGAAAAATTTCTCTGAGTCCCTGATGACTTTGTTGAGCCTCAACTTTGTGAGGCTTATTGTAAAGACATTCATTATACAGATGTTCGTGTGCAAATACGTGTTCAGATATATACCAAAGTAATTGACTGTTATTGTTTTAAGCTGTCTGTGCATGAACCATAGGAGAGAATGCAGAAGAAACCTGTAATCTATACCGCCTGTCTATTATTATGGATGGAATTCTTTGAGCATAGGTGAATTATATCTGTAACCATAACCACGCTTTTGATTGAAATCAAATGGTAAAACAGTTTTAACAGATGTACAAGGCTGCAATGTAGGCTAAAAGGCCTAAGCCCTGCTAGCAAGGGTCACCCTAGAATAAGCATTGAATGAAACCATAATAAGAAGGTAATTCAGGATATTACTGAAAGTCTATGTTTGAAATGCTGATAGAACAATTTTTACAGAACAAAAAACTTGACTAGTTGACAATGACCTGTGGCATACATGGGAAGTCTCTTTATTTGAGATAGCTACTCTTGAAAGCATATGTTATCCACTTATAACCAAAGAAGTTTGCTTTATACCAGAAAATAGAGCCCACAGCCTCACTTGGCGTATAGCCACGTATGGATATTTATAAAAAGGTGAAGTCTGTTGTTGAAAACCAGAACATTGTGAATGTCGACATATACCAATATTTATCCTATGCATTGTTCTTTATAAGATGTCCATAAAACCGTGTATCATGGTTATTGAGCGATCTTTGTTTTTATGTGTTTTGTGTAATAATTTTAATTATGAGATTTTTTAATTTTCAAGTGTTTTCATCACCTGAAATCAGTATAATTTTCACCTGCGATTTTGTTACTGGTATGTATATTTTTAGACTTTTTTCACACACTGTGTTATTTTTTGGTTGCTGCTTTTTTGTAATAGTGTATGCTTCCATTCTTAATCTGTAGTTTTTTCGTACTCTTCTACTTGGGTATGAACAATTTGCTATGCCATTTTAATGAATTGGTTTTTTGAAACAGTTAATCTCAAACCCAAAATATACTCCTAAAGGATTCTTTAGTATTATTTTGTTGACACAAAGAGATAATTATGTGACAACTATATTTAACAAGTAACATTATGGTTTCATTTAGAATGTTGTGGGCATGAAACTATTTCTGAATTGGTTTTTGAATAATATCTGGAATTATGTAACAAGTGATGCTTTAAATTGATGCTAGTGCTTCATTATTTTTAAATGTTATACTGTTTATTTTTTTGAGGAATCGGGCTTAAATTGCTTTATACATTTTACTGCTAATTTTTCAGATTGTATTCTACACACTGAATGATTTTGTACAGTTATTTTTGTTGTAGAATCATTTTTTTAAATTGTACTTGGTATTTTATTGTCAACATCTGGATTTATATTCTGCATTGAATGAGTTTAGAGCAAAGGACAGCTTTTTGCTGAAACATCTCTCTGTATTGAGGCACATTGGGTATATCACACTGGAAGTACTTCTGAAAGGCTTTTGCTGATTGAAATTTTGAAGTGCTTTATATATGGTCATATATATAATACAATATTGTGCATGCATATTTATTTGTTGTAACCTGTGGTCATGGTCTGAAATAGTGTTTTCTGATACGAAGTTTGCAGTTGACTTTCTCAAGTCTGAAGTGGACAAGTGTGTAGTATAAATAACGATGTAGTAGGGAGTTTTTGAGAATAGCTCAAATCAACTACACTTTAAATTTTTCTTATTTTTTCTGATACCTGACATTTTTCTTAACCAGAATTTCTAAGTGCTGTTGGACAGTTTGAGGAAGATAATGCTGCTAAGAAATTTGAGTATTTTAAGCACTGCACGTAGGATTGATTTTGATTGATTGATCAGCAGTTACTTTGCAACAGCCTTCTGTATGTAGCATCCCTTCAACATAGCATTGATGTATGCAAAAGGCAGTCATTGCGGATATCTGACATGTTTGATAATGCCAAAGTTTATGCATGCCAAAGTTAGCCGCAAATGGTTTATTACTATACTATATTTATTTGTCTGCTCCACTGAATACTTTTCTTAAGATTCTAAGAGTTTGTTGTGTATTGGGCATAGTCTCTGGGAATCCTGGCATATGATGTTTCTATTGTATGATTGCTTTGTAGTGCTGGTGTATTCGCTTATAAAATTTGCTTTGCTCAGTGCGAGTTAGAAAATTTATTGCATTTTCTTAAGTTCAGTCAGAAGCTTCAATTAGTTGCAGGTTTTTAGATGTACTTTATGTAGTCGAAAGTACTGGTCGGAGACCAAACTTAAGCACAATTGTATTAGGATTTTTACGTGTTTTTCAAATGCTAACCACACAGAAACTCTTACCTTGGCGTGTCCAGGTATCCCTGCTAACGTTTGAAATGAGAAATGAACCGAAAACGTTTGCACGTGATATTTACCACTGTAAACTATTTTAGAATAATTTTTCTAGCATATCTGTTTTGTTTTCTATGTTGCCCTTGCTATTTCCCATTACGCGTGTCTTTCTCTAGGCATTTTGCAATTGCATGCGGTTTCATTAACTTGACTGTCTTGATTTTCCAACTTTTTACAGTTTCCATGTGGTATCCTAGCCATTGTTTACTTTAGAAATTTTTGGGGCAACCCACACCCAATCCAGTTTGAGGCAACTTACCGGTAGTGACCTGTCCCTAAATGAAGTTGAAACCTGACTGGATTACTCTCTCGAACCCAACCAGCCCATGGCTTTTATGCCATTGAATTCTGACTCTTAAAATACCAATTGATTATTATGTCTCAATGATTTCATGCTTTTGATGGTTTTATTTAGTTTTAAAATAAACAAAACTTAAATGCTTGGATTTTCAATTAGGCGTCTGAATTAAATGTATTTATGAAATAATTGTTGCAGCTTTCTAATTAGATGAGCCAATACTAACACTTTATTTTGCAGTGGTTTCAAAGTCGCTTTTATTGCAATTTCGTTGTAATATAATTATATATTATATATTGTTGTTGTATTGTGTTGTATTTGAGCGTCTGTAAAACGATTCTAGTGTGGTAACCATTCAGAGGCGCTCCGAGTGTGCAAGGCCCATGAGAAAAAGCAGGTGTTGAGAAGAGAGACTGCCAGACAGAATTGTGCCGAGCAAACAGAAGGATAAAGCGCATTCCAAAGACAACGACCAGTTGAGGCAAATGATCAAGACTGAGCCATAGCAGTTCTAGACCGAGGAACCAAATGGTCAAGGCTGTTTGATGAACGTAGTTGACAGTGGGAAGAAGCTGGGTGAGGCCCATGTGTATGTCGTGTATTGACTTGGATGTATTGTAGATCTAAATAATATGGCACGTACACGTCGTAGAACCTCTGTCACACGCAGCACAGTTGCGTTTAATGGGCCCGCTATGCAGGTTTCTAGTCATGGGCGGACCCTTACGAGAGGGACGGTCCCACAAAGTTTGTGGTGGGGGAGATGGAGACGCTTATACTCCTTCCCCCCCCCCCCCAAATTTCATAAATATCATTATAAATTTCTACGGTCTTATCCACTGTTTATCCATAATGAGCAATTTTTTTAGATGACAGCCTAAAATGATACAATTACATTGTGCAAATTTAACTAATTTAAGCAGTGGAAGGGGGACATTTATTGAAGTCTTAAACTACTTCTCTAAGCACTGCAATCCTGAGATTTTTTAATGGCAAGTTATACCAGTGCAGTGTAGAAATTTTAAAAAATTCGATAATGGGGAGGGGCACATCCCCTTCCCAAACCCCGTCCCTCCCCGCCCCTCCGCTCGTTCGTCGCCCCGAAAACCCAGGACCAAGTCTTCGTCTATGTTTCTAGTGACTGTCCAAATGTCTAGCTTTCTGTTTTGAAAGCGTTCAAAAGTTCAAATTTGCAGCGCTATACTTTTTTACTGTGCGACGGATTCCAGTTCACAAGCTAGCCTCTGTCCAGAACAGCAGTAGAAACCACAATTTACACGAACGTTTGTCAGGGGCTTGCTTAACATAACGGGTTTTAAGTGGTTCAGAAGACGCTGGGTCTGTGTTAGAACAACCCAGAAACTTTTGAATTTCCACTTTGCAATGGCAGCATTTTAAGTTGTCGTCTTAACAAAATAGCTGTACTCTTTCTGTGACACATTAGAAACTTTTTGGATTTCCACATTGCAATGGCAGCATTTTAAGGGTCATCTTAACAAAATAGCTGTACTTTCTCAGTGGCCCATTAGAAACGTTTTGAATTTCCACATTGCAATGGCAGAATTTTAAGGTGTCGTCTTAACAAAATAGCTGTACTTTCTCAGTGGCCCATTAGAAACGTTTTGAATTTCCACATTGCAATGGCAGCATTTTAAGGTGTCGTCTTAACAAAATAGCTGTACTTTTTCAGTGACCCATTAGAAAAGTTTTGGATTTCCACATTGCAATGGCAGCATTTTAAGGTGTCGTCTTAACAAAATAGCTGCACTTTTTCAGTGACCCATTAGAAAAATGTTAAATTTCCACATTTCAATGGCAGCATTTTAAGGTGTCATCTTAACAAAATAGCTGTACTTTTCAGTGGCCCATTAGAAACTTTTTGGATTTCCACATTGCAATGAGAGCATTTTAAGGGGGTCATCTTAACAAAATAGCTGTACTTTTTCAGTTGCCCATTAGAAAATTTTTGAATTTCCACATTGCAATGGCAGCATTTTAACGTGTCGTCTTAACAAAATAGCTGTACTTTTTCAGTGACCCATTAGAAACTTTTTGAATTTTCACATTGCAATGGCAGCATTTTAACGTGTCGTCTTAACAAAATAGCTGTAGATTTTCAGTGACTTATTAGAAACTTTTTGAATTTCCACATTGCAATGGCTGCATTTTAAGGTGTCGTCTTAACATGATAGTATCATATATTATAGTAGTAAATAATGTCATTATAATCATATAATAATAAATAATATGATGATATATTATAACACTTCATGTAAAACAATGATGAAACCAGTAACTAAAAATCAATATCATTTCGTCAAATTTTTCTGGGGGGGGGGAAATGTCAATCCTGGGAGGGGAACTTCCCCCCCCAGAGACGTCTAGATTAAACACTGCTAGTTTGCTTGTTACATGTTTAACGACACTGCCATATCTTTCAGAGATGATTAGTGTCGCCCTCCTTTATCCAGGCTTGGGACTCGCACTGGCAGAGGCGGAGTTTGTTTGTCAGAGGTAGCCTACTTCGGCCGACTATTTCAAGCATTGCTAACTCGGACGTGATGAGTAACAGATCTAACCTCGTTCAGACCATGGAAAGTCCCAACTAGCTGGAAATTTCATTGGGGAAATACATCCGTGGCCAGCAGGCGAAAAATGAGACGGTTTTCCGAAAACGCAACTTCTCGAAATCGATGACCTACCTTATGGGTCTACTTTGTTACAGGTAGCATAGCCGCATAGGCCTATAGCCTAGTACGTGTTTCTTTGCATCCCATATAGTTACGTCATGCACATGGTTTAAAGTAAGTTGGAACGGCGTTCCCAATGCTCTCAAAATTATTGGCTTGCGTTTCCCACTGCTCATCATGATGGAACTCTTAAAACACATGCATTTAAATAAACTTCTTCATCAGCGTTCCCACTGCTCACATTCAGCGTTCCCACTGCTCACCCAAACCATGCATTGAACCACTGGTCATGCATTACACCCAAACAGTTGCAAACTCCCATCCACAAACAGGTTTTTTGGTTGGGTTAACTATTATAATAGTAGCGCTTGAACGAGATTGAGGTAATCTTCTTTAGCCCTATATATTAGCGTGCCAACGTTAAAACTGCAAGCAGCGGAGTCTTTTTAAAAATGGAGCGCAATTCATTTAAATGGGGCCTCCGAATTAGGCCTATCTTACCCGATAAGTTGATTTTAAAAAGTCAGTCAGGCCTGTAGAAAACGTGTGGGAGCAAAATACTATGCTCTAATGAACAATGGCAGGCGCCTATCATCAAAATAATTATAAATAAATGGGAAGCCGCGATTATCCTAAACATAGAAGCGTAATATTAAACTCTGTTTCCAAAATGAACGTATTTTCAAAATCTCAACACCGTCCTGCCACATTATTATTATTATAAATATGGAAAGCAGAGCCTGGAGAAGTGATGAGCGTCCAGACACTTCTTTTCTACACTTTAAGCAGGCCTAGGCCTACTGAATATAATTAGATTTCAGAACAACAGCAATAAAACTACAATATGATGGCCTACACAGTGCACATCGTGGTAAAATGAGCGCAACGGGCTTCCATAGCATCAGGCCTAGACCTACAGCCTACGCTTTCAGTGCAGCCAGAGGCACAGGCCATGCAATGCCAGGCGCGGGCGGGCACTGCCGAGTCTACTCGTCTGTCGGTCGGTCGGCTTTGGCTTCGTCCTGAGGATTATAAACATTTAGGCATTGCAGCAAATATCAGGACCTTGTCAGAATTGACCAACCCATGTGCAGGTATTTTGCAGATTCTTTCATGAAGCCACATCTATTTTGTATGTGGATGTGTTGATAGTCGATTGAGGAGGTTTCGTAATGCATTAACGGCTTGTCCTGATGATAATAATTATACTTAGCCTATCATGGCGGCGGGTGTTTTGTTTGTGCAGGCTATCGGCATGCAGTGTACTCAGTACGATGTGTGCTCCTTGCTTTCTTGAAACCTCTCTTCCCTACGCTCTTGCACCGAAGTGCTAGGCCTGCTTGCATTGAATTATGTGACGCTAATCAAGATGTGGACTATAATATTCAAAGCAATTGAATTAATAATGTGATCGTTTAGACCTCTATAAATGGAACTGAACACGAATGAATGAACGATTTCTAAATAACCACCCTACTCCATTCTTTAATACATTCAGTAAGTCAGTCAGTCACCAATGTTTTTAACCATTTAGTGGGCTTCTCCATCAGTTCGCTCTGTCATCCTCTCTGGTAGTCTTTCCTCGTCTTTCTATCGTCGAAAACCTTGCCTGTTTTCTCGGGGTTGAACACACTTCTGAAAGGCTCTTGCTGCGAGAAGCGCTTTATAAATGGTCGGATACAATACAATACATTGCATCCCCTAGAACTACTAGACCTATAATGTGAAAGAAAATATAGGAGGAAAGCAGATAAATGAGTCAGTCAGGCAATTATATTGTGTAAATTATAATTGAATAATTATATTAACTCTATTAGGCTAGGTTTATAGACCTGCTCGTTCGCTCCTGATCGAGACGCTTTAGTCATTAATTTTTTTTATCTAATTGCTCCTCATTTGCCGAGCAATGGCCTTTCAACGTGGGATGTTCGACCTTTCCTCTGCACAGTCAGTCTGCACTTCGTAGCATGATTCAGATGGGAATTTCGTCTGCACCTCTTCGCTGCTTAAAGATACCGTTCTCTTTCATGATCTGTCACGCTGAGTGGCCCGAACCCCAGTTGCGGATTGAGCCCCCCCCCCACTCAGAGGTTTCAATGCCTATAATAGACAGGGCGGGCTCAACTTGAGCCCAGTGAAAAACAGGGGAGTTAAGAAATGAGCTGAAACTCAGTCTTGTGAAGGAAGACCGGTCACGTCATAGAGTCCTCCCCATAAAAGTCTCTCCCCGCGGGGACTCATTTCGAAATAGGATCCAAGTAGACCTGGGAGTCGACCCCAATAAGTCGACCCCAGTCGACTTGGTCATCCCAAGTCGGGTCGGGTCGTTTCTGCTCACCGCAACTGACCCCAAGTCGAATTTTGTAGACAGAAGTCACTTCAAGTTGTTTTTACCACAAGTCGACTTAAACCGACTTGAGACATAAACATAGTTAAATTTTTCACTTCAAACCAATGATCGTAGCAACATTTAAGCAGCTTTTGTTGCCTATTGTGTTTTAAAAAAAATAATGAGGCCTTTGCTAAGCAGAGACTTAGCCTACCGTACTGATTATTTTACCGGTAGCTAGCTATCGTGCAGACTGCCGTCTGTCGATCTATTCATATAGGCCTAATTTGTTATTCTATGCTAAAAAAAAAGTCACGCTTAGGCATGCACTTAATTAAAATGGTGAAACAATTTAACAAAATGATACTGAAATATTAGCACGTGTACTTATCAAGCAAATCAGTGAACTTCTAGTGGTCAGTGAATTCGGCGCAAAGAAAACTGGATCTGCAAGGCCTATAATAAATCGATAGTTTGGCGCTACTTTGGTGCATGCGCTGCATCTGCAGTTGTTTGCAGACGGAAAAACTTTTGTAGGGCCAATTGAACAATGAAGGACTTTACTGTCAGTGAGTAGACCTAGTAGCTGTAGGATGATGCGCTTGCAATGCTATTTGCTAAGTTGCGAAATGATGTTAGTGGCCAAATAATTATGAAAGCAGAATTACAAATTAGGCCTATCATATTAAGCCATTCATTCAGTGCAACCAGTACGCGGTCCGCCATTTTATCTTAGACCTTGCGCATTTTACAGATTTATTTAATATTAATATTAAATAATAACAATAATGGGTGTAATCTGAATAATCATAGACAATGGACAAGCTAAACTTCATAGGCCTAATAATTTGCCGTCGCATTGTCTAGGCTACTAGATGGCCCAGAGCATCACAAAACTATTCAAACTGAAACACAAACATCCTGAAATGGGCTTAATAACACTTTAGCAAATTCATGCATCAATTAAGCGTTGAGGCCTCATTACTCATTGCTAGGCCTAAATGAAATTAATGCTTGCAAGAAAATTGGCTTAACTTCTTGCATTAGTAGCCGTACGTAGACTTAGGCTAATGGCTATTAGGCCTACCATGTCAGAAGTCGACTTCAAGTCGGAAGTCGGTTGCTTTTCTCCGAAGTCGGGTCAAGTCGTTTTGACGCCGAGAAGTCGACTTCAAGTCGACCTCAAGTCACTTTATGGTCAAGTGGGGTCAGATTAGCTGACCAAAGTCACTCCCAGGTCTAGATCCAAGGCGGATCTGTTTCAGAATAAATTCGCCCCCTCCCCCGGATACTAGGCTATATTCTGAAATAAAGTCTCTGGGGGCCAAGACTGAAAGTGGTTTGAAAAAATTGCCGGGTCTCTCTGAGCCAGAGGATGCTAGATATAAGCTTAGACTCTTTGTTATTTTTAATTCAGGCGCCAAGAAATTCATGCTGGGTCTGAGACACGGACAGATCCCGCTCACTTTCAGCCCTGGGGCTAGAGAGCAGGGCTGTTTTAAGGAATTTTTAGAACTGCACAACTCCTTTCCTTTCCCATCTTCCATGGTAAATTACTTCCAATCGGATGACAATGACCATTTTGCTAGTTTTATCTGTACAGAAGTGCTTCTACAACTGCACAAATCCATTTAGAACTGCACATTTTGTGTACAACTGCATGTTTAAAAAAGCCCTGCTAGAGAGAATACTTTATCTACCGCTGAAATATAAAGTCTCCCCCGTTCAACACAACATAGGCTTCAATCGCTTAATTAACATTTAGCCTATAGCTAATCAGCTTAAGCCGCTACTTTACGTTGCTAAATTAGTTAACAAGAACGTGCGTTTCCTTTTATATTAGAAAACTTTATTTGTTGGCTATAGCCTACAGAATTTAAGGGGAAACATAACTTCAGCCAGGGAGACTTTGTTTTTGGGAGATTTTACATCGTGACACCGGCCCGAGAGAAGAAGAAAAGTCATAGGGTTATTTGGGAGGGATAGAAGCCACTGGTCCCACTTGCTGTATGGCCTACCTAGAAATCGGACTCCAGCTTTGCTCTTTGCTTATAGTCGGGTTAACCTATGCATCATAACAGGATGCTGACAAATGCATAAAATACGAGACACAAATTATAGTCACAATAATAGATGGGATAATTATTATAATAAGAAGAACCAAGGATTGAACGAATAACCCCTGTAGGCCTATAAGCGAGTGCAGGAAACAATGAACAAGACAATGAATAGGCTACACAAGGAGAAAGCTTTATAGCTTGTAGGGTCATAGGCCTACAGGCGTGGATAATACTTTATCCAGTGACCCACAGGCTACAGAATGGTCGCTTTAAGAAACTATAGAAATCTGCAGTCAAGGTGCATTAAGGCTAGTGCATGCCCGTGTGCTGGGACCAGGCCCTACTCTTCAAATGTTTCAATGTCATTACGGCCCCTCCGCCACACATGTATAGGCCTATGCAACTGCAGGCTCCTCAAAACTGCTGGCCCTCAAAAGTGCGGGTCCTGGTGCTGTAGTAGCACCCTTACTACCCACCTACTCGCGGGTCTGCCCGTGATTGTATCAGTAATTATTGATTACAGGATATAGGTCTAACATATCTGGAAAGGCGTACCTTAAAGTAATCGCCATTCCTCTGAATTTATTTAAGGAGTGCCCATAGCAGTTCCAACGACGTCTTCGAAACTCTTGATACGTTCCCTTCGCTGCCATGGCAACTGCGGACGATCACCGTAAGAGCATTAACATCGACAACGTGTGGAACAGTGTGAAGATCAGTGAGCAGAGGTACGAGCCTGTAGTGGACGAGCGCCCCGGTTGGAAGACGGTCAGAATATTCGTCTCGTCGACCTTCAAGGATTTTCATCAGGAGAGAGAAGTCCTCATCAAACAGGTCAGTGCATAGGCGTATGGGACATTTCGGTAGTGGGGGGAGTCCGTTTTGGTCGGATACTCTGAGCCACCGACAACACTTTTTTGTTTCAGTCTCTCGGTCAAAATTTTAAACAAATAAACCATTTTCGCTACTTAAAAAACTAGTGACCTTTTTTCTTTAGCCTTTCCCTCAAATTTTCATATCAGTATTTTCTTGTGAAATTGTTACATTTTTCTTCTTTTGGGCCAGAGGTAGGCTAATGCGCACAGCACCACGTGAATATTTCTTGGGGAATCTCATTCCTGAGGAACTCCACCCCCACCCTCTCCAAGAGACGTCTAGATTAAATACCGGGTTAACGGAATTGACATGTTCCTATGATAGACTTTTATGCAAAAACCTTTGTACTTTCATTTCACTTTGCTTTACAAGTGCTAAGTAAATATTTGGATGAAAAAAACGAGCCGTAGACATTATGCTATGCCTATAACCTACCTACTTAAGTGTTTTGTTTTGTTCTTTGATTTTGATGAAAATAAAAAGTCATCTCAATATCATGTTAATTTAAAGTACGGTAAGTACCTTGTGTAATATAATGCTATAGCAGTATAGCCTGTAGGCCTATGGACTCGCTTAGCTGCCAGGCAACGACGAGCTTTCTCGGTTATAGGCCCTCAATCTGGAATGAACTTTCTTCAAAGCTTCATTTAGGCTTAAACTGCATCTGACCAGTCAAACTTTGTTTCATAAATCTTTCAAGTCTTTTTTCTTTCGCCGTGGCTGGGCTGTGAGCGTCTCTGAGTAGTTTCCTGAAGGGGTGCTTTATAAATCCATAGAATGAATGTGTGAGTGAATGAATGAATGAGTGAATGAATGAATGAGTGAATGAATGAGTGAATGAATGAGTGAATGAATGAGTGAATAAGTGAATGAATGAGTGAATGAGTGAGTGAATGAGTGAATGAATGAATGAACGAACGAATGAACGAACGAATGAATGAATGCACGAATGAGTGAGTGAATGAGTGAGTGAGTAAGTGAGTGAATGAGCGAGTGAGTGAATGAATGAATGAAGGAACGAATGAACGAATGCATAAACGAACGAGTGAATGAATGAGTTAATGAATGGATGAGTGAGTGAATGAGTGAATGAATGAATAAATGAATCTAATCCGGTCACTGACAACACAATGCTTATTCTGCTTTTATTGCAAGTGAACAATTAGAATTGATTTCTTGTTGAAGGTGTTTGCTGACCTGCGTGCCTGGTGTGAACAGAGAAAAATACATCTAATCGACTGCGATCTAAGATGGGTGAGATTCATCAGCTCTCTATAGTAGTATACATTTGCTAATATCTGCTTTACTTCTGGTCAAAAGTATCATCATGCTCCCATGGTAATACCTATCTGGCAACACGTAGGTCTACGACGTCAGCTGTAGGCTTATGTGGTATGTATACACATTGCATAACCTGTAATTGTATCATATTCTGACAGGTTGGTATACTCACAAAACTGTTAGAATTTCGTGAGAGAATAATGAATAATACTATTAATACATGAGAAATAAATCCTGTGCTTTGATCAGATTTGAACCATAATAAACCTCGAAATTGCTTTGATCCCAGTTGCTACCAAGACTGCATTATTTTTTAGACAATTTAGGTATACCGGTATCCTACACAAGGTTCACAATGTAGACCTATGCGCCTTCACACAAGTGCAAGTATAATTATAACCGCATTGCAACTCACAAATACCATATTCCAAAGCAATAAAACTTAATTATCCAATTAGTCGAAATACGCGCTCGAACATTTGACTGCGTTAGGCCTATACGTCTTCAGACGGATGTAGGCCTAAGCAGAAGTTGATTCTCTTTCAAGGAACCGGCGCGGTAGTGTAGTGCCTTGCAGCCGAAGGCTTGCAGGTTCCAATCCACCTCAAACCGCCGCGTATGGACCGTGGGCAAGTCTCACTCGCAATTGCTAAGCGCTTCGGCGTGAAACTCTGATGCAGTGTCCGCGCTGTATTCGGGGTGCCTCTGAGCGGAGAGCTTAAAGGGACGCTACAACAAGTGCACATAGGCTATATATATATATAATTGTAAACAAATATCTAGCAAACGAAACATCGGATTTCTGACCGGATTTTCTGACAGATTAATATTTGAAGCAATTCAGACATGAAAACTGATTATCTAATTGTGTTTTATTATAGGCTATAAATATTAATAATGGAACGATACTTCGATAGACAGGCATAGCCGCATAGTCCACAGCCGGTGTCATGAAATAGATTATCCCGCTGATAATTGTATTCCCCAGATGAAGAGAAGTTATAAGCAATTGGCCATAAGAGCATAATTACACCTATAGCCTATACGTAGATAGGCGATTATAGTCCTACTTAATGACTACACTCATAAATAAATACACACACAAACACGTGCATACACAGTTACACACTTAAATGACCTCAACAACACTTTTTTTATTGAAACAAAAAGTAAAAGAGTTTAGTAGATATAATAATTATGTTACAAATACAGAACACATACACGGACATGTAGTCGGGAATAGATATGCAATTATGCATGTATAGGCCTATATATATATATATACATACGTAAACCTAACTATCTGCGTACATAGTGGGGCACGGTGGTGGAGTGGTGGCGTCAGTGCCTTGGAACCGGAAGTTCCAGGTTAAAATCCACCTCAAGCCGCCGCGTAAGTATATTGAGCAAGTCCTTCACTCGCAGTTGCTCATGCACTTCGGCGTGAAACTCTGATGCAATATCCGCGCAGTAGTAGAAAGCGTCTCTGAGTATAGCTTGAAGGGACCGTTGAGGGTAGCTGTGTCAAAAGAATCATGCAAGCGGAAGTATATGGTCGACGCAGTCGGGGACGACAGAAGAAAAGATGGGAGGACGTGATACAACAAGACCTGAAGCTGCTCAAATTGAAGAAAGAAGACACCGGAAGCAGAGACAAGTGGAGGAGAAGGATCCGAGTGACTGACCCCTCGCCAGAGGGAATAATCCTAGCCTGAAGGGAAAGAAGTATAGCTTGAAGGGGTGCTATAGAAATGGAGAAAAAAACTGGGCCTATGTATACGTGCATACGCACGGTCGCTCCAGATCACAAGCCACCGGAGTACATCATACTGTACATGCACCATTCTTACTCAGTGGCGACGCTAGCCCTCCCCCCTATTAAAGGCTAAGCCCCTCCTAAAAAAAGGCCATCCGGTTTTTGCATTGAAATATTTCCACGATTTTCGACCGGATGACTTTTTAAAAAAGGTCGTCAGAAATTTCGGCGAATGTAAATGTAAAATTTCCTCCGCGAGGCTTCAGCCTCCCCCCCAAACAGAAATCCTGGCGTCGCCACTGTTCTTACTGTGAATGCCCATAATTTAATCCTATTAATATTTATTAACCTAGCTAGCACACCTGTGCAAGTTTTGTCTTCAGATGCTATATATGCTATGCAATTATGTTGCTCACGAACAGCATGCATTTTACAGGGTGTGCCAAAAGAAACGACTTCTGAACTGATTCTTAAGACGTGCATGGAAGAAATAGACCGATGTTACGAAAATAATCGCGCACCTTACTTCTTAAATATGACCTGGTTAGTATACAAAATATCTCAGGCGCCATAAGCCACGAGTAGGCCAATTATTTCAACTTGCTCCACACAAATAATTCTAATTGATGCATGCTTTTTCTTTATCAATGCAATTGTCATACGACACTTCCTACACAACAAGCTACTTTAAAGAGGCATTTTATGAATGATGAAATGCAGCACAATATTATAATAGACTATGTAAGTGGGCTAAGAAGAAAGTTTGGGTTTCTTTGGTCATGCTATGCGCTCAAATGGACTGGAAAAAGATATGATGCTGGCATGCGGAGAGGAAGGAGAAAACAAGGGCGGCCGAGAAAAAGGTGGTTGGATGAGGTTCAGGAAACAACAGGAATGAATCTGGAAGAACTAAGGAAAGCGATATCAGAAAGAAAGCAATGGAGGAAACTGGTCATGACGGCCGCTAGAGTTCAAGGAACTTAAAGCACAATGTGACGACAAGGTGATGTAAGTGGGCATAGGGCCTACCTCTGAAAGGTGGTTTCCAAAGTTAAACTAAGTGATTAACACATAATGTAATGTAATGTAATGACGACAATTTCTATGGCATAGTTCACTAAATACACGAGCAGGAGTCTCTTTGCAATTTTAATACTTTGGCTGGAATTTTAAATCGTGAAATGTTCTGACAAATGGTTTGTTGCTTGCTTAAAGTAAACGTATTGGTTGGATTCCGATGGAAGATGAACTGCCTAAGGCTCTCTGGGACAAGTACCAACTGGTGTTCGGTCTCTCCGTCACTGAAATGGAAATCGTGCACGCTGCATATCGCATAGAAAATCCAAATGGTAAGCAAAGCAAGCAGTTAGTGTGACATGCATTGGACCTGTAGAACTGTAGATGCGACTGACGACGGATTTAAGGATCTGATATGCTCGAAGCCACGCTGATAATAATTATTGCAATAATAGTCTGGTCGTCCAAATTAGAATAAATGACTTGTATTGTGTTAAATGTTCATTTATTGGTTTCCTGGCTAATTGATTCTTTAATTTATCCCTCGATTTGTAGATCGATCGATACATGAATCTATTAATCCATTCATCCATCCTTCCTTTCATTCACCTATCTATCAATCTATCCATACATCCATTCACCCCTCCATACATTCGTCCATTCATAATATCCACCAATCTATCCATCTGTCCACTCACCCTCCATCCATCCATTGATCCAATCATAATTGTATCCACAAATCTGTCTATCTATCATTCATACATCCATCCATCCATCCAATCATTTATCCATCAATCTATCCATCTGTCCAATCATCCCTACATCCATCCATTCATACATTCATCTATCCACGAATTCCTCCATCCACACATTCATCCATTCATATATCCACCAATCTAAATCTATCAGTTCACTCATCCATCCATCCATCCATTCATCCATTCGTCAATCCATCAATCTATCCATTCATCTATCTATCCATTCATCATCTATCTATCCATTCATCTATCTATCTATTTATTCTGCCGTTTATTATTCAGTGAGTTTAGACCTTATAACATGTATATGCAGCTCTTCTTTCAAATATTTAATCAGATGTGTTTCCAATCGAATCTCGACTCAAAAGAACAATTTTCAACCCTGCATAACAGTGCGTGTTCCATTTCCACAGGTTTCTAGTTAGCTCTTAACGCTCTCTACTTTTGCAACCTAGTTTTCTTAATTTAGCAGATTACAGTTTGCAACCAACTTCGGCGCATTTTCAACCAGAACCTTCTCTGATGCCTCATAGATCTTGTGACCAACCTGTCAATTTACTCAATTTAATCGTCTTTATTTTTTAGCACTGTTCCTTATCCGGGATGATACCTTCTTAGACAGCATAACGGATGAAAAAGTGAGGAAAGAATTCATTGATGAACTAAAACCGACAGCGGACCAGAAACTGGAAGTGCTAAAGGAAAAGATTAGATGTCGCTTTCCGGTAGGTTCCGCGTCTTTCTTGCTATGACGATTGCAACCTAAATCAGTTCATTCATTCATTCATTCATTCATTCATTCATTCATTCTGAGAATATATGTAGCGCCCCTTCAAAATACCTACTCAGAGGCGCTCTCAGTTGTTAACAATCAGTTGTTATTGACAGGTCTATGTTGTCTGGCCTTTAATAACGATCAGCTATTATTTGCTAGGCCATGCAAGTGATATTATGACCCTTAGTAATCGTAATCGTAATCGTAATCTCGAAACTTCTACAGCGCCCACAAAAGCCAAGTCACGGGAACCAGCTTATTCACAGGCGCTCAATCAAAACAAAATCGATAGGCAGCGGGTCAAGTCCGGAGAGTCAGGCAGGCAGATAGATGGACGGCTAAGGCTAGTATAGCCTATCATGACCAGCTATCATTTGCTAGGCCATGCAAGTGATATCATGACCTTTAGTATAGCCTATCATGACTAGCTGCTCTTTACAATATGATGCTGTTCTTTATTAGACCTGGAAATAGGGAGAACGAACTTATAAATTTAGATTATCCAATATGACCTACAACAACAATTTTCACGATCAGCTGTCTTTCGGTAGACTATACTATGCAATGCACGCAATAATAGTCCTACACATTGTCTATTCGATGTATTCAGTTAAATTTCTCTGCACTTTATAAATCATGGATTTAAGTTGCACAACTCTCAGATACACAGTAATGTTAGACACGTCCAAGTGCGTAATCTTCAGGTGATTTGAATGTCTCCATAGCAGGATTCTCAAATACAATAGTTTAACAAATCGTGAGTCTCGAAAACACATGTTAAAATACATAATTATATAGCTGTCTTATAGATTCGTAAGATTTAACTTTACACGAGTCTCAGTGTTGATGCAACTGCACCACTAATTAATGGAATTCGAGTTGCTGCTATAAAAGCGGGCATGATGTTTGCGAATGTTTCTCGTATACAGGACAGAGTCTTCACCTACAAGTGCGAGTATTGTGAAGGAGAATGGATCTATACGGACTACACTGGAGCGAAAGGACGTCCGAAACTAAAACTGGACGAAGGCTTCTCGAAAAAAGTGAGCCATTGTTTGCAAGCATCTTTTGTTCGAATTCGTAATAATAGATAGTCACTGAATTTACACTGATGAAAAGATGCCCGATTCTCATTACATTATGAAACTCCGCACTATTTCTCGTATACATTGGATTTTGGATTTAGGTTTGGAGGGAAGAATTATAGCTTGTGGGAGAGGTTTTTAGAGGTGCTATATAAAAGTGTTTTATCATTAGTGTACTCTATGAGTGTATGGGTGTATAGTATGCAATCATGTATACACAGACCTGCATGTATATGTAGACATACATACATGTGCATGCATACATACGTACATACATACATGCAATCTTGCACAGTCTACATGCATGCATTTAGGCCATATAGCATGTAGACTATGATATTTATTCATACAGTGTTGTGCGTACATACTTACTTAGTACTTAGCCCCCCCCCCGATGCAGGGCTGCACATCAGGCACCGCATCTATACTCCACTCGTCTCTGTCCATCGCCAGTTGCTGTCTCCTTCCACGACTTCTTCAGTTTTCTCAATTCACCGTTTAGCTGCAAAATGTATTATATGGACAGTTGGATCCTCCAAACTGTTGGACGCCCGAGTTTCATAAACCCAATCATGCAAGTAGCATAACATAACGTTACATACTATTTTTTATTCGGCAACCAACTCATTCATTACAGAAAGTATAATTATACATATGTAATCTAATATGTTGGCTTACCCAGGAGACCCAAAAGGGCTACCTGAGAGAATTGGGTTAGAAATATGCAGCACGGCCGACTGGAGTGTAATTGCTGTAGTCGAAATTGCGTAATTTCTAATCTAACCCAGGGCCTACTACGCCATGGGGGGATGGAAGCAGACTGCTTCCAATTTGGGCCAGGGGGGGAAAGGTTTCCCCCCCCCTAATGATAAAGTTGAGTATAGAATATTTCCTCCTGAACATTTCCCCCCGATATTCCCCAGCATCTGCCATGGACTTCCTCCTGGTAAATCCCCCGAACAATCCCCTCCCTGTCATAACACAAACACAGGGTAAATCTTCATTTAATTTGACTTTTGCTTAACACTCACATAAATTTGTCCTTGCGCTTCCATCACATTTGGGGCCGTCCATAAAGTACGTCACGCTATTTTTGACCATTTTTGACCCCCCCTCCCCTCTGTCACAAAATGTCACAAATCTCGGACCCCCCCTAAAGTACGTCACACTTTCGAACAATTTTTTTTTAAACATAACCATTTACCTAACCCTCTAAACCCTAGGATACTATCCCTATTCCCTCTGATAGTGACGTGTGTCCCTAAACGCTTTGATAGTGACGGGAAATCAACTTTTATCCTGCCAGGCCGGGTTTTAGACACGCCTGGCCAGGCTGGGTCGGATTTTAGGTACTAAGAACAAAAAATATAATAAAGAATTTAAAAAATAAATATGTGACGTCACACATGGCCTGACCCCCTCCCCCTGTCACAAACTGTCACACTTTCTTACACCCCCTCCCCCCTGGAGCGTGACGTACTTTATGGACGGCCCCTTTGCACCCATTAGCGCTTGCCACGTGGGGGTAGTAAGTAGCCTGATTCAACTTGTGCCAGAGGGAAATCCCCCCTAATGATAGATGGGCATAAGAGATTTCCTTCTGGACATATCCACCCGCATCTCCCTCTGTACCACTCCTCCCAGCACACCCACGGTAAATTCCCCTTGAACGTTCATCCCACCATCTCAAGGGTAGATATTCATTTAGTATGACCTTTGCTTTACAGTAACTTACATTTTCCCCTGCACGTATATGGCGCTCGCTCTCACAACTCATAATTAATTACATTAATTGTTTTAAAAAGTTAAAGAATATTTTATATCTACTGACACTACATTTGTTTTATAATATAGGTCTGAAATAAATGAACAATATTATAAGAAGGAATTTTAGTGATATGAGGCAAAGAAGCAACAGGAAATTAGTAGCTATGCTACTTTTGATATTTTACTGAATGCTGGACCTTTCCAACTTCACAGGACTACTAACTAGTGTTTAACGCACTGTTAACCCATAATGAGCAATTTTAGAATGCTACCATTAATTTGTGCAAATTTAAACAATTAAATAATTGGGTGGCGACATTTTATGATATCCTAAACCACATTTCTGAGCTTGAATTCACGAGCAATTTTGTGAAGATGACAGCTTAAAAAGGTACAATTACAGCGTGCAAATCCCCAAAAGTGGAATTTTCATGACTTTATCGTTCATAAATAGCTAGCAAACAAGAGCCTAAAACATGCGCTCTAGTCGATGCCAACAGCTAAAAATGTGTTGGTTTCTGGGGCTCTGCCCCAGACCCCGCTGGGGACCTTACGACGCTCCCCCAAATCCCCTAGTCGCTATGGGCTTCGTGTCTTCGGCACTCGCAGCTTCGCGCCTTCGGCGCTTGCATTATAGGCAAAAAGTTAGGGGGGGGATTGCTTCCACCTTCCAGGGGGGGATAGTAGGCCCTGATCTAACCTATACAATAATTACAGATGTGATTCGATCTTGAAGAGATGTAGGGCATGCATTCCAATTGTTTTTGCAGGTTCTAGATTTCTTCAAGGATCGAATTGAAAAGCAGTATCCCATCGTGCTTATAGAAACGGACGTCTTTGAAGATTTCAAATACCATCACGATGCCTTCATGACAAGCCGCAGTGAGATGGTTTTCGGACGAGAAGGCATTCTGAACGAGGTACAGTAGCAATCACACTGATGCTACCCATTCATAGGCGTATACGAGGCGGGGGTCCAGGGGAGCAATTGCCCCCAAATTTCGGGAAAATGTGTTTTTCGGGCAAACAGGCATGGGATGATTTTTTGGGCACACAAGGGTAAAAAAGCTATATTTTCTGAAGATTTGTACAAAAAAGGTCATCAGAAAATTTGGTCGATGGAAAAAATGTTGGCGACTCGCGGTCGGCCAAAAATGTAAGGTATACTTTTCGGGCAAAAGTAGAAATCCTTGCCCCCCCCCCACTGCCGAAATGTCCCCTACGCCTATGCACCCATTCAACAACTTGACGCTACATGTACCGTAGGCCTATATGTTGCTTTAGAAACATGCTAAGAAGTTTCTACTGGTTATATTGGCCTCAACGCACATCTATTTTAAGTCTACATCCCACTGGGCCTATATACATGATATTGCATTGGTAGCAAATTCTCTAACCAGCTTCGATTTTACGATTTTTTATGCGGATTAAAACAAGAAGAGAACATTAGACCTAAATGCATCAAGGAATTTACCGTTGCATTGAACAGTGTTGAACATTTTCTGGTTTTCGAATGTCTAGGCATACTCATGCATTTCTACACAGCCATCATATTCTTCATCTTTCTCATGCCTTAAATTCTACTTTTTTCTCTCAGTGTCGATCGCACTGTGAGCTTTTCTGAAAGGCTTTTTCTGATCACACAATAAATAGGCCTACTAGTTTGCGCCTCTGATTAGTGAGCTTTAAGGGGGCACTATAGAAATGGATAAATAATTATAAATAAATACAATATATATATTCTCTGCTTTTGTATGTAGATACTGTAGTCTCATGATCGTTTTTTGCCTATGCACAGATTGGCGAGTATATTGAAAAGGGTTCTGACAGCTCCATAAAACTCATTCTTGGTGAATCTGGTTTTGGAAAATCTTCCGTCATGGCGAAAGCAGCCTTTGATACGCTCACTAAAGCCAAGAGCAACAAACTTCTATGGTTAGTCATGGCTTCCTCTGTATAAGCATATGCTGTCTACTATTCAGTTTGAAAGTGGCCTGAGTAGGCTAATGAAATCGTTTTACCTTGCTGCGTATCTGATGCCATAATATCGCTAGGCCTACCTGTGCCGCTAACGTTTATATAACACATCTTCAAGAAGACTCTTTTGTTGTCCATTGAAATCGCAAGACTATGTCAAACAGAATGGTCTTCAATCAATTACAATAGGACTTCCTCAATCAAGTAGAATTGCCTCTAATAAAATGGAATAGTCTGAAATTGAATAGAATGGTCAAATATATATGATGGTCTTCAATCAAATCGAGTAGTACATGTATAATTCTACATTTAATATAATAATATGTTTTTCAATCAAGTAGGCTAGAAGAAATTGCTCAGCTGAGACTATTATTGAAGCATGTTGAATGGAATATTGTTCCGAGAATAAGAAGGATCGATGTACGAGACAGCAGGATGGGCTTCTATTGATGGTCAGGAAAAGGGAATCTGAAGATGTTCAATACAATACAATACAATACAACTGGTGATATCGCCCTCCTTACAGAGCCCAGAAGTGCACACACGCCTCAACGGTGCAACTGCAATCGTATTGCAGAGCAATTATTGTGAGTGAAGGACTTGCTCAAGGTCCCTACACAGTGACCGCCTGGGATCGAACCCGTACTCTCTGCATTACAGGCCGACCGCCCTAACCACTCGGCCACCGAACGGTAGCACAAAGTAATTATAGGCTACTTTGCAGTCTTGATATTTCTAGAATCTTTGTTCATAGCTGTATGTAATTTTTTTAATCAGTTTGTCTTCGTATTGTCATCGTCATGGTTTATTACTTGAATGGTTGTGTGTGTTGTGTTAATGATGCAGTCGGGGTTCAGTATCCAGCCTTCCATGGACGGTCTTCTACCACTTTGTCGGCGCCGTCCCAAACTCCACGAGTCTTGTAGATATTTTGCGACGAATTCTCAAGGAAATGCAGCCAAACGAGGTACGAAAATAATGGCTCTGCTCACTCAGTGTGCATTATAAGGCTGGTAAAGAGGATTTTGTAAGGTGCTATATAAATGTCCATATACAAGCATACATGCATGCATGCATGCATGCATGCATGCATGCATGCATGCATACATACATACATACATACATACATACATACATACATACATACATACATACATACATACATACATACATGCATACATACATACACACACACACACACATACATACATACATACATGCATACATAAACATTCTACTATAGGATGTTCTAGACATCATCGCAGAGAAGAAGGAAATGCCAGAAGAATATGGGTAATTATTTATTTGTTACTTGAGAAACCGAAATTAACTGTGCAAGCATTCGTTGCACTTGTAAGCTGCTTGGGATTACAAGTAGCCTACAACGTCTCAGTCGACGCTTTCACAACCTTTATAGGGACAGGTGGGAATGATGGAGTAGTTGGTATTGCAGACTAACTCGCAATGGTTCTAAGTTTCGAATACTGATAAATTATAATTTTTATTGTGCTTCAAATAATAGAATTTAAAAAAATAAATCTGCTGGTAAACGTGGTTGAGCCTTGAAATGATCGGTAGGCTACTTTCGTATGGTTATATTATTAGGAGACGATATCAATTATTATAGTCGGTGACACTGATTACATCCCCGTGCATAATTACATAAATAGACTTATGTATGTAGGCCTATTATATATTATATAGGCCTATTATATGCTATAAGCATACTAATTGCAAAGCGCCCTGTATGAATCTCACAATGGCACGTAGGCTGCGTAGCATATCATTTGTAGTAACTTATGAATCTAAAATGTTGCGACTTAAGACAAGTTAAACGAATTAAATACATTTTACGCAGGATTTGCCTGAAACTTTGGAAGAAATCGGAGGATACGTGAAGAGTGAATTACTGAACGACTACCAGAAGCCGACTGTAATCTTTATTGATGCTCTTAACCAGGTTGGCTATTCAGTTTATTTAATTCATGAACACGTCAACAGCACTGTGTCCATAAAAACGTTTATATTATAATAGGCCTATATAAAACCGATTTGCATGTTCACGCAGAATGTTGCGGAGGTGTAAACAGCAATGCATCAACGAATGTTTTATGAAATCTGCTAAATTTTAAATGATCTAACAGACCTACAGTTTATCTGATCAAATTCAACATTATTCTTAAGTTAATCAGACTTTCAGAGTCATGTGTATACATTTACTTATCTCCATGGGCCCTGGAGGTCGTGGACCATGTTCCTTGCACACCTTGCATATATATAAAATATACAATTATACATGTATTGTGATAGCTAAGCTACTTCTGTGTAGCGACCTTGAAGCCAGCTTTCTGGTACAGGCGTGAGGTTTCGTAACATCCCATGTTACGAAAGTTGCGAAACTCATTCTCCAATGTCTCCACGTCCTTTGGACTCTTTCTTTTATAGTATGCAAGTGCATGAAAAGGAATTGTATCCGTTCTTTACACTCTGAAACTCAGGCGATTTTACACACTCTATTAGGCTACCAAGAGCTGAGTCACGCGGCGATGGACAGAGGTCGATGGAGGAGCTTGATGAAGATGGCAGTGGACACCTACGGGCGCTGAGCCCATGGTTCCTGATGATGATGATTAGGCTACCATTTAGCACAGAAGTGTTCCCATTTCATATCCATCAACATAACCTTTAACTAATTTGCCAATCCGAATTTAATCTATTCTAATTTAGCATGAACGTTTGTAAACGCCTCTCACAGCAGAGCTGTTCAGAATCGTTTTCGGCTTAACAGCCTTGCAACATCATGTCACAAATGTAGGCCTACTTAGGCGCTAAGCCCTGGTGGGATCATGCATGGGACTTACATTATAGTAGCTATATAAGCAGGGTTTTGTATCGGAATCGAACCCAGATGACTAAAATAATTAATTATCTTTCGTCATCTGTTATAGATCGACAAGGAGCAAAGAGTAGAGCCGTTCTTCTGGCTACCGGATAAACTCTCCAAAAACGTGCGAATCGTTTTGTCAATGATCCCCGACTCGGATGCGCACGTAGCGTTGAAAAAGCGCAAAGATCTGTCTGAAACACGAGTTCCGGTGTTGCCACAGAATGCGGCAGTGGTTAGATTTTTCGTTCGTTTCCTCTCTCTCTGTAATCGATCGATCGACCATTTTAATCAACCGTCCAATCTCTCTATTAATTTTCATAGACTACTTTGTTATTTCGTTCTTTATGCATTCAACCATTCACTAATTCGCCAATTAATTCGTTTGTTTCATGGTGGTGGTGGTGGTGGTGGTGGTGGTGGTGGTGGTGGTGGTGGTGGTGGTGGTGGTGGTGGTGGTGGTGGTGGTGGTGGTGGTGGTGGAGGTGGCATTAGTGGTGGTGGTGGTGGTGGTGGTGGTAGCGGTGGCGGCGGCGGTGGTGGTGGTGGTGGTGGAGGTGGTGGTGATGGTGGTGGTGACGATGATGACGATGATGATTATTTATTCGTTCATCCATTCGCTAATTCATCAGTTTGCTCAATATAATGATGATATTGAAAATGATGATGAAGGAGATAAAGGTGGCTACAACGACAGTGACATTTATCAGGAAGATAAATTAATTATATCTCTGTTATTAATTGCGATTTTATTTCAGAATTTCGCTCAGAGCTATCTGCAACGGTATAACAAGAAGCTGGACGCCATGCAGCTGACTAACCTCGTGCTGAAGTCAGGAATGAATCCACTTTGGCTGAAGATAGCTTGCGAAGAGCTCAGGATCTATGGAGACTTTAACTCTATTGATCAATGCATCAACGATCTAAAGGGAGAGAGTCTTTCAGAGTATGTAATATATTAGGCTTCATGCTTTTGGAGTTTTACTAGGTTGATCCGAACTTATGTAGTGGGAAAACAATTTTAACTGGATGCGAGGGAAACTCATTAACCTGCTTCAAGGGCGGATACAGGGTAGCCAATCCGGTCATGCCCCCATTTAGAAATTTCTTTATTTTTGACCAGCTATTCTGGCTGGGAAGATTGACATGCCCCCCCCTCCATGAGTAGTTCCGTAGGCCTTGCCCACGCCCCACGAGGTCCGTACAGTGGCTTAAGAACACTGTACGACTAAAAAGTCATCAGATTTTTTGCGGCGACCAAGACGAAATTTTTTCACCTGTCCCAAGACCGAAAATTTTGCTCCCCCACTTCAAACATTTCTGTATCCGCCCTTGACCTGCTTACTATCGTAGGCCCAGCTTTTACACACATTTTAGGCAAACGCTGTCATAAAGAGCGATCTAAGTTTATGTAAACTACGACTGCTTATTATTTTACATAATTATGAAGCTTACAATGCGTGACGAAAGCGTGAAAGCGATGATTGTTACTGACTATCCGAATTGTTTAATGTTAAAAATGCAGTTTTAGGTGAAGTATTTAATAACGCATTATAGCCTATGTTTGTGTGAAATTTTTTTTTGGGGTTTTTCAGGCTACTAAAACAAGTTCTTCAGCGTTTTGAGAGAGAAACAGACGGGACTCTGTTGACATCCACCCTGTGTCTCCTGAAGGCTTCCAAATCTGGTCTATTGGAAATTGAACTTCGAGAAATACTGGGTGATAAAGACAATTTAGAATACAAAGGCGGCAGCAGAGGTCTGTTTTTCTATCAGCGACTGTCATGTTTAACAACATATAGGTTCTGCATATCTACCAATTCGTTTCTCATTTTTAGACTGCCCAGTGCCTACCCATATTTTAGATCTATTTTCATTTTTGGGTCTCTCTTTCCGTTATTTGCTAGACCTGCCCATCCAATTGTGGGGCACGGTGGTGTAGGGGTATGTTCGACGCCTTGCCGGCGAAAGTAATGTTTGCGGGTTCGACCTCATGCTGTCGCATACATGTACAGGGTGCGCCAAAAAAAGTAATCCCCTACGGCTTTTTATCAATATCTTGGCCAAAAATAGGAATTTTTTAAATCCAGTTTTACGGGCTTGAAGGTAATTCATATCTACGTACAATAGCCAAATTTCATAGTCATATGTGAAACAGAACAAAAGTTATATCACTTTTAGTGAGGCCACCCACCGGTTTTTGACGATTCAAAAACGCGACGCAACGAAAAGTAACAAAAACCAATCTAATTATTCTGGCCAATATTTTGGCCAAAACTAAGAATATCGAAATGAAATTTTACAGGCTTAAAGACAATTCATATCTGCACATGGTGGTCAGATTCCATCAAAATATTTCTAACAGAACATAAGTTATACCACTTTTAGTGAGGCCACCCCCATTTCTTGCTGATTCAAAGACGTATCGCAGGAAAAAAGTAGCAAAAACACGATTTTATTAAGTCTCATCTTAAATAATTGTTATCAAATAGCCTTGATATTGCCAGATGATCATTATTGTTACTATTTAAAAAAGATACAGGGCACCAGCGTAGCTGCGCGCCACTGAGAAGTCACTTAGCAAGATGACGATCAAATTGGTAAATAAGGAATCTATCAGCTTATTCAACAGGTCCATCAAGAACTTTGCAAAGAGACTCAAAAGAAGTTTTGGCACGGGTGGTGGGCGCATTGAGCACAAGTTGTGAAGCACTACCAAGGTCATTTGACAACAGTTATTTGAGATGAGGCTAATAAAATCGTGTTTTTGTTACTTTTTGTTGCGTTTCGTTTTTGAATCGTCAAAAAACAGTGGGTGGCCTCACTAAAAGTGGTATAACTTTTGTCCTGTTTGAAATATTTTAATGAAATCTGAGCACCATGTGCAGATATGAATTGTCCATAAGCCTGTAAAATTTCATTTCGATAGTCTTAATTTTGGCCAAGATATTGGCAAAAAACCTAATTTTTGATGCGCTTCGTTTTTGAATCGTCAAAAAACGGTGGGTGGCCTCCCTAAAAGTGGTGTAACTTTTGTTCCGTTTGAAATATTTGTTTGTGATTTGACCATTGTACGTAGATATAAATTGCCTTTAAGACTGTAAAGTTTCATTTAAAAATTCGTATGTTTGGCCAAGATATGGGCTAAAAACCGTAGGGGATTACTTTTTTTGGGCGCACCCTGTATATAGGGACTCTGAGCAAGTCCTTCACTCGCAATTGCTCATACGCTTCGTCGTGAAACCCTGATTCAGTGTCCGCGCTGTAGTCGGGAGCGCCTCTGATTGGTAATCTTAAAGGGGCGCTAAAGCAAGTGTTCATACATACATGATTGTATGGCCAATCTATTCACCTTATTTCTACATATTCTTATGGAGATCTGTTCATTTGGCTTGGACTATCAACTGAAAGAGCATTGAAAGAGCATCAACTGTTAACTACTTAAACTCGTTATCTTTGAACTGCATGTGTATACAGAGGCCTCCGTCTCTTGTGGGGCGCGGCGGTGTAGTGGTGGCGTCGTTGACTTGAAGCCGAAAGGTTCGAGATTCGAATCCACCTCAAGTCGCCACGTAGGGACATTGGGCAAGTCCTTCACTCATAATTGCTCAGCGCTTCGGCGTCAAACTCCGATGCAGTGTCCGCTCTGCATTCGGGAGCGCCTCTGAGTAGAGATAGCTTGAAGGGGCGCTATAACAAGTGCACATACAAACAAATGGCATTAGGAAGTTAGTTTCATGTGTTTGTGACTTCAAGCAAATTTATATCGACAACTTAAGCTTATCAACGGTGAATTCGAACTTATACATAGAATTTTTTTGTTCCATCAATGTGCTATTGTAGATAGTGATAAGGAACCGATGATGAGAGAGAAGGGTCGACTTCTTCCGGCTTTCGAGTGGGCTGCCATCTATCGCAACCTTCGAGTCTTCCTGCTTCCGTTTGGTAATCCAAGCGAATGTCGACTCAACTTCTACCATTCGAAACTGAGCGAAGTCGTCCAGGAAATGTATGTTCATACGATTTTTAACCTATCATGATTATTATGCGCAAGGCTTGCTGTGGTCGCCGCTCTCTGCGCTAGGCCTCTTGAAGCGATTTTGTGCTTCCATGTGCACACACTGCCACACAGCCATGGGCGGAGACCTAGGGGGGCCGGTCCCCCAATGGAGGTGTTGGGGGGGACGGCCCATGCATTTGTCCCCCCCCCCCAATCGTTGAGCGTCAAGACTAAAAAAAGTCATCAACTTTTTTGGCGGCGAAACAAACAGAAAATTTCGTCAAGATTTCGCCAGATGACTAAAAAAAGGTCATAAACTTTTTTTGGCGGCGAAAATAGAAAATATTTTCGAGATTTCGGCGGATGACTAAAAAAAAGGTCGTCAGAAATTTTGGCCGGCAAAGATGGAAATCATTCGTCCGTCAAAAAATCTCGCATCTTTCCGTCCCCCCAAGTCTCCGCCCATGCACACAGCTATCAGACGGAATGGGGTTTTCTTGATTGTATGTCCCGCTGTTTGGAATAGACTTCCCTATGGCCTGCGTTCTCTTCTGCCAGACTTGTCTAACTCTTTTCATAAGCTAATCAAGACTTTCCTCTTTTTGTGTGCCTTTGACTGGGTCGGGAGCGCCTGTGATTAGTTATCTTGAATCCAATTCCATAGATAAATAGATGGACAGATATCCGCAAGGGGTGTGCAGATCTCGGACCCACGACATCCATTGGCCAACAGAAGACTGTAAGAATTCAAGGCTACAGACTTTACTGGGCCAAACAGGCCCCTTGCGGAACCCTTGAACCCGAGCCCTGGAAATATCTAGCTACGTCACTGACGATTTAAATATATTTACTGTTTAAACCTTGTTTAGTACCTTCTGCTATTTCTAAGTAATCTATATAAATAAAAATGTAAAAAGTTTGTTCCTAATGGAATTTCTCGGAAACTTCATGACCGATTCTTTTGAAATTTTTCGCAAAACGCTCCGTTCGAATACGATCGTGTTTGTAGCCTAATAGGATTTCCTGGAAAGAAACAAATCTTTTACGCCAAAAAAACACAACTTTCTCCTCGAGTTGGCACGTTTATACATTTTAACTTTAACGCATACTCCGCCATTTTGACCCGTGTATTTATAACGTACAGGGATGCCACTCTGAATTTTGAAAAAGGTCAGGGATGCCACTCTGAATTTTGAAAAAGGTCAGATCCGGTCGAAAAAAAAGGCTAGAAAAGGCTAGATTGACAATTTTCACACAACGTTCGAGCGGACGGGTTTTTATATGCTTTTCCCGAAAAAACACAACATCGCATTCGATTTCAGCGATTTCAATTTATTTGCATTTGAATGCGGCCGTGTGGGAGGAAGGGAGCGGGAGGGAGCGGGAGGAAGGGGGAGGGGAGGGAGCGGACGCGATGGAGGGAGGGGAGGGATGGAGGAGTGGAGGGACGGAGGGGAGGGAGGGGAAGAAACGGGAGGGAGGGGAGGAGGGGAGGGATGGAGGAGGGAAGGGGAGAACGAGGGGGAATGGAGGTAGGGAGGGACAGAGGAACGGAGGGAGGGAGGCAGGGTAAGGGAAGTAGGGAGGGAGGGTTGGACGGTCTTTTCAGCCACAGCAACACGTGGCCGGGTACAGCTAGTAGGCAGTGTTTAATCTAGTCCCCCTACTCTGGGGGGGGGAATTGAGGTTTCTCGGGGGGAGACAATTGAGCGTCCGAAGGACGCTCCTGAGGCGCGTAGCGCCGAGACTGGGAGTGGGAGGGGTATGGGGAGGGGGATGTGCCCCTCCCCATCAAAAACTTTTTGAATTTCCACGTTGCAATGACAGCATTTTTAGGTGTCATCTTCACAAAATACCTGTACTTTTTCAGAGCCTCATCAGAGACTTTTTGAATTTCCACATTGCAATGACAGCACTTTAAGGTGTCATCTTCACAAAATACCTGTACTTTTTCAGAGCCTCATCAGAAACTTTTTGAATTTCCACATTGCAATGACAGCATTTTAAGGTGTCATCTTCACAAAATACCTGTACTTTTTCAGAGCCTCATCAGAAACTTTTTGAATTTCCACATTGCAATGACAGCATTTTAAGGTGTCATCTTCACAAAATACCTGTACTTTTTCAGAGCTTCATCAGAAACTTCTTGAATTTCCACATTGCAATGACAGCATTTTAAGGTGCCATCTTCACAAAATACCTGTACTTTTTCAGAGCCTCATCAGAAACTTTTTGAATTTCCACATTGCAATGACAGCATTTTAAGGTGTCATCTTCACAAAATACCTGTACTTTTTCAGTGACCCATTAGAAACTTTTTGAATTTTCACATTGCAATGGCAGCATTTTATGGTGTCATCTTAACAAAATAGCTGTACTTTTCCAGTGGCCCATTAGAAAATTTTTGAATTTCCACATTGCAATGGCAGCATTTTATGGTGTCGTCTTAACAAAATAGCTGTACTTTTTCAGTGGCCCATTAGAAACTTTTTGAATTTTCACATTGCAATGGCAGCATTTTATGGTGTTGTCTTAACAAAATAGCTGTACTTTTTCAGTGGCCCATTAGAAACTTTTTGAATTTCCACATTGCAATGGCTGCATTTTAAGGTGTCATCTTAACATGATAGTATAATATATTATAGTAGTAAATAATGTCATTATAATCATGTAATAATAAATAATATCACGGTATATTATGACACTTCATGTAAAACAATGTTGAAAACAGTAACTGAAAAGCAATATCATTCTGTCAAATTTTTCTGGGGGGGGGAAATGTCAATCCTGGGGGGAACTTTCCCCCCAGAGACGTCTAGATTAAACACTGGCTAGTAGGGATATAAATGTATGACCGGTCATTGAGTACTGTATGAGCACTTGGTATAGCACCCCTTCAAGATTTCCTACTCAGAGGCGGTCCCGACTACAGCGCAGACACTGAATCGGAGTTTCACGCCGAAGAGCATGAGCAATAATATTGCGAGTGAAGGACTTGCTCAGGGTCCCTATGTGGCGGCTTGAGGTGGATTTGAACCCGCAACCTTCCAGTTCAAGGGCACCGAACCCACCAATACACCACCGCGCCCACATGTCATTGGTGTCAAATTCCTCAACCATTATTTAGGGGACGGTAGAAGATCAACGACGCAAACGAAAAAAATGCTTCAAAAATATGTTTTTGCTGGATTACTGTGTTTAACATATTAAATGTTTTAAAACAATTGTTTAATGTCAACAAATAACTATAGGTATTTTGAGAAAGGAAACACGGAGAGGCTCTGGTGGTGGCATAAGAAGCTTGCGGATTACTATTCTTTATACGGGGCTTACGACCGAAGAGTAGAGGTAGGCATCTGAATCAGATTTTAAGCTAAGCTGTCACAATACCATGTATTGTTTGTTGTATGCATATATATGTTTGTAACTGTGTATGTATATGTGTGGATGTAGGCTATAACGATACAACTGCATTAGATATCGCCTTCATTCCACAGCTGTGAAGTAATCTGACCATTAGACAAAATTATTAATGGTGTTGAGCATTATTGTGTGAGTAATGGAGTTGCTCGTCTTCCATGCATAGTTACGACCTGAGTTCGTGTACAAGGCCTGAATATAATTTATGCATGCATGTTTCTATGTATGTCTGTATGTATGTATCTATATATGCATACATACATACATAATATGCCTGCATGCATTGTTTTGTACTTTTTTTTGTCTCTTTCAATGACTTCCTCAATCTTTGACCATTTGAAGCCATTGTTAATCATTGTTTATTATTATAATAACAACGATAACAATAAATACAATATTGATGATGATGATGATGATGATGATGATGATGATGATGATGATGATGATGATGATGATGGTGATGGTGACGGTGACGGCGACGGCGACGGCGGCGACGGCGACGACGACGACGATGATGATGATAGTAATAATAATAATTATAATATTAATAATAATATTAATAATAATTAATAATAAACTTTCAGTATTAATAATAATAATAATTATTATTATGATTATTATTATTATTTATTTCTTCAAAAACTGACAAAATTATATTTTATTATTATTATTATCATCATCATCATCATCATCGTTGTCGCCATCGTCATCATCATCATCGTCGTCATCATCATCATCAATATTATTTAATGTTATTTATTTGTTTTCGTTATTATTATTATTATTACTGAAACTTTCAACGCGTCTAGACTGCAGAGTCACACAGAAATGAGAAACTTAAATGTTAAAGTTAAAGCAGAGTAGGTTGCATCTAAAACTATATGAATTTTGCATTTACATTACGTGATAAGCATAAACACATAACATCAATATGATCTTTTTTTGAATACTTGCTTAGGAGTATCCATACCATCTGCTGCAACTGAAGAAATATTCCAAGACAGAAGCGGAGAGGAAGCACTATTGCAAACAGCTGGAGAACTTCATTGGAAAACTGGAAACAGTGAAGAGACTGTATGATCACGAGTTCAGTGGCACTCTGCTTGAATACTGGAGAGAGGTACGAGTATAGCAATGGTTTAAGTCTATTGGAAGTTTTCATTGGAAAATCTATGTCTTCATCATTTCTTTGCGATTGTATTATAGGGGGGTCACTCTAATTGATTGTTACCATCATCTGTCAGCAGCAGCAGCATGCAGTGACATCACCCTCATCATGAACGCATTTGTGCTATTGGATTGCTTTTTTTATTAGCTTTATCGCCAATATCACGATCCTCATCATCAACATCAGCATCGTCGTCAACGTCATCATCATTATCATCATAATCATCATCCTCATCATCATCATCATCATCATCATCATCATCATCATCATCATCATCATCATCATCATCATCATCACCCTAATCATTATCATCATCTTCATCATCATTATCATCATCATCATCATCATCATCATCATCGTTTTTGTCGTCATCGTCGTCATCATCATCCTCCTCCTCCTCCTCCTCATCATCATCATAGCCTAGGCAATTTCTTTTCTTCGCCTTCCTTTCTTCACCGTCTTCATCTTTGCCTTTCTCTGCTGGACTATAATAACGTGGGGCATAATAATTATGAGCATGGTGTGCTGTAACTTAAAAATAGTGAACTGATAAGAATCATCCGGTGAAAACAGCCGAAGTCACTACGCGTATCAATGCGTACTGACGACCAAGTTCCGTCTAGATTTTTATAGATATAGTTTTGGTATTAAAACTTAAATCTTGTGTATTTACACATTGTCTTATGTAGACTGGCGATGTTGGCTACAAAAGGATGACGGAACATTACATCAGTAAGATGAACGAGTTTCAGAGTAATCTGGACAACCCACTCGACATTCTCACTGACCGATTCGACGAGATGAGTCGACTTCTGTAAGCATTTGACAGTGTTGACTTTTAAAAAATAAATGCACAACATATCGACTGCTGTAGGCTGTCGATGGAAAGGCGAGACGACGAGGAGAGGACTCGCCGTCCACCCGTCCTCATAGGACGAGGCTAGGAAATCAAAGTTGATGCCACTTCAAGCGAAACTGCAGTATCGGGGACCGATGCATACACAATATCTTAGTATAGTATAGTTACTATAGTATATAGAATCTAATGACGACACTAACCCTAACACTAATCCTAACCGACCCTCACGACACTTAACCTGATCCTAACCGACGCACATGGTCCCCGATACTGCAGTTTCGCCCCACTTCATACCAATGGCCACCTTTTCAAATGGACCGACGACCGCTAAGTAGTGAGCACTGAGCACAGAACTAGAACTGCATTGATTCAGTCTCGACCATTTGGAATTTTGGTCCTTCTCTTTGGAATGTGCCTTCTCCTTCTGTTCGCTCTACAATAATTCTGTGTGGCTTCTTTATTCTCTCTTCTCATAGCCCTGCTTCTTCTCGGGGCCCTTACGCAGTGGGAGGACCTCTGAACGGTTCACCCACTAGAGGCGCTTTACAAATGCTTGCTTTAGACGAAACTAGGCTATCATTTAACATTCTAACGACGGCTGCATTGGTTTCTCAGTTAAAACCGACTGTAGGGTAATGTAGGGCAGTGTAGGCTATGTTTAAGTATGAGTCTGACGGCATGTTGAATTCTTAATTTGCCATTGAGATAAAAACAAATCCTAGTCATAGATGTCAAGTTCGTAGTCCTCTATTTTTATTTCTATTTTATTTCCAGAGTGCAGGCCGGTCAGTACAAGGAGGGCATGGATTTGGCCACAGAATGCCTTGAATTGATTGGAAAGTTAGAAAATGGCGTAGAAAAGGACAAGAAGCTGATGTATATTTACGGACATATAGCACACATTAAATCTCTGGTAAGCGATATAAGTCTTTGATGCCTGGTAATCGAGAATCTAAGGCCAAGGCACTAGTATGCTGAGCACAAAACATAGAGTAATATTATTGCACAAAACATAAAGTAATATTATTGTGTTATTGTCATAGTAGATCCTTTGATAATAATAAGCTGAGTAACTCTGTACAGCTGCTATGGTAATGGTTAAGACCGGGTATGACGGTCGTTACTAGCAAAATCACTGCATGCCAAATTCCAAGCTAGTCTATAGCTTTGTGAGTATGGTTTTTGAGTCGAAGCTTCTGTGATCCTTATAGAGTCGAGAAGTCCTTGGCTCCACGTAGAAGAGAATTAATTCTATTATTTTACTTGATCACTAAATTTATGCACATGATGTAACTCATATAAGTCTCAGGCAATCTTCCCACCAGAAGTCTGTCAATTCCGTCATCATCATATCAGATTTGAATAGTTTTTAATCCAAATGATTTATAGTTATTGTAGGCCTACCTTGATTCTATTCTTCGCTTTTTATGTTCGAAATCCTCAACATTTATAGTATCCAAGTTGTATAATGTTTAAAGGCTACATACAAGTTATTACCAGGCTCGGTGAGAGGGGCAGAGGGGACAAATGCCCAGAGGCCCGGCAACTTTTTTTGGCCCGGGCTGTGCAGTTATATAAGCATATACAAAGTTTGTGAATTCTGTCTTTAAACAGTTTTCTTGTAGAGCCTTAAGATAGTTTAAATACCCATGACTGCTCTGCCTAGAGACTCGGAATTTCTCTCATTAGCCATGGTTAGTAGGCCTACGTTATAATTATTATTTAATTGTCAGTTATTATATTGATCACAGATGTGAGTCAAAATGTGCATGCACCGTTTAATTGCATAGCGTTTCTAAATTCAAATATAAGTTCATATATATTGAGTTCGTTTTTATATTTAATAATATATTTTTCAGAATCAAAATGCTGGTGTTCGGGAACTTGACGAAATGATTGGCCTTCATGAAAAAGCCATTGCTTTACTCCAGCGAAACAAGCTGGACGATACAGACAAGAAATGCAAGGTGACTGTAATTTTCTGTAGTTTCTTACAATTTGTTCACAAATTCTACTTTTGTCATTTTTAAGTAAAAGAAGAATAAGCATCAAGTTAGGATTGACCAGTTTGGGTCTAATTGATGCAACACTGACTGATATGTGGAGATGTTACAATATCACAATACTAGTTGAACAAAATTGAAATATAATGAACAATAAAAATTATATAGGGTGCCAGGCTTATATGCATTCTATCTTTAGCTCTGATATGGAGAACATTAACATCTACTCCGGTATAGAAATGGAAACAGATAAAACCTTGGAGCAGCTATTAACACTGACGGCATCTGAAACCATGCATGTGATCCGTTATACAGCTATACAATTTCAGCTGGTCACATCGCGGTCATTGGCGTTATATTTTCAGCAGAAGAAATTAAATATAAATAAGCTTTTCAAGTTGCAGAGAACTTTTTGGCAGGTCATAAGGAAGGTCAAGAGAGAAACAGGCAGGTCAAATTTACCTACATGTATGATTCTATGATACAGCTCTACAACTGTGTTGAGTACTAGTCACTAACTAATCACGTTAGGATTATCATTACGGGAATTATTCTCTAAGAGAAACGGTTGATTGTTGCTCAATCTTTTCCAGAAGTACTTGGCTCTACAGCTGATCAAGATAGCCTACGCCCGTGGCCTGAAAGCATCTCTCTACGACAGTCCGCCTCTTTCCGTCACTCATTTGCTGACGAAAGGTAAACTCAAAAAGGACCTCAAAGAACAAGGTCTGGCAGAGGTGAAACGGGCCATCACGATTTACACAGAGGTTAGTAGATCTACTTGCACGATCTTTTGTTAGGCTTACTGCTCTGAACCATACTAACAACCATAGTTAGTAGGGAACAAGATGAATATAATTAGCCTATATTTAGTAAATTTATACCGTCTTTCCTTCATTGCTTTCGTCCGTAAGCCATTTTACACATAGTGTACTGTTAGTTCGAATGTACTGTTAGTTCGAATGCGACACCTCCCCATGTGTAACTCTATGTGTTTTATATCCCGGTGGGATAATGGCGGTCGTTGTGACACTTGAAGTTGAAATTATCTAGGTGAAGTTAATATTGTGCGATGCAATGTTCTGCAAGTGAATTTAGATCCTGTTTTAGCTGTTTAATTTAAATTATTATTTTTTTAAAATTCAGCTGAAGGACTTCGGTCATGAACTAGAGGCTCAACTTACAAAGGCAACTTTAAAACGAGAAAGTAAAGACAAACAGCTAAAGGTGAGTGTATTCTAATAAGCCTTTTAAATGCTCCCATAACTTGTTGCAATAATATTTTGATATCCGCTATATATATAATATATATATGTGTATGTATATATATATGTATATAATAGATTATATGTGTGTATATATATATATGTATATGTAGCTATCGGTTTCAATATCAACTCTGCTCCTGCTTGCACGTTGGCAGTGCTAGTCCCAAGCCTGGATAAAGGAGGAGGGTGACGCTAATGATCTTTGCTATCAAACAGTGTAATTAAACTAAAGCAACAACCACCTATCAATTTCCTGTCTAGGCCTATCTGCTATGTAGACTATTATCATTATTATAATAAATTATTAAAATTATTATTATTATTAATAAAATATATTAACTTCTATAACGCCTTTTTATTAAAAAAGCAAGACATTTACCTTTGGTCCACCAAAATCTAGCTTTACAGGTATCTGAGGTCAATTATTATAATTATCTGAAAGGGTTTTCCTTATGGCTAAGTAACTCAACAGGCTAGACGCAATCAATAAACTCTCTTTGTTCGGTTTTTAGCGATATGGACACAACAACATTCAATGTGTCCTTAAATTATATTGATGTTGAGCTACATCCTACGTTGATCATTTGAGATTTTGAAATGTTCTTGACATTCACAACTTTACACGTGTATTAGGCTACCTCGGACTAAATTAAACTTTAGTGCAGAAGCCTATTATACTGAGCTTGATATAGAAATATGGGTAGTCGAGCCTCATAGCCAGGGTTGCCGGGTTGTCGGGGAAAAGCGCAGTTTGACTACTTTTCCGAAATCTATGAACCTTGGTTATGAGGGGTTAGAGGCTCTCTGCGATCCGGGTCGGCGAATCATGCGGGGACTGTTTTTAAGGAATTTTTAGAACTGCAAAACTCCTTCTTTCCCTTCCCATCTTCCATGGTAAATTACTTCTACAACTGCACATTGTGTGTACAACTGCACGTTAAAAAAGCCCTGAATCATGCAGAGACATTGTTTGGTTAAGACCCAAAATGGCAGAGTGCAGTGTAGGGCTTCCAAACGTCGTAGTTTAGCTCAAGAATCTATTCCTCATGACGCAGGACATTGAAGTGATGGCTGACACTATTTATCAGCGTGTGATTATCGGATTCAATGCCTACAATGATTATATTGAAAGATCGCGAAGCAGTAGGCTTAGATGTTGACAAGGAACGGCAACCCGTCAAGCACACTCTGTTTTTGCCGGATTTACCGGTAGGCGGTTTGTTTGGAACTGGACACGAATTGTAGGACTGGGAATAGTGGTTTCCAGCGAAAGCATTTTGATATTCCTACACGCCAGCAGACGGAAGATGTTTCTAAATATTATTAGTCAAAGGAAGATACAAATAGCTATGGTTAACACGAAATGGGAGGATGTTCCATCCACTGAAACTGGGAGGTCTGAAAGGTGTTTTGAACCAATGAATCTGAACTTGAGAGACTTTGTGTGTCTACCTGCCTGACTTCCTGTATTCGTCTTCTGAGCGCATCATCAACTACAACTGTTTGACATGTTGACCGTTGCAGATCTACACTGAAACACTGCGGCGTTGTGAGCAGCTAAAGGGTGTCAACTGTCCGCTGATGTGTCGACTTTGCTTCAACATGGGCGTCGTCCACGGACGCGCAAATGAACACGTCAAGGCCTACGTATGTCGGAAGCAGGCCTACATCATTGCGAAGAGAATCTATGGCCCCGAACACAAGAAGACGGAGAAATACAAGACCTATCTGCTCGACATTGCCAAGGACGCTAAGAAGAAGTCGCAGGACATTGAAGTGATGGCTGACGATGAAGTCATTCTGTGGAAGGCACTGATACAATGAGAGACTCACTTAAGCAACATCTAATCGATATGCTTTGCGTTGTACACGATTGAATGCCTCAGTCAGAGCCTTACTTACTTAATCAACGTTCCTCGTTTCTCTCGTGGAGATTAATTTCGATGCTGGTTTCAATTAGTTGCCATTGTGATTTTTTCCCTTAATAATAACTCTTCATGTTAAGTGAGCTTGGCGCCCTTTGCTTGGTAGGCTGATTGCGAATTAGACCTATCGGTCTGTAAGAGGCATGTTTTCGAACGTAGAAATAATTAGTAATTGTGACATCTATAATTATTTATAATTCACTCTGCACTCGCTATTCGGTGTGTGGAAGTTTTTAATTATAAAGTTATTTGGCAAAACATTTCGCTAATAAATCGAAGGCCTAGCTATTCCCAAATAAAGTGGACACTAGTCACACGACACGTCATAAAAAGGTCCGTAGCTAGGAAATTTAGGCCTATAGACTATTAGGTAGCCTAGTCCAGGGGTTCTCAACCGGTGTGTCGCGACACACTGGTGTGTCGCGACTTGACCGGCGGTGTGTCGCGTAAAAGTGGTGTGTCGCTGGTGTGTCGCGAAGAATGGGTGTGTCGCGAGTTAATAATAATGATAATAAATTATCTTCGTTTCTTTTCCAAACTGACACACCAATGATTACAAGAAATAATCCTAAATAGCATCAGTCTACTAAATTTCCACAGCACACATTATACACTGACTTCCTTTAGAAGTTTAGCGAATGACTGCAATGAGAATTTGCTGCGCTCTATTTATATAGGCCTAGATCTATTTTACCGCGCGGTCTGGGGTAGTTATGACGTTTATGTTCAACGGATATGACATAGGGCCTATGTAAACACGTTTGCGATCGCACCTGTTAGAAAACTTTTACCCGTTAACCTATAGGCTAAGTCAGCAATCGAAATGGAAAATTTATGGTAAGAAAACGTAAATTTAGCCATCCTCTTCAGATGCTGATATTAAGAAGACAAGGTGGATGTTGAACCCATTCCTCAGAGAAAACATCAATGGAGCAGAATTGAACAACAATGAACAGGAAACACTTGTTGAGCTGCAATTTGATTCCAGAATGAAGGACATGTATTATATTGTATAAGCAATAATAGAACTCAGTTCTGGGCAAAGACGTACAAGGAAGAACATTACAAATCACTTGCAAGCAAAGCTATCAAGGAGCTGGTTTCCTTTCATAGCTCCTACTTATCTGAACAGGGCTTTTCTCAGATTATCAACATAAAGAAAAAGAATCGGAACAAACTTGTCGGAGGTGCCCTCTCAGGCTTCTCAGCCTGGTTACGAATTGCACTTAGAAAAACTGCGGAGCCGCGTTTTAATATGATCCAAAGAAAAATCCAAGAACAAAGATCCCATTAACTGTTAGGGCTACAAGGTCTTAGTAATTAGGTGACTAAATTGACGTCGACTTGTAGAAACTACCTTAGATTGGGATCAGAAGAATAATTTAGAATTTTAGAATCATAAAAATTGGAAAGAAATTCGATATAGTCTAATTATTTTCATGCATTAAAAATGTCAGCAGTTTAGCAGTTTAGAAGGATAAATAAGTTTGAGAGCAAATTCGAAATAAATAGACATGTTTAACTTTGACACTTTTTTTTATATTTTTACGACATTTATGTAAGACGATTCAATGGTGTGTCGCCAAATTTGATAGCAAGTTTAAGTGTGTCGCGGGACGAAAAAGGTTGAGAACCCCTGGCCTAGTCAACCCCATGAGACTTGACTATATAATTATATGAACCAGATTGTTTAACATCCCTGGTTTTAAGAGTGATCACTTAATGCTTGGTCTCAATTATTTAAAATTATGATTATTATATCTGACAAAGTAATTTAATATGTTGACAATAATGTTGCCATTACTGAATTTTCTGTATTTGTAAAATGACTGTTGATCGTTCGTTCCAGTGTGTCTGAAAATTTTTTATATTACACCCATGGTTTTTGGTTTATCCGTAAAAGTCATTTAGATTGCCTTAGAACGAAACAGTTCAACTCTAGAAGAGTTTTAAAGATTGTGCTAAAATTATGATCACAAATACGACATACATCCTTAGGAAATGCACAACCCCCAACTATTGGGAATATTGTAAGATTTCGTCATGTGAATTTATTTTTTGGCAGTTAAATATTTTGATGCATATATTTTAATTTAGTCCTATCCAGGTTTTCATGCCCTTATTTTCTTGAACCTCCTATAGTTCCTAAAACTTGTGCTGACGAGATCGTTCGACCATTTTTCATTTGCAACGAATCTTGCTGTAAAAATGTCCCATTAGGTCTTGCCCATTGATAAGTAGTCGTCTACGAAAGACGTTCCCGATTCGAAGGCCTAATATTTGTAGGGCATGTAAGTTTACTGTACAGGCTACAATATTTGTCAATTTATTCAGCCGTCAATTTTAGGTCCAGACTTATTGTAGCTGCAATGTAAGTGTCTGTAAAAATTTAAAAGCATAGGCTAGTCTAAATTTTAAAAAACTTGTATTTATAACTACCTATAGCCATGTCCTTGAAAGTCACCAGGCCCCTGGGCATTTGTCCCTGTCCCTCTGCGGCCTGCTTGCAGTTGATCAGAATAGAGTGACCATCGGGTTTTAGTATGCCCTGCCTGACAATTAATTTGTCATTCTAAACCAATTTCAGATTTACGATGAAACACGTGAAAGGTGTCGCAGGATATTCGGCGATGTGCACCATCTGATGTGTCGTCTGGCCTTCAACACAGGCATCGTGTACGAAGACGCAAAGGACCTTGACAGAGCGTACCCGTATTTTCGTCAAGCCTATGAGGTTGCCATGCAGGTCTTTGGTCCAGAACACTACTTCACCGAGAAGTACAAGAAAACGCTAGAAGAAAAGAACTATGCTCGCATAGCTAAGAAAAAAGGCCACACACTTAATTGAGGTTTGAACGAGGAAGGAGTAAACATAGGCTGACCAGGGTGAGAATTTCCGGGGGTTGGGGGTTGAAACCCTCAGTCTTTCTTAGGGCTCCATAGTAAAATCTGTTTTTCACACCCCAATTCCAAGTGGATAATGGTCCAACCTCCCAGTTATTTTTCCACAATTCTTACACTGATGGTGACCTTCCCACTCTTTAAAATGACTGCTGTCGATTCTAAGATCTGCCAATTACGGCAAATGCAAGCTGCCCGGTTGTATGCACCGATCAACTCTCTCTCTTTAAATTCTTTGAAGCAGTAAACTTATAATTGCATGCCATGTTAGGGCTACAGAATTGAAAGGTTTTTTGCAATGCAGCTGAACGCCTTCAATATTTTTAAATTGTGATGCTAATTTTTAATGTGCTAAATTGTGTGTGATCTGCGCTTGGCTAGGCTACGATAATTACTGATTTTATTTTATTTTTACTTGGTGCCAAATATGCTACTACATGTTGCTATTATCAACAACAAAACAGAGATTACGCTAATCAGAGTTTAAAATGAGTTTGAAATTAGTCCTGAAACTTTAATTGTTAAAGTTTGTTTAGGGCCTATTAACTACACGGTTTGAATAAATGTTTGTACTGTGAAATGCGCCAACAAATTGAATATTTATTCAACGCTCGTGAATAAGCTGGTGCCCCGGCCGCGCTTGGCTTTCGAATAGCGCTTTAGAAATTTGGAGATTACGATTACGATTACGAAGTGCTTGCAAGTAATAACAGATCTGTCTGTCTTATGTCCGTGTTTATCTGTTGATATGCCTATGCCTACGTGTGCATCGATCCTGTCCTCTTCAATATGTTTGTCCGTGTGCCAATGTGGTGGGGCGCGGTGGTGTAGTGGTGGCGTCGTTGCCTTGAAGCCGGAAGGTTCGAGGTTCGAATCCACCTCAAGTCGCCACGTAGGGACCTTGACTCCTTGAGTAAGTCCTTCACTCGCAATTGCTTGGGCGCTTCGGCGTGAAATTCCGATGCAGTGTCCGTTCTGTAGTCGGGAGCGCCTCTGAGTAGAGAGCTTGAAGAGGCGCTATAGAAATGGATAAATAATTAAATAAATGTCAATAAAAATCAGCGACGTAGTAAATAGGATTATTATTGAGATGAATTTATTCAACTATATGTGCTTAAGATTATATTATTGTCCATCTGCCTTTCTGCACCATGTGCAGAACTGTCTGTGAAAAATATATGTTGTGAGTTATCTTTTGTGATCGTTTCATCTCAATCGGGGTTCATTAAAGCTCGGGTTTTTCATAGCAAAAGTGACATCGCAGCTTTGTTGACAATATGAAGTATGAACCCAAGACATTCGATGTGGTACTCAGCAGCATTATGTTCATTTGCAAAGGCTCTTATGCACGGTTTATCTTTCTACATTTTTGTAATAGGCCTAATAGCTTTATTTTGCTTTATAGCTTTTGTTTTGATGATTTTGATGATAGGTTGTCAAATAAATCTCATGTTGGTTCATTGTCGGCATTATTTTTTATTGTTGCTCGTTTCAGTTTGTAAGATGCGGATTGAAAAATGCTACTTCATCACATCATTCTTCTGGGGTCCATGTTGTGCATTTGTTGTTGTTGAAAATATAGTAGTAGTAGTAGTAGCAGTAGCAGTAGCAGTAGCAGTAGCAGCAGCAGCAGCAGCAGTAGTAGTAGCAGTAGTAGCAGTAGTAGTAGTTGCAGTATCTCTCAGTCATCCCTTCCAATACTCCATCCCGCCTCTGAAGCTGAAGTGTCACTCCTGCTAAACTCTCTTCCCAACAAACAGTGTGAATTAGATCCTATCCCAACTGCTCTCCTAAAAGACTGCGCTTCCGTCCTCATTCCTATAATCACTAAAATTATCAATCTTTCACTCTCCACTGGCAATTTCCCAATGGTCTTCAAGCAATCTCTCGTCACTCCTCTTCTGAAAAAAGCAAATCTTGACAAGGAAAACCTATCAAATTACCGACCCATCTCCAACCTTTCTTTTCTATCGAAATTAACTGAACGAATTGTCCTTGCCCGCCTAAACGATTACCTCTCTTCTAACTCACTCCTCAATCCCCACCAATCTGGCTTTACTAAACACCACTCCACAGAAACTCTACTCGTCTCTCTCTACAATAAACTGGTCTCGGCCGTCAGTCATCAGCAAGTCTCCTGCCTCTGTCTCCTTGACATCTCCGCTGCATTCGACACCATCGATCACAGTCTCCTTCTTAATCGACTCTCTTCTTCCTTTGGCGTCTCTGGCACTGCTCTACTCTGGTTCGAGTCCTACTTGTCTTCCAGATCTTTCTCTGTTAAAGCCTTCAGTCACTGTTCGAAACCTCTTCCACTATCTTGCGGCGTTCCTCAAGGTTCCGTCCTGGGTCCACTCCTCTTCATTCTCTACACCACTCCTTTAAGTCATCTCATAAAATCCTCGTCTGTTGACCACCATCTCTATGCAGACGATACCCAACTCTTCATATCCTTTTCCCCAGGCTCTTTCTCCACCTCCATTGCTAAACTTCTCAATGTGGTCAATCTGATCTCTCAATGGATGTCGTCCAACCTCCTCTGCCTCAACCCCTCCAAAACAGAGTTCATTATTCTAGGCCTTCCTGACCAAATCAAGAAAATCCCTGACCCTTCAATACACCTATCGACTAACTCTTCATCTCTTACCTTCACCTCTGATGCTCCGGTCCGCAATCTTGGTGTAATGTTTGATTCACACCTCTCCTTCTCTAACCACATCTCTAATCTATCGCGCTCCTGCTTCATGCACATCCGGGACCTCCGACGCATCCGACCCATGCTTGATTTCAAAACTGCTTCCACCATTGCTACGTCCATCGTCCACTCAAAGCTTGACTATTGCAATTCCCTGTTCTTAAACCTTGATTCCACACAACTTAAGCGCCTCCAACTCATACAAAATTCTCTTGCTAGAGCCGTCACCAGAACACCCAGACATCATCACATCACCCCCATCCTCAAGTCTCTTCACTGGTTGAAAATCCCAGAGCGAATTCACTACAAAGTTCTCTCCTTAACATACAACTCCTTACAATGCTCCCAGCCCAGATATCTTCGCGAACTGTTCACCATCCAGCCTACCCGTTCAACCCGATCATCCACCTGCCTTACACTCTCTCGACCGCCGGTCACAAGTCATCTCAAGTTCTCCAACCGAGCCATATCCAACTCAGCACCACGCCTTTGGAATGATCTGCCTGCTGAGTTCCGATCCTTTTCAGTTCCTACTCCATCATTACTAATCACACACCATCACCTTCCTCAGGCTCCTCTATCCATCACACCTCGGGCCTTTCACTCGAAACTAAAGACACTCCTGTTCAAGAACTCTTATCCTGTTTCACCTGATCCCCCACCCTCCAATTCCCGGCTCAGACGACACCCACCTTAGTAGCTGTTCCACACCTCTGATCATACGGTACCTCGACCCGGACCACCATGGACTACTCTTACGGACAACCCTTTTGACTCAACGCATTTGATCCTGATCCTATGGTAACTCGACCCGGACCACCACGGACTACTCTCACGGACAACCCTCCTAACTCAACGCAGCGCTCGTGAATAAGCCGGTGCCCCGCGCTTGGCTTTCCAGTGGCGCTTTAGAAATTAGGAGATTACGATTACGATTGCAGTAGCAGTAACATCAGTGGCAACAGAAGCAGTAGCCAGTATAGGCAGGATAGGCCTAGTTGTGGCAGAAGATGGTATTATAGTAATAATAATAACGTCCATTGCTATTTTAAGAATTTAACCGTATCATGGAAGGCTCGAAATCGCACATTACACCTTATAACAAGACGATATAATTTTTATGTTCTAATTATTTTTTATTTGCGTTTGTGATCATTTAAATACTCACACCGTCCACACGGCTGAATGGAGAATGGAATCGGATCTGCTTCCGGATATGGCCACTTCAGAGCCTCAGCAAACACTTTCTTAAGGCGCACGAAAATCTCAAGTGTCCTCAGTCATCCTGTCCTCGACCAATACCGGAAAGATAGGTCTAACGGTAAAAGGTTAAAGGTAAAAGCCAATCCGAAAGGTAGGTCTAACGGTAGAAGGTTAAAGGTAAAAGCCAATCCGAAAGGTATACGTCTAGCCTAACGGTAGAAGGTTAAAGGTAAAAGCCAATCCGAAAGGTAGGTCTAACGGTAGAAGGTTAAAGGTAAAAGCCAATCCGAAAGGTAGGTCTAACGGTAGAAGGTTAAAGGTAAAAGCCAATCCGAAAGATAGGTCTAACGGTAGAAGGTTAAAGGTAAAAGCCAATCCGAAAGGTAGGTCTAACGGTAGAAGGTTAAAGGTAAAAGCCAATCCGAAAGATAGGTCTAACGGTAGAAGGTTAAAGGTAAAAGCCAATCCGAAAGATAGGTCTAACGGTAGAATGTTAAAGGTAAAAGCCAATCCGAAAGATAGGTCTAACGGTAAAAGGTTAAAGGTAAAAGCCAATCCGAAAGGTAGGTCTAACGGTAGAATGTTAAAGGTAAAAGCCAATCCGAAAGATAGGTCTAACGGTAGAAGGTTAAAGGTAAAAGCCAATCCGAAAGGTAGGTCTAACGGTAGAAGGTTAAAGGTAAAAGCCAATCCGAAAGATAGGTCTAACGGTAGAAGGTTAAAGGTAAAAGCCAATCCGAAAGATAGGTCTAACGGTAGAATGTTAAAGGTAAAAGCCAATCCGAAAGATAGGTCTAACGGTAAAAGGTTAAAGGTAAAAGCCAATCCGAAAGGTAGGTCTAACGGTAGAAGGTTAAAGGTAAAAGCCAATCCGAAAGGTAGGTCTAACGGTAGAAGGTTAAAGGTAAAAGCCAATCCGAAAGGTAGGTCTATCGGTAGAAGGTTAAAGGTAAAAGCCAATCCGAAAGATAGGTCTAACGGTAGAATGTTAAAGGTAAAAGCCAATCCGAAAGATAGGTCTAACGGTAAAATGTTAAAGGTAAAAGCCAATCCGAAAGGTAGGTCTAACGGTAGAAGGTTAAAGGTAAAAGCCAATCCGAAAGATAGGTCTAACGGTAGAAGGTTAAAGGTAAAAGCCAATCCGAAAGGTAGGTCTAACGGTAGAAGGTTAAAGGTAAAAGCCAATCCGAAAGATAGGTCTAACGGTAGAATGTTAAAGGTAAAAGCCAATCCGAAAGATAGGTCTAACGGTAGAAGGTTAAAGGTAAAAGCCAATCCGAAAGGTAGGTCTAACGGTAGAAGGTTAAAGGTAAAAGCCAATCCGAAAGATAGGTCTAACGGTAGAAGGTTAAAGGTAAAAGCCAATCCGAAAGATAGGTCTAACGGTAGAAGGTTAAAGGTAAAAGCCAATCCGAAAGGTAGGTCTAACGGTAGAAGGTTAAAGGTAAAAGCCAATCCGAAAGATAGGTCTAACGGTAGAATGTTAAAGGTAAAAGCCAATCCGAAAGATAGGTCTAACGGTAGAAGGTTAAAGGTAAAAGCCAATCCGAAAGGTAGGTCTATCGGTAGAAGGTTAAAGGTAAAAGCCAATCCGAAAGATAGGTCTAACGGTAGAATGTTAAAGGTAAAAGCCAATCCGAAAGATAGGTATAACGGTAAAAGGTTAAAGGTAAAAGCCAATCCGAAAGGTAGGTCTAACGGTAGAAGGTTAAAGGTAAAAGCCAATCCGAAAGATAGGTCTAACGGTAGAAGGTTAAAGGTAAAAGCCAATCCGAAAGGTAGGTCTAACGGTAGAAGGTTAAAGGTAAAAGCCAATCCGAAAGATAGGTCTAACGGTAGAATGTTAAAGGTAAAAGCCAATCCGAAAGATAGGTCTAACGGTAAAAGGTTAAAGGTAAAAGCCAATCCGAAAGGTAGGTCTAACGGTAGAATGTTAAAGGTAAAAGCCAATCCGAAAGGTAGGTCTAGCGGTAAAAGGTTAAAGGTAAAAGCCAATCCGAAAGGTAGGTCTAACGGTAGAAGGTTAAAGGTAAAAGCCAATCCGAAAGGTATGTCTAACGGTAAAAGGTAAAGGATAAAAGCCTTAAAGGTAAACGTACGTAGTCCGAGTGGATGCATGCTTTCAGCTCGATCAAGGAATGCAGTGTTCTTCATCCAGACAAAAGATAGCAGTGAAGGGGGAAGACGATGCTTAGGCCTACTTATCCGTAAATCGCAATGTATACCCCTATAGGCCTACGTATAATCATGTAGGTCTTCATGGCGACTGTAAGTTTATCGCATAATTTAATACGGTCCGCACCAGACCAGGGTGCCCTCATTGATGAGTGCCACTCCATTAAATTGAAGGTCTCTAGACAACCCCTCTGATATGACGCAGCGTTCGTGAGTTTGTGAGCTTAGTTTTGGAGCAGCGCCTTAGATAATTATTAATTATCAGGTGGAGAGCGCAATTTCGACTTTGACTCGGCAATGCTGGCGAAAATTTATGCCGTCTTGCTCGATCTCAGGCGATATAGGCATCCAGTGATGTATTCTCTTCGCTTTTCCAAGAGACATAATCATAAAGCATGCCAGCCAGCTTTGTGCTGCAACAAGGACACGCATAATTAGGTAAGTTAGTTTCGGTTTCTCAACGCTACTGCAGTGCTTCGTCGGTTTATTGGATGTCAATTTATCTCGATCTACTCTAATCTGGTATGTTCAAATTGTTCTATGTCACTGTTGTCCCGTCGCAGAAGGCAACTACAGAGTTAAATACGCTACAGATCACAGCCATTAAATGATTCCATGAGTGTCGATTTGTGTTCTAAGCATTAGAATAATTTATTCTAATTTTATTCTATTCGCTGATGGACTGAAAGAGATCTGTTGTGAACCGGTTTTTAAATTATGTTAATGCAAAATGAAATTGCGTACACAATACACATAGGCGAATCAACATTTTGGCTGCACCGTTTGGACGGTTAAACTGTTTGCACACTGGGCGTGTAGGTACATAGGTTATACGCTATTCTTCACGTGTTGTCGCTCTCTGCTGTGCTCTGCTCAGGCCTGCTCAGACCGGTGCATGCTGCAGGCGCAAGTCGGTTGTTGATGGACCGAGTCCAAAATGTGTAGGCCTATGCTATAGCGTGTAGGCTATGTAGCGTTAAAAGAGATAGGCCTACAATGTCATATTCAGTTAAAATAAATTAAGCATTATTTTTATTAATAATTTTTTCAGTAACCTAAACATATTCAGCTAATTTAACGCCAAGTCATGCTTATAATATTATACAAGTCGACGTATGCTGCTACAGTGCTACTAAGCATATGATAGACCAGTGGTTCCCAACCTTTTTTGACTTGAGGGCCACTTTTTCTAAGTTGGAGGACACGAGGGCCACTTTTTCTTAGTTGAAGGACATTAGGGGGCCACAAGGTTAAAATTGTATTAACTAAAATCATGTAACTTTTTTTAATTGATCCAAAATATAATGTTTTATGTAATTTATCGACGTTAAAATGAAATAATTTGTAATAGCAAATAATAATGTGTTCTTTTCTGCCCAAATTGTTAATTTTTTCATATATTTTCGATAATTCTTTGAGAGATGAGGGCCATTTTCTGAGGCCTGGCGGGCCACTTTTGGCCCGCGGGCCACGGGTTGGGAACCGCTGTGATAGACGCTGATAGCATTATATGCATTATGCATGCGTTAGTTTAGGCCACTATAAGTCTATGTGTGTGCGTAGTCTTTATCTTAAAAATAAAAATAATAATAAATAATAATAATAATAATTAATAATAATAATAATAATAATAATAATAATAATAATAATAATAATAATAATAATAATAATAATAATAACCAGGACACATGCCTTCGTGGCGGTGGCATTGGAATCGAGCGGTGCCTGGAGTTCGGAAGGACTTGATTTTGTGCTAGACTTGGGGCGGAGGCTGACCGAGGCGACACAAGACAGACTCGAGGCAAGCTACCTTTTCCAGAGAATCTCGGTTGCAGTCCAACGAGGAAACGCCATCTGCTTCTCTTCCACATTGCCTTTGTGATCGACCTTAATTTGGACCATGTAGAGTTTAATGTGTTGCTGGATCTGATCAACATTCGTCATAATAATAATAATAATAATAATAATAATAATAATAATAATAATAATAATAATAATAATAATAATAATAATAATAATAATAATAATAATAATAATAATAATAATAATAATAATATGTCTAATAATAATAATAATAATAATAATAATAATAATAATAATAATAATAATAATAATAATAATAATAATAACAACAATATTAAGAACGACAATTTATATCGTAGGCCTATAGCGCAGTAACACAGTCATGCCGCTACAATGGCGCCTGCGTATGTGCGTGTGTTTTTGAGTTGTATGTAGATTTAGCTGTTTATGCAGCATCAGCTATGTCAGGCAGGTGCACGCAGCCTAGATAAAGCTCGTCTAAAACCATGCTCTCAACAGACAGACAGACAGAATGGATAGACGGACGGACGGACGGACGGACAGACGGACAGACAGATCAGATCTATGGATAGACAGACGGACAGATCAAGATACAAAGACCGACAAAAGACAGTGAATAGCGATAAGCAAACGGAAGGACAGGATATAATGAACATGACAGGTATAGACGTATACAGAAAGGCAAACATGGTTGCTGCAAAAAAAATATGCAGCGGCCAGATTTGAGTGACTGGTGGGCGAGAGAGACAGACAGACACAGACAGACAGACAGACAGAGGGGAAGAGTGAGAGAGGGGAAGAGTGAGAGAGGTAGAGAGAAAGCTTGCTCATAGCATGGTATAGGCGCAAGGCGCTTGTTTTCACACAAGAGTAGGCGTCTACTGCAAAAAACAAAGCCGAGTCTGTGGTACAATGAATTAATTAGGCCTACGCAACATATAGGCCTACACGAGATCAGACAGCTACCGATAAGAACTGCTATAGCAAGCAATTATAGACTATCAATTGTTCGAGAAGGGACTGTGCCATTAGGAAGAACTCAAGCCTTCTTTTTCGTAAAGTCGACACGTACCAAATAATTATAATTACCAATGTTTCTTTATATCCTTACTGCATGGCACAATGTGTGTGTGTGTGAGTGTGTGTGTGTGTGGGTGCGAGTGTGTGCGTGTGTGTATGTGTGTGTGTATGTATGTGTATGTGTGCGTGTGTGTGTATGTGTGTATATATGTGTGTGTATATACGTCGTATATGCATTGCTGCGTACGTATTGAATATGCATACGCGACGCCGTCTATATATGTGTAGGCCTATAGCCTGCATTATGCAAACATATTGTTATAGGGAAATGCTTAATACAGTCTGATGTTAGATAAACTTACGACCTAATTGCACTCATGGGCGAACATATTGCACAAAACAACAATTATATATAATATATATGGTTACCGCAGTGATTCCCAACCTTTCTTGGCTTGCGGCACACTAAGAAAGAAAGAAAATTTTCGCGGCACACTTAATAATAATAATTAGGCTACCTTTTGATCTATTTGTCACTATAATAAGGTAGCCTATTTAATAACATACTTATTTTAATGTTCGTATTGTCTAGTAATACTCTAATGAGTCTAGTCAGTCAGCAGATCAAATTGAAACGAGGGTCCAGAGACGACATAGTCGCATTTTATGTCGATTCTAAGAAGACTCTCCGTCTTTTTAGATCTACACTTTGTTTCAGTTCAGTCTGAAAATCTAAATTCACAAAACCACGCAGATTCAAATGTCAGAAGAATTTTGACTGCTTGTGAATTGATCTAAGGTTATGATTTCTGGATGGAAAGCCAAAACTCATCCAAACCCTTTTCGGAAAATGTTGACTGATAAAATTTTTCATTTCGTAAATTAATGAGCCGATTACAAATGGACTGATTACCCAGGCAAAACTGTCGGTTGCAAGCGAAAAGTGGCGGCGCCAGGATTTCAGTTTTGGGGGCTGAAGCCTACCGGAGGAAATTTTCCATTTTCATCCGCCAAAATTTCTGACGACTTTTTTTAGTCATCGGGTCGAAAATCGTGGATGTATTTCAGTGTTGCATGTAAAAAATCTGATGGTCTTTTTAGGGGGCTTAACCTTTTATGGGGGGGGGCTTAGCGCCCTAGCTCCTCTAGCGCCGCCACTGCAAGCGAAGAGAAGTAATGTTGCACTGCTAGGTCTATCAATGCATTTAGTATTTCAGGTGCAATTTTCTTTTTTTAACTGAGATTCATTGACCGTGAGAAGACAATCAAGATTTTTCCTGCTGCAGTGTGAGAGATTAAGACCAACTGACTTAAGTTTTGATGTTGCAATGACGATGTTTTCGGATGTTTTGTTTGGAATTATTACAAATTAATAACATATTAGAATCTTTCCCGCGGCACACCTGCAAAGTTCTCGCGGCACACTAGTGTGCCGCGGCACACAGGTTGGGAATCACTGGGTTACCGGTATATACAGAGGAATTTCGTTTTGAAAGTACTTCACCAAAATCTTAATACCTGATGAAGCGTGTTGGTCCGATCGTTTAGAAGACCATAGAGAGCTGTAGAGACGGAGAAATAATTGCAAAATCGGAAATAAATGTTTTGATATCAGTGCTGAGGGGTTGCTCATTGTTATATACTGTCATTTCATCGTCGTTGTCGTCGGCGTCGCCATCATAATTATCATCATCATCATCATCATTGTCATTATTGCCACCATCATTATAATCTTAGAAATCATCGTCATCATCGTGAACATAATCATATTCATTATCATCATAATCATCATCGTTATTGTCTTTACTATCGTCATCATCCTCATTATGATGATCATCGTGATCATCATTATCAGTTATAACCATAATCACGATCATTTTCATCATGTTCATTATCGTCATCATCTTCACCATCATTATCATTATCAACAACAACATTAGCGCAATCATCATCATCGCCATCATCATCATCAACAACTCAGCAACAACATTCGTCCTTGTCATATGATGACTAGCGTCATTGAACCTAAACAACGCAAGCGGTTTTATAATTAACTTCATGTTCTCAAAGTCCAAATCCTAATTTAGAATAATATACTAGAATCTTCTATTAGGAATCAGCCGCCTAGATCACGACAGATATAATTGAAGAGTCAAAATTTGAAATCAAGTTGCAACTTGTGCTAAAGCTCACAAACTATTTTAGCCCAAGTTGGTGTCGCACTGTGCCGCGTGTATATATACGCCCCGATCTATACCTCGCCTATTGATGGTAGCTTATGGTGGTTTGGCTAGAGTGGGCTTGACAGATATCATGCGAAATTCGCCTGCGCCAGCCACTATACTCGACTATTACATCCGGTATTGTCTCATTAGCACTCAAAATCAGTCTACAAAACGTTTTGTTTATATGTTTCAGTTAGACGAACATGGGGAACGCTCAGAGGTTAGCATGATTCTATCAGAATTCATTAGAAACAAGCATGTAAATGTAGCCTACATTCTGCACTCACGCAAACATTATACAGCATAATGCCTACGCACATGCATGCACGCAGCCATACATACATAACACATATGCATAGTACATGCCTATGTATGCATACACACATTCATTCATTCGTTCATTCATTCGTGCTATGGACTTATATAGCGCCCTTAAGGAAAACTACTCAGAAGCGCTCCCAGCCCAGCCATGGCAAAAATAAAAAAGGACTTGAGAGATTTATGAAAACAAAGTTTGATTAGTCAAATGTATTTATGTATTTAATATATAGGCCTACATATTATATATACATATACAATTATATATGCATTATATATATATAAGTAAACAGAGACCTACCAGAACCTAGACGACTGTGTAGGCTACGTAGGGACCTAACTAGACGGTTTAGACTCTTGTGAATCGTCACATATTATTTGCGAATAATTATATAAGCTTAGACCATGCAGTTAGCATGTAGATTATAACTGTGATACTTTATTCCATATATCCTTGAGAAATATAAATATATAGTTGAATATTAGAAATGTCGGTTAATGGGACTCTCGCCTCAAACTTAGATGGGCTTCATGTGGGCACCTCATCCCCCCAGCCCATCTATTACCAACCTAAAATTCGGATTTTGGAAATGTCAGTTTTGGTTTTCTATTGTCAAATCTATATGTGTTGTAGGCCTACGTAGTAACGTAGGCAGCTGAAGCCCAGGAGTTAACTAGTGGCCCAAATATTTTTTCCGAACAGTGGGCTTCTCATGTCCTGCCCAGGTGGGTCTAATTTGGCTAGCCCAAGCCAACGAGCCCACAGAAAATTGTGATAGACTCTCTGTGGGCATGCTGGCATAATATATATATAGAAAGGAGACAATTAGTGTTGCAGCAGCCCAATTACAGCCTAATTCTACATTTCTCTCCCCTCTAATTAAAAGTTTATCCCAGAGTAATTATGATTGATGTTATTAGAGGCGGATGCAGCTAGCCATCATGTTATTGCAACCGCATGTTTACAGGACCGCGCATGAGCCATCGATTCAGTACCCAGCTATTAGGCCTGTACCGGTCAAAGGTCAAGAGGCGGACCTAGAGACTGAGCTGAATGACCTCTGGGAGCGTGTCAGTCTGGAGGACAGGCCCCCGATTGACCCCGAGGTCGATGATCGACCTGTTTGGAAGACCGTTCGAATCTTCGTCTCTTCAACGTTTTCCGATTTCCATCAAGAGAGAGAGGATCTTGTTAAGAAAGTTAGTGATCTGCTCGCATTAATAATTAATTAATGAGGTATTTAATATCGCTATGCACTATGTATTTCTGCAAGAGAATCGATTTATGATTTATTTCAAGAAAAGGCTATATCCTATGTAATTGATTGATTGATTGATTGATTGATTAGTAATTTGTATTGGCTGGTTCTCCTAATCACTCAATCATTCACCCACTCACACATGCATTCAGTCACTCAATCAACCAATCACACAATCACTCAATCAATAACTCAACCAATCACTCCATCAATCACTCCATCAATCAATCAATTATTCAATCAATCACACAATCAAATACTGAATCCATCACTGACGTGCAAAATTTTAAGACCATTGGCGTCGAAAACTTGTTGATTATTACGTAGCTGCGAACGGTCTTTAACTGCTAGTCTAATAAAAATTATCTCATTTGTTTTTACTTGATGTCCCATAATAGGCTATACCAATAGGCATTGACTAAATAATAAGTTCAGGCCTATAATTATTATATATTCTTAAAAAAAATTCTAACTGACTGATTGTCTGTTTGTAGACCTCTAATGTTTTGGTTAGTTTGTCTTTATTTTCTGTCAAATAAAGATTTCATTTGATATGATCTGACTTTCTGTTAAGTAGGTCATCTATTAAGTCTAATATGAATTATATTTACATTCGAAAAGGTCTTTGCTGAGCTACGCATCTGGTGTGAAGAGAGACGCATACATCTAATCGACTGTGACTTGAGATGGGTGAGTGGTCCTTGTCTAAAAAGTAGGACTTTTTAAAAATAAAAATCATTACATTTAAATTCGTAGTTTGTCCGTTTCAAAACGGTACCGCTGGCTTAAGCGTCGAGATAAAGCATTAAGTCTCAAGGTTCTATAGAACACTTTTGACGTTACGCTCTATGAGGCCTGAATTTAGTTATGCTTGCCAGTTTGAAACAAAATTTCATTCAAGTCATAAGAAACCCTTGATAAAACTCAACTATAGGGCTTGTCTTAAGCTGTCCTCAAACTCAGACAAGTTCGTAATTCTGTGGACTTCTGTTCCATACTTGCTATTCCGCAATTGTCAGAACGAGAGTTAAGTCCTTTACATGATGTATGGACCCATGCCATCTTCGGTGTTCTCTCAAATGTCCGTGCCCCAGGATTTGATAACCTACTGAACAAAGCGCCTTCACATTAAGAGAATTGGATATTCATTGAAAAACACCAAACTCAGGTTAAGTCACTTAAGTGTAGGCTAGACCTATACGGCCTGAGGTCCTGTGTCGTGAGTTAGGACATACTTCGGCGATGCTATACTAATAAAACTGATAAAAGTAGCGCACAAGTTTAGCCTGATGTTTCAACTTTGACTTGTTGCAGGGTGTTCCAGAAACGGTCGACGAAGACATGGCCTTAAAGATCATCCTGGAGGAGATTGAACGATGTTACGTCGAGAATAAAGCACCGTATTTCCTGAATCTAACTTGGTCAGGATTTAATCTCGACCATTCTAACTAACTATGCATTGTATGGATGTACAACATTGTACATGTGCAGCATTGTATGTGTACATGTATAGGCGGATGTTCAGAATTAGAAGAGATTAGAAACCTTGTAAAATAATGTATACATATCTGACGGCAAACATAGAAGCCTATTTTTGAATGATAGCATTTATGTGTGCCTGCATGCGTATCCGCATATATGCATGTATGTATATATGTATGTATGTACATGTAGGCCTATGTATGTATGTATGTATGTATGTATGTATGTATGTATGTATGTATGTATGTATGTATGTATGTATGTATGTATGTATGTATGTATGTATGTATGTATGTATGTATGTATGTATGTATGTATGTATGTATGTATGTATGTATGTATGTATGTATGTATGTATGTATGTATGTATGTATGTATGTATGTATGTATGTATGTATGTATGTATGTATGTATGTATGCATGCATGTATGTATGTATGTATGTATGTATGTATGTACTACGTATGTATGCATGAATGTATGTATGTATGTATGTATGTATGTATGTATGTATGTATGTATGTATGTATGTATGTATGTATGTATGTATGTATGTATGTATGTATGTATGTATGTATGTATGTACATATGCGCGTATGTATGCACGTACGTGCGTGCGCACGCATGTATGCATGTAAGTACTTATGTGTGTATGAAGGAGAGGAATCTGCGGTTCAGTTCTGTATGATTACTGGACTTCCTGAACTTTCTAGAACGTTTGTGAGAGTAGAAGAGATTTGAGAAGATTATGTGATCCTATCATTTCAGTGAAAGAGTTGGCTCTGTTCCTGGTGAACATATCTTGGATAGACTTGAACCAGAGTTCAAAAGCGAACACAAAGTGCTGAACGGGTTGTCAGTCACCGAAATCGAGATCGTGTATGCTGCCTACCATGTTGACAACCCAAATGGTACGAATACATTGTCTAAAATGCACATACATACATGCATACATACATACATACGTACATACGTACGTACATGCATACATACAGGGTGCGCCAAAAAAAAGTAATCCCCTACGGTTTTTAGCCCATATCTTGGCCAAACATACGAATTTTTAAATGAAACTTTACAGTCTTAAAGGCAATTTATATCTACGTACAATGGTCAAATTACAAAAAAATTTCAAACGGAACAATAGTTACACCACTTTTAGGGAGGCCACCCACCGTTTTTTGACGATTCAAAAACGAAGCGCAACAAAAATTAGGTTTCTTGCCAATATCTTGGCCAAAATTAAGAATATTGAAATGAAATTTTACAGGCTTATAGACAATTCATATCTGCACATGATGCTCAGATTTCATCAAAATATTTTAATCAGGACAAAAGTTATACGACTTTTAGTGAGGCCACCCCCCGTTTTTTGACGATTCAAAAACGAAACGCAACAAAAAGTAACAAAAACACGATTTTATAAGTCTCATCTCAAATAACTGTTGTCAAATGACCTTGGTAGTGCTTCACAACTTGTGCTCAATGCGCTCACCACCCGTGCCAAAACTTCTTTTGAGTCTCTTTGCAAAGTTCTTGATAGACCTGTTGATTAAGCTGATAGATTCCTTATTAACCAATTTGATCGTCATTTTGCTAAGTGACTTCTCAGTGGCGCGCAGCTACGCTGGTGCCCTGTTTCTTTTTTAAATAGTAACAATAATGATCATCTGGCAATATCAAGGCTATTTGATAACAATTATTTAAGATGAGACTTAATAAAATCGTGTTTTTGCTACTTTTTCCTGCGTTACGTCTTTGAATCGTCAAGAAACGGGGGTGGCCTCACAAAAAGTGGTATAACTTATGTTCTGTTTGAAATATTTTGATGGAATCTGACCACGATGTGCAGATATGAATTGTCTTTAAGCCTGTAAAATTTCATTTCGATATTCTTAGTTTTGGAAAAGATATTGGCCAGAATAATTAGATTGGTTTTTTGTTAAGTACTTTTCGTTGCGTCGCGTTTTTGAATCGCCAAAAACCGGTGGGTGACCTCACTAAAAGTGATATAACTTTTGTTCTGTTTCAAACATGACTATGAAATTTGGCTATTGTACGTAGATATGAATTACCTTCAAGTCCGTAAAACTGGATTTGAAAATTTCCTATTTTTGGCCAAGATATTGATAAAAAGCCGTAGGGGATTACTTTTTTTTGGCGCACCCTGTACATACATACATACATACATACGTACGTACGTACGTACATACATACATACATACTACGTACGTACGTACGTATGTATGTACATACGTACATACATACATACATACATACATACATACATACATACATACATACATACATATATACATACATACATACATGCATGCTAAGCTTTTCATAACGCCCCTTCGAGGTTATGGGCTGCTATTCAAGAGCGCTGCCGACTCAACCTCGGCTAAAGAGGCGGTTCATATAATTGCGATAGAATATTTTCCTCTAGAGCACGGAAGGGGGCTCCTAAAAGTGGCCAAAAATGTAAGGAATAAATAGGCAAGTGACATTTATTGCTGCTATATTGCACAATTCATGTCGGTTTTACTGACAAAACCGTGAGGTAAATACGAAATAGACCTATATACATGTAACAATGTAGGTCTATGCATGCATAATATGAACCATGCATATTGTACTAAATAAATACTGCATTCGTTTCTGGATTGTAAGCGGCCCCGCCATCCCGGACATAATTATGTTCGGAGGGGGCCACGTTCATTGTTGCTAAGGTCCTGATATAGTGGGTTGGAGTAAGTAACTTCGTTTAAAATCTTATTTTGCCTACGATGTTTAGAAACAAGATATATTGTTTCTGTGTTGTTGCAGCTCTCTTTCTCATCCGAGACGAATCATTTATGAGTGAGATGCAAAAGGACTCAACGAAGGACTTCGTTGAAAAGGATGCACTCGGAAAGTTGAAATTGGAATTCCTAAAGAAGCACATCAAGGATCGCTTCACAACGAACGTATGTCACACAAACCGTGGGATGTGTTAATAAATGCATTGTAATGTAAGAACATACAATGTTTTGGTTGTAGTAGTAATTGCATTGTTATCGTTTGCATTTGCGATGACTTTTAGCATTGTTCTCGTCCAGTGGCGTTGACAGGAATTTATGATGGGGGGGTGGGGTGGTGTTGGGGTTCTATGTCTTGGCCGGATGCCCTTTCTGACACCAACTCAACAGTATTACAGTAAATAAAAAGGGAATAAAGTAACAAAGGGAACAAAGTAAGAGAAACAATTGTTACTACAAGCAATTGTTTAGTTTTTTCTTATTTAAGTGGATAAATAACCTTTAAAAAACTTTTTCCTAGGCCAATGGGGAGTTTTAACCCCGAAACCCCCTTGTCTACGCCACTGTTCTCATCACATATTATACTGGTGTACACTATTTCTCAATGCGTTCTATCTTTCTAAAGGTCGATCATCTTGTCCGCTTGGAGTCAATATAGGACCCGTATTATTATTCCTATATAGAGCCAGATGGAGGCAATTTTTTGCGACTGCTTTCAATAATATAGAGCAATAAACAATTATTGTGCTTTCGCTTATGTTTTAGGGGAGAGTGAAGAAATACACTTGCAAATATATCAAAGGAAAGACGCTTTACAGCCATTGTCCGGGAGAGAAACCGAGACCAGCGCTTGAGCTTGACTCATCATTCTCTCAAACGGTTAAGTCGCTCTCTTTATATCATCCATATGCTTTCACTTTATTTGTAACACAGTGAGTCGAGAAGTAACATACATAATTATGTTTGTATGTGCACTTGTTATATCCTAGCACCCGTTCAAGCTAGCTACTCAGAGGCGCTCCCGACTTCAGCGCGGACACTGCATCGGAGTGTCACGCCGAAGCTCTGAGCAATTGCGAGTGAAGGACTTGCCCAAGGTCCCTACGTGGCGACTTGAGGTGGATTCGAACCTGCAACCCTTAGGCTGGAAGGCAACGAACATACCCACTAGTAGTAGGGCCACTACACCATAGCACCTAATTTAAGAGCGTCTTTGGTGTCGCTCTAGTAATGCACTAGATATTAAACGATGGCAGCTTTTCAATTGCTTTATAGCAGGGCATTTTTTTAACGTGCAGTTCTACACAAAATGTGCAGTTCTAAATGGATTCGTGCAGTTGTAAAAGCACTTCCGTCACGTTTCGTGCAGTTAAAACTATTTAAAATGGGTCATTTTCCTCAGATTGGGAGTTATTTACCATGGAGGATGAGAAAGGATAGAAGAGGATGTGCAGTTCTAAAAATTCCTTTATAGCTAGAAGGTTGGATCGACGAGACCGAAGGACAGTCGAAGGAGTAATAAGGCCGTTTAATCTCTTACAAAGTGTATCTATTGACTGTGAATGTTTGATTTAATATAACTTTTCATACCCAAGGAGGCCGTAAAAGGCTATTACTGCCGCAAATAGATATCCGAATAAGACAGGAATTAGACTATGATTAATTAACCCCAGCAATCTGTGTTCTTATGCTAGTGATCTCTGCTTTTGTTCAGCCGCAGAAGGACTGAACTATATGAACTATGACAGCCACCCTGAAGTGTGAAATTTTATTCCGCACGTCTTTTTTCCTGTTTAGATTTTGAAATTCTTCAAAGAGCGAATCGAAAAGCAGTATCCACTAACAAAAGGCAACTTAAGCGAGTTCGAAGAAGCCAAGTATCACCATGATTCGTTTATGGAAAGCCGCGAGAAGATGGTCTTTGGCAGGAAAGGTGTCATAGTTGAGGTAAATTCTAAGGCAAAGCTATTCATTTCAATAATAGTTGCAAACTACTATGATAAAAATAATAGTAATTAACGACCACAGTGAAAGTTAAGCCGGCAATCTTCTTACTGAGGCATATATATATATATATATATATAGCCACAGCCACTGCAGGAACACTGAATTGTTCCAGTACTGTTTTAATTTAATTGATGACAATTTGGGACAGTGTATATTGAATAGATCTTATTTAGTTACTTAGTCCTTCCCGTGCAATTCTGCATATCGGGCAATGCATATTGCATATCCTCCACTTGTCTCTATCCATCGCCAGCCTTCTGGCTTCATCCCAAGATATCTTCAAACATCCCAAGTCGTCTCCAATTAGTGGTCTGCCAGTTCTTCCCTCGTCTTACTCCTTTCCTCGTTTCGCCAGTATTCCAGCATATTACCTGTTTGGCGATATGAAAGACATGCCCCAACCACCCCAGTCTTCTCCGTCTGATGACGCCTTCTATATCATCTTGCCATTCCTCTCTCGACTTATTATCTCCTGCTTAAGATCTTGCCTTCAAGGTGATTCCTGGCAGAAAACTATATTTTTCAACTCATTGACTTGTCCAAAAATGGTTCAGTTTTTAGAGTCGGCAAGCAGATGTGCATTTATAGTGTGTAGGTCTGTTACATGGATGGAATTTTAAAGTTTGTGTGAAAAACTGAAAATATTGACAAATAGTCGTAACGTCTTGCAATGCAATATAGGATCTTTTTCTAATGTCCAGAAAGCTCAGATGGTCTACTGTATACGGCAACTTCCCCAGCTGGTCAAGATGTACTACTACGGTATTGACCATTGATTGATTTATGAAACGGCGCTACATAAGTAATAAAATAAAATAATATGATCACATATCTTTGAGTAGACTACATAAATGCATTCTACAACCGTTTCATTCATTTCTGTCCATTGTCTTAGATAACCGACTACATTGAGAAGCAGAACACGACTCTTCCTTACTTGCTGCTTGGTGAAGCTGGCACAGGAAAGTCATCCATCGTAGCTAAAGCTGCCAGTAAATTTAAGGAAGACCATAAAGGGTGAGACTTTATAATAAGAATAACCAATTTCTTGTCACGGATGGTTTATTCGGTATCACGCTGGATTTGCAATACAACGATTGCAGGTTCGAACTCGCTGAGAGTATTCTGCGAAACGATTCTGAATAACTGCTGCTGTGAAAACTATGTTGGGTTTAGGTCCATTTTTATATAAGTTCCTTAAAGTATCCATGTTTTACGGACGACTGCTGTTGTGATGACTAAGTTGAAAGATAAGACAATTAAGTTGTTAAGTTTTGTTAACTCTGTAGCAGCAACTTACAGGCTGCTTACACCTTTTTTGTAACACCGTGGAGGCTGTGAACGCCTCTGAGTAGGCTTATTGAAGGGGCGCTATATAAATACTTCAAATGAATGAATGAATAGGCCTACTTGTTTTGTATACATGTGCAGAGATGGTCGTTGGATCGTTTTCTACCACTTCGTTGGCGCTGTTCCAAACTCCGGCAGCCTCCTTCTGATGCTTCGTCGGCTCTTACATGCCATTGGTTTCGTCGGGGTGAGTATACCTGCTGTTCGATTCCCCCACCACGATGCATTTTCATTCAATCATGTATTGTATATATGGACAATTATATAGTGCTTTACAATACAATAGCCTCACAACGGCGCTTAACGTAGCTGCCCGACAGTTCTGCGCAATCTGATGTCATGGAAATTGCTGTCCCATCTTATGAGCATATAGGTGCTTAAGATGGGACACTTTGGCACTTATTATAAATGGCAGAAATAATGCTTTTTTGGATAGGTGTTAAATTTTACCACCATTTGAAATTCGTATGCATAATTGCATATGCAGTATGTGAGTGCGATTTAGTTTGCCATGGTGCTTTCTGCTATGGAAACATTTGGAAACTGTTAAGTGTACCATTCCCCTACTCCGAAGGATAAATTCTGCATAATATTTGAATTTGGTTTTTCTAGACTCTTCCTTCGACTTTGGACAGAGCGCTGACTGATGTCAACAGTGAACTGTCGAGAAACCACGACGACAAACAATTCGCCATCTTCATCGATGCCCTCAACCAGGTGGAGGCTAAATTTTATTGCTCTGTCACTTCTGCAACCATAAATGGTGATACCGCGTAGCTACTTACCCACTACACTTATTACGTGCAAAGCAGTCAGTGGCCAAATGCTGGAGTTGAGACGCGGGATAGGAGATACTAATATTAGCTTTATATATCTTTGTTATATTGTTATATACACGGAATCTGTGCAGCAGACTCGAACCTGACACCATTAGATCACAGACCCAGCATGCTATCGAACAGAAACTGTGACACGCATGTATGGTACGCTATACTTTATGCACTATAAAACCTCACAAGACGCAGCAACATTATCTTACCCTGCAGTCCTGTCTTGCTAATCCTTATTAGATCCTGCAGTAAGCTTATAATATTTTCGTTGTTCTTTCTGTTCCGTGTACAGTTGGACGCAGACTTGAAGACGGATGCAATGGTTGGATGGTTGCCAGAGACTTTGGGTCGCAACGTGCACTGCGTCCTTTCTATGATCACAGAATCAGATGCACACAAGTCCTTGATCAGTCGCAGCAATCGTCCGATTGAAAGCCTTGTTCCACAACTGAAGGAAAAGACACGAAAGGTATTATAGGCTACAACACGCTGTCATTGTAAATATAATATCAGTTTATTCAACAATCCGATTGACGGACCGCAGTTCAGGGCTGTTTTAAGGAATTTTTAGAATTGCACAAACCCTGTCTTTGCCTTCCCAAGTTCCCATCCTCTATGGTAAATTACTCCCACTCGCAGGACAATGGCCTTTTCACTAGTTTTTACTGCACAGAATTGCTTCTACAACTGCACATATCCATTTAGAACTGCACATTTTGTGTACAACTGCACGCTAAAAAAGCCCTGGTACAGTTAGGTCTATGCAGTTATCTTAATTAACGACATTCTGAAATAACGAGAGAACAGACAACTTGCAATAAAACGGCACAAATAGCAGCCTACAAAGCACGCCTATAATTATACCCCCACAATATCACTGGACTGTGGTCGTAATCGTGATCTTCATTTCTAGAGCGCCACTCGAAAACCAAGCGCAGGGCACCAGTTCATTCACGAGCGCTGTGTCAAGTCAGAAGGGTAGTCCAGGAGAGTAGTCCGACGGCAAACGTAGTCCGGTTCCGGTAGTCTGGTCGCGTTTGCGACAGTGTGTATACATGACTGAGTATAAAATCGCGTGTTGTTTAAGCAGGAATAATATGAACATTATAATTATGTTGTCTCAAATTTGACAGAGACATAGTTAGTGGAAAAGCCAAGTAATAACGCAGATTACGCAGAGTAGAAACATCTGTTTCCATATTATGTTACAACAATCCAGTATGTGCCTATACTGAAAACTTTACATTGCAGAAAATCGTTGACCAATATTTGGGTCAATTCAAGAAGAAGCTGGACGAAAAGCAGCTAGACACGCTGCTGGCGAAGAAGGCTTCTGAGAACTCTCTGTGGCTGAAAATTGCCTGTGAGGAGATGAGAGTTTTTGGTGAATTCAAACAAGTTACGACATTAATCAAGCAGCTTCCTGATAGTCTGCCTACGTAAGTTAAGATGCTACGCTTATAAAGTCCAAAAATTATCCTACTTTTCTGATTAGTAATTGAGTATGCAATTATCTATTTTTGGTATGATTCGCAAAGACAACTTTCTCAGGGTTGTAACAGTTTATAATGATTTCAGTGGGATATCGTCAATCCTTCTGGATCAGATCCTTCAGCTAGAATGCTTGAACTCACAATTTAATTGGCTGAGGCGTCTGATGACATAGCCTACTATAGCCATCAGCAATTGCTCTAATCACATCCATCCTACATTGCTCCATATATCCTATACAGCGGCGCATAATTATAATCTTTAAGCGAGACCCCATTACCTTCCACATATATCCGTCTCTGCTGAGCTTTTTGTTGTTATTTCCATTGAATCTTAAAAATATGCAAATGTTTAATGAATCTGCAGAATTCTAAATAAACGAAGAAAGACAAAATATTATGCATACATTCATTTTTAGATGCTAGCCTACTGAAACTTTTTTTCACTATTTTGACCTCGTACAATGTTTTCGGCATCTAGGCCATATATATAATCAGGTTCGTGTAAGACCCTTATTCCCATATAGGAAGTCCCCGAGGCAAAGTCCCCATTTAAGTGGGCTTTCCATGACATGATGATGCCGAATAATTTTCAGACTGCTCAAACACGTCGTTTGTCGACTGGAGAAAGAAGCAGACGAGGTTTTGCTGAAATCCACTCTCTGTCTTCTCGAAGTGTCAAAGGCTGGTCTCCTGGAAAACGAGTTACGCGGTCTGATGGTCGACAAGGAAAATCTCTTCTACAGACCAGGAGACATTAGTGAGTCGTCCGTTTCGAATTATTGATGCAATTCATGGCTATTGATTAATCAGTGGCAAGGGTTCGTAGGTTACCGGACACTTCGGAGCCGGACAATTTGGAGCCGGACAATTTGGAGCCGGACCATTCGGAGCGATTGACAATTATTCTCATCAATCCAACTTCTATTGAAGCAAGAATTATTTTCATCAGTTCAACTTCTATTGAAGCAGCAACATTTTTATCAATCGAACTTCTGTTTAAGCAAAAAATTTCATCGGTCCGCTCCGAATTTTTCGCTTCGATCGTCCGCTCCAAATTGCCCGATTCCGAATTGTCCGCTCCTAATTGTCCGCTGTTAACCGTCCGGTTTCGAATTCTCCGTTACTAATTATCCGCTCCTAATTGTCCGCTATTAACTGTCCGGTTTCGAATTCTCCGTTACTAATTGTCCGCTCCGAATTGTCCGGCTCCAAGCTGTTCACTCCGAATTGTTCGCTCCGAATTGTCCGAACAGAAATCCGTAGCAGTTGAAGGACTTATTGAGAAGACCTGGCGAAATAAGTTGTTACGGCTGATGCAAGTTGTCACAAATTAATTGGCGTTCAATGTCTTTAATCTTCTTACCTTGAATGGTCTCCGTTTTCAGAAGTTAGTGAAAAAGATCTTGACAGTAATCTGCCGGCTGGTGAATGGGCGCTTATTTACCACCAGTTGAAGTACTTTCTTCGCCCCTACGGTAACAGCAGTGAAGGGCGATTGGACTTCTACCACCGGACGCTTAGCAAGGTCGTCAGGGAAATGTACGTTTTTGAATTAAAGATATTAAAGTATACTTACTTCTCGTGTTCTTGCACAAACTTCCAGCATTTTGATTCCTGAACAGAAATCTACTCATTCTGATTTTTTAATCTATTCATTCTAACTATTTCCACAGCTTTTCTATTTTCTGTGAATTGCCTGATTAGGCCTACCTGGTATATGGTAATTCACCGGCTAAGTGGCTCGGAAAGTGCCTGAATGGAGAGAGAGACAGCCAGACAGACAGGAATAGAGAGTGAGAAGAAAAGAAAGAATGAGAAGCGAGAGACAGAAATGATAAAGATATTTCCGTGACATAACCATCTTTTCAAAGTCTTTTTTATATCTTTCCCCTCTGGCCGATGCCACTTTTTCTCGTCTATGTTGTGGTGACCCTGTAAGCGATAGCACATGCGAGACACCACTCACCATTGGCCGTATACGGATGAGGTATTTATTGTCATATACATTACATGTAATTGTCGATGCACAGGTATTTGAGCGTCGGTTCCGTGGACGGGAAATCTGCACAAAGCAATGTTGAGATTGAGACTCAACGAGATGACAACAAGTACAAATGGTGGCACAGAAAGCTGGCTAACTATTTCGTCAAATGCAGAGCTGCAGCAGAATCGATGAGCAAACCTACATACGTGAGAGGAGTCGAGGTATGAAAAGCAGTTACAGTTTGCTGGTAGCTTACTCGTCACTTTTGTCACTTTTGCAAATTGGTTTTGCTATTCGTATCTACAACGCCAGTAACTTGACATTTGACTGTGCCCATGTATGGCCCTCAAATGGCTCATCTTAGCAGTTAGCACCTATCGTAAGACAGACGAGCAAGCTGAAGTGCACACAGAACAATAACAATTTAGGAAGGATGCACACATAGGCCTATGAATACGGGTTCACGACATGCCCATTTCAGGCCATCTGCTACATTGTAAACATCCGTATTATACTGTAACGTTTTATATTTTCATGCTTTAAGACTGTTTAATGCTGAAGTATTGGGCCTTCGTGCTTGATCAGTCTTCCATTAACATTATTCGCGATACTGCATTTAAACTTCTCAAGGCCACTTAAGGCGCGCACTTGTTTGAGACTGTCCGGTATCTATATGCTCAGGGCCTTCATGAGGTTATTGTAAGGCGCTATGTAAGTGTCCATATGCGAACATTCATGTACAAACATGCTTGTGGTGAGTAAAGTTTAGTGTCAAATGTCTTACAATGTTGAAATACAACTTATACAAGAGGATCTGTATTTGCTGGCTTTATCCTATTTGCATGTAATAAGTAGCATAAATACTATAAAATTATGCTTGAAAGCAAAATAGCTCCAGTAGCACATGAAATGTTGTTAATTTCACATATAGGCAACTAATCCATGGTTAGAGGTGAGTCGCAATTAAGACCAACTCTAGAATGTCTTTCCATTGCTAAGCATACAAATTTCTCTTCTGTTTCTATGCTGCAATGTTTGGTTATAAAAGAAAGATGTATTAATTAACATCCAGCAAACATGATAAGCTCTTTGTAACAATAGATAATGGAAACGCCTGCAGACTTTAATCGATTTTCGTATGACTTTCTGCAATGCTTTATCTCGCTTAGGAATATCCTTACCATCTGATCGAACTGAAGAAGTTGGCTCAAACAGAATCCGAACGCGATCAATATCGCTCAGAACTCGCAGTATTTCTGTCTGACATGAGAACTTTCAAAGAACTCTTCAGTCGGGAATTCAGCGAAATTCTCCTTCGCTACTGGAGAGAAGTAAGGAAGACATTCGTAACGAGAAGTTTCTCTTTATTGACACAATTTCTATAGCGAAAATATCCACTGCAGTAGCACAGGGGCGGATACAACAAGTCTGTTATGGTGTTCGTTGCAGTTCGATGCTTGATAGTTCCCAATTTTGGTCTTTCAGTGATCCGAGAGTAAAAATTTACGGAGTATATTAGGCTTATTGCAACGTTCTGCTGGCACAACATCTTCCACCTGTTATCAGAAATCTAGAGTCCCATAAGGCTGTTTTCTTTTTCAACTGAACAACGCCAGCCCACAGAGCCAGATACATGTAAGCCATCGAAATGCTTACAAAAGAGACACCGTACTTCATTTCTTCCACAGTATGGCCTCCGAACAGTCCAGATTTTAAATCCTGTCGTCTATGACATCTGCTTTGTGTAAATAATCAGACAATAACTACTTAAAGTTTCTTCACAAAAATATTAAAGACTTTTTCATGTTTGAAGTTCTTTGTTACAAAGCCCAAAAGAATTGATGGTAAACTGAAATTTCGGGAGATGAAGTTGAAAGATTCATATCTTTCTATCCCTTCAAATTTATGACATGATAGCCTATGTTGGAATCATATTCTTAGTGAAATTCTCTGAAATTAAGAAAAAATTTAAAATGACTAATAATTATCGGGCGTTGGATTTAGCCTATATGAAAACAGTTTGGTTTACTTTTTAACCACGGTGTACTATGACTGGGATTGCCTACATCACTTCAACTCTGTCTGAATATCAACTCTATAGTGTTACATTTTTGTCGCTTAGACCGGTGATGAAAGCTACGGAAAGATGGCAAAGGTTTACATAGAAGGTCTCAAGAAAATGGAGGCTGAGAAAGTCAACACTGAGACATTGGACGAACACTATCGATTCGTAATTCGACTTCTGTAAGTCATTTCCGCATCATCTGCAGTTTGCTCACTTCAGGCAGAGGTAATTTAAAAGCGCTGAATTACTTATCTAATATAACTTTAACCCGTGCATGGATCAATTGCATTTGTGGGGTTTCCACAGCATAATGGTGTTACTGCAAGAAAACTGCAACATTCCACAAAGTGACGTGGCAGAACGGCTATTGTGTAGAACTATAGGTAAACTATTGTGCTAAACAATATCAGTTGCAGGCATTTTGAAATACTGTCTTGTATTTGTCGCACAATAAAAAAAACTGCATTTGCTACCAGTTCTATTTTAATGTCATTGTAACACCAGTGCACATTGTAATACGATTTAAATTGCTTCCCCTCCTCGTAAATTCATTTTGTTTTGTATAGGCTATAATTATCATAAATAGTTGATGTTCCAGAGTTATTAATTTTTTAGGATTTTTGCATCAGCTATTTAAACTAAATGGTTTTTTTCACTCAGAATGCAGGCTCAGAAGGGCAGAGAAGGTCTCGAGCTGCTCGACAGATGTCAGGAATTGGTGAACAAGTCACCAGATGAATCAGCGAGGAAGCAGAAACTCATTGATGTCCTTTCGCTGAAGGCGGACATAAGAAGCAAAGTCAGTTAATTGCGACCCATCGGCAGATCACTTGCATCGTTATGTTAATCACTGCATCGCCATGTTAATCATTTCCATCATCATGTTAATTTATTATCTTATTTCATTCATTCACTTATAGGGCCTACATGATATTGTATAGTGCCTCTTCACATTCGTTGTGCGTTGTGAATTGATTCACGTTCACTGTGCATTGTGAATTGATTCACATTCATTGTGCATTGTGAATTGATTCACATTCATTGTGCATTGTGAATTGATTCACATTCATTTTGCGTTGTGAATTGATTCACGTTCACTGTGCATTGTGAATTGATTCACAGTCATTGTGCATTGTGAATTGATTCACATTCATTGTGCATTGTGAATTGATTCACATTCATTTTGCGTTGTGAATTGATTCACGTTCACTGTGCATTGTGAATTGATTCACATTCACTGTGCATTGTGAATTGATTCACATTCACTGTGCATTGTGAATTGATTCACAGTCATTGTGCATTGTGAATTGATTCACATTCATTGTGCATTGTGAATTGATTCACATTCATTGTGCATTGTGAATTGATTCACATTCATTTTGCGTTGTGAATTGATTCACGTTCACTGTGCACTGTGAATTGATTCACAGTCATTGTGCATTGTGAATTGATTCACATTCATTGTGCATTGTGAATTGATTCACATTCATTTTGCGTTGTGAATTGATTCACGTTCACTGTGCATTGTGAATTGATTCACAGTCATTGTGCATTGTGAATTGATTCACATTCATTTTGCGTTGTGAATTGATTCACGTTCACTGTGCATTGTGAATTGATTCACAGTCATTGTGCATTGTGAATTGATTCACATTCATTTTGCGTTGTGAATTGATTCACGTTCACTGTGCATTGTGAATTGATTCACAGTCATTGTGCATTGTGAATTGATTCACATTCATTTTGCGTTGTGAATTGATTCACGTTCACTGTGCATTGTGAATTGATTCACGTTCACTGTGCATTGTGAATTGATTCACAGTCATTGTGCATTGTGAATTGATTCACAGTCATTGTGCATTGTGAATTGATTCACATTCATTGTGCATTGTGAATTGATTCACATTCATTTTGCGTTGTGAATTGATTCACGTTCACCTTACGTTGTAGTTGCTGCCTCGGACTCAGGATCCATCGCAAATCCCGGAGCTTGAAGCTATTATTAAAGTGAACGAAGAAGCCATTCAGCTGATCGAGTCCCTGAAAGCCGAGAAAGATATGGTAAGGTTATTTTAAAATTGATTTTACATAGTCTGGTAGTATATGGCATGGTTCACATTTATTTGCCATTAAGCGTGTTAATATTATTTAAATAGCTTTCCACAGGTAGACTGCTGCTCCATATATTCTATCTAAATAGTCTCCTGACATTTGAATCTGTAGAAACACGTAGACTATAATTATGACAGTGGCCTGATGTGATAGTGCTGAAAAAGATTTTGAATCAGGTATTGAAATTGATCGTTGTCAGTACCTAGATAAATTTAAACGGTCAGACACAGACAGCAAGAGAAACAGATAAACATACAGGCCAACAATCTGATATAGAGTCTATACAGACAGTGAAAGAAAGAGAGAAGTAGACAGACAAGACAGACCAACAGTCAGACACAGACATCAAGATAAATTTCAGTCTGCATATGACCTGGTTCTTTGTATTTTGTACTCGTCTTTTCAGAGGTTGTTAACCGCTCAGCGTCTTCTCCAGACGGCTTATACTCGCGGAGGGATCGCCAATCGATGCGAAGAGGAGGATCAGAACGCACTGAAAGCGGAACATCTCGAGAAAAGCTTCATAGAAGCCAAGGAAGCGAAAAGGATATACCAAGAGGTTAATAATTATGTCACAGGGAAAAACATAAACCAAGATGAAATGCTTAAACGAAATATGTTTCTATGGGCCTCCTGCCATAACCTCTTCTTTGCCTTCACATCTTCCAGGGTAAATATGTTTCTATGAGCCTCCTACCAGAGACAATAGGCCTACTCCTATCAGAGACAACACTCCTACCAAAGACAATACCGGGGCTTTTTAAAGGAATTTTAACAATTGCATGACCTCTTCTTTCCCTTCACATACTGCACGATACACTACTCTCAATCATTTCCCAGTTGGCCGTGCTGCATATTTCTTGCCCAATTCTCTCAGGTAGCCCTGGCTAGCGGGACTTTTGGCCCCTTTTGGGTCTCCTGGGTAAGCCGACATATTAGACTACATATAATGGATAATCATACTATCTGTAATGAATGAGTTGGTTGCAGAAAAAATGTTATGTTATGTTATAGTGATTTGTTTCACTATTTTTGACAGAATTGCTTCTACAACTGCACAAATCCATTTAGAACTGCACACATTGTCAAGAACTACATGCTAGAAAAAGCCCTGCATTGACGAACCTGTGATTTGCAACCCTGCAGTACTTCAATCAAGCCCATCAGATGTATCATTATTCGATAATTGCAAGTTCTCACGGATGCAAATTGCAACAGACTAACAACTTTGTACCTCAATTTTTGAGTTCAGCCTCGGGTCAATTAAGTCTAGGAAGTAGAGCTGCCGTGTAAGCGAACTTAATTGGCTTGTTGTGACTCGTGAGCGAGAACTTAACGAAAGGAATACTTACTTGATGTGCAGCGTAGGCTAGGAGTGGTTATAGTACATGTAGGATAAGTCAACAGTGATACCATCAGACACTCTCGCTTCCACTCGCCCAGCAAGCTGTGGAGATGAAAAGACTTGAGTTGAGTTAAACGAAATTAGAAAGAGAATAGCCATTCGCCCGCCCGCCCAAAATCTTCGGCCGCCTTTTCTTCCACGGCAAGAACTTTTGCTGCTGTTGTTGTCTCAGTCCAGTGAATACACTGAGTAGGTCCTATCAGTTAACTTATTTGTGAGAGACGATAAATATGCCTGTTCAACGTTATCTAACGAATCAAGATACAATGCAATAGTTGTTTATAATTGTATAGGGTATAGTAATTAATTATATTACTGCATGCTATGGTTAGTTTGCTATGGTTTCAGCTTGGAGACCTTGGTCAAGAAGTGGAGGCTGAGTTGACTTTGGCGACGCTGTATCGTGCCAAAGACGACACCGATGAACAGATAAAAGTAAGCGCTGTTAAACACAGCTCTTAAAGTGTGCATGGATATTGGATAGTCATGGACGGCGTCCAGGCACTTATTTTAAAATCTGAACGCCGTCCTGCCACTTATTTGGCACACAGCAGGGAATGGTAAGGAGCGTCCAATTATTTTTCAACACTTTAGGCACTGGTTAAACAGAAATAAGAAAAGAAAAATAATAGGGCGATATATGTATAGCCCGGATCATAGTCGAGGTCGTAGGAAGGGGCGTTGCGGGCCTACTGTACCGGGGTTCGGTAGGCCTAAGTGAGAGATTAGGATTCGAACTTGAAGAGAAGCGGCATTTTTGCAGCATTCCCCTAGAATGATTAGCCTAGTAGAACGCCTATGTAGGAAACACTTTTCTAATCCAGTGGATGTAACGTGTAAATGTGTTGGTATGGTTTCTAAACAATGGCGGCGCTACTGTCACCTACCGGAGTATCACTTTCCATGACTCATCCCTCACCGAAACTAAGGCTTTTTGCACTATCAGGGTTAACTGGGAACGGGGGCGGAAGCGCAATGGATAGCACGCTGGCGTAGAGAGCGAGAGGTAACGAGTTCGAGCCCCGTATGGCGGACACGCTTTGTAGGCTGCTATTAGCACCGATTATTGCAGGCTGTTTGTTCTGTTAATATCAGATTATAGTTAAGATTTTTGTATTCTGTGATCTGCGTTCTTGTCGATTGTTTCAACTGCATAATTGTACAGTGTACACTGTAACCGGTTGCGGTCTGTCAACCGGTTTGTTAAATAAAAAGGGGAAACTATTATTATCATTACTTTCAACTGCTGACGCTGCTCTGTTCCAAAAACCTAGTGTAGGCTACATGAGCCTGCCATTGAATATAATGTGCATCATTCTTCTAAACGATTACAATACAGTCCTTACTGGCATTTAGCACCCTGCAGGTTAGAGCAGTGAGCGACTCAATTTGTTTTAGAAATGGCGCTATAAAAATTAAGAGCAACAATAATATTTAAATTGCAGATCTACACGAATGCCATCGCCCGATGCATCAGTATATTCGGTCCACAGCACCACGTTCTGTGCCGTCTCAACTACAACCTCGGCATCGCCTACGAAGACGCTGACGACCTCAACATGGCTTACGAACACTACAGCAGAGCATACGACCTCGCTCTCATCGTCTATGGTCCAAGCCATGCGAATACCGTTAACTACCAGAAGGCCCTGGAAGAGGAAGAGTACGCAGAAATTAGAGCGGCTAGGAATAAGTAAATGACAGACGGAAGGGTGTGCTTAATTAAAACAACGATTTTTTTTCAATAGGCCTAATAGCCTACAGATGGTTGTAGCTTAAACTTTGCGGTTGCTGTCTAAGACATTATACATAAAGCTGAAAGTCTATCTGTCTGTTTGTGTCATTGTGTGTATCCTGTCCCAAGAAAGGCTCCGAAACGGCTTCATTTTGCCCGACGACGGGTGGGGGTGGGAAGGGAAATTTTTCCGAAAACCCAAATTTCAAGGGTGGCGTACCGGTGGAGGTCCGAGTGTGGTGGGGTTGTGGCCGGGAGCGGTCGAATCCTAAATTTCTCTGGCAACGCCGGGTACCCCAGCTAGTGTTTATCCATAGAGGTTAGTAAATGCGCGTTCTTTCAGTTTGATAACGTTGATCAACTCCTATGTAGGTCCCAAACAATCTTGCAAGAAATCACTTTGATGGTAGGCTGGAAAGAGACCATAAGACCATAGGTTGCTAAAGTAAAATATGTGGACAATAACATACATTGTATACAGGGCTCAAAATGTGACTGGACGGTCATGGACGGCGTCCATGTACTTATTTTAAAATCTGAATGCCGTCCTGCCACTTATTAGCCAGCAATGACTGGAAAGGTAAGGGGCGTCCAGGCACTTATTTTTCCACACTTTAAGTACTGATTGTATATATGCAGTTACTGCATCTTTGGTCAGAACCCATCCATTGTATCGACCGTTGGTCCTCGCAAACTTATCCGCCTCACTTCGTTCTACCGTTCTGTGGATGATTCAGCTGCGAGAGAGAGAGAGAGAGACAGACAGACAGACAGACAGACAGAGACAGATATACAGAGACACAGAGACAGAGACCCATGGTGTTAGGCTTGACTTATCGTTGCTGCTGCAGTTTTAACGAACGAGGTTGAATATTATTAAACGGAATCTATATGTTAAGTAAGCACTAAAAAATTTCATCAGATTAAAAAGTGTATAATTTACTGCTATTTTTTCGGAAATTTAGACGAAAAGATTAAAAAATGGTCGTCAGGTTTTTTGGAAAGTAGGCTACATTATACAGAAGACTACAAAAACAAGGTCGTCAGCAAAGTTCCCCCATAGGGTTTCATCGGTGTCTGGCTGAGTGGCTGCCGTTCGCCCCCAAAACGGCGTCCCCCAGAACCCATCACACACACACCCCCAAGCAGGGGGACTAGATTAAACACTCACTAACGCCCCATGTGCTAATTGAACCTTCGTTCACTCCTGTCTGTGCCTACTAAAAGTTACAATTTTATCGTTGATCTACATATGCATATATATATATATACTAAAAGTATATATAGTAAAATCATATATATCATATATATAATCATATATAGTAAAATCACTACACCAAACCCCACCTCCATATATATATAATATATATATATATATATATATATATATATATATATATATATATATATATATATATATATATATATATATGGGGGTGGGGCGTTGGTGTAGTGATGAGTTCGGTGCCTGGGAGTCGTAGGGTCGCTGGTTCGAATCCACCTGAAGTCACCGCGTATAGGGACTTTGAGCTAATTCTTCACACGCATTAAATATTGCTCGTGCGCTTCAGCGCGAAACTCCGATGCAGTGTCCGCGCTGTAGTAGGGAGCGCCTCTGAGTAGCGAGCTTTGAAGAAGCTCTGTGACAACTGCGTTGAATAAATAGTAAATAATAAATAATTATGCGTGTGAAGGTCTAATCTTGGAAATGTTTCGGTGTGTGCATGTACACACCGAAATATGTGTCTGAATCATAGCGCAAAATTCGCAAATCAAGGCCTACATGGAGAATTTGCGTTTCTCCTTTTTCTTCCTGGTTTCGATGTCTCTCGATCAGGACCTCAGTTGACACCGCATCTGAAGCATGCGTTTAAAAACATCGTCGTACATAATTATATCATGAGCGTAAGCGTTTTGGTTGAAACCTTGCACAATTATGCAGGCGTCTGTTCCTATATAGCATAATAAATTATTATGATGTTCTATATACTCGAATTATCATCATCTACATAATTATACAGGCCTACCTACAGGTACTACCCACTCCACCATAAATGACCAACCGGATCGTCCTGCCTAATGCTCCTTTATAAATCCTATAATTGTATCCTATATCTGCAAACATTATGTAGCCTGAATTAAGCATGGGCGCCCGCAGAAATTTTTGCAGGAGAGGGCAAAACACGACGGTCAATAATTATTGGTCACTAGTTATTTTTTTCTAGCAAATTAAAAGGTTGGATAATGCAAAATAGGAAATTAAGAACATGCAGTTGGTATTTTTCATAGAGATTTTTTATTGTAAATTTGTTAGTTTCATATTTTTTAAATAATTTTTTAATATGAATGGTTTCTTCAATGCGAATGAATAAGTAAAAAATTCAAAGTAGTAATTAAAAGTAGGTTTCTGAAGGAGCTCAATAAGTCAAGAGAATGAATAAATGAATGAAAAATAGGTGTCAGTTTTCCAGGGGCAAGTGCTCCGTCTAGTTACTCCTATATTTTTATCGTAATTTCTAAGCTTCTATAAGGCGCCACTCGAAAACCAATCGCGGGTACCAGCTTATTCACGAGCGATGCATCGAGTCAAAGAGCTGCTCAAATGATAGTCACAAAGAAGTCTGAGCCTGGTTGCCAGAGGGACAGAGTAACTGTTAAAGTGGGTGTCAATTAGGATTGAAAAATGGAGGATCCGAAAGTCCAGATGAGTAGGGGCATGAATTCGTCGAACATGCGTCTCGGTTTGGGGTTGAAATACCAAGGAGTGATAAAACGAATCTGTTACAAAGGTTTGTCTACGTTTAATTTTTACTCCAGGATCACTGAAGACCAAGTGGGAATGGCCATGCACCGAAACCACAACGCATACCATGACATACTTGCAGACAACTGAAATTTCGGGAGATGAAGTCAAAATATTCATAACTTTCTATCCGTTCAAATTTATGGCATGACATTTTAGAATCCTATTCTTTGTTCAAATTCGCTAAATATTGGGAAACTTTTGGTATGATTAATCATCAGGAATTAGAGATATGAGAAAAGGTTGGCTTACTTTTTTAAACCACGATGTACATGTAGTATAATTAATCGTCTAATGCAAACACATTTGTTAAAAACCCAAAAGTAGTAGTTAGAAAATATGCGTCAATTTCCAGGGGGAGTTGCCCCCTTGCCCCTACTTGCGGACGCCCATGAAATTAGCGAATAATCATTGGATACAAGCGTCTGTATATAGCTCCTTTTTTGAACACTTATTAACGACATTAATCATGTGCAATGGTTTATGTGTATGCAGGCTACGTATATGAGGTTTAGGAATGTATGAATGCATTATGTGTTATGTACAATTGTACAATGTACACGTGCACGTGCCTGAACATAATTATTACCGGTATTCAGTATAATATGCGAACATTGGGCAAAACGCGTGACAAACTTGTGTAGAGAAACTGCGCTTGCTCTGAGATCAGATGACCTGCCACGACCGATATGGTGGCGTTACCACTGGTCGGAATCATTGCATCAGATTCTAGGTTGAAATATAATGCGTGTATAACCTATTTCGAGGTTCCGGTGTTGGCTGTAGCTATATATAGCTCAATAATCATCATATCTGATATAAAATAATCATCTGTTCCACAGTCAGAATTATTGTACATCAAACTGAAAGCAAAAACCCTCAACACTTGAGAGAGAGACACATACAGACAGACAGACAAACAGACAAAAGGCAAAGAGAGAGTAATAGAGAGAGAGAGAGAGAGAGAGAGAGAGAGAGAGAGAGAGAGAGAGAGACAGACAGACAGACAGACAGACAGACAGACAGACATACAAAAGGCACAGAGAGAGTTAGAAAGTAAACAGAGAAATTTGCAAATCATTACCTTGTTCACAAGAACCAAAAATTTGCACAGAGATATTATTGCAGATTCATAACATTGACGTCATCATCATCTTCCGTAGCAACAGCCGCGCCGTTGTCGTCGTCGTCGTCGTCATTATTATCAGCTAAGGCCGTAACTAGGGGGTGTTTTGGGTGTTTGAACACCACCCGAAATGGAAAATGAAAAAAAATAATAGAATGCATTTACGAGTACATGCTGTAAAAACCATGAAATAAAACCACGGAAACATCCCTCCGAAAAGGAAAATGTAACAAAATAGAATTAATTGGTGACATTTTGTGAAGATTTCGGCCGGATGAAGAAACACCCCCGAAATCAAATCCTGGCTACGGCCTTGTTAGCGGCAGCAGCAGCGTCGTTGTCGTCGTTATCATTATCAGCAGCGTCGATGTCGTTGTCGTCATCGTCATCATCATCATCATCATCATCATCATCATCATCATCGTCATCATCATCATCATCATCAACATCATATTGACCGTCGTCGTCGTCATAGGCGTACGAGGCGGGGGTCCAGAGGGGTAAATGCCCCCCCCCCCAATTTTGGGCAAAACTGTTTTCGGGCAAGCAGACCCGAGAAATGACTAAAAAAAGTCGTCAACTTTTTTCTGGGAGAAAGTAGCATTTTCCACGAGATTTCAGGATTTATTTTTGGGGCAGAAGTTAAATCTGTGCCCCCCCTCCCCCCACTTCTGAAATCTCCCGTACGCCTATGGTCGTCGTCATATGATGACAAACGCCCGATTTCTGTTCCAGTCATTAATTATTGTCTCTTTATCTGAAACTAATATTCTGAAAGTCCAGCTCTAAATTTAGAATAGAGTCTAATGACATGACTGCTCAGTTAAAATGCAATCTAAGCTTACTTTGATCATGAGATTATGGGCCTATGATTGAGAATCTAACTTTAAATCATCATTTTCAATTTTCGCAATAGTAAACTCCACACATCTGAAGCGCCACACGAAGCCAAGCGCGGGGCACCATGCATCCTATTTACAACATCCCGTTGTTGCGTATCATTGGATTGCTGACATAATAATTAACACTAACTAGTCGTTCACTGATAGCGTTTAGCTCTCAGTTAGACCTATATGCCAAAAGTTCCGCAAACAAGCCACTGTAATAAGCGACTGTGTACAGGGTGGGCCATAAAAGGTTAACACTTCTTTTGGCCAAGAGTGTGAATTTTGTGACCAACTTTCACAGTCAATCTCAAGCTTAGCTTCCTAAATCCATTTAGCTCAATTTCGCCCAAATATTTCGAGCAGAACAAAACTTAGCCTATATCACTTTTAATGAGTCCACGACTTTTTCTGACGATCCAAAACATAATTCAACAAAAGGTAGTAAAAAGCGATTTTATTCAGTGACATCTAAAGTAGGCCTAATCGCTTTCAAATAAATTTAATGTTGCCCGATGATCATTTTATTATAATTATTTCGAAAAGAAACAGGTGCAAGCGTAGCTGCACGTCCCTGTGACGTCAGTTAGCAAGACGACTGTCAAGTTAGCAAATAAAGAATTTTCAGAATTAACAATATGTCAGGAAGTCACAATACAGTTACGCACACAGTCCGGAATGGGCAGAACGGCATTTGCTACGCAGGATATGCAATATGCATGAATATCTGATCACATAAAAAAAACTTTAAATAAGACGAGAGTAAACAAGCGAACGTAATGTTAACGTTTGTCTTTGTGAAGCTCCTGAAGATATATGAGGTAGGGTGCTCCAGATTATGATGCATTTTCAAAAAGTGTCTAAAAATACTGCTCCCTGGCAATTTTCCCATTCCATTTATCATTTTGATCAACTGTACCAATTTTCAGACCAATTGAGAAAGGTTAAGCCTTGCCACCGACATAAAAACTTTACAATACGAAAATACATAGGAATTTTCTTAAAAATCGGCAATTTGGAAATCATGATGGGAATTGGTGGGAACACTTAATTATTTCATGATGATTAACTTGTTTTACAAGCTTTTGTATATGCCTGACGATATTTATTAAGATAAATCTTTAGATGCACTGGGTGCAGTATGAGAATTGTAGAAAAATAGATGCATGAGCCAGACGTTGAATTATGTGGAGTTGCGTTGTGCAATGAAGACTTTACTGTGGATCTTAAGAAAGACTAGGGTGCTGAATCCCAAACCAGGAAATTCTAGCACTAACTGGGTGTGTCTTAGATTGCTCAGTGAACATGGATAAACTATTTTTGAGAAGTGATTACAAACTATATGGCTTGTTGGGAGGGGGCAATTATCCCATTGTTAGACAACCGAATTTCTTTAAATGGAGATGTTCTGCGTTTGTTCGTTTATCCGAAAACGATCCAAATGTTCATGTTACTAGAACGATTCCAGAAGCAGTGAAAAGCAATTAAATAAGTTTGGGCTTGTCGAACAATGAAAGTAGAACATAAAAGCCAAGATTATGGATCTCTACGATAAAAAATTTTATAGAGTCGTGTTTGCACGTTCAATGCCTTGTTTTTGTCAAGGCTCTTCGCGGTGTCTGCTGCGGATGCACCTTTAGATGGTCTGCAGTTCTGGACTGATCTCAACACGACTGATTCAGATGTTGCAGGAGCTGCAGTTACTGTCCTTAACATTTAAGATATCTTGCAGAAGAAATTGTGCCATTCGCATTGATCTTGAATTTGGTTTCTGAATCGGAAACCCACAAATCGCTCGCAAACTTCTGACAGTGAGACAAACAGAACCACTGGAAACCCCCATTTCAGTAGGCTATTTCCGCAGTTGAATGCATCCTCAAAACTGATTCATTTGATTATCCAAAGGTCCGTGCTTATTGTTCAACCTACTTAATATTGAAAGTTATTGGCTCAGCTTAGGCTATAAGTTTGGTTTTGGTTTTGGTTGACTTTTTTACCTTCTGCATTGTGTGTTGGTTTTCTGTGCCTGCACATTGCTTTGATGTTATAGGTGTGTCCTGATCAACAATCTTCAGGGCTCTTTCTACTTTGTGTGTTGTTTTTCAGTGTGGCTTAATTGTTTCATCTGCTGTTGCTTTTGGTTAATTTTTTCATCAATTTGTGGTGTGTACCAATTAGAATTATTCATAGCTACTTGGGGGCCCTACTTAGCGGGATTCCCTCCCTTCTGGGTCTCCATTTGTGTCCTAATTCCATACTTTAGAGTTTCTCTTTAACGCACTCCAGGTTTAGGGTTATCTTTTCCCACTGGTATCACTCTATCCTATAGCCACTGGGTTTAAATAATCTCTTCTTATATATTCCTGGGGGTATCCCCAATCTAGCCCAAAGGTTTTTTATAATTTGCGTTAACTAATTAGTTCTTACTTTGATTATTGCTTGTTTAATTTGTGATACTTGTTATGCTTTATGTAACTATTTTCCTGCCTTATATCTTAGTGTGCTTGATACATCTGGACCAATAAAAAAATTGATTGATTGATCTATTGATTGATAGGCTATAGGCCTACTACCAGCACAGTGGAAAGCTGTCGACAATTTCCAGCAGGCAACGCTACTATATGCCTATTAAAGTTTGTTTGTGACTGGAAAAAGCGACGAAACTAATAACATACTTTATAAATACAGTCATAAAGGATGAACATCAACAACAGTCTACTCTACAGGTGGTTAAATCTCATCGACACAGATTCCGAGATTTTAAGCACTGAGCAAACTCTTGAAACAGTAGCCTATACATATAACTCCTTTCTGATGTCTACGGAGCCATCGATCGTTCTCAGCTGACTCTCTTAGCCCTTTTTGACGTTAGTGCAGCGTTTGACACTGTGGACCATGACATTTTACTTGAACGACTGCATATATCTTTTGGTCTCTCTGGTACCCTGCTCCTCTGGCTGAGATCCTTTCTTAGTGATCGTTCCTTTTCTGTGGTCCATGGCCCCTCTAGGTCCCTCTGGGTCCCCGCTCCTTACGGTCTTCCACAGGGCTCTGTCTTGGGCCCCCTTCTCTTCATAATCTATACCTCAGATCTTGCCTCTCTTCTTGCCTCCCATGCTATGCAAGCCCATCTGTATGCTGATGATGTGCAAGCCTACCAGCACTGTCGTGCCTCTGACTCTGTTGCAACTGTCCGGTCTATGTACTTTGCCATGGAAGCCTTGGGGACTTGGATGTCGTCCAATCGACTTCGCCTCAACTCTTTAAAAACTCAATTCATTTGGCTTGGCACTCGCCAGCAGTTGAAAAAGCTAGATATGACAACCATCGCTGATGCCTTTCCTGATTTTGTCTTCTCAACCAGAGTCCGTGACCTTGGTGTTACTCTGGACCAAGAGCTCACCTTTGCTCCACATATTCACTCACTCAGCCGTGCCTGTTATTATCAACTCCGTCAACTACGCACTGTTGCTCGCTCACTTACTCCTACTGCTGCTGCAACCCTTGTCCATTCTTTTGTTACCACCAGACTTGACTACTGCTGCTCTCTCTATGCTGGCCTACCAATTTCCCGTCTGAGTTGCATTGATCGCGTCCTGCGCTCTGCAGCCCGCCTTATTGGCCGCATACCTAAATTCAGCCACATCTCCAGCTATATGCGTGACGTTCTCCACTGGCTTCCACTCAAGCAGCGAATTGAGTATAGGATATCTACTCTAGTCTGGCGCTGCATGCTAGGCCTTGCTCCTGCCTATCTTTGTGAGCTTTGTAGCCCTACTCTTAGTTCTCACCCCTTCCGCTCCCTTCGTTCGACTGAACAAAGTCTACTCTCAGTACCTTTTGCTCGAACTTCCACTATGCAGAGCCGTGCTTTCTCGGTGGTGGGACCCTCAACCTGGAATGGTCTTCCTCTGACCCTCCGCTCTCTTTGTAAAAATCCTTCTCAGACTTTCCTCTCTCATCTTAAAACAGTTTTATTTGGCCGCGCTGAGGTTGGGAGCGCCTCTGAGTAGCCCCCTTGAAGAGGCGCTATATAAATGCATATAATGAATGAATGAATGAATAACAATGTAAGATCTGTAGGTCTGTGGGAGTGGGAGTGGAATTGAAGTAGTAGTTTGTGGAGAGAGTTACATTTGTCTGTTGATATTAGGGTCATGTTCTGACCAATAAATCATAAACACACACTGGTTTTATCATATATACTTACATACCTGCAATTTGTATTTTCAACCAAAAAATAGCCGTTATTGTTAAACTTCATCGTGCTGGTGGCAAGGCTTAACCTTATTATAGAAACCTCAAATTTGGTTTTTTGGACTCATCTCTATGAGACGCATGGGAAAATAACCGGGGAGCTAAGAATTTTCAACTTTTATTTTTTTGGAGCACCCTAATATGAGGCGTTGAGCGCCAGAGTGGCCTAACACTCATATTTTCAAATATGGTGTTAATGATGCCAAACAATTCTTCTACTGTAAAGCTATCAACTACAAAGCGGCCAGCCCATATTCTTCTTTGTATTAGGTATTAGGCAGGAGATAGACAACTGTGAACAATGCTCATCCATTCGTGCAGCCAACCGTCGCAGAGCGACGATGGCGGAATGGCATGACATGACATTAAGTATTTTAGGGAAAGTGTTTCTGGCACTTGTCGATCGCTGGAACCAGAATGGCCTAACCCTTCAAGCGGGTGCGTTACGGTATCACGCGTTTCAAATTGCTCGCTAAAATGTTCGCTAAAAGCTGCTAAAGAAGTTGAGTAGTCATCTTGGACAGATTCTGAAGATGAACAATAAAGAATGACTTACAATGACCGCTACAAGCAGAACATTGAACGCTGCTTTGCACCACTTTATACTTCTGTACACCCGCAATCAATTTTCATTTTTAAAACATTTGAATGCTGCTGCCAATGAAGAGGTTGAGTATAGTCAACTTAGATAGATCTTGACGTTGAAGATGAATATTGATAGATTGAGGAGATTGTCGTGAAGAAAGGATAAAAGACACAGTCAGCGCGCTATGATCTTCTCCAGGGTTGGACACATTGAAAATCTAAGTTGTGATGAAATAGGCCATCACGTTTATTTGATAACAATTATTATTATTATTTGAGATGCGACTTAAATAAACTGATTTTTTGCTAGGTCTACTTCTTGTTGCGCTATGTTTTGGATCGTCAAAACGCAGAGGGGGACTCAATAAAAGTGATGTGACTTCTGTTCTGTTTGAAATGTTTTGCCAAGTTTTCATTAACTTTGGCTGTTGATCGGAAATAATATGAATCACATAATTATTAGCCTGTAAAATTTGATTTTAAAGTTAAAACTTGTTGACAAAGTATCAGCACAAGCCTTATGGTGTCTTTTTTGGCCCGCCCTGTACAAGTATACATCCGAAGCAATCTCGTAAGTGCTTAGTTTAAACACATCAACCTATACGATACATTTGCTATTTCTATATATTTCAGTCAAGCTAACATGGGGAACGTTCAGAAGTAAGTCTGATTCTTTCAGATTTCATCAAAAGCTATAGCCTATATGTACGCTCATGACATTGTATGTTCTGCATACCTGTATATAATTATGTGCATAAGCGGGTGTATGTATGTATGTATGTATGTATATATGTATGTATGTATGTATGTATGTATGTATGTATGTATGTATGTATGTATGTATGTATGTATGTATGTATGTATGTATGTATGTATGTATGTATGTATGTATGTATGCATTATTTTCGTATTAAGTAGGCCTACGTATCGTAGAGAGAAAAAAATTGTAGTACCAAAACTGTAGAGAAAAGAAATGCCTTAATATAAAAGACGGAAATACTGACGAGGAAAAACGTTTGGCTGGTTTGGCAATTAGTATGGGAGGAAGGTCATTCTAAATGGAGAGACCAACCAAGATAAAGGCCCAATGAATGATGGGCAAGAGGAGCCCTAAGATAGTCCTAAGATCGAAAAGATCCAGGCTATGATCAGTCAATAGCGCAAAGATTGAGAATAATTCTGGTATACGGATTACGGTTTTTGCATTGAGAGGTATTCATGTTCATGAAGGCCCTAAATACATTTCAGACGTATATGTAGATGTGAAATTTGTCCATGAATGTATAGGCTAGATGTACGTATGCATGTATGTCTGTATATGTAAGGTATATGCGAAGGCCTTATGCCTATACAGTATACATGGATGGATGGATCGATGAAATATTGTTCTTCGACAGCGCTGAATAGAATTACATATTATGCTCCGTTACATTAGACTTTGGTATAATTCGCAGATGCTGAGGTGTTCCTTATTTTTCAACTTTTGATTTCTCAAAGTCTCACCCCTAAACTTGCTGCAATGAGTGAATTAATGTACAAAATAATCATTTTAGTCGATTTGGTTAACAATAAGAGGTAGCTCAACAGCTGGCTTGATTCGTGATATTGGCGCGGATGCTCTTAACATAATTGTTTTATTGCAGTTGCATCTATAGGACTTTTGCTCCTGCACAGCCCCCTCAAAATCAGCCTGTTGCTCCATCCGACGAGCCTCACACTGATCCTGCTCTGTCTCCTCAAAATCAGCCTGTTGCACCATTCGAGGAACCTCACACTGATCCTGCTCTGTCCAATCAAAATCAGCCTGTTGCTCCATCCGACGAGCCTCACACTGATCCTGCTCTGTCCCCTCAAATTCAGCCTGTTGCTCCATCCGACGAGCCTCACACTGATCCTGCCCTGTCTCCTCAAATTCAGCATGTTGCTCCATCCGACGAGCCTCACACTGATCCTGCTCTGTCCCCTCAAAATCAGCCTGTTGCACCATCCAACGAGCCTCACACTGATCCTGCTCTGTCCCCTCAAATTCAACCTCTTGCACCATGCGAGGAGCCTCACACTGATCATGCTCTGTCCACTCAAAATCAGCCTGCTGCACCATCCGACGAGCAACATACTGATTCTGCACTGTCCCCTAAAAAGCAGCCTGTTACGCCATGCGAGGACCTTGAGAGAGAGCTGAACAAGCTCTGGGAACGTGTCAGTCAGGAGGACAGGCCCCCGATCGACCCCGAGGTCGATGATCGACCTGTTTGGAAGACCGTTCGAATCTTCGTCTCTTCAACGTTCTCCGATTTTCATCAGGAGAGAGAGGATCTTGTTAAGAAAGTTAGTGGTCTGCTCGCATCATGGCCTTGGAAACCGCAGCACAAAATTGCTGACGCTATGCAAAATCTCTTATTTATTTGCACGATAGTATTAATAAAAGATTGAATGATTGCATAAAAGATTTCTTGAAAGGTTGATTGAAGGATTGATTGAATGATGATTGATGCATTAATTTATTTATTGGTGGGCTAACTCGCTCGTTCACTCGAACAATTCAATTAGTCACTGACGTGGGAAAGTCAAGATTTGCTGGAACGTGTAAGGCTAGCAATTTGAGTAATAACCGCGTTTTGAACTGTGAAATGAGCACATTAAAATTTTATTACGCTAAAGAGGAGGAACAGATGCAAGTAAACAATAAAAAAATGAGAAAATGAGAAAGATAGAAAAAACTCGCATGGCATTAACAATTATTATAGTCAACAGGACATCAGCTCACAAGTCATCAAAGTCATAGGCTATAGAGTTGAGCAAAGGCTTCACGGTTCTCTATGAATATCGGGGCAAGGCAATGATCCTTATGAATGTATGACATTGTAATGTAATGTAATGATATGTAAATTATATTCCTTTGTTTGAAAACGAGACAAATCGGGGTGGGGAACCGCACCTTGCCACATGTCCAAGCACATTGAATAGCCTACATAAAAAACTAATGCAAACAGAACTATCATTGTGGGGCGCGGTGGTGTAGGGGAGGGTTCGGTGCCTTGGAACCGGAGGATTCCGGGTTCGAATCTGCCTTATGTCGCAGCGCAGGGACCTTGAGCAAGTCTTTCACTTGCAATTGCACGTCCGCTTTGACGTGAAACTCCGATGTAGCCAGTGTCCGCGCTGTAATTGAGAGCGCCTCTGAATAGTGAGCTTGAAGGGGCGCTCTAGAAAATGCAAGAAATAACAAATAAAATAAAAGTAATATAATTTGACAATTATAATGTGGAGTAGTGACCATTAATTTTAGTAGCGCTAACACTGCGAGTGCCCAGAAAGAAGAAACCGGTTTCAGGAAAGAAAGATATGTAGGAATTGATCTAGAAAGAATGGAAAAAAGTAAAGAGGAGGGAGTGCGTACCATAGGGCAAGCTCAAAGGTGGTAAATTATCTAGGTTGGGCCAAAGAGGTTCTTGATCGCCAAGCAATGAGATTATTCCGGTTTGAACAGCGAAGAGGTAAGAGAGAAGCTGTAGAATGCGGATAATGAATTTATATCTCCGAGATAAGTACCATCGTTATGGTAATTATCTGATCAAACAGTGCCCGGTACGTCCACAACATGATTATGAATGATAACATCTTCGCAATAAAACAATTTGAAATCATTTACAACGACACACTTTCCTCAGAAAAGTTATATGCGATATGCCGAGTAGGCCTACATGAATAAAACTTGTAACACGAACACTTTTCCAGTTTTTTAACCCGAATATAAGACGATATGCAGGATTTCAGCATAGCCTACGCCACATTATTCGTTAGATTGTCTCGCTGAGAGAGGCAAAGTAGAGGGATATAGGTTGCAGGGGAAAGAAGTATATCTCCTGTGATTGCACTTGTAAAATTCATCTATTATTCAAGACATAGACATCTAAGATTCAATACAATTACAATGTCCGTTAGACGGTTAGAACGAACGCTTCAGAGGCGTGATGTCAAATGTCACATGTCTACGGGCACTTCTTAAATGTAGGCCTACATCCACATTTAAGGGAACCCGAGAAATTGAATAATCACTAAGACATTGAGTCAATTGATTTGGAATAGGTCTAACCTTTACCAAATTGTATGCCGTAGCCTACTACTTAGGCCTACAGCAGTTTAACTTAAGAGACGGTGCACTGCTGGCCACACAGCAAGTATTCACCAAATCTGGAGGCCATGTAGTGAGAGGAAAGTAAAGCAATGTCATCAGTACATAGGCCTACAAAATGCAGACGTGATTCTTTATCAAATCAAAATAAAATAGAATAATTTACTTGGTGATTAAATAATAGCAGTAGCATCCAATTAATTGAAAATTGAAAGCACGGTCACATATATTTAAGACCCTCAAGGGACCTTGCGTAGGGCCCATAGAGTGGCAGTACAGTCTCATGAGCCAATACACTTGAGCAGGCCAAACAAAACGTATCCAATCAGTCAATATTTTTTTTATTGAAACCTTTACTAATGCATGACAAAAAAGAATCGACACAACAAGATATCATTGAAAAACAAATTGACGCGAGGGCAACAAAGGGATACGATATTAAAGAGCAAAGGTTTGTATCTTAACTTAATCTTACCTAACGACTCAACAACACGAATTATAAGCTTACATGTAGGCTAACAGACAACTGCAGTAAATTGCTATGAGATAAAATAGGCAAAATATGACAATCCATGTTAGTAGGCCTACGCCTTAACATGGAAACAAATATATGCATCAGGATGTAGGGATACCCTGCCTGACACCACTTCCAGCATGAAAATTGATGGAGGACCATTCCTGCACAACAGGAACTTACCATGCCAGTTGCAAATAATGTCAAAGGTAGTCGATCCACCATAATTATCGGTGTCTCGTAATTAAGTAGCTCCTTGAACAAACTACAACAATTCTTCACACTATCAAAGGTTTTTCTGATATCAAGAGCTGCAACATGCTCAGTATACGTACAGATGGGTTTTAAAAAACACAACAGGGTTCTAAAACATCGACAATAATTATTAACATTAGTACATTACAAGTTATTGTTAATAATAAATTAGTAATAAGAATATTTATATTTTACATTTTTGTCCATCAAGGTCTTTGCTGAGCTACGCATCTGGTGCGAAGAAAGACGCATACATCTAATTGACTGTGACCTGAGATGGGTGAGATGAGTCTTGTCTAAATCTTCGGAAGTTTATAAAAAATTTACTAAATCTGAATTCATAGCCATTTTACGTCGATTCGGTTTTTAGAATTAAATTGTTGACTCTTGAAATTGAATTTCTTTCTTGCGCTAAATCTTCAATGGAAATAATTATTATTACTGCTTCTTTTGACTGCAATCTATGAATGGATTCTTTAGATTACTTTTGAGTCTCTTAACGCAACTCAGATTCCCAATATAAAAATAAAGCATAAAGCAGAGGTCTGTCGGGTTGGTGTCAGTAAGGGCATCCGGCCAGGCCATGAAACCTCCAAACCCCCATCATAGATTCCTGGCTACGCCACTGAAGTGCCCTCGTACTTTGAGTAGGATGTTCGTTAAGGAAATACCGAGATGGTTGAGCACATAGACTTAGATCCTATGTCGTAAACTCGAGTGTCGTAATTATTTTACACTTAGGCGCTGCTAGTAGGCATGATGAAACTGAAAGAGGTGGTATATGTAGGCCTATATAATTTACAGTCTAATGGGTTTTTAAAATCTTTTTTTAACTTTAATTATTCATTACTTTCTGTTATTATTTTCCTTAATTTTAATTTTGTCTGATATTCCTTATGTTTTCCGCCAACTCTCAAGGATTCAGCTAACTAGGCCTAAAGTCATTATTTCATCGTTTAACATCATCATTTAAGAGATAGCCTGCGTGTAGTAGGTTCCTAATCAATGTTTTCAAGGTTAAACTGCGGTTTTAGATGTAGCAAAGTCAAATTATTTTCCGTTTCCCTTTTTTATCGTTTTTTGTCGTTTTTTTTATTTTTTCCAAAAAAACGACGTTTTTTCCGTTTTTTATTCCGTTTCCATCATTTTTTACATCTATGGTTTTATTTACCTCTTGTAGGGTATCCCAGCAAATACAGACACAGACGTGACCATAACAATCTGCATGGAGGAGATTGAACGATGTTACGTCGAGAATAAAGCACCGTATTTTCTTAATCTAACTTGGTCAGAGTTTCATTCCAAGCATTCTAGCTAACTTAGTGTGATCCAACAGTTTTAATTAACTGCATTTGAATAGGTAGAAATACACCAGTATGCATGTAGGCAGCAAGGCCGTAGCTAGGGGATATTTTGGGTGTATGAACACCCCCCGAAATGGAAAATATAAAAAAATAGAATGCATTTGCGAGCACATGATGTAAAAACCATGAAATAAAACCATGAAAACACCCCCCGAAATGGAATATGTAAAAAATAGAATTACGGCAATTGGTGACATTTTGTGAAGCTTTCGGCCTGATGACTAAAAAAAGGTCAGCAGTTATTTTACGGGAAACTGAAAAAACACCCCTCGAAGTCAAATCCTGGCTACGGCCTTGTGCTTAAAGACTGAGCAGATTTCCATCATCCTGGCTATTGCAAAGACTTGTCGCCAAAGTCAGAGTCTTCGGTTTGAGGGACAGTCCTAGTCGTCGGCCGAGAAAGAGCCCAAGACATCGCCATCTGTCAGCCCTGGATACTCTTCGGTTTTTCCTTCCAACCGTTAGGACAGAACTGAACTATTTCAACGACCGCGGACGTGCTGGAACTCTATATAGGCCTACATACATCTTGGTAACTGACTTCGAGCGAACGGCTTGAGAGGTCTGCTTAGTTGAGTTCAGTTCAGAAATAGCCTAAGAGTTGTTGAAGACAGAAACCGTGTGTCAATCAACTGAGAGACTACGTGGCCTAGCAGCAGGGATAGAAGGAAGAGAATAGGACCTATAGTTGTCGGATTGACCTCCATGCATGCAGTTAGCTGTCCAAACCATGGCGACCGTTACAATATCAATAAAAAAAATAAACGTTCAAGTCGACCACTGACTCTGCCCTTTACTTCATTCTACACAAAGTGCAAAAATTCAGTGAGCTCGGAAGGGCAATCTGAAATCATCTCGCTGGCGGCATGCGGCCCGCGGGCCGTAGGTTGGACAGCACTGGATTATTGTATCAAGCTGCGGCGTTGGTAGCTTGATCAATTGACAGACGAAAATTTATGGATTGATAAATCGATGGTCAGTTCTAGTGAAGCCCAGCATATAATCACAGTCCATCAGGTCGTAACCTCTTGTCAAAGAAACTAGCAGGTGTGGTAAAGAAGCTGTAACCGACGACTCTTTAGTTCAGTTCTCAATGGTCAATGTCCTATCGTTTTAGTGAAAGAGTTGGCTACGTTCCTAAAGAAGATGCTTTGATGAAACTGGATAAAGAGTTCAGAAGCGAACACAAAGTGCTGCATGGTTTGTCAGTCACTGAAATGGAGATTATATACGGTGCCTACCATGTTAACAACCCCAACGGTAAGAATACATATTACGTAATGCACATACACACAAACACTCTTAATCATCATCATCATCATCATCATCATCATCATCATCATCATCATCATCATCATCATCATCATCATCATCATCATCATCGTCATCATCATCATCTTCGTCGTCCTCGCTGTTGTCATCATCATCATCGTCATCATCATCATCTTCGTCGTCACTGTTGTCATCATCATCATCGTCTTCATCATCATCATCGTCATCATCATCGTCATTATCATCATCATCGTTGTCTTTCTCTTTGTCGTCGCCATCATCGTCGTCACTAACAACACAATTATAGTTCCTTCGTCATTCATGTTTGAGGCAAGAAGTATGACATAGTTTTTTAAAATTAATTTGTGCATTGATGGAACATCCATCTGATTCTAGAAACATTCTGACCCTATTTTTATTTGCAGCTCTCTTTCTCGTTCGAGACGAATCGTTTCTTAGTCAGCTGAAAACAGAACTGACGAAAGACTTCGTAGAAGAGGATGCCAAGGCCAAGCGGAAATTGGAATTCTTGAAGGAACACGTCAGGGATCGCTTTGCAGCCAACGTACGTAGGTCTATAACAATACAAGATGTCGTCTACTGCTTGTAGGCTATGCATCGTAATGTAACGAAATGAATATTATTGTTAAGATTGCTGTTGCGACGTATTTTGTAGCACTGGCCACTGTTCACGGCATACTGCTTTATACTGATGTATCATCGATTCCTTTTTTGTCTTTCCTAAGATCGCGGTCGTCAAGGTATGAAATGGATGTCTTCAAATTAGCTAAGACTGAGCCCAGTCAAGACATCGTCTCTGATAAGGCTTAACCATGAAAGCAACTTTATGAGTCCGTATATAGAATAGAACAAAAAGACATGGAATAGACCGTAATTAACCAGATTAGAATAGATTGCAACATATTAGAATAGAATAGAATAGATTTGAATTGATTGGAGCAGAATAGAATATGATTGACTAGATTAGAGTAGATTGAACTAGTTTAGAACATAACAGAATGGCATAGAGTGGAATATAATTGACTAGATTAGAAAAGATTAGAACATAATAGAATGGAATGGAATAGAACATTATAGAAAAACTTCATATAGGTATATTATACGATTCGGCACGATGCAGGCCCGACAGAAAAAATAGATCAATCAGGCAATCACCCCCAAAATAATAGTCCATGTCTATCTAATTAATGTATTATTTAAATTGCGTCTGTTGGTTTCGCAAAGTACTAGCATTCATAGTTTCATAGGACTAGACGTATAATTATTGATTTTACTAGTTTGACCTAAGTTGAGAAGTTACGAGAACTCATCTCTGTGCTCTCTGGTTGTTACTGTATAATAGGCAAGCTAGATTTTGTGGACAACCTAATTCAACTGTTGCATTCTGGGCTCGGTCACCAGTAATGTTGCCTAATCTAGGATCCGTTACAGTGGTTTTTCTGTACAAGTTTGACTATAATTACAATCTACACCGTGCGCATTTATAACCATGCAAAGTATGCATAATAATTATAATCTACACCGTGCGCATTTATAACCATGCAAAGTATACATAATAAATCAGCCTGATTAGTTTACTGATAATTACAATCAGCATGAAAAACACGGGCCACACTCATTAGGCCATGCATCAGCCAGGATGTTTAACAGCTCATGCATTGGAATGCATAATAAGCCCCCAACCAATAGCAGAGTGAACTGCAGTACTGGCTTCTGCCTAACGACACTGTGTGATTGCAAAGATCATTAGTGTCACCCTCCTCCTTTATCCAGGCTTGGGACTGGCCCTGGCAGAGTGCAAGCAGAGGCGGAGTTATGTCTTCCGATATATGATTTAATTTCTATGCCATGCTGTTGTTATTATCATTGTTTATTTATTTATTTATTATTTTATTTTTATTTTTTAAATTATTTTTTTCCCCGAGGTAGCCTACCTATGATCCCTAAGGGACTTACACCCTAATTACTAAAATAAAAACATCTGGAACGGCACCAAGTCGCCGTTGAAATCCAGTGCATTATTATTATTATTATTATTATTATTATTATTATTATTATTATTATTATTATTATTATTATTATTATTGTTGTTGTTTTTGTTGTTGTTGCTATTATTATTACTATTACTATTATAATTACTACTACTACTACTACTACTACTACTACTACTACTACTACTACTACTACTACTACTACTACTACTACTACTACTACTACTACTACTACTACAACAACAACAACTACTACTACTACTACTAGTTCTACTTCCGGGCTTGCGAAAGTGCCTCATCATTATTATTATTATCATTATCGAAAGTGCCTCATCATTATTATTATTATCATTATCATTATTATTGCTACTGTTATTATTGTCATTTTTATAACAACACATTTATTTCTTCAAAAACTGACAAATTCATATACAGACCATTAAAATGATACTAGTCTGTATAATTATGAGTTTGTAAGTTTTTGAGGAAATAAATAATTGTAGTAGTAGTAGTAGCAGCAGCAACAGCAGCAGCAGCAGCAGTAGTAGAACTATTAGTAGTAGTAGTAGTAGCAGTAGTAGTAGTAGTAGTAGTAGTAGTAGTAGTAGTAGTAGTAGTAGTAGTTGTAATAGTAGTAGTAATAGTAGTAGTAGTAGTAGTAGTAGTAGTATTAGTAGTAGTAGTAGTAGTAGTAGCAGTAGCAGCAGCAGCAGCAGCAGTAGTAGTAGCAGTAGTAGTAGTAGTAGTAGTAGTAGTAGTAGTAGTTGTAATAGTAGTAGTAATAGTAGTAGTAGTAGTAGTATTAGTAGTAGTAGTAGTAGCAGTAGCAGCAGCAGCAGCAGCAGCAGCAGCAGCAGTAGTAGTAGTAGTAGTAGTAGTAGTAGTAGTAGTAGTAGTAGTAGTAGTAGTAGTAGTAGTAGTAGTAGTAGTAGTAGTAGTAGTAGTAGTAGTAGTAGTAGTAGTAGTAGTAGTAGTTAGTAGTAGTGGTAGTGGTAGTGGTAGTGGTAGTGGTAGTGGTAGTGGTAGTAGTGGTAGTGGTAGTGGTAGTGGTAGTGGTAGTGGTAGTGGTAGTGGTAGTGGTAGCGGTAGCGGTAGCGGTAGCGGTAGCGGTAGCGGTAGCAGTAGCGGTAGTAGTAGTAGTAGTAGTAGTAGTAGTAGTAGTAGTAGTAGTAGTAGTAGTAGTAGTAGGAGTAGTAGTAGTAGGAGCATCAGTAGCAGCAGCAGCAGTAGCAGTAGCAGTAGCAGCAGCAGCAGCAGCAGCAGTAGTAGTAGTAGTTGTTGTTGTTGTTATTGTTGCAGTACTAGTACTAGTACTAGCTGTAGCGCGGTACAGCTGTTATTGATGTTTTAGGGGCGAGTGAAGAGATACACCTGCAAATATATTGAAGGAAAGACAGTTTACAGCGCAGGTGTTGGAAATGGGCGACTAGCACTTGAGCTTGACCCATCATTCTCTCACACGGTTCAGTGTTCCTCTTTATAATTATTATCGTCCAATTGCTTTCACTTACATTGTAAGATATTTCGAATTCACTCCGGAATTGAGAAGAAATATAGATGACAAAAATGTGATCTAGAAATTCGTCAGCGGCGTCGTAGCAACGTTACAATCACTCGCAATTGCTCAGTGCTTGGGCGTGAAGCTCGGATGCAGTGTCCGCTCTGTAGTCGGGAGCGCCTCTGAGTAGGGAATTTGAAGGGGCGCTATAACAAGTGCACTTATAAACAAACATCTCTTACGAGCTACATAATTATGTTGCCAGTCGTTTAAGCATAGTCCGACCGAACAACCGCATTAAGTAGGGTATGCGTTACCTATGCATACCGGAATTACGTAGGCCTACGCATATCCACCGTATACATTTTCGTTGTTAAACTATTAAAAACTGGCTTTTGGAAATTTAGTGTCTTCATAGGTTTGATCAGACCGAAATGCAGCTGAAGTGATCTTTATCGTAGGTTTAAAAAACGACGAAAATGTATTAAAAAACGAAAAAACGTTTTAGAGAACTATGATCTTTATGCCTTTCTTCAGGCCCAGAAAGTCTGAAAATGACTGAAAATTTTAAGCTGTACTTATGACAACAGGTTTATTCTGATCACTAGACCATGCACCTCTAATCCTGCAGCATTCAATTGAAAGCATGACCTGAACTCTCAAGCTTATTCAGGGCGTCGATGCATTCCTATTTAGATTCTGAAATTCTTCAAAGAGCGAATCGAAAAGCAGTATCCACTAACAAAACGCAACTTAAGCGAGTTTGAAGAAGCCAAGTATCATCATGATGCGTTTATGGAAAGCCGCGAGAAGATGGTCTTCGGCAGGAAAGGTGTTATAACTGAGGTAAATGCATGGTGTTGTCATAGCTTGTCTATTTTAATTATAATATTTTGCTGCACGTGTACGGATACTACGTTTGGAATGAGCGATATTAGCTTACTAAAGTAAAACAATCTTCTGACCGAGGTCCAATGTCACATATGTAACTTACAAGAAAAATAAATAATTATATATGATATATTTCGTCAATGATATAACTTAATTGGGGCAAAGAGTATGGCATAGAGTAACTACTTAAGATTTTGACTTAAAGATGAATAAATAAAAAATCCATATAGGCTATTACAATTCGTCGACTTGCACCAATAAATTAATTATTATTGGCTCGGCTCTCGCAAGCCAACAAACAATTTTAAGGCAAGCGATCAGATTTTTTATGTGTAATGAGGATGACTATTGATTGATACGCTAATAAAACCTAAAAAAATCGCTGTAACAAGTGCGGGATGTTGCAGCTATCCAGCAATATCATATGGTCTGCTGCCAGGCCTGCATTTCAGGCAGTCATAGCGCAACTCCCACAGCTTGTCAAGATGTACACTACAACAGTTGTTGACCATCGATGATGGTTTGTACTTTTTACAGACGGCGCTATAGAAGTCGATTAATTAAAACAAAATAAATAATTGGATTGAATTAATAAATATGCGGACTGACTGAGTGCCTTGGAATGTTGCATTAGATAATTGACTACGTTGGGGAAAAATCGACGACTCCTCCTAACTTGCTGCTTGGCGAAGCTGGCACTGGAAAGTCATCCATCATGGCTAGGGTTGCCAGTCAATTTAAGGAACGCCATAAAGGGTTAGACTTCTTAAACAATCATTTTCACTCCAGCTGTCTATCAGCGACCTCTAAGTAGCATAGTCGGAAATTGTAGCAGAACATCGGATGCTGAGGCAAGATAAAGTAAAGTACATTTTGTAAGTGTAGTGTAAGCCAAGGTAAAGTAATCAATCGTTCAAGTGCAAGCTGTTACCGGGAGACAAAATCGCCAGTGCAACATTCTAGCAACACCCTTTGTAGACCTACACAATCTACACAGGCCTACTTTCCTTGTGGGCGGCATAGTTGGACAGCGAGCAAACGATTTCACTACATACATCGCTACTACACCTCAGATAAGGTTAAGACTGAAAATATCGGTAAAGAGGATAATTTCCATGGGTCTAAAACTGTACAGTATCTCATACGGCACCAACAAAAGCGAAGTCAAGGGAACCAGCTTATTCACGAGAGCTTACTCAAAACAAAATCGATTGCTGGTTTAAGCCGCTGATCAGACTTCTTGAAATGACTCGGAGAAGTTGTTTGCTTAAATTTATATCGTGCTTCAGAGTCAAAATATCTGACCTTCTGTCCCCCCCAATCTGTAATCGGTAGCTTGAGTGTTAGGTCATCAGTCATCAGCCCACACTTCACGAAACACACGTTGAACAACAAACGACGAGACGAAGTGATGACTAAAAAAGGTCATCAACTTTTTTGGCAGCGAAATTTAGGATTTCCGTCGACTTGCAGTAAAAAAAAGGTCGTCAGAAATTTTGTTCGGCAAAAAGGTGGACAATTTTCATCGGTGTCTCAGCCATTCGTCCGCCCAAAATCTTCGGCCGCCTATTCGTCCCCCACAAGTCTCCGCCCAAGTCCATAAGTTCGCTTTGTAGATCCGTTGGTCTTTTCTCTCGTCTCAAAACCTGCTGTTTCTCTAAGGTTGCACGTACTGAGAGTTCTAAGAGGCTCTTGCTGCGAGAAGCGCTTTATAAATGGTCGGATGCAATGCAATACAATACAATACAAAACAGAGAGCTGCTTATGGGAAATTAGCAACAACTGACTTTGTATAATACATGTACAGTGATGGTCGTTGGATCTGTTTCTACCACTTTGTTGGCGCTGTTCCAAACTCGGGCAGTCTCCTTCTGATGTTGCGTCGTTTCTTGCATGAGATTGGCTTTGGTGAAGTGAGTATAATATGACGACTGTCCGTTTCGTAATCGGGATAAGTTTTTCTTTTAAGCGCACAATATTTATTTGCAGCCTATTATAGTCTACATCCAATAGCTTACGTACTGATGAAAAATGTAACTTCGCGAAGAAAACTTATCTAGTGTTTATTAATAAGTCTATGAGAATTTCTCGTTTAAAGTTTCGAATTTTCGCAACCAGTTGATATGAGCACAGGTCTTAAGATACGTTTATAATAGTATACTTGTACTGTACATGCATAACATAAGTAAGTAAGTGTGTAAAATGTCTAGTATGTCTACACAAATGCGCACAGGTAAGCGTATACGTATGAATACATGCACAGGCTACTCAAATGCATTCATACCTAAATAGTACAACTGGGACGCGCTCTCTTGCATAACAAATCATCAGAGTGGTATCTATGAAGATTCTTGGAGTAGCCTAACTGTATGAGATGACCTATAAGTGTATACATGCACATTGCTGGGGACCTACGGTACTTCCGCTCCGAATGTACACTCCGGGTGCTTAGAGGTGATGGACTACCGGCCACAGTGTTATATAGGGTGTCCAATAAGTTCGTGAACGATTTTGCTTGCAGAAAGCAGAAAAGTTTTGCAACAAACATTGATAACGCTTATGTCATTTGAAAGAGCTTTATGTCCCGAAACCAGAAAGTGTAAAAAGTGTTAGTTTTTTGCAACGAGGAAATGACGTCATCAATTTATGCTGAAAGGCTATTTTTAGCGAATTTTATGCAGTTCGCGATCGTTTTTCGTAAACAAACTCGGAAATGGGGAAAATAGCGGCAGCATAGACATTGGAAATTCGAAGACTGGTCTAATGTTCTGTTTAGTGACGATCGAATCGCCGTATCAAGTGTTCTATGTTCCAAACTCACGCAATGACACCGTTTGGGGTTCGCAAGAAGAATATGTTCCTGTCGCCTCGCAGGTCAAGTTTAGTCCGACTGTTCTTGTGTGGGGAGGTATGACAGCCTCAGGATTAACGCGACTACATTTTGTACCTCAGCATACATCATCAATTAACTCGGATTATTATATCAATAACATTTTAAAGAAGGAATTAAAATTAGTTTACGACAGACTGGACACTTCTGGAACGACTATTCACTGACAACGCCGTTAGCGTTTTCCAGCAGGATGGTGCTCGAGCACATAGGCTACATCTGCTGTTTCGCGAGCATGGCTGAACGAAAATATTCCTAACTACATTGAAAACTGGCCTCCAAACTCTTCTGATCTCTCACCGATTGAAAATCTCTGGAGTATACTCTCAAGCAGTGTCTACGAAGATCCTGAACCAAAAACTCCTGCTCAGCTAAAACGTCGTTTGCGAAAAGCATGGAATTCGATATCGCTTGAAACGTTGTACAAACTCATCGAATCTTTGCCCAGATGAATGAAAGCTGTTATACCCAGCAAAGGCAACACTATTGCCTATAAAATGGTACAATAATTATTGATTTTTGTTGTGTACTTTTTTTGTAACAAGCTGGTAAAATCGTTCACGAACTTATTGGACACCCTGTATTATGAATCTGCTAGTCACAACAGTCTCGCAACTCCTATGTACGCTGCTCCTGCCTGGTGAAGCTTAACAAGCGCAGACGAATTCATCCTGCGCCTTGGACTTGGTTCAATAAGCTGGAGATTGACAATAAATAGAGTCTGTTAGCAAAACCCCATCCAAAGTATTGAGGAGTTTGTTCCCACCGTTCATAAGACGCTGCCACAATCGACCAAGGTAATTTGACTTTGAAAGTTTGAATTATCACATAAATACGATAAGAACTTGATTCCAGGGGCCCTCAATAAGCGCATTCTCAAAAAATTATATTGAACTTATCCCAACCTTGGAACTGAGTTGGGTCTTGCATTTCAACCTGCATATAAATGCCTAAAGATGGGTCCGACCAAGTCCTAGTACTATATACAACAAAAAGATTAAGACCGTAAGCCGAGCGCAGTGAACGAGATACGCATAATGGCTTTAGCATAATAATTTTTATAGTCTGAGAGGTATCCATACAGTGAGACGCTCGCCGGTATTACTCCGCGGGACTAATCTTGCGCACATGACTGCGTTGTTTTCTAGAATCTTCCTTCGTCTTTGGACAAAGCATTGACGGATGTAAACAGTGAACTGTCGAGAAACCATGACGACCAAAGCATTGCCATTTTCGTCGATGCACTTAACCAGGTAACGACTGCGAGTCAACCGAGAGTCCGTCTTGGTATTTCTGTGGTAGCCTATCCGTGCAACTATGAAATATGAAGGAGGCGGTTTTTTATTCGCCACTGTCGTGTGCTTGAAATTCTCGAAGACTCAGTAAATGTAAGATATAAGGCCTATGGGCCCTAGGGAGCAGTGACCCGCGATCCGCTGCGCATGCGCACGCGATATGTCGATTCCGCCTATTAAGGAAATGATTCCAGGCAGAAAAGAAATAAATTTGGTCACATGCAAAAACAGTTTTTTAAAAATTGAAAAAAGCGAGACGAAAAAAACAATGAAAAACGACATTTTTCTAAGGAGAATAGCAAACGAAAAACCGGTTTTTACGACTATGCGCAGGTTGTATACATAATGAATGCTTCAGGCATTCCTGTATGTATGCATACGTGTGTATGTACAATGTACAAATTGTACATGTATGCATGAATGCATGTCATCTGACAGAAACGTTGTGTCACATTAACATGTCTTGCTGGTCTTAATTTTGTTGTTTTTACCGCTATTTCTATGCAGTTGGACGCAGATCTGAAGACAGATGCGATGGTTGGATGGCTGCCAGAGACTTTGGGTCGTAACGTGCATTGCGTCGTTTCTATGATCACAGAATCAGATGCACACAAGTCTCTGATCGGTCGCGCCATTCCGCCGATTGAGAGCTCCGTTCCACGACTGAAGGAGAAGACACGAAAGGTACCGCATAATAATTATAGCACAGTTGGTTGGAGCTGGTCACAGTAACGGATCCCACGGTCAGATCGCTCTCCTCGTCACACGAAGAGTAGACTAGGTCTACGGGTTCAGGTATAGGCTATCCCTAAAATGGTATAATCGTGCAGTTATACAGCGGCGCCCGCAGACGTACGCACGTACGCAAGTGCGTACAGCGCGATGACTAAAAAAAAGGTCATCAGTTTTTTCGGCGGATAGAAAAGGTATGTTTTTTGGGAAATTCTAGATTGATGACTTAAAAAAAGAAAGAAAAAAGGTCATCACTTTTCATCACTTTTTTCGGCGACCCTAACGGAAATTTGTCCCTCTTCGTCCCTCCATCGAAATTGTCTGTGCGTACCAAAAAATCCTGCGGGCGCCGCTGCAGTTATACCTTGAGCAAGACCTTCACTCACCGTAATAGCACAGCACTACCGATTGATGCTTAATAAGGCACTCATCTCGAAATTTCATCCAATTGTGGATATGTTATTTTGTGGCAGAGTTTTACAGAAGCAGCATTGTTCGAAAATCGAAACATTTAAGGCATAATGAGCGGCATAATGAGCGGCATAATGAGAGGCATAATGAGCGGCATAATGAGCGGCATTAGCCTATACGCCTATAGCGCACACAAAATCTCTAGGGCCTATCCATTTTGTTACAATGATCTTGAGTGTATCGCACGGAGAACTTTACATTGTAGAAAATCGTTGACCAATATTTGGGTCAATTTAAGAAGAAGCTTGATGATGATCAGCTAACCAAGCTGCTGGCAAAGAAGGCTTCTGAGAACTGCCTGTGGGTGAAAATTGCCTGTGAGGAGATGAGAGTTTTTGGTGAATTCAAACAAGTTACGAAATTAATCGAGGAGTTTCCTGACAGTCTGCCTGCGTTAGTTAAAACACTTTGCTTACTTAAAGGTCTAAATTCTAAAACAACTCATCTCCTAATCTAAAATAATTATCTTTTTATCATGCTTCGGTCTAGTCACTCTAGTGGATTTTGGATGCCTGTGCAATTAGGCTATTGCTCTTTTTGAACTGGGCCTAGTTCGCAAGGTAAAATCTCTCAAATTTTTAGGAGGTTTAGAACGCTACATGTATATAACGTGAAAGTGAATAATTTTCAGACTGCTCAAACACGTCGTTTGTCGACTGGAAAAAGAAGCAGACGAGGTTTTGCTGAAATCCACTCTCTGTCTTCTCGAAGTTTCAAAGGCTGGTCTCCTGGAAAACGAGTTACGCGGTCTGATGGTCGACAAGGAGAATCTCTTCTACAGACAGGGAGACATAGGTGAGTCGACCGCTTAGGCTACAGCTACTTGGCCTAATATTCGTGGCTCTCAACGAACTATATAGACAGGGCCGCATTAAGGCTGGTGCGGGCCCGGGTGCTGTGGTAACTTTGCGGGCCCTCCTCTCAGTCCTCTGTCAGTCACTGGTCTACCATGGAGGCACATATACCGGTACATGTAATTGTACCATGTTTCCTTATGAGTATACACTATAGGCTACAGCCAAGGAATACTTTTCCCTTGGTACGGAAAAGTTTCGTACACTAGTAGATATAGGTCTACAATACGTGACAGAAAGAACGAACGAATAGATTCTTCAATTGTTATTTATATTTTAAGCCCTATAGGCCTACTTATGATCCATCCAGTTGATTTCCTTTATTGTTCCCTACGTCCACATTTCGAAGACCTCCAGTCTTTTTATGATTATATTGCTTACTCTCATTGGTTCGTGTGTCAAATCCAAACAACACCGCGTGCACTCCAAAGGAAGTGGGTAGGACACAGGCTGAAGGCAGACTGACTGCGAAGAACGGTCATAAAGGAAAAATAAAGGGAAATGAACAAGAGGAGGACCACGACAGCTAGGTTATGGTAAATAGCAAATGGATAGGTCTATGGAAAGTTTGAGGAAGAGGCATTGGAAATTTCAGCCAGCCTCGGAGGCAGAAAACTAGAGAAGAAGATGATAAGCTATATAATAGGTTTCAGAAATTAAGAGTTATCCAATAACATTGTCTTCTAACGTCATTTCTCTTATTATTTTAAAGAAACCAGTCAAAATGATTGACCCGCATGGCATAGGCCCTAATTTAAGATAGCCAATCACTGTTGATACTTCCCAAGCAGGGCCGGATTAAGACATGTTCAACATATTCGGCTGAACAGGAACCCCACACTTTAGGGGCCCCCACAACTGTGGGGGGGAAATTTTCATTTTTTTTATAGAATTTTAGCAAATCTCAACCAAGCGACTAAAAAGTCATCAAAATTTTTGGCCGAAGATCCGCAAAAATTTCCCGAACGGGGCCCAACATCTCTTAATCCGGCCCTGTTTCCAAAGATAAATTTACAATGACAGTAAGTTCCTGTGAGTTCAACCAATTCATAAGCTGAAGTTAATGAATTTGATGTGTGGGAGAACTTTGCCAAAATTTCGTCGACGATAACTTCGTTGCAGTATAATTCTTGCTAAGAAATTTAATCATTTCCGAAAATGCGGGCCCCTAGAACCGCGGGCCCGGGTGCTGCAGCACCCTTAGCACCTACCTTAACGCGGGCCTGTATATAGACCTACTATTATTTCTTTTAACATAACACGATTTCATTCACACAGAAATATGGACGCACCGTATGTCTACGAATACAAGCACACTTATATTTAACATGTTGAAGGTCGCAGCTGCCCATGAACGTTCAATCTTTTGCTCCTGTGTTCAGAATTTAAATTCGGGCATCCCGTGAAACTAAAAAGTTATTGATGTGAGCCGTTCTGTTGCACACGTTGGCCCGATGACAACTGGGACACAAGAGCTAGAGTACAGTACAGTTCATTCATTCATTCATTCATTCATTCATTCATTCATTTATTCATTCATTTATTCATTCACTATGGAAATTTATATAGCGCCCCTAGAGGTTACTACGCAGCAAGGGCGGATACAGAAATTTTCGAAGGGGGGGCCAAAGTCCTACGGAACTACTCATGGGGGGGCCACGTCTACTTTCTGAGCAAAATAGCTGGTCAAAAATAAAGAAATTTCTAAATGGGGGGGGCCATGGCCGGATTGGCCCCCCCCTGGATCCGCCCTTGCTACGCAGGAGCACTCCCTAACCAGCCTCGGCTGAAAAGTACTGTTTTAAGGCTGCGATAAAACACATCTGAGCCAAACCCTAGGCATAAAGCGTATATACAGTGGAAGCCCATTCCCAGCCATGGGGAAAATTCCAGAGAAGGCACGGTGCAGTACATGTACCTTGACCAATGCAAGGTCTGTTACGAGGCTATTTAGATAGCTAGGCTATATACTTTTAAAACAAATTGAACAATCCTCTGACTAGAACATTTGCTTGCTCTTACCTTCCATTGTCTAAAGCATTTCCTTGCTCTTACCTTGAGCGGTTTCCATTTTCAGCAGTGAATGAGAATGAGCATGACAGTATTCTACCGGCTGGTGAATGGGCGCCCGTTTACCACCAGTTGAAGTACTTTCTTCGCCCATACGGTGACAGCAGTGAAGGCCGATTGGACTTCTACCACCGGACGCTCAGTAAAGTCGTCAGAGAAATGTGCGTCTTCTGAATAAATTAGGAAGAATTTTACTGCTTCTATAATAATATATTTGCAGAAACTTCCTACATTTCGTTTCCTCATCCGTAATTTGCTGTTTCTCTTTTTCTGAACCATTTTTCGGTCCTTTCTTAATTTCTGTTATTTTCTTTGTACAAGTTAATTTGCAAGGCCGCAAGGCTTTCGGAGATAGTGGTTGATGAGATAGAAAGAAGGACAGAGTAAGAAAAAATTAGAATACGGGTGTGAGCGAGAGTGAGAAATGAGGAAGGCATTTTGATAACGTAGCGATCTTTTCGGCAGCTTGCTAGATCCTTATTCAACTGTCTAGTAGGCCTACATTAATTCGTTTTACCACTACTCATTAATATTGCGTGTTCCTCTGGTCATTCTCTCATTTCTAATCTCTGTTGCATTGATACCAGATTGGTTGGATATGCGAATAAACAAACCATAGCCTACACGTGCGCGGCATGTAGTTAATGTCGCGTTGTAAATGCACAGATATTTGAGCGTGGATTCCGTGGAAGGAAAAGAGGAGCAAAGCAATGTTGAGACTGAGACTCAACGAGATGACAACAAGTATAAATGGTGGCATAGAAAGCTGGCTAACTATTTCGTCAAATGCAGGTCTGCAGCAGAATCGATGAGCAAACCTACGTACGTGAGAGGAGTCGAGGTATGATGGAAAAGCAGTTACAATTCGTTGCTTTAACTATTCGAATAGATCTAATCGTATTCAATTCTATTGTACTCAGCACACAAGCACACCCACGCACACCATGTTGAAAATTGATTCTGCTATTCATAGCCTATCTGTTTATCCAGGCGCTCGACATCTTAATGCACTTACATGTAGGTATGAATTTGAAATGGCTCATCTGAGCACCTATCTTAAAGACAGACATGCAATCTGAAACACGAAAAGAAAAAATGGCAATTCAGCAACAATGCACATAGGCCCATATCAATTTGGCCTGCGGTATTTTGAGAAATATATCTGCAATAAAACATTTGTATATGTTGCGATGTTGAACTCGCCACTGTTTGAACACTGTCAATTTTGGTCGTTTAGGAATATCCTTACCACCTGATTGAGCTGAAGAAGTTGGCTCAAACAGAAGCCGAACGCGATCAATATCGCTCAGAACTCGCAGTGTTTCTGTCCGACATGAGAACTTTCAAGGAACTCTTCCGAAGGGAATTCAGCGAAATTCTCCTTCGCTACTGGAGAGAAGTAGGCCTAGGCCTAAGAGAAAAGAGAAACTTTTTCGTTTTTATTCTTCTCGAAAAGTCCGTTTTTTGTTTCTATTTTTCGTCTCGTTTCTCCCTTTTTTAATTTATTTTTTCACCATATTTATTGATTTACTGTCTGCAATTATTTTTCTTAACATTATTTTCGTCTGATACCTCTTACGCTGTCTCTGTATTTTCAAGGATTCCGCTAATTCAGATCACTAGCCTATTTGAACGTTTAATTTAGTGTAGGCTAAGCTGTGTTATTTGCCTGTTGATTAAAATTAAATTGCATAAACAAGGTTTTCAATTTTAAACTGTAGTACAAGATGTAGGTTAACAAAGTCCATTTATTTTTCACTTTCCGTTTTTTGTCGTTTTCCCGGGTTTTTTTTAAAATTAAACGACTTTTCCGTTTTGTATTCCGTTTCCTTTTGTTTTTTTTTACATCTATGGTCTAATGAGACTTACATATTACATACTGCATGCAACATGTTTCTGTTTAGAATTATTGCTATAATTTGAAACAAATAATGTGCAAATGATTAAGAGAACCAAGGCAGCAAGGCTAGAAACTATAAGCGTATAAATAGAGCCCAAATATGGAACAGCTGAATTGGCCTTAGGATTCATTATTTTCTGGTCGAACTTTAGAATTTGTGATTCCTTTCAGCACGTCAAATCTGTGTGAAACTGCTTTTTAAACTATTCTTGCTACCAAAAGCAAATATGGCCTAAACTTGCGTTTTAAATTGACAAATATCAAGCCAGATATCTTAAATCTGTGCTTGTCAAAACAAGACGACAGAACTATAAGTTTGCTCTTTCTTGCAGGGTCATAGACCATTTTCCCCTTTTGTTGATATAGGATAATGCCTCTCTCTATTTTTGCTTTTAAGAACCACAACATTGTTGTCGCTTTATTCTAGTGAATGCGCTGGTTAATTCAGTATAATTATGACTATAGGAATACCTATCTCTATCTCCATAGAAGGCCTATGATCCGAATATCATCATGCGGGGCGCGTTGGAATAGTGGTGGGTTCGGTGCAGTGGAGACGGAGGGTTCTAGGTTCGAATCCATTTCAAGCCACCGCGTATAGCCCTTGAGCAAGTCGCAATTGCTCGTGCGCGTCGGCGTGAAACTCCGATGCAGTGTCAAACTCTAGTATGGGCGCCTCTGAGTAGCAACTTGAAGGGTGCTAGATAGGCTAGGTTTTTTATGTTAGTTAAGTTAGTTAAGTTTGTTATTTTACTATTGTGCTTTCTATAACAGTTATTGTTATCACTAAAGTTTGTAAACCCCAGGTATATCGTTCTGAAAGCCTATGTCATCTTTAATTGCTCAATGCTACCTAGCTAAATAGGACCCCTCTTAGCGGGACTTTGTCCCTTTGGTGGGTCTGTTCTGTTGTTCCCAATCCTTTGCTGTGATTGCTATTTGTTTGATAAATCTGCTGGCTCACACAACTTAATTTCCTAGCGAATTTTCTTGTTGCACCACTGTGTAAGCCATGTATGTTATTTTTATTATACTATGTGATCATAATTTCTTGTACGTTGTACGTTGATGGTGTTTCAATAAACTTGACTTGACTTGACATGACTTGATATGTCAAATGCGAGAAATAAAATAAAAGTAGAAACCTGTTCAGCCATATTATTGTCGTTTAGGCTGGTGACGAAAACTACGACGAAATGGCAGAATCTTATGCATTTGGACTAAGGAAAATGGAGACCGATAAAGTTAAGACTGAAGAATTGGATGAACAATATCGCTTCGTTATTCGACTTCTGTAAGTTATTGGTTTGCCTGCTCGACTTAAGACCCGTGAGGTCGATGACTAGCCATGACGGAACTCCCTTTGTGAGTTACGTGGGCTCAAAGAGCGCCATACAAGTATTCTTACGCATGTAATTATGTCTAGAAAAAGACACGCATAGCACACATTTCTGCAGCAAAGGTTTTAGCTACGAGAGACTTAAATTCAATACAATCTATTTTAGAATTTGGACATAAGACCATCGGCCACATCGTAAATAGTTTATGATGCAAAATAATTGTTTTATGGCATATAAGCAGCTCTGAAAAACTCATGTCGAAACGGTTTTTTTGTCACAGAATGCAGGCTCAGAGAGGCAGAGAAGGTCTTGAGCTGATCGACAAATGCCAGGAATTAGTTAACATGTCACCAGACGAATCGGAGAGGAAGCAGAAACTTATTGATGTCCTTTCGCTGAAGGCGGACATAAGAAACAGAGTTAGTTAATTGCGATCAACCGACTGATCACTTGCTTCGTTATGATAATCACTTGCATCGTCATATTAATCACTTGCATCATCATGTTAATCACTTGCATCGTCATGTTAGTCACTTGCATAGTCATGTTAATCACTTGCATTGTCATGTTAGTCACTTGCATTGTCATGCTAATCAATTGCATCGTCATGTTAATCACTTGCATCGTCATGTTAATCACTTCCATCGTCATGTTAATCACTTGCATCGTCATGTTAATCACTTGCATCGTCATGTTAATCACTTCCATCGTCATGTTAATCACTTGCATTGTCATGTTAATCACGTTCATTGCACGTTGTGAATTGATTCACATTCGTTGTGCGTTGTGAATTGATTCACGTTCAATGTGCGTTTTAGTTGATGCCTCGTACGCAGAATCCGGATCAAATCCCGGAGCTTGTATCCATTGTTAAAGTGAACGAAGAAATCATTGAGTTGATTCAGTCCCTGGAAGCGGAAAAGGACATGGTATGGTTATGGTTATTTTCTTGTGACTATACAGAACTGACAGCTATCAAACGCGTCCACGGGTGGCGGATAGTGGAAAAACCTCCAGATATACAGGGTGGGCCAAAAACAAGACCCCTAGTTTTTTGCCAATATCTTGATCAAAACTGGAAATTTCAAAATGAAAGTTTACAGGCTTATAGGCAATTTATATTTACGCAAGATGGCCAGATTTCATCAAAATATTTCAAACAGAAAAGAAGTTATACCACTTTTAGTGAGGCCACCCACCGTTTTTTGACGATTCCAAAACGTAACGCAACAAAAAGTAGCAAAGACGTGATTTTGACACTGAACTACAACACAACCGCATCCCAAAATATCTTTTATACAAGACTGCGTGTCACTCGTGTGGCCAGTTGCGGCTGCATTAGAATGGTGTCCTATAAGTAAAACCCAGGGCTGTTTTTAGGGAATTTTTAGAACTGCACAACACCTTCTTTTCTTTCTAATCCTCCATGGTAAATTACTTCCAATCGGATGACAACGGCCCTTTTTGGCTAGTTTAAACTGTACATAAGTGCTTCTACAACTGCACAAATCCGTTTAGGACTGCACATTTTGTGTACAACTGCACGTTAAAAAAAGCCCTGGCAAAACCTTAGTTAGGGTCTCAAACTAAAACGTTCTGAAACTTACTTACCACCTTTCTGAAAATTGTCTAGTAAACCTGTTGCGAATTTTAATCTACACGCAATAATTCTTTGCATATTGTATACTCGTGTTTTCAGAGGTTTTTAACCGCTCAACGGCTGCTGCAGACGGCTTACACTCGCGGAGGAATTGCCAAACGATGTGATGAGGACGATCAGAGCGAATTGAAAGCGGAACATCTTGAGAAGAGCTTCAAAGAAGTCAAGGAAGCGAAAAGGATCTACCAAGAGGTAAACAGACTAAATTATACCGATAAAAAACAGAAATCTAAGCTTAAAATGTCACATCGAAATCTGATTGGCGCCTCGGATTGGTTTGCACTGTGAGAGGCGCTTTATAAATTTATAAATACAGTACAATACAATATAAAATACAATCCGTATCTTCGACAAGGCTGTATGCATATACTCGTAGAGTTTGAGGTGAGTTGCTACTGTAGGCTGCACTTAATACGCTCGAAAAAAACTGACTTTTTTCTCCGAATTTTCTGATGACTTTTTAGTCATCGATTTTTATGATGGCCTTTTATAATAATAATTGATGGCCTCGCAGCATAACATTCGCCAATTTCAGCATTTTGCAGCTTCATTTGTTATGTCAACAGAGTGCAAATAGAGTTTTGTAGAACATGTTTTTTATATATCGTAATTATAGTCCATAAATTTTCTTATTTTGCTATGGCTTAATTATTCAGCTTGGAGACATCGGACAAGAAATTGAGACTGAGTTGACTTTGGCAACGCTGTATCGAGCCAAAGACGATACGGATGAACAGATAAAAGTGAGCTTTGTTCAGATTGTGCATCATCAAGTCTTTTTTCTACTTACCTGGGTGTGCGCATAGACTAAATGTACTTCAGATCAAGATCACGTCATTAGGTCCGCCGTATGGTGAACTAAAGTAGTAAGGATAACTAACTCGCATCTTGGAATTGAGCGGACAGTAGCTACAGACGAAAAATTTAATATGCCACAAGACATTCTACAGTAATAATGTAAGCTTAGGCTATATTTCTTCATATCTTTCAACCCGAAGCCAAATCGATCTGCGAGAAAATGATAAATCAACCAAGGAAGGGAAAGACCACTATTCCACTTTATTTACTATTCCACTTTATTTACTATTCCACTTTATTTACTATTCCACTTTATTTACTATTCCACTTTATTTACTATTCCACTTTATTTACTATTCCACTTTATTTACTATTCCACTTTATTTACTATTCCACTTTATTTGCTATTCCACTTTATTTACTATTCCACTTTATTTATCGCAGTTTATTATTTTCAATTCATATGTTTTGATGTCTTGCTGGTATAGGCTACACAACAGTTTATTATTGAGAATTTTAGTTCGATTATACTCATTATAGGTCAGGATGATCCAGTAAACATACTCACACACACACACACACACACACACAAATTTATGCTGTTAAGAATGTTTGCGATTCTATACTTTAATTTGGACTACCCAGGTACCTCAACTGTTATTAGGCCTACACTGCATTACAAGACGCATCCTTCACCGAACCGATGGCTTTTCCTACTTTCCTACTTACTGTTGACTGTATCCCGCTGACCAGCTCCACGATTAAGTGGGTCCACTCTACGGGTGACTTTCTAATATTCTGTATGCGGTGGTCACGGGTGGTGTAGTGGTGGCGTCGTTGCCTTGAAGTCGGAAGGTTCGAGGTTCGAATCCACCTCGCCGCGTAAGGACCTTGGGCAAGTCCTTCACTCACAATTGCTCAGCGCTTCGGCGTGAAACTCCGATGCAGTGTCCGCTCTGCATTCGGGAGCGCCTCTGAGTAGCGAGAGCTTGAAGGGGCGCTATAACAGGTGCACATACAAACATCGCATTGCTAAATCATAATGCTCCATTCTTACTGGCATTTGACATGCTACAGACTATAGTGCAAAGAGCGCCTCTTAGTAGCTTTCTCTAGAAATGTCGCTATAAAAAATGAAGAGCAACGATTTCAATTGCAGATCTACACAAATGCCATTGCCCGATGCATCAGTATATTCGGTCCGCAGCACCACGTTCTGTGCCGTCTCAACTACAACCTCGGCATCGCCTACGAAGACGCTGACGACCTCAACATGGCTTACGAACACTACAGCAGAGCGTACGACCTCGCTCTCATCGTCTATGGCCCAAGCCATGCGAATACCGTTAACTACCAGAAGGCCCTGGAAGAGGAACAGTACGAAGAAGTTAGGGCAGCTAGGAATAAATAGCAGACTGAGGGTTGTGTCATCTACGTGGTCTCCGTAGAATAGGAGCAAATTATTAAATTACACAAGAACTTACTTATTATTAAACTTTCCATATTTTAATGTAGGCTATACACTATTATACAACGTGATATAAAATATTATTAAAGATAACTGAACACAGAACTACGTCATGTAAGACGGTATGGAACATGAATGGAACGGCCTATTGCAACATGATATCTCATGAAATAAAACAATAATACGATATCATGATAAAACAGAAAATGGCGCCATAACAATATTGTCGCAATTCTTAACATTAACTTTGAGGAAAGTGGTGGGACGAGTGCTTCTTCAATATCTGGAAGAGTTCTTCAGAAACACAGGAATTATTCTGATTTTACAACTGCGTTTATAGACTACAGCAGTATCAGCCAAAGACTGCTCAAGTGGATCTGCCTTGTTTTCTCATTATTTTGTTGAACTTACTTATTTTTGATATTTTTGGCAATGTTCGATTTATGTTTGCGCTTAACTCTTTCCCTTTTTCAGGGTCTTCGAATAGCCTAATAAACGGATTCTAATGCAATGAAATGTTTAAAGCTTAAAGTGATTAGGTGAAAGCATCTTGCTCATAAACATTATTAACATCGGAAGTTGAACTTTTTCCGTAACATAGATGGCTGTCATCCATCCCGATCTTTGTGGCTCAAACTTCAAAATAAAGATACATTATCTATAATTATGTTGTGACACTTTGTATTTGTGAAATATCTGAGTCGACGTAACTCTCGATTACTAATATCAACATTTACCAACCTCCACGTTATGCAATTTCGGTAATGTAGGCGACATTTCTTCCCTATAAGCGAATGGTGAACGCTCCCGCGCAAGCAGACAGCTGTGGTGAATGATCCTGCAGATCAATTCCTTCAGTAATTATAGACGCAGAATCACTGATTCTTTCGTAAGAGGCCGATCGATTTTTATTTCTGACTGAAATCAGACAGCGCCGAGCATTCTCCGAGGCTGGCCCTGGTATACCTGGAATGGGGTTCCTCATTCTACTCTTCGTCAAATGCCTATTGGTCTCTCTGTCTCTTTTCTCACTGTTCGTATGACTATCCTATAAGACCGCGGTGTTGGACAGGGAGCGCTCCTGAGTAGACAACCTTGAATAGGCGCTATATCCAATTGCTGTAATAAATAAATAAACAAACTAACTAAATAAATAAATAATAATAATAATAATTGTAATAATAGTAATAATAGTATTAGTAGTAATAATAATAATAATTTGAAGTCCCCGAGGGATCATGTTTACCTCGGGGCAAAAAAAAAAAAAAAAAAAAAAAAAAAATAATAATAATAATAATAATAATAATAATAATAATAATAATAATAATAAAATATATAACAATATAATAATATTTACCGTCCAGCGCTTTAATGCCGTGGCCTTCCGCGGTTCTTTTGTCAAACCAGATTTTGTCGAATAATAATAATAATAATAATAGTAATAATAATAATAATAATAATAATAATAATAATAATAATAATAATAATAATAATAATAATCTTCGTTTAATTTCAAACTCATGGCGCAACGTAGTAGGCCTATGACTGCAATCAGTAATGAACGGATGATCGCATTTTATTACAGGATTCGAATTTAACTGTCGGCAGCCATGCAAGGCGTCTATTACTGCTCAGAGTTGAGTAATTGTCCTGACAACGGAGTAGTGTTGTTTTCGTTAACGAAAACGAAAACGAAAATGGTAATTAACGAAAATGAAACGTTTTCGTTAACGAAAACGAAAACGAAAACTAAAACACGCTGACAACGAAAACTAAAACTAAAACGAAATATGCAGCAATCAAAACTAAAAGTAAACGAAAATTGATCAAACGAAAACTAAAACGATATTTGGCCAAACGAAAACTAAATAATTTGCTCGTAATTTCACCTTATTTTCCTTATTTGTGCGTATTGTGCAAATGGCGTATTTTAGTATTGTGAGGAAGGAGATTACTCACAAGTGGATCGTTTTACCTGTATGCCCCGGGTCATAATTATGGCTCTAAACCTGTCCAAACCGGTTTGGGATTAGTGGCTATTAATATGCAAATCAGAGTAATGCAGGACAGTGATTGTCTGAGGAAGCCTTGCAGCGCCGACAGGCAGGGTGGCCAGTGTAGTTAAGTAAGATATGATTGGCCAGTGAATAGGGAGAAACAATGGTGAGGCACGTGAGAGTGAACAAAGGCTGTCCGCTGGAAGGAAGACTCTGTCTTGCTGTGGCTGCCTATGAAAAGTATAGTCGTCTCTGGCGTAGATAATAGCCTACTCAGCCTAGGATTGCCCTTCGAGAGAGAAACCAAGAGAAGTCCCTGGCCAGGATCTGATATATCCAGGGTGAAATTTATTAGTCTAGGAGAATTTCTGTAGCAACATAATAATTATTTTGAAGCCAAACAAGGAAACGGACCACTTTGTTTGACCCGAGGTAAAAGTAAGTCTTAGATTTTACAGTCATAAAATATTCTCATTGATTTGATATGCTTTGCCTGTGACCTTTATTTAATTGTGTAAAATCGTGCTAGAATTGCGTGAATAGTCGCACAATATCATATTATTCTCTTCCATTCACTTCACATTACAATATTCCATTTTGGGATGTTTAGTTCTTTGCATTCATAATAATCCAGACTAGTGTCATCAAACGTTCTAACGCATAATAGACTGAGTGGTCTTTGGGATGATAGCGGGCATCTACCCTGCATCCTACATTGTACCTGTTCTTCACGCCAGTGATGCTATCATTATTCTATGTACTCCACATGCATAGCAGAAACAATAATTCCCTCGGCCCGTTACCTAGGATATCAAAGAGTGATAAAAACTGATAAGTGCACGGGTATACATAAAAAACTATATAAAAACTGTAACTGGAAGAAGCAAAATTATTTGAGAACTACAAGCAGAAGTAAAATTGCTTCAGGCAGAAGTGAATGAGAACCAGAAGTGATATTATTTGAGAACTAGAAGTGGAAGTAAAATCACGTCAAAAGAAGTGAATAAGAACTAGAAGTAGAATTAATATAAGAACTAAAATATAACTGAGGGACACTATAATTATTTACATGTACGATCAGGGTTGATACATGTACGTAATTTTGACCTTCCAGTGGTGAGCAACTGCATAATATATCGTTGTCATATATTAATTACAAAAAAGTTATGAACTGTAATGCTGAGGTATTTATCAATTGCGCAGCAAATTACATTTCACATAATGATCACGTTTCATGTTCAGCACATCTTCGTATTGATTTGTATCAATATAGTTTATTCAAGGAACGAAACGGTATTCACTGCTAACGAGTGTGTAGCCCCAGATTATTAAAACTAAAACTAACATTGGCATACTAAAACTAAAACTAAAACTAAAATTGGCATACGAAAACTAAAACTAAAACTAAAATTGATCCATAAAAACGAAAACGAAAACTAAAACTAATATTCAGCAACAATTAAAACTAAAACTAAAACTAAAATTAAGACTAACAATCAAAACTAAAACTAAAACTAAAATTGGGGCAATATTAAAACAACACTACTTGAACGGAGTATTATTAGAATCAGTGATGAACGGATAACCGTCGCCATCGAATGGGAGAAAATCACGTCCTACACTGTCTACTCATTTTACCAACGCTATTTGTCGATTGACAGAATGTTACTATCAAATATAAAAGAGAGGAAGATGGGATATCATGGTCACATAATTAGGAAAAAAGGAAGCTGTAGGCCAATGGAAAAAATCTGATACAGGGCACGGCACCGGGTGGGCGAGGAAGAGGCAGACCTAATATGACATGGATGGATAACATTCGAACCTGGACTGGAATGACGGTGGAGCAGATCACGAGGAGCACGGAGGGTCGACAAGAATGGAGAAGGATAATTCATAGTCCTTATGCCGGACTATATATCTGAATTTTGCATTCGTGTAGCAGATAGTCGGCTAAGATCATCATCGAAGAGTCTGCTACAGGTCCCACGGTCAACCACGAGGTTTGGGGGAAGCTCGTTCTCTGTGTCGGGACCAACTGCATGGAATAATCTTCCTGACTATGTGCGGAATGCACCTTCTCTGGAGGCATTCAAATCCAGACTCAAGACTTATCTATTTAAACAGTCGTATAATTGCTAGTTACTTTTGAACTCTGGTACAGCGCCCTTTCCTTCGGCCTCGGCTGAGCTACGGCGCTATATAAATCGTCTTACAGGGCTGTTTTTAGGGAATTTTTAGAACTGCACAACACCTTCTTTTCTTTCTAATCCTCCATGGTAAATTACTTCCAATCGGATGACAACGGCCCTTTTTGGCTAGTTTAAACTGTACATAAGTGCTTCTACAACTGCACAAATCCGTTTAGGACTGCACATTTTGTGTACAACTGCACGTTAAAAAAAGCCCTGTCGTCTTATTATTATTATTATTATTATTATTATTATTATTATTATTATTATTATTATTATTATTATCATGATGCGGCCAACCCTCGCGGGGAGGACGGCTGATTGGAAGGTTGAGTGGATCTTTGGAGGGTAGCGGAAAGCGATTCCTCATCAGTGCGCTTTGCTGCGTGTCATGGTATTTACGATTACCCTATATTATAAGCAGCCCTCGCTAATACGCGATCGACTTCGATGTATCGAATACTGCAGCAATTCATTCACGTGAAAAGACCGTGATAATAATTAATTATTATTAATTTTATTTCTTTATTTATTCATTCATTTACTCCTCTCATTTGCTCCAGGGCACCGAGCCCACCACAGTCCCACTACATCACCGCACCCCATATATATATATATGAGATATTTGAGTCCAGATAAATGATACTAGGGATGCCTAGATGATGGATAACTAAGCTGTATCTCCAT